>CM074551.1:1685000-2285000 GCA_037305995.1 Sclerodermus sp. 'alternatusi'
AACTCGCGTTTTTCCCGTCGCGAGAATTCGTTCCGCCGTGACTTTTTTCACGACGAACAAACGAATGAGGAGGAGGGGGATGGGGGGGGGGGGTGGAATGAATCGATCACCCAAGTGACTGAGAGACTAAAACGAGACCTCCAGGAACTCGACCGCTGGAAATTTGCGGAGAATAGCTGGGATCGCTGAAAGATCAAATGGAGGAGCATGCGAGCGACGGAGAGAGGGAGAGAGGGGGGGAGGAAAAAAGGTGGTAAGAAATTTTAAATAGTGCGAGCGCGGTAGTTTTCGGAGTCGACATTCCTCGGGATCCCCAAGGAATCAAGTTGTTCGCGCGTTTCGCGTTTGCCCGAGCGTCGAGGGGGCGGCGAGAGGGTGACGAGAGATTTGTAGTAGCGCGCTCCGCACCCCCCACCGGTTGAAACATTTTTCCGGGCAGCCGTCGTGAAACCACGTCGGGACATAAAAATTCGCCGTGTTTTTTTTTCCAGTTTCTGCGTGGAGAAATCGTTCGCTCGTTCATTCGCTCGCTCGCCGACAGGGTGGGTGAAAGATCCCCTTAAAAATTCAGCGACGATACCGGTGACTTATCAGTCTCGCGCCGGAAGTCATTAGCCGCGTTTCGCTCCTCTATAATGAAAGGAACGTTCGACCTTCTCGCCCGTTCGCGATAAGGAATCGCCGCTCGCTCGACGCTGATTTCGCCGCTCGCTGAAACAGCGCGCGATTTTCTCCGGGGCGAAACTCCGCGGAATTTTCGCTAAAAGCCACCCCCTCCCTCCCCGGTTTTCCCCGGGCGTATCGACCGACGAGGAAAGCCGAGGGGAGGTGAGGTGTCGTAAAAAGTGAAAATACAAAACCAAAGAATGGAGGGAGGCATTTGACCTTGGAGCGACGTCTGTGAGCGCGCGGACGTCTAAATTAGACTCCTGGCGCGAATGGGTCCGCTCTAATGGTCCTCTGGCGACGCCGGCGGCGTCCTTCGAACGAAGATACCCGGAACCCTCGGAGATAAGCCCTTGAAAGTGCCGCCGACAATTCTGGCAGCCTCTTCCTCGATAGTCGCTATCTCCCTCCCTCCCTCCCCCCGCTCGTTTTTCCGCTTCTGCTTCTGCTTAGCCTCGACGCTCGCCCGCTCCCTCGTCAGATCGTAACATGGACTCGAGTCGCTCCACCACCCTCTTATCGGCGTCCTCGACGAAACTCACCCCTCCCCTCCCCCACTTTATTACCCTTTTAGCGCATCGATCGAGCCGACGTTTCGCGTTTTCGAAAAGTGGTCGACGGAGATCCGGAGTTTTTTTTTAGGGAGAACCACCCCCACCCCTGGAGCAGAGGGTTCGGGAGGGGAAGAGAATCCCGACCGAAGGTGTCAGGCGGGTCAAAGTGGAGCGGAATCGAGCGGAGTGGAGCAAAGTCGGGTCGAGTCGGGTCGGAGCCTAGGGCGCTAAAGCGGGGTTGATCGGCCGTGAAAAGAGCAAATCTTCTCGCGCCATTATCCTGGCTCATTGTCTCCAGCGGGGAGAAAAGCCCGCAGTGTGATTTCAGCGGGGTGCTACATTAATCGCGGCGCGTAGATGCTCGGGACCGATTCTCCACGCTCCGCACGAGGAATTCGGGGACGAGCAGCAGCATCAGCGCGCGCGCCCTCGCTCGCAACCCCCGGGGCGAGACCCTCGGCCACACCCCCGCGACACGTTTGCGCTAAAGCCACCACCCCTCCTCTCCCCGCCCACCAGCTCGACCCTACCTACCACCTACCTACCTACCTACCTACCACCTACCGTTTAATTACACCCCTGGAATTTGGCAATTTTCCGTTTTATCACCCCCGTATGCCAGGGCAAAAGTGCAACCAACGGACACTCCGTCGACGACTGCCAAGACTACAAACCCGCGCTAAACGCGGAAAATTAAACGTGGAAAAGGACCACCCCGCATTAATTGAATTATCCGAGGGTATTCCCCGGGAGGATTGAAACGCCCACCCCCTCCGGGGGAGGGGCAGGGGGAGTGACATCGACTCGCGGTGGATTTATCGGAAATTTTTCAAAACTCGTCGGGAGTAGTCGCGCGGGGGGTGGTGGCGAAGAAGTCGCAGAGAATCGGGAGAGACCGCGTGGGAGAATTATGAGGGGTGAGTGAGGGTGGTATCGAGAAGAGACGGATCTCGATTTAACGTTCGGGGGCGGGCCATTATGAAACTTATCAAAGTTTCGAAACGAGCCAAGTTGAAACGAATGCTGCAACGTGTCGCATGATTCGGGGGTGGGTGGGGTGAGGACGCGAGGTCGGGAGGGGTTGGATGGTCCGGAGGGTGAACGTACTGGGGAATATCGCGAAGTTGCCTCGAGAAAACCTATCCGCATAGCTGAGATTTTATTAGGCGAAGAGCAGCCGTAAATCGGGCCATTTATTTAACGCGCGAACACGCGCGCGCGCATGATAGCCGATAACCGCCATTGTCGCTGGGAAAAGCTCGGGAAAACCTCCCTCCATCCCTCCTCTCCTACCCCCCTCCTATACTCGAGCTATAGAAATCGAAGATTACTGCGGGACATCGCGCTCTTTTATCTTCCTGCCCGATACATTATGGCTTTCTACGATGCCGAGGCCAAATCACCCGTTTTACAGGTCATTTTTTTTGGAATTTCCTCGAGAGACCGGCACCGCCAACCCTCGAACGACAAAACGCCCTCGAATTCTGCCCCGAGGCTGTTTCAAACACCTTGAAAGCGGACGCCACTGGACGGCACACTCGAATCGCCGTTTCGATTCGATTATGCGCGACTGAAATTCAGCGAAGGTGGAGAGAGAGAGAGAGAGAGATCCTCCCTCGAACGTGTATCTGTTGGTTAAGGTTAGGGACTCCATATTTGCCGGCGAGTGTACAATAGAATGACATCCAATAACATACGATTCACAGCGTTGTACCGGCGTGTGTGCGTGCGTGTGATGTTGCACCGCGTATATTAGAACGGTAACGGTGTAGTGGTGAATAATTCATAGGAGGAAAAGCTTCAACGACCGCTGTAATCGTTTTTCGATTCGAAGCTTGGATTCGTGAAGTGTGAAATATCAATCCTTTCATGGGTAGTTTGTAATTCCTGTAATTGTGACAGGGGGAAGCATAAACAGATCCTTTGACGTAGAGCGTTACTTTGTCGTTTGACGTGTATCAGCGTCGATTCAACGTGGAATTATACATCGGCTTTATTTGGATTGCACGCGTTGGGGCTAGGCGCGCGTGAGAGAGAAAAGTATCGGGAAGAAAAATATACGCGAAAAGTATAGACCAGAAAAAACGGACCTTGAAGTAAAGAATTTTGCCGCGCTGGCAAGTTCCTTCGGATTATTAAACGAATGCGATTATTTTCCTTATACCGCGAGCTTTCCTTTTAATTCCCAATTAACGCTGGAAAATACCGAACCCGTCAAATTAGCGGATTTATTAGATTTTTCTTAATTACTCCGCAATAAAAAGTTTCCCCGGTCGCGCGCGTCCATTGGTTTTTTCCCTGGCGATAAAACACGATTAAGCAGATTGTGCAAACCTATCGCCGTGTGAGCAATTACGCTTTTTGCCCAACTTCGGATTTATTTTAATAACGATAATTTATCCGCTTATCGATGAGTCATTCATTAAATAATGCAAAATACTGTAACGCACCATGTCCCAAGGATAATAGAGAAGGTAAAGCTTTGCCCGATGCGATATAATTATTAAAAACTGAAAAGCAGCATGACTGGCAATAAGATTACAACTATTTATTACAAATCTATTAAAAACATTGCAAAGACACCACGGAGTTTTCCTGGACAGTTCTTGCGCTCAAACTTCTATAAATATAATACCGATAATAGTGTTTTACGCAATGTCTCACATTTTCCGTATGACACAACCAAAAATATACGCCCGTGTACGAACGTCTATCGAAGGGATTCACGAGGGACGTACGGAGAATTCTTCTCAATCCTGAATAAAAAAAGAACAAGAGAATGTCTCGCGCGTATAACAATATCCCCGTTACAACGAACGTTACATTCGACCACTTTGATAATGCCGATCGTACTCTGCCACCTGTCACTGTCAAATTTGTCAACGAATCATTTTTTCTTAAAGAAAACAACCGTCATCTCGAGCGAAAGGAACTTTGTACTTTGACGAACGTAAGATTTGTCTTTTGTTAATTGTTTGTGTATCATTCGGATGGTGGTGGTGGTGGTGGATGCACCACCAGTCGTGGGTGAGGGGATTGTAAATGGCTGATCGTTTGGGGGTATCAGGGGGTGAGATGCGAGGATTTTAGGAGGAAGAAGCTTGGTGGTGGCGTCGACCAATGAGAGTGGTCGAGGGTGTCCCCTCCTTCCGTCCGTGCTTGGAGGGCACGAGTGATGTCGCCGAGCGAGCAAGTGCCTCTCGCGGCGATCAACCATTTGTCACCGGGCCGCTGAGTTTCCCATTTTCCGCCCGATTTCCCGACAACGACACCAGCGATATCTACCATCAGTTTATTGCCACCCGTCCCGTCCCATCCCGTCCTGCGTCCTGCCCCACCCTTCCCTAAACAACACCCTCCAACCATCCAACTCGAAAAGCCACTTTGTCCAATCCGAAAAATCCCTCTTATCGATCGATTTACTTAATCGGCCATAAGCGAATTAACGCGGAGGAATGGAAAATCGAGGCGGAAAAACGAAAGTGGGAAAAGACGAGAGGGTAAGGGAAAGAGAGAAAGAAAAAGAAATAGGAGATGGAAAAGAAAAACCGAGTATCGAATCGCGTCGCGAATAAACGCTCGCGTTTTCGGTATCGGGAAATTTTCAGGGGTTGTTGCAAAATTTTCAACAAATAGGAAAGAGAGAGAGAGAGAGTCAATTTTTGTCCTTTTTTCGTCAAGCGAAAAACTTTAGCCAACGGCCATAAGTCACGGGTCATTCTCAATCGGGCACAGTTATCCCGATTGTTTCGCGTCGCGCAAAAACTTGGCCAAACTAATGGATTTGTTCGATTTGACCATACGGATAGTACGAACGTATTGTTAGCGTAATTACGTAGCTGAACGTGACCACGTTTCCGGTTTGGCGTAGCCAATAACGAGCAAGAACAGTTTGAGCGGTGGCTATAGCTGTGGCAGGTTCGCGCGATGATTTAAAACGACGTACAAAGGTCGATAAAAGCATCGCGAGCGATAACACCGAAAGCGGCACCAAAGTGCCGGTAGCCTGCCGACTGTACAGCGCGGGCAAAGAACTCGCGCGACGACGAGTGGGCGGGACCCGCGTTGCCGCGCCCCCACTCACGGACGCGGCCGAGTCGTCACGAGGGAGCCGCGAGGCCTCCCGAATGCCCCACCACTGGCGTCGCTCGGCTCCCGAGCGTCGTTCGGCTCTACCCCCACCACTCGACGGCCGGGACCGCCGCCCAGGTGGTGGTGGGAATCGGCTGGCGCGCGGCAATTCATTCGGCCGACTGTACGCGGCTCCGTAAGAATCGATTTCGCTTCAAATCATAGCGCGTCGGACTCGTTAGATATTCAGCGGTAAAGCGCTCGATATAATTCACGAGAAAAGCCGAGCAGCTGTCTTTGAAGGATGTTTTACTTTAATAGTAATGGATTGGCCGTTTCACGACGTGCCGTACGATTATACTTTGCTGCTCCATAATAATAACGTTTTTAAGGAGCGGACTGTTCAGCTACGCGCGTGCAACGTTCCGTGAAACGAAAGCTTCGCGGAAAAATGTCGTTAGTCGATCCGATCCGATTTGCCGGTAGCCAGGAGCGCGGAAAGATAATAGCAGGAAAGATTGCGCTGTAACGATCGAGACGCGTAAGCGAGTAATGAGCATCGTGTATGCGCCCCCTCCCCCTGCCCCTGCCCACTCTGAAGGGAAGACCCGTTCCCCTGCGGATACCGATAGGTTGGATAGACCAAAAACAGAGCCAAACAAACCCCTGCCCCCTCTCCCACCCTAAACCGTAGGGACCCTTGCGGGTTCGCTTCCTCGTTCGGTTCTCTCCCTTCCACGTCGGCCGAGTATCCGAATATCTCTTTAAGGGTGTAACGCGATATTCCCGCTATCTCGTTATTATAATATGTCTACGGGCCGACACTCGTTAACCCCCAAGAAACCCCACTCTAATTCGATCGTTAACTATAGCCCCCGTCTTCGGATGTGCCTCTGTGTAAAAGCTAAACACGCGTTGTAGGAGACTTCGTCCCCTTCTCTATCTCTATCTCTCTCTCTCTCTCTCTCTCTCTCTCTCTCTCTCTTCTTATGGAAACTCGGCGTGTATATTAGATAACGAAACGAACACTGGAGTCGAGATCGAACATCTAAACGTGGGGTAGTTATCGGTGCTCTCTTTTGTCCGTCGAGTCCTCGAATCTCGCCGGCAGAAAATTAGGGTGGCGGGGGGTTATTAACCCTCTGTTCGCGACGCACTTTACGCCGAAGATCCTCGTGGTGGCGAGTGATTAAAAATTTAACGTCGAACATGCAGGGATCGGTAGCGGCTCCGGGGATGAGGATGAAAGCGAGAGCAGGGCAGCGAGACGGTCGGAGCAAAAAGATGTCAAAACGTCGAGCTGAGTTTAAGGGCTTTCTCGATAGTGTTGTTTCGAGGAAGCGTCGGAGTGACGGAGAAAGGAATACTCTAAAAAATCAGACCCAGCTGACGCTTCGAAGCTGCACTTTGGCAATGAGAGTTCGAGCTCCCATAGGTCGAACGACCTGTTGTCAAGGACCAGATCTGAATCTGAATAACCAGCGACCCATTGAGAGAGAGAGAGAGAGAGAGAGTCAATGCGCTTAAGAGAGTCAGCTGGTACCCGAAGTGGACCAAGATTATCAATGGTATCGCGAACTTGTACTGGGTCAGTCATCGCTGGAAATGGAGTCGGAGACGCGGCTACTTCGAGCGAAATTATTTTGCAAAAATCTTAACTTGCTCCCACAAATGCGAGAGTTTGGAATTTGTCCTCTTCGCGTGGATTTTCTGAAACGAGCGAGTTGCTTTCCGTGGAAAACCAAGCAAACCCAACGTTCGCTGGTTGGACGACGATTCGCTCATGGATTTCGCGCGATCTTCGAATGTCGTCGAGTGCATCCGTGATCCTTTGGCTCGATCTCTTCCCGGAAAACGATGAACTTGGGTGACCGACGAGCAAGATCGAGTGTCCCTGCGATCGCTGTTGGTTGATCCGTAGCTGCGGCGCGGGGGGAGGGTTCCCGCAGTCAGAAGCCCTGCCTCGTTTCCTTTCCCTTTGAAAGGAAGAATTTCTCCGAATCCCGGCCAATGGATTAATATTGACGGAAGATAGATATCGCGGAAAACAGCGGGTGCTATAAATAGTGAGTCGAAATCACTGGATTTTATATTATTGATATCAGCAAAATATATACTATGAAGGATTAGAGTACTAAGATGATACCAAACACGCGCCTACACCGTGACACGTACCAATCACAGCTGATTTTAGAATCATTTCTCGCACAATCTCTAACACTTATAGAACGTATAATCGTTACATCCTGTATGAAATGTGACATTTGCTTGTCAGTCGCTCCAATTCTGACTGTTGCATATCGTTTTATTCATTCATATCGATGCGAATCAATGCACGGAGAGGGTATAACAACAATTCCCCTCGAAATGTTAAAGGGTTATAGAGGGTGGGGGGGGGGGGGGGTGATTCCAACATGATTTTTTATCCTTCACTCTTTAGGGCGACGCTTCATCTTCAAGCGTTCGTTCGAGACCACGAGGGTTCGGGGTACCATTGGTTGAAGAGAGAGAGAGATAGTCGGAGAAAACGGAGTATCTCTCGTCTCTCCCTTCGACCAATCGACCGTCTTTGTTCAACCGAAGGTCTGATCTCTCTCGGTACTTCGAAGCTTCGACTATAAAAACGCTGGACGAAAAATCGCCTTGAAATCATCCCCCAGCCCCTGCAACCCCTTGAATTTGTTGAAATACGCGTCAGTGTTGTTGCACGCTGTACATGCATAAAAACCTTTCGCACGGGCAAAAGGTTAATAAAACAGCACGGTAGAGCCTCTCTTTCTATAGCCGCGAAAGGCCGTAGCCGAGAAAGTGGTCAATTTATAGAGAGACAGAGACGTAGTTGTAAAATAGGCCGATGTAAACCGGCCGGAAAAAGCTACTGGAATTCACGATAGACGCGCGAGTTTGTATTCTTGTATTATCGCCTCTGCGCTACCATTAATATTGGATGGCAAATTCTCGAAATCGATATCCATATATTTATCTGAGGGCAAACAGACGCACGAAACGCACGCACGTGACGCACATCCTCGGCGTGTTCGCGAGAGGTTCAACGCAAATGATCGAACGGAACACGAGCGACAAACGCGAGGTTGCAATTTCGATACGGATGTCGTAGGTCGATTTCGCGCTGAATAAAAACGGAAACGATCGATTCCCCCCTTGCCGAGGAATGTCGTGATTTTCCCGCGCGCGCGTTTGTCTCCCCAAGGAGAAGCGAACGACGCGAGCTGACGCACGAGCGGAAACGATTAAAACTAGCGCGAATCCTGATCGTCCTCTTCTGATTTTGACTCCTGACCCCGCCCCCCCCCTTTCAACCTTTTTCGGTAGCTTCGAAATCTGGTGGGGAGTAAGAACCGCTGGAAAATTCGCAGATTTTCACCTGGACATCCGAAGATTCGCGCGCGGTTGGATCGACTTCCTGGAAGGGGGAGGGGGGGGGGGTGTAAATCGTCGCGGTTCCTCTCGAAACGGGGAAATTTTACGCTCGGCGAGTATCATGCGAGGAGTTCGTCTCTCGACGTATGTTCGGTGGGTCGGTCAATCGGTCGCTCGACTTTATCGTAAGAAGAAAGTGACGAATTTAATTGGCGGCTGTCAAAAGAACTGGAAAGCAACTCGCTATCGTAATTGGCGCGAGTTTTCCCCACGTGTGTCGGCGTGAGACGCTACTTAGCGATTTCGCGTATCGTCGGTAGCGATCGCGCGAACGATCGGCCGATCGTAGCCGGCAGGAAGTCAACCGCGTTGTACGAGGGATCTCCACCCCTCGAGCAACGTCAGCGGCGATTTCCGCGCTGGTAACGTCAAAATCTGCCCGGTTTCAGGGGTGAGCGCGTCGGGAGTGGGTTTGACGGGGCGACCTTGAGAGATTTTCCAAGAGGGGGTTGGAAGAGAGCGGCCAGGCTAATTGGAGGATGCGAAACGCGCGAGATTCGTGACGGGGTGACATTAATCTGGAACAAGCATGGCCGTCGTGGCTCGACCACCACCACCACCACCACCACCACCACCACCGTCCGACGGAACAACGCGTGTAAATGACGCTAATGACTCCACGATCGATTAGCCCCTACATGCTCGCTTCTTCATTCTCGCTTCTCTTCGCGCTTGGATTACGAGCTCCCCCTTCCACCACCCTTCCCTCCGCCCTTCCGACTTTTCTCAAACCCCCGCGCCGCGCCGACTCTTCGCGCGTTGTCGTGGCAACCGAACGAAACTCGCGGATCGTCGCAAATTCTACGGGGAAAATCGAAAAATTCCTCCTCTCTCGAGAGATTTCCTCGCGCGGGGATTCCCGTCCAGGGATGTCCGAGGGTGTCCAGGGGTTGTCGCCGGCCGGCCGGGTCGTGCCCGTCCTGAAGATTCGGCGACGGTTCCAACCCCCGACCCGAAAAGTCACTGGCTCCATCGAGTTTTCCCCCGAACGCTTCGCGGAACCTCCGCTGGTTCCGCTTTTTATATTTGCAGCCCCCTCCCCTTCCACGCTGGGGGTAAACGCGTGTCATCGAGTGGGTTAAAAGCTGGAGTTTTTTTTTCTTTTTCTATTATCGTCGCGAGCGATTAAAATCGACGAGTTCGCGAGAAACGCGTGCGAACGTGGCGTAGCGTAGCGTAACGTAACGCAACGTAACGTAACGTGGTAGACGCGCGGCAAGGCGATAACAACGAATTGCGTCGCGTGGCCCATTTTTCAGTAATAACAGCAGAAGGTTTTAAAGCGGCAATTTCCCATCGAAGTTTCCCTGCAAAATTTCTACTTGTCAGGGTGGCGCGAGGGGTGGGGGCGGGGCGCGCAAGCTCAGGGGCGGTGAAAAAAGTCGGAGTTTCTTGTAGTTGGAGCGAAGTTGGCCGGGGGTTCTTCCAAGATTAATTAATATCGTTGAAACGGGGTTTGTTATTAGAGGAGCGCGGTGGCAGGGGCGAGAGGGGGTGGGGGTGCAGCGCGACGGTGAAAACGTGGGGGAAACGGGTTAGGTCGACCCGGACGTCGTTGCGTTTTTTTCATCGGTTGGAACGACGCGACGAGGAACGGTTCCACTCGCTCGCGCTCGTTTCGCGCTATCGCGATTACCAGCGAACTGTCAGTCGCGCGTGTTCGCATGTTCGCGCATCCTCCGACGACCTTCGATCGCGAACTTCCGTCTTCCTCCCGCCGGAAATTTTAGAGCCGGACCAAAGCCCGACGATTTCCACCCTTGTATTTCGCCCCCCCCCCCGTAGCGCGCATCGTCCCCTCCCGCGTGCAAATTTCGCGAGATTCACCATCGAAAAAATCCCGCGGGGGACGTGTCGAGTTCCGCCCATTCGTCCGCGCGAGGACGCACCCCCGAGTGGACGTTGCAAACCCGCCCCCCCCGACTTCCGGTTTTCGCATCGAGTGTCCCGTCGGCTCGACGGATCGTTGGGTCGAGCGTCGAAGGGTTGTTGCTTTTAATCAAGGGCCGTGGGCAGTTTGCGGGAAACTGCTCGCAACTCCACGAGAGCGGCGGTTCAAAGACGAGCGAGGCGGGGAGGGGCGGGGGGAGGGCTGTTAAAGAAGATGGGAAAGTATCGAGACGGCCAGCTGTAATCTTTGTTTATGCGTGCCAGGCACGAGTTGCGTTCCACAAGCTGCCGCTCCGAGAACTCGCCGAAAAACAAGGCCACTCCCAGGGTGGGGGGAGGTTCTTGAAAATTTCTCCCTCTTCCTCCCCGAGTGACGTCACTCGAGGAAAAGAGAGCCGGCAGCTAAATGCGAGGACGAAAGTGCATGGGGTGGGTCTCTTCGGGCAGTGGAATCGGGGGGAGGGGGAGGATGCGTGGTTCGATCGTTGCAATCGCGTCGCGTCCGCCATGCCCTTCGTGGCTTTTGTTTTACTTAACACCTTCCTTTCGCGCGAGCGGCAATTAGCACGCCCGTAAAACACAGCGAGCAGGGGAGGCACCGAGCGGAGAGATGCCTATCCCTCCGGAATTGATTTGCATGAGAAACATTCGCCCGTACGAGTCTGAAACTGGCGAGAATCGCGCAACGTCCTTCGCCGCGAGTGGCCGTCTCCTCGGTTTTCCACTTTTCGCCGCTACCGCGCCGGAAGAGGGGGGAAGGGAAAGGGGGCAGAGCCCAACCCTTCGGGAGTCCCCGGAGGAAATTCGCTCGGCCCACGCCGAACGTTTACGAGGTTCAATTAGCCGGAAAAAAAAAAGGGCCGCCGCCTCGTCGAAGTTCCTGGGCCGCTCGAGAGCTACCGCAACTTTTTTCTCTCCGCTACTTTGAAACGAGCAGCGAACGACGAACTACTCCCAAATAAAATGGACCCTCAGAGGAGGCGGGGGGGAGGTTCCGGTGGAGGTGGAGGAGGAGCGTTTAAGAGCGGAATCATCGACGTTATCCGATAAAGACGTCGACGGAAGATACGGAGATTGCGCGAGGATGAAAAAACAACCAAGGTGGTCTCTCCCCTCCCCCACCTCCACCACGTACAGCTCGCTACAGCGGAAGTCTTCGAATTTCGAAACAATGGCCAAAGACCGCTGGGTCCGAGCCATAAAGACTTTATGGCTTTATTCTGCCATCCGTTTCTTTCGCTTCTTCCACCACCAACACCACAGGCCGAGTTCTCCTTCTTTGTCTTTTCCTTCGTCTTCTTCTTCGCTTTTACCTTCCTCCCCTCCGCCTTTGCTTTTTTCTTCCGTTCTCTGTTTTCTTTTCTTCGTCGACCACTGGAGCCAGCCGACCAACCAAGCAGCCACAGTTATCGTATTCTCGTTCTTCGTTCTTCGTTCCTCGTTCCTCGTTCCTCTTTCCTCGTTCCTCTTTCCTCGTTCCTCGGTCCCACGGAAGCACGTGGCTCCGTGGCAAAGGGTATGCAGAAATTATCCAGTCGTACGTACTTGACAAGCGTGAAGCATCGCGGAAAGCTAAACTTCGCGCGTCGTGCCACCTCCTTCACCACCGCCACCTCTTTCTTCCCCTCCTCCTCCTCCTCGTCCTTTTCCTTTTCCTTCTCCATCTCCCTCGTATTATTCTCCTTCGACGACTCTCCGACACTCGGATAATAGAAAACTGATAGAACTAATTCCTCCTCCTCCATTTTGGCACTTTTCGAAATTTTCTCGGGAGGAGGTTGCGGGAGAAGCTCGATCGAGCCTCTGAGAATCCTGGGAAAACTGACACTCTCCTCCTCTCCTCCTCACCTCCCTGGCCGGTCGTTTTGAAATCGGCGCGTGAAAAAGATGTGGAGAATCGCCTGATCTCGGGAGAGACGCGAGAGACGTAGGACGAATCGGTAGTGGGGAAACGATCGGAGGAAAATGCACACATTGGCGATCCTAGAAACCCCGTGGAATTCTCTCCGTGAATATTGACGGCTCGTAATTAAATCCTCGATCCTAAAACCCCCATTCCCAGCGGAGGCAATCGGGAACTAAGAAAGCGTTTAACGATATTATCGGGGATAATCGGCGCTGGGGGAACGAAGGAACGAAAGCTTGCTGAAAAATTCGTCACGTTCAGTAACACCGTGGATGTATGGCCGCTTCGTGAGATTTATTTGGGCGCGCTTTCTCTTCGACACCCTCCCCTCACCCCCTGCGCTCGGAACCCCGCAAAAGCGTCGGAGTCTGTTTGAGGAACGCGCGTAGGTAGTTCCATCCCCTCTCCCCCTCGACGAAATCAATGAGGATCGGAGAAAAAGGATCTGGAAGAAGAAGGACGAAGAGACCGGAGGCGGAAGAAAAATAAGAGAAGTCGACGATCTTGCTCCACCCTCCCCCTCTTCCCCATGTAATCTGCCACGAATTTATTTCTATTTGCCGCTGAGGGTCGGTCGGTCGGGCGATCGGTGGCAATCGCCGTGCAAATCCCCAGGCGACGATCGGTTGCGTCACACGGGTGTGATTTCTCCCCTTGTTCTGTGCGTGTCTGCCCCCTGCCGCCACCTCCCCCCTTGTCTCGCGCAACCAAACCATTTGCGGTTCTCGCCACCGCGATAGCCGAGAAATTGCCTGTCGATTTCGATCGGTCCTTCGATCGATCGACCGCTCGCTCGATGGAGATCGGCACTTCGGTCGAGACTACGCGGATAAACAAATGTCTCCCGATCGCTCCTCGAAACGTATTCTCCCGGCTACCGTAAATACCCCGGCGATCGGCCATCAACCGATTCGATCCGATCCGTTCGGCGAATCATCCGACAAGGGAAACAACCACGAGAGAACGATCGCAACGTTCTCTCACACCCACAAGAATCCGGATTCGTGAGATCGGCAAAGATCGGTTTCTCCGGGTTCGATCGAGGCGAGTTTTCGCCGCGGAAAATCATTCCACGGGTTCGCGCGAGAAGTCCTGGCAATGTTCTTACGGGGAAAGCGAGAGAGGGGGGAGGGGAGGAGGAGAAAACGGAGGGGCGTCGAGAAAGGAGAAAGAGGGGAGAGAAGGCAACAATGATTGGACATGGAGCTCGAGGGATTCCCGACAAACTGAGACGGATCGGTCGCATAAATCTCGCGAGGCGGTTGCACGGGCCAATATAAATCGGCGCTGACGTCACGACGGCGCGCCGCTGCCAGGATCGGCCCCGTATCGCTGACATAAATACGACTTAGCAGCTCGCGATCTCCGTTCGCCTCGGTTAATTGAGAATTATACCCCCGCAATAGTCGTCGAGGCCATCCTACACCTACGGTCCTGAATCACAACCCCCACCCCTCCCCCAAATCCATTATTAACGTCCCCCCAAGAGCACCCCACTCCCCGCCCCACTTGTAGAATTTGACAAGATCGATAAAGATCGCAGAGACAAATCGATCGAGTCGATCGACGAGGGGGTGGCTTTCGTTGGTCGACTTCCGGTTCGCCCTCCGCGCTGACGCACTTTGCGCTCGATCGAGGGAGAAACTCGATGGGTGGTCCCCGTTCCTTCTTGGAATGTTTTCTCTTCGTTTACTTCCGGTTCGGTTGTACCGAGTTTTATTTACGGTCCCTGTGAACCGCAACCCTTGCACGGCGCGCACCCCCGGTCATTATCGACCCCTCCGCGGGGAGTGATTCAATTTTCAAAATCTTCGGTTTCACCCCGGCTCCGCCTAATTGAGCAGCGAGATTCGAGGGAAGAGCGGGGTCGGGGGTGGGGGAGCGATCGAATCGTTCGGCACGGCAAAAGATCGCGGGGGGGTTGTTTTCCCCCGGGAATTTTCCTCTTTTTCGGGAATTTTCGCTTTTCCCTGATTTTCCCCCCTGGAGCTCGTCCCGCGCAAACCCACCGAGAGTCGCGCGACCTTCCAGAGGACCCGATGCTCCAGATTGAAAAAACTACCCCTATTCGCGAGCCTAATTGCCAGCTAAACGAAATCTCCGCGGTCTTTCCGCAGTTTCTTCTAGAGGCCAAGTTCCGATTGGTCCTTCCACTCGCAGGCGTGATTTCACTGTTTGCCCAAGGAACAGGCTTGACGTGTGCTGTTTTTTGCTTTCGCTAAGAATTCTCTCTCTCTCTCTCTCTCTCTTTTCTTCATAGTCGTCATTATCATCCTCCGCTTCTTCCTCGAGTGTCTCGCCGCCGCTCTTCTGTTTTTTCCTCTGCTTAGCACATCTGTTCGTAATAAATTTCCAGCTGAAGAGGAGATTGGCCGCGATGACAATGAAGGCCGGTGGATATGAAAGAGAGAGCCGTGGCCGGGGGTTTACGGGAAAATCTTGGAGGAAAACTCGAGTGACTTCGACGAGGTCGGCCTTGCCGCTGCCACCGACGGTGACGTCGCTGCGTGAAAATTCCCGGAGGACACACGACTCGGGTTGCAGGCTCGCGCCACTCGTTCGGGAAACGAAGGAAGAAAGAAGAGACCAGGCGCAATTATCTCGACGGGGGTGCCGTCGACGACGACGACGACGACGACGACGACGACGACGGTGACCTTGGTGTTACCGCACTGGCCAGCAGCAAAAACTTGAAAAGCTACGCTGGCTGCCAGACCTCTGTGGCTGGTAAAACTGTCACAACAGCCCCCCCCCCTTTCTCTCACGCTCTCTCCCTTTCTATTTTTCTCCCTCCTTTCCCCCTCGTCACCAAAAGAGATGCACGTGACTCCGTCCCTCTCGGAGGTTCGGAAACTCGAGTGTTGCTCTTGGTGCTGTCCCGCCTCCACTTCAGGCTAACGAATTTATCTTCCAAAAGTCAAAGCAAGCGGCAATTAGTCCACACGGATATCCCAAACGATACACACAGACACGCGCATTTGAGCAAGAGCAATAGTCCCGGGTAATCCGATACCCCGCTTAAGTTTCCGTAGAAACTACCTGATGCTGAATTATACACTCTCTCTCTCTTTCTCCGATTTGGTTTTGGAAAACTCCGGGAAACTTGCCACTCCTTGGAAAAACAAGGACCTTCCCCTTCTTCTTCCGCCCACCCCGTGCTCCACCCTATATTTTTTTTTCACCTAACTCGTAGGCGTCGTTGCATCGACCGAGTCTGCCACCAAGCCCAATTCTACCCTGGGGGTTCTTGACCGGAGAAGTTGTTGCTACGATGAGGAAGGAGGAACGTAAATGAAATCTGGGCAGGAGGAGGGGGGGGGGGCACACTGGATAAGAAGGCCGCGTAAGTATAGAGAGCATAATAATCAGAAGTAAATTGCGGATACGTGAGGCTACCGTGCTGTTCGCTCGGCTTAGCCTTCGGGAGCCTTCGGGCTACGTGCGCACGTTCGTCTGCCTTCTCCCCCTCCCCTTCCCCGCGTAGGTAGAATTTCATCCTCCCAAGAGAGTTCCGTTGCGTTCCATTCCATTCCTATCCTCTCCCCGTCCCCGAGACCGCGAGCGATTCAGACACGACAAAATCATGAAAATCTGACATTTCGCGCGGTATGTCTCGGGGGGAGGGGAGGGGAGGGTGGTTCCCTCGAATCGCGCTCCTCCGTGTTATCGGAGGTCACCCCCACCCCCCGGTACGCGAGTGGCCGTCGCCTCCCGAAGGCTCTTTTAATTGTAAAAAAAAAAAAAAAAAAAAAATTTCATTACCATACGAGGGGGGTGTGGGGTGGGCGGGAGGTTACGGGGCGTCATCGAAGCCGCACGCTTTTACGACGACGGTCGTCCTACCGCGCAAAACAATCGGCGAATCTCAAGCCTGGAGAGACAATGATGTTCTCTCTCTCTCTCTCTCTCTCTCTCTCTCTCTCTCTCTCTCTCTCTCTCTCTCCCTCTCTCTCGTCAAAGTACAATATCACGCGAAAAAATGGACACAATGAGAGTGGATAAAAATAAGCTGAAATATCTCGCGGAAGATAATGCTTGGTAATACGACATAAACGGGGCTATTTCACTTTTTATTCTCGGCGCGCAAGAAGGCCGAACTTTGCATAGCTGCGCGCACGCGTTCACCATAATAAGAAAATGGTTCGACGGAGCGATTAGCGCGTGATATAACAGGGGTAGGGGCGAAGGAGGGGTCGGTATCCCCCTCGATATCACCGAATATTTGTCATTTGTAAATTGAACGGTGTGACATAACGACTCCCCTCCCTTTCATCTCACGTTTCCCGGCAAATCCTAAGTGGGTGGTTGTTTTTTCTTGGTCGTATGTGTGTGTGTGTGTGTGTGGGCGTAGCGGGTAGACAGCGAGGCAAGAGCGGAAGAGTGAGAGTTTTCGTATCTGTGACGAGACGCGAGAGTATGCGAGAGAGAGAGAGAGAGAGAGATACTACGTTCTCTCCCGGTAATCTAATTTGAATCCCGAGGTAGCGGGAATCCCAGGTGTAATGGAACACGTATCGAATAATATCACGAGCGATTCGATTCGATTCGATATGATTTGTAATTCCGAAACCCGAAGAGAGAGAGACCGCAAATGGTAGGGAGGGTAGCGTGGGGGGTGGGTGGGGCGAGATTTTTTGTCAGGAGCGATCGCCGTGCGAAAATTTCGCTGTTTGCAGCACCCACTTGGGGAGGTCGTCGCTTTTTTTTTCTTTTTTCTCTCTCCCTCCCTCCCCCTCTCCCCCCTTGCTACCGGGCCGAGATAAGCGCGGGAACTCCCGGTGAGGTTAGGCGATCCCTCCCCTCGCCCACCCCCTGGCACACCCCCAGACTCTCGCGCGCTTCTATCTCGTCGCGTTTCTCCTTTTTGCCGCGACTCTTGAGCAAACAAAAACGCGAGGCCGAAGAAAAAGTGAAATGGCGGCGGCGGCGACAGCTAGCGAAGATCGCGTTACTCGCGCGATTCGAAGGAAACTTTTGCTACTCGTTCCTGGGCCCTGGGAGACCGTCGCCTTGCCCGCGGAGATGCTTCGCCGCCAAGAGTTTCTCCGCTGCTCGCTGCTCGTTGCGTTCCACGAGAGAGCGTTCCCGGTCGCGGCGAACGTGAATTACGCGCGTCCATTGTCAAATAGACTCGTTACGTCTCGGAGGAACATCCGAATGTCGTTAGCTAAGCGATGGGACATTACGCGTTACGTAACGCAACGCGGGAACCAAGGGAGAGGGGGAGGGAGCGCGAAAGAGAGGAAGGAGAGGAGGGAGAGACGCGGAGGTTCGCAGACACGCGTGGGACAGCCGACGGAGAGTTCGCGCGGATTCTCGGGGGAGATCCGTGCGATCGACGTTTTCGCGCCGTCTGGAGGTGCGCTACCAGGAGAAGAGCCGGAAGAGCCGAACAAATCGAAAACAAACAGAAGTCGGACGAAGGAAAATGGTGAAGAAAAAAAAGAAAGAAACTCTCGTGGAAGCAGAGGTGATAGATGCCGGGGGTAAACGGATCCCGACGATTTCGAGTTTGAAGGATGAGCGTGGCACTTCCGAGGGGTCGGGGGGAGGGGAAAGTTTTGGACTCGGTCGATGGCCCATCGGCGCCCGAGGAACTTCGGCGTCGATCCTTGCGAGTTTCCCTCGGTCGTGGGGTGACGGCAGCTGGGCCCGATCTTCCTGGGCGCTATCGGTCCGGGATCTCCAGGGCCCGTTGGGCCCCGAGATAAAACCACTTCCGGTTCGTCGCATTATAAATAGGCTAATCGCCGGACGGCGTCCCGACGCACACGTGCGCGCGCGCACTTAACGATTCCACGAGAGTTTGTACCGGTGAAAAGTGGACGGACGAGTGGAGAAAATGCGGAAGGGTGACGGAAGTGGGCAAACGGGACGCTTCGTCGCTTCGACGAGGCGGAATCCTGACGAGAACGCGAGAAGAGAGAGACGAGGAGGGAACGAGAAACACCCCCGGGGGTGGCCGACACCCTGGAATCTGGGGCAGAGCTCCGCCGACGGTTCCGTGAAAATTTTTCGACTATCCCCGACGGAAGTTCGCGAGAGAAACTGCCGACGGTTACCGGATTTTCGGCTCCGCTTTGCTTTTGCTTTTGCCTTTGCTTTTGGCTTTGGCTTTGGCTTTGGCTTCTCTCCTGACATGCAATATGCAAATGAGACATATGCTCTCTCGCTCTCCATCGGGAACCCCCTGGTAAATTATTCTCTAGCCACGCTGAAAATGACGCGTTTCTCTATGCCACGCCACGCCACGCCATGCAACGCAACGCAACGCAACGCAAAACTACGCAACGTTCTTCATGTGCTTCATTTTTCTTCTGGCACTCGCTCTCGTTCGCTCTCTCTCTCTCTCTCTCTCTCTCTCTCTCCCTCTCTCTCTCGCGCGCGCGCGTGCGACCACCCCGACCGGCCAATTATCATAATTAAGTGACTTTTACGATTGACAGAAATCGAGCGGTAAATCACGTTCGGTTATCCGGCGGCGTCCGGCGTTTTCAGTCGGAGCCTTAAAGATGATTAATTTCCATCCCCGACGGAATTGCACAAACCGGCGAAGATTAATGCGAAGTCGGCGCTACCAATGCACCGGCACTCCGTCCGTCCGTTTGTCCTTTCGCGTCGTCGTCTCTTACGCAAAAGAAACGACGCGACTCGCGTGGACACCACCGCCGGGCCCCGGGCCCCGGGCCCCGGACCTGGGGACCCAATACCCGTGGAAAGTATTTGCCACGCGAAACGAACTCGTGGAAACCGTAGAAGCGCATGCTTCTGCCGCACACTCGCTCGCTCGCTCGCTCGCGCGCGCGCGCTCTGCAACCACCCGGGAAAAAGACCCGGGGCAAAATTGGATTACCGAAAGCGTGGAAATTGTAGATTTAGACTTGCTTTTTCAGAAGTGGCCTGGAAAGTTTATTTGCACGCTTACCGGGCTGAGAGGGATATAGGTAGAGATAAGGAGCGAGGGGGGGGGGGGGGAGAGAGAGAGAGAGAGAGAGAGAGAGAGAGATCGTCCGGAATGTTGTAAAACAATTTGTCGCGGCCCAAGCAAACAAGCGGTGATCACCAGACGAGGAAGAGAGTGAGAAGAGGGGAGGGGCGAGGTATCTTCCGGACGAAGGGCACCCTTTTACCGGGACCGGTCCCTTTTCGCTTTTTCCCCGATCCTTCGACCGCCGAGATCGTCGCCGCAACTCGGTTCGCTCGAACACCCGCTGCACCGTGTGGTTTTACGTTTTGATCTTTTACGGGCGAGGGAGGGGAGGGGGAGAGCAATTCGCCGAGGCGGAGAGACAGTAAAATCACTCCTCGACCTACGACATCACGAAAACTATTCGGGTTTTACGAGCCCGGGGCCCGAAGGGCGGCTCACTGAAATCTCCGAGGATGAGTCACCGGCTCGTTTCACCAGCCGCCGATTTTCCTCCGGTCTCCGCCGAAATCGGAAGATTTCCAAACGGAGTAGTTCCGGGTGTCCCCCGGGGATGATGCGGAGTGACGCAACGTCCTCTCACGATCTTGGAACTGGTGAGGTTATCGAAGAAGGAGGAAGAGAGCGAGAGAGAAAGAGAGAGAGAGAGAGAGTGAGAGAGAGAGAGAGAGAGAGAGAGAGAGAGAGAGAGAGAGAGAGAAAAGGGTAGAGAAATAATCGCTCGTTTCGCGGAGAACCGGAAGTGAGCAAAGTTTTCTACCGTCAGACGTCGAAGAGTCGACGGATTCGCGTGGCTCGTGCCCCTCCCAGGGGTGCGATCCCCCGGTGTGCAATCCGAAGTGACCGATACGTAAAGTGGATCGTCGCTCGACCAGGCACGCATGCACGTACGCGCGTACTTTCAATCGCATATTTACAAACGTGTCTCGCGACGTGGCTGTCCGCCCATACTCCATCAATCGTTCTCGCAATTTTACCGATCCTCCTCCTACATGAATAATCTCTCCTGCGGAGGAAGGAGAGGGGAGGAGGGTTTATGGAGCATGGGGGTGGAGAAAACGCAAGGGAGAAAAAGAGAAAAACGTAGCCGCGGGACAACGTCGGTGGATCCCCGACGGAAGATCGTAAACGCCGATCGAGAATTTCTCGATCGTTTGATTAGGATGCACCGCGTGCGTTCGAAGATCGCAATGGCTGCCCTTACCGATCGAAGACGAAGACGAAGACGAAGACGAAGAAGAAAAGGACGAGGGCGACGACGATGACGCGACCGGTTGCTCTGTTGATTTACCTCGAGAGAAACGAAACTCGCGTCTTCCTCAACCTGCCGCAGGATCTCGCGTGAACACTCGCTAAGGTTTCACCGCTCTATTGGGTCGATCCTTGGTTCCTCTCCCCCCCCCCCCCCTAACCAGGAGAAGGATGGTAAAGTTCAACACAACGTTGAAAAGAAGGAGAGTAAAAGAGGGGGGTGGATATCGGTGGATCGCCCGATACGCGACGCGTGGAAGAAACGCAAAGAAAATGGGAGATGAGAAGAAAATCCAAAGGACTGACCTTGACTGTGTTCTCCAGCGTCGAAGGTCTTGCTGGTCATCTGAAAGAGCGCATCGAGAGGGCTGCCCTGGCCAGTGGTTCTCTTTCCGTTCTGTCCGGACTGGGAGCCCTGTTGAGTTTGCTGTTGCTGCTGTTGCTGCTGGGCTTTCCTCTTGAGCTGCTGCTGTTGTTGCTGCTGCTGTTGCTGGATGGCCGAGTGGTGGTGGAGAGTCGGGTGGATGCCGTGGTGAAGGGGATGGTGGTGGTGGTGATGGTGATGATGGGCCAGAGGATCCGGACTCCCGGAGTCGCTGACGGAACTTCTGCCCGACGACGAGGAGCTGCTGAGCGGTGGCTCGCTGATGGACCCGGACATGGAGCCGAGGGAGATGGCCATCAGCGAGAGGTCGCGGGCACCGGGAGTCACCCCTGGGTGCAGGGGGTGGTGGTGGTGATGGTGGTGGTGCAGGTGTTGCTGCTGCAGCAGCTGGTGCCGGTGGTGCTGACTCAGACTTGGTTGCTCCGCGGTGTCCCAGGGTCTGACGATCTTGGCCTTGGGCCTGTGCGAGAGGATGTCGTGGATACTGAAGGACTTGACGCCGCGCTCGTTGCTCTCGCGGTCCCTGGAGTCGTCGTCGTCGGAGTGTTGCACCTGGACCATCTTCAGTCTTTTGAGCGGCTTGAAGTAGTCGTCCGTGGTAGCGGCCGCCGCCCTCCCGGTGCTGCTCGCCCTGCTCAACTCGTCCTCCTCGTCCTCTTCCGCCTCGGCGTCAAGGTCACCGTCGTCGTCGACGACGGACTCAGGTCCGCTGCAGGAGGTGCGGCGCAAGCTTCCCCGCGAGCTCCCGTTTGCCGTCCGGTACTCCCCCCCGTTCCTCGAGTACTCGTCCTGGTGGCCACCCCGGTACCCGGAGTGCGACCTCCTGGTGGGACTCGTCGGACCCTCGTACTCCACCCGCTCCCTCCGCGCGGAACTCACGAGCCTGTCGCTCTCCTCCCCCCTGTCCTCGGCCACCGTCAGCGGCAACGGACTTGGACACCCCACGGAGATCTCGTCGTCGTCGTCGTCCTGGACGTCTCCGCGACTTCCCCCAGCTCCCCCAGGACTCGGCCCGGGCGAACTCACCCCCACTCCACTGCACGGGCTTCTTCTTACTCCGGGTGAACTCGCTAGGCAACCCACTCCCCCGTTGGAAGACACCGTCGTCGTCGTCGTCGTCGTTGTCGTCGTCGTCGTCGACGGCGACATCGCGTACGCTTCCGTCATCTCCGTCGAGCACATAACGCAACTCGCCGCGCCTAGAAAGTTCTCCAGAGGCTGGCCAAGTCTCGCGCAACACAACACTTTGGAGCTTTTGCTTCCTGGGATTTTGGTCTCCCCAGGTCCTTTCTCGTGCGTTCTCACTCCCTTCCCTCCTCTCACCTCCCGGAGAGGAGCTTCGACGTCGATCAGCGAACGCAACTCCAGGCTAGCGCGGCCACGGGAACATCGCGCCGATTTTTCACGCGGAACCGGAAGCGACCCCGCGGGCTCCTCGGCACCGGCTGGAAACTCGCGAAGCGTCGCGTCCTTGAGCGGCCGGCGGACCAACGGTCACCCTGGGGGCCGCTCTCGTCGACGGGTCGTTCCTCATGCGCGAGAGTGGCACTGGAGGAGCCCCCGGCACCGCTCCTGCACGTTCTTCCACGGCGCGCGCACCCTCTCGCCACCCCCGGGTCCACCGGGGAATCAGAACCGTCACACGTGCTCGCGGTCGGCTGGGTGCGGCCACCCTGAGACACCTGGTGCACCGCGCTGCCTCAGCGTCGACGTTCCGGGCGCGGCATCACAGTGGTTCTCAACCGGGACCGGGGCCGGGGCCGGGCGTGGGCACCCGGAACTGGAGGGAGGCGCCTGTTCGAGGAACCGCTTCCTGGGTCTCTGGACGCTGGCGGCGGTGGATCCTGGTGGACGGTCGTGTCACTGGCGGCGGCGACGGCGCCGCCACCGGAAGTGTCGCGGGAGCACCGCGCAGAACTCGATGCGTCGGATCCTCCTCGGTGGAGCTCCGTGTGTCGTCCTGGCGACAGCTGCTGGGAGGACGTCGTTGTCGTCGTCGTCGTCGTCGTCGTCGTCGTGGGCTCCGGGTGTTTCGCGGCCGTTGGGCGTCGATTGGCGCGTCGCTCGCGAGCACGGCAGCTCTCTACCAGGTCGCGGCTGTGTAGCAACTCGGAATGGCTCGCCGCGCAAAACCCGGAGAGTCGACCTGGCCCGAGCACCTCGCAGGCTCCGCCCACTCTGTCGTGACCACGCCCGGCGTTCTGCCGGCCCTTCGGGAACCCGCCAGTCGCCGCTTCCGCGGGGCTGGAGATCGCAGGGGCCCGCCCCTCGCAGAACCCCCCACCATCCCTCCACGGGGAAAGCGGAGGTCCCGGTGGTATCCTCCACCTAAGACTGCTGCCTGCTAGCCTGCCTGTTCGCATCCTCCCCCACCCCCGCCCCCCTACCGGACCTACAGATCCCTCCGCTATTTTTACGAGGCCTGCTTAACGCCCGGCACTGACCCTCCACGACGACCCGCCACGGCAACCCGGCTAACGAGGACCACCGTGGCTTCCTCTCCTCGTACCCTCCCCCTCCCCCACCCGCCAGATTTCCTAGCCATAGGCGAGGACGATCCGAGCCCGAACTCCCGGGGAATAGACGTTTTCCCGCAGCAGGAAAATTTGGAAGCTTTTCGATTTTTGGGGATTTCACCCTCTCACCCTCCCTCTCGCCCCTCTCTTTGTCTTGGTTTCCGCGTTGGCTTTTCTCGCTTTCGCCATTTGCCATTTAGCACACTGTACATTTAGCTGCCGGGTACTGGGAAACCTCGCGTTTGTGTCGGAGTTGCCTCGAGAGTGATAATAAGGGTTTAATCGAATCGACTCGAATCGAAGTTAATTCGATTTAACCCTTATCGCTGTTAGCTCGCGCACCCCTGATCCCGAGAGAGTCGCGTGTGTCAGTTACGCAATCCGCTGGAATGCGGTTCGTTACCGAGGTTAAACCTGCGGGACGCGACGCTTACAATCTCGCGAGCTGACACTCGAGTGAGCGCAAGTTGGATCACAGGCTTTAGCAGTTGGATAAGGGTTGATTTACGTTCGTTTGGTTCGGTTTAAGTCGGTTTAACTCCAGTGAAAAATCGCGTGGATTGTTCGGCTGTGGTGATAATCTTAAGTTTGATGGCGGGCTATACAACGAACGGACGGACGGACGAAAGGTCATTTCAGTTCCCGGCATCAGTATCGACATTCCTCCAACTGGTTTCCCGAGGGTTGCATAATTTTACCCGGTTATTCCCACCCTCTTACGACTCGACGGTCGCAAGCCCTGCGGACGTCGACAAACTTCAACCGAACGCGTTCGATCATCTCCGGGTATTTTTTCTGGTGGAGCGCGCCAAATCATCCGAGAATGGAAACGTTTCTCCGTGATTGTCCCCCTCAACCCCTCCCCACCCCCCTCATTGAGAATTCTGATCAGGCCACTACATCCTCGCACCACTGCGAACTCGTCGGGAAATCGATTTGCCGGTGCAACCGCACTGGGAGCCTCTTCTAGACAACGTTTGGCTACTCCCCGACACCGTCCCGACGACACCCTGACGGCGCTCTGACATTGACGACGACCACCTGGAAGCGAACTCGGGGCAAGTGGAAAACGAAAGCGAAACCGAAACCGACGGAAGACGCGACATCCGCGACGTACGTGCCAGAATTCGCGCGTACTGGTGGGGGGGAGGGAGGGGGGAGGGGGGGAGAAAGAAGCTGCGAGATCACCGCCAACACTACTGGAATCTCCTCTCGGACTCCGACAAAGACTTTATTAGCGTTGGACGGTCTAGTTTTTGTTTTTTCTCCCCTTGCCGTCCTCCTTCCGCTTTCGACCCCCCTCCCCCGTTCCGGCACATTTTCGACCAATGGAAATAGCTGGAGCGCGATAAAGAGAGCCCCAGGTGCGAGTGTTAAGTCTCGAAACATTTACTCAAAATGGCTCTCGCTTGGATTCGCGGAAATTTCAAGAATCCTTCGGGTTACTGCGGGAGAAAAAAGTTTGATGCTACCACAGGGATGAAAGGTGGAGGAGGGGGTTGGCGAGAGGAGAGGAAGTAGCTACGAAAAATACACAAAAGGACAAAGACTTTATTGAAGAAATTGAGCTTTCGGCGTTTTCTCCCAGGAGACCGGGAGCATCTCGCTCCGGTGGGATTAGGTATAAATTCTCTCCCTCCCCCCCTCCCCCTCGCTCTTGGCGTGATTGCGAAAGATGCAGCGGTGCATCATTCACCGAAATCAGTAAAATCTTTTTAGAGTCCTCTTAGCTTCAATTTAGCGAGAGAGCGGCCGGCCGGCTGGGTCGGGCCTCTCCTCTCTCTCTCTCTCTCTCTCTCTCTCTCTCTCTCTCTCTCTCACACTCATTCTTTCTTTCTTTCATTCTTTCTCTCTCGTTTCTTCTCCTCTACCTCGGTATTTCTCTCGGTGTCTCTCTCGCACCGGTGGAGCCTCCTGGCCCTCTCCCCCCCCACCCCCCTCGCCCGGACGGCCTTCCCGTCGGCTTTCCCATCCCGATACAAAGAGGCGCGAGCGAGCCTAATTATTATGATAGCTCGCCACTGGATTCTGTCGGCTTCTTTGATCTGCAGCCGTTTAGCATGATCCTCCGATATTTAGGTAGGCTCCGTTGTCCAGCGCTGTGGCCGCTCCTGGTGGGAGTAAGCAGATCCACGCGAGACACTCGACGTCCGTTTCTTCCTCCTCCTCCCCCCCCCCCTCCATAAACTATCCACGTACAAGGAATTCCACGCTGGGAATCCGCCAGTATTTCAACGGCAATCATGTCCTATAAAATCACGTGGAAAACCAGGGCGGAAGAATCGCCGCCGCCGCCGCCGCCGCCTCGCGAGATCGCCGCCAGTGATCGAGCCAATCGAATGGTCGGACCCCGCGTCGACGACTCGTGAAATTCCAATATGGCGGCGCCACATTGGAGTCCGACGACGACGTCGGCGACGAGTTCGGAGGTGCCGCAATTTTTGTGGGAGAAAGCGGGCGACGGTGGACGGATGGTGGTCGATGCGCATGCGCGCTAGATCGCGGCGACGGCGGCGACGCGCTACGATAACCTTGAGCTACCACCGTATCAATTTAAGCATTGAAAGAAGGGGCGGTCCGATGGACGTTCCGTGACTGAAGGATTAAGTACATTTAATTACCGTCATTATCCGAGGAAAACAAGTCTCTTTGGTAACGGCAGCTCGTAGCGCAAACTAATAAGTGTATTTTTCTAAATGCGGCCTTATCGCTGCGCCGATCTTATATCGCGTTTCCCGCAGATGCGCGTGTCGCGATTAACGCACGAGTTCCCGCGGAAAGGGACTCGCGCCTCCAGCGACTTCCGTAATTACTGTAATTCCCTTTCGAGTGACGCAGGATATAGAAATCCGCGCGGGGAATCACCTTTTCCATCCCCCTCCCCCCTCGCCCCCTTCAACCACCCATCTCCTGATAATCCATCGGAGTTCCTCGTACACGCACGCACGCACGCGCGTGTATCAACCACCCACGAACGAGAGGAGAAATCCCTCTCTCTCTCTCTCTCTCTCTCTCTCTCTCTTTTTCGTACCACCCCCTCGCTTTTCTCCGAGTCTGATTATTCTCGATTCTATCGCTTTTCCCTCTCTTCTGGATTCTACAAAAGCAGTTTTGAGAATGTACGAAATATAGGGGGATGAGGGGGGGGGGTAACTGATTACGTAATTATTGGAATTGCGAGGCGAGATGTAAAAATCGCCCTTTTCGCTTAATCCGTCGATAAGCCGTCAGAGTTCATTACGCGCGCGCGAGTTTATTTGCGTATTTGCCACCCTCGAAGGAGAGGGTGGAGATATCCGCTTTCCATTTCTACCCTCTTTTTCACGCTCTTCGCTCCTCTCTCCGAGAGTCTGACAGAACCGATTCAATCCCATCGTTTTTCAGTCTCTCCCAATTCGACCGACCCTCCCTCGCTTTTCCTCGAGTGTGACATTCGTTTCCAAAAATTCGCGCGGAAAACAGAACAAAGATTCACGCGAAATATATTTTCGCCGTCCACCGGAATTACATCGGTCCCTCCCCCCATAAGTCGAACCGCTTCTTTCGTTGCTTTCGCGTGATGCAACGAGACTAATCGACCCTCCAGATTATAAATGTAAAATATGGAGCGCGGAAAGAAGAAGGGGGATGAGGGGGAGAGGGGCGAGGGTTGGAAACAGCGACAGCGTTAAATACCGCAGCAGCCACCACTCTCACCCCGTGTTTTTCTCGTGTTTTTCCATTTTCCACGGGAGGGAGAGACGGCGGGGGTGGAGTTCTCGGGGTGCGGAGGGGAGGGGACGGGGTGGAAATTGTTCGTCGACGATCAACTCCCGTGAGGTAAAGGAGATTCCCCGGCGATAAGCAGGGGGTTGTTGATCTGGAATTCGGTCGGGGGTGGGGGTAAGTAGTGATTGGGCTTCCGCGATTCGATGGAGGCGGCAAAGAGGCTCGCGTGACCCGGAGACCGCGTCAATTACGACTGTGTACACGTATCGCGTCTATTACCGAGGACACGGAACGCGATGGAATAATCCGATAGAACGGAAGACGTACTAGCCGACCTGTACACGCGTCGTTAGTAGCTGTCCCTACCACGAAATTTTACAGCGCGTTACTCGGCGATATATTATCCTTATCCGCGCCACTCCCTCCACCCCCTCCCTCGACCCGACTCTAATCACCCATTGGCCAACGCGAGAAAAAAACTCGACTTTTTCCTGGATCGTCGGTAAGTAGGGGACCCGCATTATCCCGCGCAACAGTCTCGAGACTGTCACGCCCCGATCTCGAGTGACCTTCGAAAGGGGGTGGAGAAGACCCAGCGCTGAAATTCGCCGGTGATTTTCGCCTGAAAATCTACGCCCCTGCGCGCTCGAGCCGAGAGTCTCGACGGAGAGCGGAGGGAAATACCCTCGCGTGAAGGACACTGACGAGGGGTGGAAATTTATAAGTCCGCGTCGATAATGGAAATTAACGGAGCCCACGCGCGGTGGTGCGGGGGGAAGCCACTCCGATAATTTGAAAGTACGGGAATTGCTGGAAATTGCCGGGGGTGGATTACAGGAGCGACGCGCGGACGTTCTCCAAAGATGAGGAACGAGACTTCCGGGAACTATCCGGGGAAAATGGGAAAAATGGCGGCGGCGGCGGCGTTTAATCGAGTTCGCTGTACGAACGCGATTACGCGTATGTTTGCGCGAGTGTGCGTGCGCGCGTGCGAGTTTTGCGCGAATCCAGCGTAATTAGATGTCGAGTTATTGAGAAAATTAATAGGAGCGTTGCTAAGGGGTCCCGGGGGAAGGGGAAAAACGATCGAGATGCCGAGTGGAGCGCGAGGATTTTCCTCGGGCTCGTAGAGAAAATTAAAAAGGAGGAAAGAATAAAAAAAAAAGAAGGAACAAGCGTCTGTTTCTCGCGCCCGAGTAGTAGCGCCGAAGGGTTGTTTCCCCTAGTCGTTGGCCACCCCAGAATAAAGGGTGAAGCGAGGTAGGGTGAAGCGAGGTGAGGCGACGCGAGGCCGGGCTGGGTTAAGTCAGGTTAGGGTCGCCCGGCGTCGCGACGCTGGCGCATGGCGGCTCAAAGGCGTCGGTGCGTAATGACACCAAACGTTTTCCCCTTTACAAACTGCGGCTGCACGCACTAGGAAACGCGCTGAATTAATAGCGTCAACGCTAACCTTTCTTGGAACCGACATTCCTTGTAATTTCTCATCCCCGCCACCCTCGCCACCCTCCTCCCTCCATATCCAAAATCCAAATTTTTTGCTCTTTCCACTTTTCTTCGCCACCTTTTGCTCCAGTAACCCAATGATCTTCGAATGCGACGATAAATCCAAATAAAATTCGGAAGGGGAAGGGGGAGGGAAAATCGTGACATTGCTGACTCTCTCTCTCTCTCTCTCTCTCTCTCCTCTTTTGCGTATTTTTCACTAATTCTCTCCTGGTTCTCGTGAATCGTTAGAACAAATCTCGAAAAATGATGTGATTTTTGCATTTCTCGTACTTTCCCGAAGAATCATCGGACTTAATTATGATTAATAAAGAACGGGTCCCTTAATTACGATTAATCACAGCTCTTAGTGGAGAGTCGCGAGTTCCCCAGCCCTCCTCCCCCCTTCTAGTTGCCATTAGACTTGATAGTGTCAACGGTAGACTTTCTAGTAAAAGCTGGCATTCTTATCCGGCCCCAACCCTCCCTGTAACATTCTAATTTTCTCTTTTCCCCGTTCGCGCTTTATCAGCTGAAAACGGGAATGGGCCGCCCCCTCGCCTCGCTCCACCCCACCCATCCACCCCGCCGACAAGTTTATTCCGCGCTATTCTACTCGATCCTCGTCTATTCCGAAAAGCGCTAAGGTTGTTCGCTGCAATCTTATCATGACACAGGCTTCTTCTTGGCGGGAGTTTCCACTTTGCCCCCCACCCTCGTTTTCGCGACGTTCCAGCGAAGGGTGGGGGCTGACAGTGGGCACGACCGTCGCGATCCCCGCCCAGTAGCGCGGCATTGGCCGAGACTCCTCGCCCCCGCCTTCGTGCTCTCCCCTCCATCTCCTTGTTTTCCTCCTAGCGTCTCTCCGTATTTATTGTTTCTACCGCGTTTTTATTCTACACCCTCTCGCCCTCTCTTCTCCCCCTTTCCCACAGTTTCGTACCCCGAAAATTTCACGACGCACCCGCGACTCGCGAATATCTGGGCGAATAGCAGCAGTGGCGCTCAACTCGCGCGGGTTCGTCCCAGCGGGTGCAGCATCTCCACCCCCGGGGAAGGTTCTGGTTTCGAGGGTGCAGATTCCGCCTGCCTATCCGATTTACGAGCTCCGCTACGTCACTCGTACCGAAGCGTGACTTCGTCTCGGGATTGATCGAGGAATGGCGGAAAAGCACTTATCGGGGGAAGGATTTCATTTTACCCCGCGAGAGGCAAATCTGATCCACCCTAATTGATTTTTCAACGCCAAACTCCCCGGGAGTCAGTCACCGGTGCGAGTCACGTTCGTTCTCTCCATCTCGCGCGTCTCTTGCCTCGGTCTCTCGAGGTAGGTCAAAGGTCACCTCGCTGGATCCCCTCCCTCCCCCCGTTCCTCGCGGTAAATCTCGTTTGTACCTCGAGGGGGTAGTTCGAGGTAATCGCAGTTTTTCACCACCCCCAAAGCCGCTCTCATCGACGGCGTCGCTTCGCTTGGAGTGAAATTTCAAAATTTTACCAAAATCCGCTCAGGTAGAATTTTTTTTTGCGGACGGTGCCACCTAGGATTTGCACGGAAGGTCCTGGGAAACTCTGGACATTGCCCTCGTGTCGAAGCGAATTCTCTTCCTCTTCCTCTTCCTCTTCCTCTTCCTCTTCCTCTTCCTTTTCCTCTTCCTCTTCCTCTTCCTAGGAATGCACCACCCCGGAGAGCAAAGCACTTTTGGATTTATAATCATCCCCCAGGTGGAACGGGATACTTTCATCGCTATCTCTCGGGGAACGGTAAAATTTGTAAACACCGAAGGTCACTCGTCGACGGAAGGACTCTCGCTCTCGCTCCGCAATAATTTCGTGGCGGTCGTGCGGCGAAAGACAGCGGAGGACCCGGAGGACCGTCGATAATCTGAGAAAGGGACTTACAAGGGGTAAAATATGACCGATGATGGTTCGAAGGGCGTCTCGAGTTTTTTTGCCCTTGCCGAATGATTATGCTCCTCGAGGATTACAATGCGCCCGCAACACGAGCATCTCTTTGGAAAGGGTTCAACTTCGAAATACCTGAAGTCCTCGATACGGACCAATGACGAGCGTCCGTTCGACGATCGAGTTTTCACCCAGCGGCCGTTTCATCTCGAAATGGGAACTTTCGTGCAATAAACCCGAAGGATGGGAGAGCTCCAAGCTCCTGCCGATATTATCCTCGAGGTGTCTCGTCCTTCCTCGGCGTAGACTCGAGTTTGAGCAAACACCGTCCCCTCTCGAGGATCAGAACTTTCCAAAGTGTCTCCACGAGAGGGTGAAGTATGTCGTCGAGATTGTCGAAATTGTCAAAAGAGATCGTAGATAGCGAGCAGCAGCTTTTTTTCCACGACCCTCGGGGCCGAGCATCGAGCAAGAGCTCGAAGGTCGCGAGGGTAAACACTCGAGGAGACTCCACGGCCAAGGTCGTGCCGAGGTTGGCCTTGTGCCCGTTGACATCCCGGAAATAGCCGTAAAGGGCAGAAAAGCTTGAAAATCCCGAAGATCCTGGCGACGGACAAACTTTCGCCGTGCGATCAACCTCGGGCAATTGAAACGTCCTTGAAAGATGATTTTCGTGGTTTCTCGAGTTCCCCTCCGCCCTCGAGTGCGAGCCAAACGTATTCCCTCTACCTCGGGCCGTTCTTCGGCGAAGCTCTGGGAGTTCCACAGCAAAGTTTTTCCCCGCTAATTATCCTGAAATGACGTTGGCCTCCGAGGGAGAGGAGGAGCGTTGAATGATCTCCTAATGGCATATTACGGTCCATAGACTTGAATGACTTCTTTCTCGGAGTTTCTTTCAGCGGAAAGGTGGCAATTCTTCTTTTCCGAGATTCTAGTAAAATAGAGCTGGAGGTATCTGGGCCGCCTTGCGGCTGGCCAAGGTAAATACCTGGCGGCGAAGTATGGCCCGTGGACCATGCAAAGAGGAGACTTCGATGGCCGGGACCAATCGGACAAACGACCGGGCTTTTGTTATCGGCGCAAAGGTGTCAAGAGTCCCGGTCTATAGAGCTTATTAGGCACGCGACCCTCCGCAACGTTGATGAGACTCTTCCGATCCTTGAAAGGATCGAGAGGTCCTTTCTAGCCTCGCAGCCGAAACTCGAATAAAGTCACCCCACCCACCGTACTCATCATCGGCTTCCTTCATCCTCCTCCTCTGGCCTAACGAGCCAGCCTCTGGATGATCACCAATGCGATTCCAGTGCCTGCGACTGAAATGCCATCGATCCATCGGCAACGTCGTCGCGGAAAACCTCGAGAAATTCAGAAAAACTTTCTTTCGACCTTCAGCCTTCTAGCATAAACTGAAGCCAAGTCCTCGCTCGCTGTTTACCTCGTCCTTTAGGCTTAACGAGGTTCGATGTTTATGTTGACGACTGAAACTTCGGCCATCCATCGCCAAGGTCGCTCGTGCTATCCATGGATTCCCTCAAGGACGCCCGTAGATTCCTCGGGGAACCTAGCGAAAATCCAAACAGCTTCAACCCGATCGACCTTGAACCTTCCAGCTAAAATTTCAACTACGCACACAGCACCTAGTTCGAGCTTTTGGCAGCAACCTCTGGGTCCCACGGAGTCCGATTTTGATGTCAGTCGGCAAAATTCCAGCGACGCGTCAGCAACGCGTCATGACTCACTCGAGAGCTGCCGCGAGCTCCCTTAAGGCGATCCGTGAACTCGTCCAAGGATTTCCGCAAAGTCCAACGATTTTCCTGGCCCGATCGAATCGGACCGCAAGTTTTTTGGGTCTTCGAGCAGGAAGGGGCGAGAGTTTAGCGACGCTGGTGATTATCAATCTCGGGGTAGAATACGCGCGGGACCTGCCGGGGGATCGTTCGGCCGGAATGGCCAAATTGCGCAAGGGTGTTGGGCTCCAGGATAAATAATCGAGTTCGCGTTCGGTGACGCTTGAACCTTCGAGCTGTGAGCTCCAACCCTCGGTCCCCCGGTGCAATCTGTACACTTGCCTGTTTATCTACGGCGGGCGAGGAGGAGGAGGAGGAGGGGGGGGTCGGTGGGAGAAAAGGAATTCCTGTTACATCGTCGGGAAGTAATTCGCCCCGTAGGTTATCTCCACGGTTGCGTTGGGGGACATCGGCGGAGGTGACGACAACGGCGACGGTGACGACGGCGGCAACGGCAATAGCGACGGCGACGGCGACGGCGACGGCGACGGCGACGGCGACGGCGGTGGTGGCGACATCCAGGAATCGGGGGCTCGTCAGCTTCGTCACGGCGCATCAACGACAGGAACGAGATTTTCTCTCCCGTTTTTCTCAACTGGCGATCGATACCAGCTCCTCTCCCAAATGCTCAACCAGGTCTTCGATAACTTTCCGCTCGCGAGCCACCGGAACACCGTGGAAGAGCCGTTCTCGTCAACGTCAGCGTCAGCGTCAGCGTCAGCGTCAGCGTCAACGTCAACGTCAACGTCCCTGACCCCAAACTTTGTCTCCTCTCCTCCTCCGACACCTCTCGTCCCGCGAGCAAAACGAATCTCCGCTCTCCATAAAAATCGGCCAGTTTTCATTCTCGAAGAAAGGACTAGGGATGGCAGGGAGATGGGAGGGGGGAGAGGCAGAGTCTATAGGATTTTCACGAGGATCCTTGAGTTCGACGAGTCGTAGCGTAAAATCGCGGCAATCAGGGAACATTCAGTGGATATTGAGTGGTTTCCGGGATCGATTTGCGAAGGATCTACGACCCCGTTTTTCAAATCGTTTGTGTGCGCGCGCGCGCTTGTGTGTGTTCGGAGGAGCCTGGGGATCGGGGGAAGTTTCCGTGCCGAACTGACAATCGGACCAGGACAAATCGGACGGGGCGCGTGACATGTAAATCTCGAGTGGAGTGTATCGGGCGTGCGTAGAGCGAAATCGGCTGGAGGATCGTCCATTGTCGATCGGCAAATCCGTCCGGAGCGGGCCACTCTATGAGAGTTAGACACGCTTGCCTACCGTTCGCATCGGGAATCTCCCGAGGGTCCCATCCCCCCTCCCTCGGACCCCTCTCAACGGGAACATACCAGGGGAGAGAACCACCACCACCCAGTCACACAGCGGCAACTACACCGAAAATCGACTCCGCTCGTTCATTAATCTTCTCCCATCCCGATTGCTTCCTAGTTCGCAAAACGATCCGCAATTAACTGGCTGTGCTCGAAAAAAACCGGAGGATTTCCAACGACGGAGGGATGCCCGACGCAAAAACTACCCTGCTAAGGAAACTGCCGACCCGCCATCTTGAAAGTCAGAAATTACCCTCGGTTTTTCTTCCGCCTATCAATTTCTCTATTGGGGGAGGGGGGGGGGGGTGGATTTTATCTTTATAGTTTTGGCAATCGTGAAATATGGGAGGAGGGTGAGAGGATGAGAAAATCTGGTGGTGCACCGAGTGGAAGATTGGTAGGCTCGAGGAAGAGGAGAAGGATGATGATGATGATGATGATGATGATGGTGGTAGTGTTGGTGGTGGTGGTGGTGGTGGTGCCCTTTCAAGTATCGTAAATCGATCGGTCTCGGACTCACGCTTGCAAATAGATGCCAGCAGGCAGCGAGTGGCAACCTGGGCAAACCCTCCCCCTCCCTCCCCCTCCTTCCCCCGCGTCCATGGTGTTTCCACAGAGTTGGGCCCCACGCCATCGGGCCACCCATAGTTCGTTCTTCCCAGTAGGCAAGCGTGTCTAACCTTTATAGACTTTTAACAGAAAGCGACATTTCGCGAATTAGCCTGGAAAGCGAAGAATAACCCCTAATTGAAATCTGAATTAAGATACTCCAGTCATCTTTTCTGCTTCCCTTTCCATCTCTTCCCATCTCTTCCCATCTCTTCCCATCTCTTCTCTTCTCGAGGGCACGATCCTTCTCGATCATTGCAAACAGACCTAAATCCGACGGATCGTCGCGTCCGGATCGTCGCAACGTTCAAACAAACTTCCTATAGGGACCCAAGAATCATCTTCTCGCGCAAAAGAAAAAAAGACTCTGTGGAATATCCAGTAGCATCGAAGCTTCTCGACGAAATTGGCTGGTGTTGGAAATTTTCCCGCGTTTCAGAGGACGCCGCATCCAGAAGATGGCTCCGGGACTCTCCGCGGACGATCTAAATTTCCGACGGAAGGAAGAGAGTGGATTGTGGAGAGAGATGGGCAGAAGTGGACTGGACTAAAGTGCTCTTTAGCGAACTTTCTAAAGATTCATTATTACCGGGAACTATTGAAAAAAGGACCGAAGGAAGGACCAAAGGAAGAACCGAAGCAAGGAAGGAAGGAAGGAAGGAAGGAAGGAAAGAGCAATTTGGACTTGGGTAAAGTATCCGTGTCATAGCAAAGCAGTAAAAAATCCGCAGGAACAGGAGCGAAAGGGTCTCTTGTTGTTTCGTGACCATTGCGCATCGGCGGAACACGAAAATTCCCCGGTCTCGCCGCTGAATGGCTGGCTGTTTGTGTTCGTGGTTCGAGTTACCATCTGGCAAAGTGGCAGGTAGAATATTTTACAGTCGGCAACTTTGTAGCTGTATGCGTCTCGCTCTCCTCTCTCTCTCTCTCTCTCTCTCTCTCTCTCTCTCTCTCTCCTCTCCTCTCCTCTCACGCTTTACGATCGACTGCAAGATCGCGTCCTATTTCCGCCGAAATGATTTTCCGCGATGGCCGTAACCTCCCCCCGATCCCCGCGGTCACCGAAACCATCGCGGAAAATCTCGCGATAATTCAATTTCGCGCCAGTTTCGGAAAATGGACGCTCGCCCGGAGTTTTGCAGCGCTCGGATTTTCCTTTTTTACGCACAGACAGTGCGCGCACGCGAAGCGAGACGAGCGTTTGATGATCGATCAAAGATCGGGAATTGAAAGGTTGGAGAGAACGAGGTGGAGGAGGAGACGCAAAGAAACGAAGAGAGAGAGAGAGAGAGAGAGAAAGAGAAAATAAGGCGAGGAAAGGGGGAGTGGGGTGGAAGCGTACGAGGATGGAACGGCGGTAACGCGTGAATATACAAAAACGAGTACTCGCGCATACAAGGAAATATGGTAATACGCGTATGTAATGGGAGGTTGCGTTTATCGACGAATGCGGATCAGATGCGAGAGGCAGGTGCGCCGTCGAGTTCGCGTTAGCGAAGGCCAAACCCAATTTACGCCCTCGCCCCATCGAATCTTCCCTCGAATTTTCGTCCCACCCACCCCCTCTGGACTTTTCCGAAACATCGAATCTAAAAATTCACCCTGGTCTTCCTGGACTACCCCCGGACTACTTCCATGACGACTTCGCGGAGGACGAGGAAGAGGAAGAGGAGAGGGAGAGAACGAGCGACACTCGGAGGAAAGCCCGATGGGAGTGGAGTTATCGCGAGGATGGGGGCGGCTGTGAGCCTGCGACACAGTCGACACAGTCGCGACGGAGGCGATAAGGCCCGGGCGTTGGGGCCTGTCGACCCTCGCGTTAATGCGCTCGCCGTTGAAACCTGTGGAATTGGCTGACAGATAAACGCCCGGTACTCCGTAGGAAAATTGTCGTAAAATTAAAATTTTGTGCCTCGCGCAAAACCTTCGCCCGCAGCTCGGATAACGAGCGCTCGCCCGCGCGCGCGCGCGCGTAAGCGCATGCGGGGGAATAGAAACGGCGCGGATTGGCCAAGACACAAACGAGGAGCAGCTCGTGTAACGAACGACCCGCGTGCCGTTTTGCCTGGGGCGCCGAATCAATTTAGCGGGATGGAAGGGGGGGGGGGGGGAAATGAAGGAAAGGAAAGGAAAGGAAAGGAAGGATCCTCGACCGGAGTCCTCAGGAGTGCCGTGTTTCCGGCGCGCCGCATCCTCTTCCGCTGCCGGTGCCAACGCTAGAGATGACCTTGACAGGCACCCGGGGGGTCCACGGTTAATTTTTCCTCGTCTTTTTCTCTTAAATTGCGACTGGAACGAGGGGAGGGGGCGATGGGTTAGGAAGAACGAAGGATCTGATCGGACTCCCTCCCCGTTGGCTCTAAACTGGATCGTCCTTGGCAAGGGAGGGGAGGGGGTGGTGAGAGAGTTGGGATCCCCCACCACCACCTCGACCATCCGGTATTAGCCAGCGGCAATAATTAGCTCTATTCAATGAAGAGATTTATGTAACTCGCCACCCTCTGGAATATCTTACTTTTGCGGCGAGGGGCCGGGGGTTGGGGGACGGGAGAAGGGGGAGCTCGGGAGGAAAATAAACGGCAAACCGCAGACAATAATTTACTTATCGTGCCCGATGTCACGAACCCCGATGACACCTCGGTGTATCGTCGGGGAAAGGTGTGTGTTGCACAGGGTTAGGGGGAGAGGGGACGGACGTAGCCCGAGGGATCCCCGGAAGTTGATCCATCAAATTCTATCGTCATTATTCATCTAATGAGCTATTTAAGCCAGTCGTTCCGCCTCGTTCGGAAAATGGCGTGCAACTGCCATTTTTCAAGTTTCATCCCCCTTCTTCTTCTTCCACCCTCCAACCCGCCAGTTTGTCCAAGGAAAAATTAAAAAGTCGAAGAAAAGTCTCTTTTTTACTTTGGAGAGTGACTCAGAGAGAATAAAGCGGTGAGAGACATAGAGAGAGAGAGAGAGAGAGAGAGAGAGAGAGGGGGGGGGGGGGAGAAAAAGAAAAAAGCTAAAGGCTTTCATCCAGCTAATATATTGGGTATTGTGGATGATATTGCAATTTGCAGTGATTGCGCACGTGTGTGGGTCTACGTCCTGGTGTATATTGAGTTATTATATTAATTCTTCTGGAATCATTTGTAACTCGACGCGTCACGTCCTGGCAGTGGCTTCCTGGTGCAGCCACGCAAAGGGTCCCTCGTCGCCAACTCGTTGCATCATTAAATACCAGTGACGCGCAGTACGCGGATTATTTGCTGAGAATGGGAATTCTGTCACGGTTCTTCAAGGACCACCGTTGAAACGACGATGTGCATCGAAGAGCAGGAGGGAGGGGGGAAGGGAGAGAAAAGAGGGTGGAGGGGTCCTAGAAGAGACTACGGACTCCTCCGGACTTTTTCCCCGAGAGAAAACAATTCGATCCGACGTGAGCGGAGTTACGAGAGAGAAACGAAGTTGAAAAACGCCGAATTCAAAATGGCGGCCACCGCGGAATACCCTACGCACCAGTTGCTCCCTCCACTTTTATTTTCTCGAGGCCCGGCGAGCTCTCTCCGACGCCGAGGAGTTCTTTTGGAAAACCTCTCGCTCTCCAGGACGCGGAGAGGTTTAAGCCGAGCGAACGCGAGGTGCGCGGATTCTGTCGACCTGGACGGTTCAAGGACGAGTCTCCTAATTGTTCCAGCGGTAACCACGACTCTTCAAGAACGGCCGTTCTCGTACGGTGTCGTAAATTCCTCGTGCATTTCTTGCGGGGATTAGACGTGTGGTCGGGAGTCCTCCGGAAGGGACGTGGTTGACGGCCGTAGACTTCCCGTGAACGACGTACCGACGCGGTTCATCGTCGATCCTCCGCAGGATCCTCGCACTCCGGATTTTCCTCGAATTTCCTTCGTCTCCTCTCCTGGATCTGCATCCGGAAATGCGTCCGGAGTAAGGGAGTTTTTTCGGGTTGGAACCACCATCACCACCCTCTGGGTGGTGGAATCACGACCGGGAGGATCCCGTCCGTCGGCTCTTCCTCGTAATCGGAAGTGCCACCGGCAAGATGCGGTTTTCTCGAATTCCGTCACAAAGGCCCGACGCCCAGGCGTGAATTGGTACGGCGTTTAGGTACCACTTAGGAGCTGGATCGCTCCCAGCACGCACTCTCTGGAATCTCCGGGAGTCGGGGTAGGGGGGGGGTTGTCGTGGCCCCATTCAGGGAGTATTCAGCCGGCGATCCACCACGACGAACGACACCATTGCCGCATAATTTCTTTTATCTCTTGTTTCTCTCCCATTGTACCTCTCCATCCCCCCCCCCCCCCGCAACATATGGCAATTGACAGTCCATTCTCCGGATCCATCGATTATTTAATTATGCTCTTAGTCGCACGATTTTGCAGACGGACACCGATAGAATCCCAACCGCCGCGGACGGGAGCGGCGAAGGTGTCGCACGCCCAGAGGAGTACGCGACTCTCAAGGTCAACGGTGATCGTCGACAATGGCGCCGGGCGTCGATTCCCGAGCACCGGCCGCTTCTCGACAATGCGAAGGTGTCATCATCAGGGCCTATTCACGCGAGGGTCGATCGCGCGTGGCTGGTCGCGGTCCGTGACGAATTTCCCCAGGTCGTTTTTGGTGGCCGGGTTGAAAGAGACGTCGTCGTCGATGACTTCCGGAAGACCGATGGCGCCTGGACGGGTCGACGGTTTTCCACGGGAGTTTCCTCGGGGGACGATCCGACGTTCGGAAATCGGTACCACCGGTACCATCGACTTCTCCACCTTCCACCGGAAGTCGACGAGGACCGCGGAATTGGCGAGAGGACGAGCCTACCGACGAGAGAGAGAGAGAGAGAGAGGACGAGAGCGGGAAATTCGAGCGCGTGCGAGCGCGAGCGCGAGCCTCGACTTGGTGGCATTAAGCAGTTTAGTAGTGGAGAACGTAAAGTGTATAAAAGCAATTCGTGTGTGGCCCGGAGATGGCCGGTTCTTCACCTCGCGAACGAGAAGTCGGTTCCCTTTGATGTTCAGCCTACTGCCGCTGGTGGGAGTCGCTACCTCCCCCCGGCCCCTCAGCCCCTGCCCTGGCCATTGGACTTGCGCCTGCCACGCTAAACTTCTCTTTTCCCTCTTTCTCCGTTCTTCCACCTTTGTTCCCCATCCCCCGACCCCCGCCCCACCCCCTGCCCTTCTTTCTGCACGCTAAATTCCCTCGATCCCCTTTTCTTCCACTCGATCTCTCCCTCTCTCTCTCTCTCTCTCTCTCTGTGTTTCTTCTTCTATCTCTATTCGTCCGTCTTTCCCCGTCTCGCCATCTCTTTCTCTTTCTCTATCCGTCCATCCGTCTCTGCCCCTCCATCCTCGTACATCCCCTTCCCCTTCCCCTGCAGGCTGAGACTGCCACGCTAAACTCGATCCTTTTTTTAATTTTACTGTCTCTCTCTCTCTCTCTGCCTACCCCCTCTCGTCTCTTCGACTTCAATTTACCATACTACAAGTTCTCTCTTCCTTCCTTCCATCTAGTAATCCCTCCCCCCCCCCGTCCTCTACCACCGAAGCTGCTAAGCTCGCTCGTACTTTAGCCGGTTCTTCACTTAAACTTGCCCCCTCCTCCCCTCGACGAGGCTCGTGCTTGTCTTCAACCCACACCCCGTGGCAACTGGTGCCCCCTCCCCCTCGGCGGAGCCCTTTTTGCGCTAGCTGCCCTCCTCGTGAGTTCTCGTAGACGATCGGGACCTACCACCACGCGATACTCCGAATTACACCGCGCACGCGCGCGCTCGCCGAGATCGAGCGATCGATAGAATTTTGCTCCAAAGTGCCCCCTCCCCCAGGGTGATTATCGATATCGCAGGCTCTTAGCGTCCCGATCGGTTTTGTCGAAGTGCTCGATCGCTCGATCGACGAGTCTCGCCTCGAGTCCCTCAGGATCGCGCAATTACGCGAAATTGGACGTCGCCGCCTCGAAAGTTTGTCAATGGAAGCGACGGCAAACGCCTCCGGGCGAGAAATACTCGCGCGTCCACGAGAGTCTCTAGATCCGATCGAGAGATCGATGAAATCTTGGCCCGGTTGCCAAAAGTGCCCCGCTCCCCCTCCCCCTTCCGATAGTAATTGGTACCGCGAGTTGGTTCGCAAGCCGCCATTGCACTCCGTGGCCAATCGGAGGCTGGAGGAATTTCGCACGTTCCACGGCATAGCCGGCAGATGCTACCGGAGGAGACCCCGAAGACGTCGTCGTCTCGGCTTCCAGCGAGAACGTCGACGGCTGTTCCAAGCGCGAGTACCGGCAGACATCTTGGGCGGTTCGTCGACGTTTCGTTTCGCTCGTCACGAAAATCCACTCGACGGGACGGCTGAGAAGATCCCCGCGCTCCGTTTCGCGCGCGAATCGCTCGAACGACGCGGCTCGAAATTTTGCGCCGGTTTCGACGGCGCCGTCGAGCCGCGAAACGAAGCGCGTCGGTAGCTCGCGCGCGCGCGCGCAAGCGCGCGGTCGACTGGTCTCGCTGGCGAACTCGAGCGAGCGGCCGCCGCTCTCGGAATTCCAGCGTGACGCGAAATTAAGAATTACACGAGCAATTACCCGGGGGAAGCCGCGAGTGTATCGTCCTCTAATTACCGGGCCCCCGCAAACCGGGCGAGCTGGGTCCGAAAATCCCGGGGATTCTTCGGGTTCTACGCCGGGGCGCGAGTCAAGCGAGCGATCGCTCGCGTACGCGCAACGCGGCGCGACGGGATCCTCGTTTTTGCGCGAAAGTGATTTCATCCCTGATTTCGCGTCGGGCCCGAGCGACCGCTTCAATTCCTGACTGAGAAATTTTCTCGATTTTGAAGCGACGCGCGAGAGGAGGGGAGAATCGAGTCGTCCTCGTCCGGCCCGTTGCGTTCCCGCTAATTTTGCCGGTACATTGTAGCCGAGCTGTCCGCTCGGGAGCTTTCGATCCGAAAGTAACGAGAGTGGAGCGTGGGGGAGGGTCGGAGTGGGGGTGGGGAATTATAGTGTTTGTAGGTCTCTGCGGGCGGCGCGTATGAGCTAATGATAAAAATTAATGGCAACTGTTCCGTTACTCGCTACGCGAGCCTTTTCACCTGGAGATGTAACGAGCGCTGCTTTGCAATTTGCCTCACTCGAATGGAAGTCGGGGGTGGGCCGGCCCCGGTCTATTCAGACTACCAGTTCCGCCGAGTTGCCCACCCCACCCCACCCCTCCTCGCATGCGAGCGTTGCCACTTGTGTGTTTAGTCGCTCGGCGAGAAAAACTGGCGGATCTCTGGGGGCCGCGAGATCCCCACCCCACCCACCCCCGACTCGACGTTCCCCGCTGCCGTTGATTAGCCACGTCGGGGAATCCCCGGGTCGTTGGGATTCCCATTAGGCGACGTTTCTGATTGGCTATCGCTACCGATCCATCGAACATCCCCCGTCGTAACTCACCCCTCGAAACCATGAAAATTAAAAAGCAAATTCTTTTTTGACCTTTCGGCTGTCGAAAGCATAAGTCGTAAATGCGACGCGACGCTACGCGATGCGTGACAGGGTAACGGTTACGAGAATCGCGCGAACATTTGCATAAGGACATTTGCAATGCTCGTGGGCCTCGCAGCCAATGAGGCGCGAGAATCGTTTTATAGTTCGCATAACATTGACCTTTCGCCGGAGGCCACCTATCGCCGTGCTCTTATGCGACGACGATTATTTCGCACTCGACGATCCTTCGGACTAGCGAGCGAGCGCTGGAATTTTATTGTTCGATGTTATCATTTATATTGCGCGCACGCACACACCGAACGCACAAGCGAATAGCGCGCCAATGAAATTCCTCCTTTGTGCAGCGAGTGGATCGAAAACGGACATTTTACGCTCGTCGAGAGTGGCAGCTCCATCCGTCCGTCCGTCCGCCCGTCCGCGTTTCTCGTCAAGTTCGTCAAGTTCGTCAAAGTTCGTCCCATTCCTCCGTGCCACTCGTCCGATTCACTCGATTCATCCGATTCGCCCACCGATCTTCCTCTCGTTCATCCGATCCGCCTCCGTCCATTTTACGATACTTATCCCGATCGACTCACTCGTTCCCCACGTGTCGCGACCTCGTCGTCGTCGTCTCGCTCGCCTGATTCGTCGTTGCACTTTTCACGCAAGCCAGCGAGGGTGGTTGCACCTCACCCCCGGACGATGCGCATTTCCCCCTGAAAATTAATTATCGATCCAGGGAAAAGTCACTTTCAGTTTTGAGTAATCGCTCGCTTTCTCGAATTACCGTCGCTGTATCGCGCACCTAATGACATTTTCTAATCTCGATTATCCGAGCGGCCGCGCAATTCCGCTGAGAGTACCCGGGACCCCGAGGGGTGGGGCAGGGGCAGGAGAAAGAGCGATGGAAGAGTCGGAGGGGGAGGGGGATGTTAATCGCTGGCAAAGGGGCCAGCCAATTTTTTCGCTGAATTAATTACCACCGACGCGCCTTTTTCGTCATTAAAATGATATTATACACCGTCGAGATACTCACGGACAATTTCCATGTCAGGTGCCAGGACTCGACCCGCGATCGCGGAAGAGTCCTTCCGTGAATGGGGTGGTGGGGGGATTGGGAGGAGGAAAAACGCGGAAGGAGAGAGAGAGAGCAAAATCGAGGAGAAACAGCTGGAAGCGTAGGGTGCGGAAAGTTTCCTCGAGGAGGTTCCTCCGGAAGAAGAGGCGACGACATTTGAAAGCGGAAGGAGAGATGGAGAAACGCGGGAGGAGGAGGAGAACGAGGGGAGAAGAGAAAGATCGATCGATTGCTCTCGGCCACTGGGTCCAGCAGTTTCCTCGAGTTTGTTCGCGAACGAAATTGGAAGGAGAGGAGAGACGAGAGGACGACGAGAGGAGGATGGAAGAAACGAGAGGCGGAAGGAGGAACGGATAAAGGCGAGGAGACAAATGGAAGAGGAGACTCGATCGAGGTCCCGAGTGCAGGGGGTGTGCAAAGTTTCCTCGCGAATCAACCGAAAGTGGCACGCGGACAAATGGAGAACGCAAGAGGCAGATGGACGCGCGACTAAGGCGGAAGTAGCGACGGAAGCGGAGAAACGCGAGGTACGAGAATTCCTCGAAATTTTTGTAAAATTCGTTCCAAACTTTTTTTCCGGATGAAAATTGTTTGCTTCGAGGGAGGAGGACGTTTGGCGTTCGCCCCCTTGATTGGTGGCGGCGACGGCGACGGCGGCGGCAGCGACTTCCGGGAGCCATCGCGGCGTCTCGCCGCCATTTTCCCATTTATTCGAGACCCTGGTAATTCCGCTCGCGCGGCTTGCTGCTCTTTTAATTGCCCCGAGTCGTGACTCCGCGAAATTGGACGAGGAGATGACTCCGCGGCCAGTCGGTTCCCCACATTCGGCGTCAATCGCAAATTCGACTGGAATTCCGCAACGTCGAGGCGATGACGTCGACAACGACGCTGGTTCGCTTCCTCGACGAATAATTGGAATTCGTTCTATTGACGGAGAAACGTCAAGTTCCTTTTCTCTCGGATGATGATGGTTTTGCGTCGTTTTTATCGCGAGCACGATTAATGTCGCGGGCAACGGAATCCTCGTCCACGGGAGTATGGTGGAGCGAGGGGGGAAGGGGAGAATCGCTTTCACGAAAGTGTCTCAAGCAGCCAGTTTCCAGAAAGCGATTAAATGCAAAGTTTGGCTGGAATTATTATGCTCGGTGAATGCGCGAGCGAAGATAGGGGAAACGAAGGAAGAAATGAGAGAGAAGAAGAAGAGGAAGGAGAAGGAGAAGGAACATTTTTGTTTCCGTTGGACGATCGAAGGCAGATTTGAAAGAATGGAGGAAAGAAAAGAAGGAGAATAAGAAGGAATGAAAGAAGGAGCATTGAAACGGACCAGCGGTAATTCCCATTCCCTAAGGTTAACGACTACAAAACAGTGTGGGTGGTAATATTCGCGGCATTCCGCGGAAAACGCGCTGGTGGCACGAACGGGGGCTTCCCCGGGGTGTCAGGATGAGGAGGGGGAGAGTGAGTCGGGGGGCATGGTACGAGAGGAGGGAAAGGAGAGAGAGAGAGAGAGAGAGAGGAGGAAGGTTTCCGGGGTTCGTGCCAAAAGGAAATTCCTCCGATGCAGATGAGTCCCGACGGTAATCGTCACGTCCGCGCCTCCTCGTGTCTGCCTGTCGGGAGTCGGTAATTTTCACGCAATCAATTCGCGCGATCCGAACTTCTATTTGCACTTGAAATTTTACTGGCACTCGTCACGAGAGCGCGCGCGAGTCTCGAGTTATAATCCTGAGATCAATTCTCTCTCTCTCTCTCTCTCTCTCTCTCTCGTATTTTTTCATTTCTCTCTACTTGTAAATACATATGTTTTTTTCTCTTTCTCTCAATCATTCCTACTCGCTCCACCCCTCTCTCCCCCCGTCGCCGATAAATTCGCGAGAGTTTCCACCCTCGCCCGTACGGCGACAAGGGGGAAAAATGTGCGAAACCGGGGAAAATGCGCGAAACCCCGGGAAAAGCAGTGACGCGCGGCTGCAAAAGAAAGAGGGTTGCAGAAACAAACTGCGCAAAACGACGAGAGAGCGGTATTTTCTCTGGAATACGGAGGAGGGCGCGTGAAAAACGGGAAAAACAGTGTTTTACGCGTGTACGGGGGTGGTGCAAGGGTGAGAGAGAGACAGAGAGAGAAATTCGTTGAAATAGAAAAAAAAGTAAGGGAAGCGGAGAAAAGTAAGAAAAAAGAAAAGAGAAGGAAAGAGAAAAACCAAAGAGAGGGAGAGAGAGAGGAAAAAAGAAAGATATAATCGCGAAAGTGAGTAGGAGGCGAGTTGGCTTATTTCATAAATTTATTTGTAGGCAAAGTAACGATATGGTAATGTTCCGATTGTGCGGCTCGAGTTATGGTCGCCATTTCTCCCGGGGATAAGGGGAGAGTACAAATACGGCAGTCGCGAGGCGAGGCGGAGGCTATGGATAAAGAGGCTAACAACCCTCGTTGCTTAATGCTCCGTGGCACGGCAGCCAAGATGGCCGTCGGCTGTCGCATGAAATATTAAAGAAATCGAGCGTCCCGTCCGTCAAAGCCCCGTCCCGTCCCATTGTTTTCCCTCTTTTTTGAGAGAAAATGGCCGTCCGCGAGATACGGCCCTTCGCCCTTCGCCCTCTGACCCCCTTCCTCCCCCGCGGCATGTGCATGCGTGCGTGCGCGCCAGTGTCTCCTGTCCCGTCGTTACCGCAACCGACCGCAAGCCGCGCACACGATGACCAGTCCCCCAGGATGGTTCGATTCCCAACCCGATTGCAACACGCGATCTGCCTCCTTCCTGAGAAAAAGAAAACTTTGTCTCCTCTCCGGTTCTGCCGTTGCCTCCAGAACTCTGTTTCTCGCTCTGGCTCTGGTCTCTGGCCTCTGCCTCTACTAGGGTGATTCAAGGTCGAACTCGGGTTGACCTTGAGCGGAAACTGGGGAAGCGCCAAAGGCCCGGCGGAGGATCGGCCAGAAACAATATGGCGGCCGAACGATCGGTCAGCGCCGATTTTCACGGAAATGACTCGTGGATTTCACCAAGGAGGGATGGTGGTGACCCATGGTGACCTTGACGAGCGAGGACCGACAGAAGCGGCACCGGCGGTCATTTCCCGGCGGAGGCAGCTGCCGGTGTTAGTCCAGCGCGATTTTCAGCTGGATCTAGGAGAGTGTAGGGAAGAATAGGAGAGGAGAGAAGAGGAGAGGAGAGGAGAGGAGAGGAGAGGAGAATGCGGACGCTACCCGCTAACAGGGTGGGAACCGTTACGGAACCGGAAATTAAGTAGCCTCGAAAATAACGAGCGCGATACGGATGCGCGCAGCTTGGATGGAATAATACGTCGTTCGTTTCCGGTCGGTCAGGTCACCGACGAACGCGCACCTTTTCCTTTCTCTTTTCCATTTTTTAACCGGTCGTTTCGTTTTGTTTCGTTTCCTTTCGTTTCGTTTCGTTTCGTTTCCCCGAGCTCCGAACTCCATCTCTCAAAATCGAGCGAGCTGCACACCCTCGGGTGTACCTTCGCCATTTTCTATACCCTCCCCCTCCCCTCGCCCTCTCATCGTTCCCTTCGCTTCTCACCCCTCCGCGGAGCAGTCGTTTTCGCGGAAAAATCTGAAAAAATTCCCCAAAAATAATCATCCGAAAACTGAAATCGCGCACGATATTTTTTCTCTCATGCTGATGGAACAAAGACCGCGTAAGTACGAACATATTTTTTTCTGCATAAAAAAACCGAGAGAGAGAGGAGAACGCGGAGAGAGGTTTTCGGACCGTTCGAGAACGAGAGACGAGACTCGAGGGAGAAACGGCGGAGATGACCGTGGTGAAACAAAATTTTGGAAAAACTCGAGAGCGCGCGTGTCGTCGATGATCCGAAAAGGAAAAAAAAAAAACAACTTGCGACGGAGAAACGTATTCTCGTTACTTAATAGCGGGAGGTCCGACGTGAAATCGATACCCTCCGTGGAATAAATAAGCGACGGCTCTTGAATCGCGAGGCTCATCGAGGTTTGCGCGTGGTAAGTCTGCCCCCCGCCCCAACCCCACCCCCGAGAAACTTATTTTACGAGGCGCATAGGAAAAATCGAGCGTCCCCGGGGTTTCCGAGCGTCGATCTGCTCAAGTCCGGCAGGCAAAACGATCGATGATTGAAATCGCATCGACGCTCCACCCCCCTCCCTCCCAAAACCACCATGGCCGACGAGTGACTTCCGGTCCTCCCGTTTCGCGAACTCCAAAAAAAAACAAAAACGAAAAGAGTTTGCGGCGAGACCGCGCGAAAATTCTTCGAAGAACCGGAAGTGGAGGACCGCGCGGAAGAATCTCGGCACTTCCCGATGGGTTCTCGTGGTTTCCCGGTGGTGGTTCTCCTTCGCGCCTCCCGGTGAACGCGTTCGACCCGGTGGTCTTTGCGCGCGCGGAGAGCGGCGTTTAACCGTCTTAATAGGCATAAAAATTTCTAGTCGATAAAAGTACGGAGAGCTAAAGGTCTCCGCGGAACGGCCTGCTTTGTTTGATTTGTGGGTAGGTAAATGCGGGACAATTTTCTGCTAGTCACGAAAGGGCGTTTTGGTGGAAAAAAGTGGAAGACGTCGAGCTCGGCTTTGATTGGTGGCCGTTGCCGCCGCTACCACCGCCGCCGCCGGTTTTTCGCTTTTGTTGCGCTTGATTTCGCTGGACGCCCTCTGGGTAATGACACACGAGGGTCCCTCCACGTTTTGCTGCGTGCGACTAAGGATACGCGACCAGGAGGGAATGGCCCCCACGTACGCGCGACTCTCGTACACGTCGTGGACTTTCGAGTTCCCGAAGACGTCTCTCCCTAATGACCACCGAAGACGTCTCCTCTTCCCGTCAAGGACGCTTCCCGCGACTCGACTCTCTCGACTACCACCGGAATTCGCCTTCGACATCCCACCCCCTTCACCCTCTCCACCACCACCACCACCACCACCACCACCGACGACGACGACGACGACGCCCTGCCAGAAATTCCTGTTTGACTCTCTGGAAGCAGCGCGAGCCGACGACCGGACGCCATCTTGGATCCTCGCGAAACCCCCTGGAGACACCAGCTAAAACTTCCCTCCGCCCGATCTTTCCGACCCCGTCGATCTCAAGGACGAGTCGCGCGCGGATTTACGAAGTTTCGACAAAGTTGCCCGGAAGGGGGTAGAGTCTTCGCGGAGGAGGAGGAGGTGTCGCGCTGCGTCGTTCTTCTTTCCGGTCGTTCGACGTCGTGCGTCGTCGGGTGTGTGTGCATGGGAAAATCTCCGGAGATCCTCCGGTCTCCCGGTGTCACGTGGGAAATTATTGAAAGAAAATTAGAACTCGAGATCCGGCCGATAATGACCCGCGATTTCCGTTTCCTCAAAGGGAACTGCCTGTCGCTCCGGCGTCTCGATCTTCGCCATGCGGAAACTAATTTAGCCAAGGCTAATTACCGTGCTTCGTTTCGAGTTTCCGATTTTTTCCGGCCTTCGGGATTTCCCCTCGCTAAATCCGCTGAGGATTTCCAGCAGCCTCGTCTCCTCATTATTCGACTCTTGACTCTCCTCCTCTCCGACCCCTCCACCCTCCTTCTCTCCTTCCTCGTTCTATCTTTCTTGAGTTTAGCGAGGGGGGAGAGGGAGGATAAAAAAAGCCTATCTTTCTGTCGCATCGAGATACTCGGCTTTATTTATTAATAACTAATATTTGCATTTCCTGCACACGCACACGCTTTCCTATTCGCCAAGTCCGGATTTCCTGTGTTATCGCTCGATTTCGCACAATCGATGTTCGTGATGGAAAAAATGGAAGTCATCCGGTAACGTCGATAAATCGATTCTCGAGAAACTCTATTTGGATCAATCACGGGATCTCGAGACGAACGGCAAATACACGAGGGAAACTCATCGATCGGCGAGGCGACCGGATGCGAGACCGTCGGGGAAACTTCCGGTTTTCGCCGCCGAAAACTCGCGCAGGAAATTCGGTGGCGGAACGACATCGATGCTCCGCACCCCCGCTCGCCTCCGCGATTTTCCTGGAAATCGCGGGGAACGTCGCGAAAAAGATCGAGGCCCTTCCGCGACGTAGGATCGAACTTGAGATCGAGAGTCGCGTGTGGTGGATCGCGCGATTCCTACCGGCGTTTTCCACTCGAGAAAACGAGCGAGACCTCTGAGAAGAGAGTTCGGACTCTTCTGGAACGATTCGAAAGAATCGTCGCGTATCGTCGTCGGGATCGGGACGACGATCGGCCCGATTGGCCGATTATCATCGGGCTGCGCGAGCATTTCGAACGTTCGAAACGTCGAGTTTCCAGCGGGTTCAGCAGCTACTCCGCAGTTACACGCGTGAGAATCTTAGCAAATTACATGGCTGCTACAGTGTGCGCGCGGCTAGTAGACGAGGGCCCCCCGGTGTACACATTGTGGGTAGAAAAACACACAGAGAACTTTTCATAAGCCGTTTGAAGCGTAATTAATGACTTTTGTCCACTGTCCGCCGTGTGTTTATCCAATTTTAAGCGATCTCACGACTCGCAACCTGGAATTTAACGCAAAGCAGTCGCGTTTCGTGCGCGGCTAACCTTGATGGCTTAATAAAATTTTCTGCCGGGAAAGAAGCGGCGATGTTGCTGGTGGTGGTGGTGGCGAAGGAAGAAGAGGAGGAAGAGGAGGAGAAAGAGTAGGAGGAGGACGACGCTCGGGATGAGAATGAGAAGGGAAAGGAAAGAAAGGAAGATACAGAGGGGGAGGGGGTGGCGGTATAAGGAAGAAACACTCGGGTACCGCGAAGAGGAACAAGAAGAGGATTCCATTCGAGGAATCCGCCGCTTACTCGACTTTTGTCGAGCGCCTTCCCCTCGTTGGAAAATTTCTCCCGCCTTTTCTTCTCCTCCTCCTCCTCCACCTTCTCCCTCCCTACTCCTCCTCTCCAGGAGCTTTCTCAGATCTAATTCGACTCTTCCGCGTTATTTCGCCTTTCGCGAAAACCCTCGACGCTAATTCCCCGTGTACTTTCGGTCGCGGGAAATCGCGCGCACGCCAGGAAATTCCTCGACTTCCGGTTTCTGGCGGTCGCGTTTAGCGGCGATATTAATGAATTTCGCAGATTCGTTTCGTTTGGCCACAGTCGATTACCCACCACCCCGGCAGGTACGTGACGCGTGGGGTGTATCTCGCGTGTTCCCCTCCCTCTTCCCTTCCGGGTGGTAACGCGACGTACGTCATGGAAACGAAAATGGGGTGGAAGAGAGAGAAGGAAGAGGAAAGAAGTCGATCGTTAGGCGCGTTTCACGAGTGAGTTTGAAGTTTGGCGATCGATCGCTACGGAGCCCCCCCCCCCCCCCCTCCGGTGTCATTAGGTGAATTTGCTAGGACGATACAATCGCGCAATTCGCGAGAGGCTAATTGCATCGGGCGAGAGGCGACGGCGGAAACTCTCGCGAGTGGCGCAGCCTCCGCTCAGGGTGAGGAAGTGGAAGTCCAGGTCCAGTCGGGGAAGTTACTGCTAGCCGCGAATTAGCGCACTCCACCGTGAGCATAAATAAATCATTTGCGAGGCGAGCGTTGCATCTGCCTGGGTCCTTTCATAAATATTATTAGCTCTCCCTCTTGCGAAACGAACCGACGAGCTTGCGAGCGAGAGAGACCGAGAGAGAGAAAGAGAGAGAGGAACCCTCTCGCGAGTTTGTCCGCGAAACTACCGGGGACTCCCCGAAATATTTCACTTTTCCCGGTAGCCGCCTTTCACGGGAAAGTAACCGATCGTAAATCACATCTGCGTTTGAATCTGCCGAAGAGTTGGACCTCTCTCTCTCTCTCTCTCTCTGGAGCTATCTTCTTCCTCCCTTTCCTGAAGAACTCGTAAAGAAATCGGCGAGAGAGAAGGAGAGACATTAGCGTAGAATGTATAAATCTCTGCGCTAAATTACCGTCGGACTTTTTTCTCGCGATTAAATCTCACCTGCTTTATTTTTCCGCGTCAATATATCAGAATAATAAGGGTACGGAGTAATGAGCATAAATGCTATCGAGGCATCTGTGTGGAGAGTTGATAGCTCCGAAGCATGTAAGGGAGAGAGAGAGAGAGAGAGAGAGTCTCGCGAAACTTTGAGGAAAAAAGCGACATCCTCGATCAGGATTTTTCAGCGTGTACCAGAGCTTTATCCGATTCCCAACCCTCCTGGTCTCTCCCCCTCCCCCCTCGCCCTAGTCGAAGTCCGAGCGCGTCCCACGGGAATGGGCCTCCTCGTCGCACACCAAGCGATTCGCTCGCCGACTCTTTTTGTCCTTGCGGTTCTCCATCTCCGTTGGCCGGCACGGGTAGAGGAGCCCCAGCCGGAGCGGCGGCATCCTTTGATCTGCCTAACCACGCCCCCTTTTTTCATTTTTTCGCTCCTTAAAAGGCAGATGGACAAAGTGTATTGTAAAGTGGACAGCACGCCGCGGGAGGGACGGGGAGAGGAACGGTCGGGGCAGGGGCACAGGGGCAGGGGCAGGGGCGGGGGAAGGGGTGGGGGTAGCTACGCTGTAGGTGAGACTGCCGGCTCCGCGGCCAGTTACATTTATTAAGGACTCCGTGCAAGAAGAAAAGAGCAGAACCAGCGGGAACGAACGAGGAAGCGAGAATCGGACGAATGCTCCGCTAATTGTCCGATCCCCGCCAGTCTCGCGGCTAATGGGTCGGGGAACTAACGGAGGGAGATGAAGAGGAGGAGGAGGAGGAGGAGGAGGAAGAGGGAGAGAAACGATTCTTCGGGATCGAGAAGGAAAAGCAATCGAGCGGCAATATCCAATTGATCATCCGACAAACCTTTCTGATCTACGAGAAACTTCCTACATTCGCCTCCCCCCTCTCGCACCTGTCTCTACCTCCGGCCCTTTCATTGTTTTCCTCGGGCTGCCCTCGAGGCCCATGAAATTCCCGGCGCTTTTCAGGCGTTCGCGCGCCGTACGAGGGCCCCACCCCCCAGTTTTTCCTATTCTTCTTGAGAATTTCCCGGATGTCTTTGATAATTTCCACGTTACTCTCGGAGGGGGGAGGGGGGAGGGAACTAACGAGGAGGGAGAGACGTTCGTTCGAAAGGTGCAATTTTTCCCGGAGCAGCGCGTGTCCCGGAGGAAGCGGCGAATCCGGAATGGGATAAGTATGACGTTAGCCGTTCGACGAATCGCTAATGATGGCGAGCCAGTTTGTCGGCCATTTATTCGGGGCTCGGTATATGGATCCCGAGTAATTGGTTAATAAAACCCCGGAAGGAGACTCTCCTTCCGGGATGATTAATTGCGACCCGCGGATCCCCCCCCCCCCCCCCGTTTCCCAGCTCCGAATCTTGGACCGCGGCCCGGTTCGCGCGTCGACCTCTCCTGCCCTCCTCCCCCCCTCACCCGAACCATTCGCATGTTCCACGAGGTCCCGGCATCTACTCTCCAACCTCCCACCCCCCTTCCCCAAGAAACGACCGAGAACAACGGAAGGAACGCGTGGCACTTCCGGTGTCGTCGGAAAAACTACCCTCCACGACATTTCGACGTCATCCCCCAATTGTTCCGCGCACCGCGAAAAAATTCCTCGACGAAGAGTTTTCGCGGCGGCGGTAGGAGGAGGAGGAGGGAGGCGACGGGGTTACAAGCGTTGAAATTGCAAAATTACATCGCCATTGTGCGGTGATCGCGCACCGTCCGAACTGTCTCGGAGCTTTTCGACGTTTATTACAGCCGATGATTTACGGTTTATTTATGCCGCGCGGACTCCTCTTTGTAATAATAATAATAATAATAATAAGAATAATGGCCGCAACGTAGGCCGAGGGAGCGGTGCCACCGCCGCCGTCGCCGCCGCCGCCGCCGCCGCCGCTGGCTGCTGCCTCTCTTACGAATAAACGACAGCCATTTTAAGAGGCCCTTAACTCTTTAGTGCTCCCGGGAACAACGGCAATCTCCATATAAAATTCGATTCTCGGCGTTGAGAGCTCGTAGACAGGCAACCGAACCAGACGGACAGACTCGACACCGACTTGGATCCGGTCCATCGGGGGAGGGCGTGCCACGGCCACTCGCATAAAAGTTGCACTAACTACCACAGTAACAATGTGTTTAGGGTTCCCCCGCATCCGGCTCCCCCAAATGTCATTTCCCAATTCCGCGAAGGTCCGAAGGTCCGAGGGTCCAGCCAGGGGGTGCGCGACCCCCGTACAACGACGTTTCCACCCCTCGCGCGCGAATCGCGCGAACTCCAACCATTTCGCGATCGATTCGCTGAATTTCTTTGGGGGCGGGAGGGGTGGAGGGTGTTAGCGGAAAGAATCGAAGGAGTCGGGAGAGAGTCTCTTCCGGGTGGCGTCGAGTCCCGTTACCTCTCGTTCGGCGTTGGTTGAACCGTCGAACGGGGGGAGGGAGGGCGAGGGGAGAGATTTCGCCGAAGTTTTTCCACCTCCCCGGGAAGTCCCGCGGGGTTCCGAGTCGAGAGGGGGGTAAGCGCGAAAACGAAAACGGGAGTTCCATGGGAGAGTCCATGGGGTTTCGTGGTTTGACCGGACGAACGTGAAAAATTCGATCCAGGAACGGTCAGGAGAGACATTTGCGTCAGAGCGATGAAAGACCCGACCTTATGGTGGTGGTGATACTTTTTGCTCTTCGCGGTGGATTCCTCGTTCTGCGCGCGAAAGTTTCGCGCGGTTCTTCCCCGATCCGCTCGGTTCGGGTCTGCTCGGTCGGCCTCGACTCGCTTCGGACTCCGGGGATGGAAAAAAAGGAATTTCCCTCGACCCGTGGAGATCGCCTGCACGACTCGTTACGATCTTTCCCAAGACATAAACCGACGATCCTTTGAATTGCCTCTTCGAAAGGGTACAACATCCTTACGGGGTTACCTCAATGATAAGCTGGAACCGCAGATCGATAATAAAATGGCTTCCAGAAATGCTACAACCAATTCTTGGATACGGGAAGTGGTTACTCGGCCGGGGCTCTTACAATGGGAAAATAAAGGAATTTTTAAGCAATGAGATGTCTCAGGCATCGTTGAAAGGGATTGGTAGGATGTTACGGAACGCGAAGTACCGGGACCGCTGCTGAAAAATTACAAAATGCCCAATAACACGCAGCCGCTCGAGATTGAACCGCGAGCGGTAGTGGCAGGGGTAAGGGGGGATCTCCCAGTTCCCTCCGCCATTTTACCAGCGGAACAATATTGCGCGATGTTGCTGCTGCCATGCCATGCCATGCCATGCCATGCCTTGTCTCGTCCCGCCTTTCACGTTCCTTTGACCTTTCGGTCCACGTTCCTAACGCGATAAGCTGAACCTAAGTTGGATCGTCGTCGGTGTACCGTTTCACTTCCATTTCTGAGAAATGGATCGTGGCGACCGGAACGTTCGTCCAATTGTCGAATGGCTTTGCGACACCGGAAGTGGGCGAGACCCTCTCTCTCTCTCATTCTCTCTGGGGTACCGTCGTTGCAACATCGTTGATGAACTGGTTGCGTTAGGACGTGAGCGATCGAGGAGACCAATTGGTCCCGATCGGTACTGAAAGAGGTACCGGACCACTCGCGTTTAGGCCTTTCTCCTAGGGACTTTAGACCCGAGACGTCCAAGGGGTTGACAAAGTACCGGTCCAGATCTTTAACGAAGCAACCGAACATTATTCTGCCTTGGTCACGGAACCCTTGGCGACTGGGGAAGCATCGCGGGGTGAGGTGGGATGAGGCGGAATGGAGTGTGGCGGCGGACATTGTTGAGAGCCAGATTGTTCCCGATGCGGATCGGGGTAAACCGCGCAGGAAAGTGAAGCGAGCGGGTTGTTGGTGCGGCGTGTGGTGGTGGCGGGACGACACATGGTGCGCGCAGCTGATCATCCTCCAATGAATAAGCCTCGAAAGTCCCGGCGGTTTCTGCGGGTAGAATAAGAATACGACCGCAAGGTATTGGCCACTTCTCGGGAAGTGAAGCACGCAGGAGGGCCAATAGGGACCGGACCGGATCGGACCGGCCGGACCTTGGCGCACCGCACCCGCGGTCCTCGTTCGCTCGCTCCATCCGCGGTCCATTACCCTCCCAGCGATTCCTCCCCGGATCGCGCACTCTCGCGAGAACCCGCGGGAACGGAACTCTCAACCTCGTGGAACCCCATCGCGGATGTTTCAACACTCGCCGCGACCTTCGAATTGATTTCTGCGGTTCCCCGATATCGACCGGGGGGAGAAGCGGAGGGATCACGGTCGGACCTCGACAAGGTCCTCCAGGTCTCCGGCTCGAAGATTCCTGGGAATCTCTCCCCCCCCCCTCCCACTCTCGAACAGAAGCTGGCGCAAAAATTTCGAGCAAGGTCATACGCGCGAAGTTCCCGCGCTGGAGTCGGGGTTGAACCGAGATCCTCGGTACGAGGTCACCGAGGAATCCAAGATGGCGGAAGTGGCGCGGGAAGGGGAGGGGTGAGAGGGAGAGTCCGCGGGAGGAAGAAAACCGCGAAGGGAGCGCGAGAACCGGACAGGCCGTGGCCAATTAGATGGGGCGGATGGTTGGATGGATAAACGGATGGATGGATGGATGGATGGATGGATGGAAGGATGGAAGGATGGATGGATTCGCTCGAGATTTTCTCCCCCCGGGTACCGAGTTATCGAGTCTCGTTATCGTGCGATGTCGAGATGTCTCGCTCAGATACGCGCCGGGAACTCGCGAATCGCTCGCGCGACTCCTTCGCTTAATCGGGACCGTCTCTCCCCGCCCGCCCCACGCGCTTATCATCCCTAACGATCCCGCCCTGGTAATCGCGTCGTCCAAGAAAAATAAACGCGAACTCGCGTAATTAATAGCCGTCCCCCTCCCCCCCTTCCTCTCGCAGACAGTTTCCGGTTCTCCCCTTGGTATCGTTTACGGCGAATTGAATTTTTCAAGATAGCGATTGCGCGAATCGCGCCAGAAAATCTACGATATTTTGGCACGGTGGAACCAGCGGGAAGGGGCGGGGAGGGGAGGAGAGGAGATAATCGTTGAATTCCCGAAGGAGCTACGGCTCGCTGCGTCGACTAACAGGTCGCTAACTACGTGCTTGTAGACGGTAATTTTTGTCGTCTCTATCGGACCGAACGTATCTCCGATTGACAGTCGCCGCCATTTTCCCCCCGCACTCTCCATATTTCGCGGCGCAACCGCCCTCCCGGTCCTTATCCACGCTTGGGATCGCGAATCCGGTGGTGGCCACGCGTTAATTTCTGCGAATTTCAAAAATATCTTTTTGAGGAGCCCCCGGGTTGGAGAGAGGAGCGCAACGAGGAGAAACAAAGGGGGAGAGAAGCCGGCGGTAGTTTAGCCGGAGCCCCCTGCCCCCCTCGCCACCCTCCTATTAAACTCGCGCTTCGACGCTTAACGTCCAATTAGTCCGATGGATATACCCGCGGCAGGAGTATTTAGGATTTTCCTGGGAGAAAAAGACGAGTTACTCCCTAATGCGCGCGTGTGCGTGCGTGCGTGTGTGGGTGGTTGAGCGGTTGTCCATCCGAGACTCGCGGTGCACCTGTCGGCCTTAAATCTCGCTACTTAAGATCACCAGGCGTCTCGACCTCGGTGTCCCCGGAACCCTCTCCCCCTGCCCCGCATCCCCGCGACGCTCCCGCCTAATTGGCCGAGCATCTTTGTGCGCTGTTTCTCGCTATTTCTAACCGGCGCCCCTTCCCTCCCTCCCTCCCTCCCTCCCTCCCCCATCGCTCCAATCACCCTCATTAGTACGGCAGCGATGCGATGCCCCGCCAACGTCGCCATTTTCTCAGATTTTTCAGAAAGTTTCAGGACCCCCGCGAGCTCTGGGAAGAAGCGTTTTTCCATCGATGATCCAAGCGATCCATAGATCAATTCTCTCGCTTCGATTCGCGGGCTGGAGCTTCGAGCTCTCCCGACGAGTCGCGGAATTTTCACGAAATTCCCGAGGGCGACTCCCTCGGATGATCGATCGATAGATCGTTTCGACGAGTTTTTTCCGCGAATTCGTCGGATCGATCCAGCTGGATCATCCACGAGTCTGGTGCAAAAGATCGTGTCGTTGAACGGCAGCGCGACTGGAAGGAGAGTCATCACTGGACCATCCCGTCGGAATGGAGAATCATCGAATGACTGGAGAAACTCGATGCGCGAGTTTCCTCGTTTGGCGATAACGCCGCTGGATCGAGAAATCATCGCTGGATCATTAAACGCGCACAATACACGCTTCTTTTTACAGCGGATACGCCGCGGGCTGGGAAAAACATCGCTGGATCATCCCGCGCGTTTAATACGATCGAAGTTTGATGGAAACTCGGCTGAAAGAAACAAATCATCGCTGGATCATTCCGCGGTCATCGCGCGACTCTTTTCCTCTAATGACAAAGTCGCTGGATCGTCGGACCTCGTTATCGACGGAGTTGGTTGGCTTTGCGATCGACGAAGCTCTCGATCCACGCGAGCTATTAACTAGTTGCGCGGAGAATTAATGTCGGCCATTAAAACTCTCTCTCTCTCTCTCTCTCTCTCTCTCTTCTCTCTTGAAAAATCAAAGAACGTTACCGCGGAAAGGAGGACAGGGGGAGAGTCACTGGCGCAATAACAACACGCGTTTACTCGATAATCCCACGTTTTACTGGTTTTAATCGTCGCCGTCGTCGATCCTCCCCCTCTCCCACCCCCTCCCCCTCGGCGCAACGCAATTCAATTATATCCCGCGTTCTGTTCCAGATCGCCTTAATATTAGACGGCGAGCAACAATTTTCACCAAGCGCTGCTATCTCGTCAGTTTTTTTCTTCTCTCCCTCCCACCCTCTCTCACTCTCTTTCTCTCTCTCTTTACACAAGATATTTTTTGTCAGGAGGGTGTGGGTAGGTGGTGCCTGTTGGATATTTCCAGATCTTCTACGTAGGGATTTTACTTTTACTCCGGATCGTTGCGGTATATTTTTTCTGATACTCTTCTTTTCTTGTCTCTCTCTCTATAACTCTTTTTCATCCGGATCCTTTGTATTCTCTCTCGTACAGGGAGGTCGGCCATATTGCTTTCCATAATCCTATTATCGAGTGACTTTACCGCCGTGGGAAAGTAACACGCACGCGCGCCCTCGCATCAATTTCAAACTGTTAAGCTCTTAATTAGAAAGTGTTACGAAGTAACGGCGCGCGTCTGATGGATCTATTCGAACGAATGAACGAACGAACGAACAAACGAAAGAACGAAAGAACGAGAGAACGAGAGAACGAGCGAACGAGCGAACGGCTATTTCCTTCTGCCAGGCCGTCGAATTAATACATTAGAGCGTTGGCTGGCGACCACCGTAATTTTCCCGTCGAATCGCCCCACCCTCCACCCCCGCGCCCCTTCGCAACTTTCCTCACCCTTCCGCCTCTTCGCCCTTTTCATCTTTTCTCGCTCTCCACCCTCTCCGTCGCCTCATTTTCGTTTGACACACGCGCACCTTTTCTTTTTTTTTTTTTTTAAATTTTCTTTACCTATTTTTTTAATTTTTTTAATTTTGTTCCAAACCGACTCGTTTATCCGGTGCGCGCGTCGCGTCCATTTTGAGATTCGCGATGAGGCCCGCGGAGATTCTTGGCACAAGACCGTCGGTTTAATGTTGTTTTAATTAAGTAGGCGGTTAGCCGAAAAGAATCGCGGCGGAGAGAACTCGACGCGCCGCGTTCTCTCCTTCAGGGTCTCCTTTTCTCTCTATTTCAAGAGGCGCTTGCCCCGCTCTCGGATTCGCTCTCAAACTCAAACTCAAACTCAAACTCTAACTCTAACCTGGCCTCGCGCAACCCCATCTCATGCCCAACATGCCGCGTGGCAGCCGGCATGTGTTCCTCGTATGTTCAGACGCGATGGACGATTTCGCTTGACTAATCGCCGTCGCTTCAGACGCGGATCCGCGACGATACTTTGCTCGCCCGACCGCGCCGCTCACGCATAACAGAAGAGTCTTCTTCTTCTTCTTCTTCCTCTTCTTCTTCTTCTTCTTCTTCTTCTTCTTCTTCTTCTTCTTCTTCTTCTTCTTCTTCCTCGACGGAACGTTAATTCAGGTGCGGAACCGCGAAAAACAAACAAAGACTTCCCTACAACCACCTCCGCCACCACCCCCTCATTAAACAACGAGGTAATTTACGGGAAATTTTGTCCCGCCAAATTTTCTCGACCAACCCCGTAAAAATTTTCGATTTTCATAGATGCCAAGGTTGAACGTGGAAGCAAGAAGAGGGTGGAGAAGGCGACGGTGGAAATTTCTTTGAAAAACTCTGGAATCTCTCTTTTGGGGAAATTGGGTTTTTTATTTTTTTTTTTTTTGAAAGAATCGCGGGGAAAATTTGTCGGGATCGCGAAGAGAGAGGAGGGAGAATCTGCTGGTATATCGTACGGACGCGCGCGTGCTGTCCTCTAAAATTGGAGGGTGGATATTTTTTTCGCCGTTCCGCACCCGCTGTCGGTAAGATAGAGCGTGGATCAAGCGGATACCGAGGTCGCTTCCGTCGGTGAATGATCCAACGATCCAGATTTCTACGCGTGATCGTACGTCGATACGCGCTCTCTCCCTCTCTCCTCTCTCTCTTTGTCCGCTTTATCCATCGGAGCAATCGCTCGAACAAATTCAAAATTCGCGGAGAGATTTTTACCGACTACGAGAACCGATTTTTTTCCCAGCTCGATCGCGCAAAGCGCTACCGATAACACCGGAGATCTCACGACGCGGAACAAATTTATCCCACCTATCTTTCATCAACGATCGTCGGCTCGAGTACGGGAAACCGAAACGTTTATCTCTTATCGCGAGTATCGCGCCGATTCTCGGATCTCCTCTCCTTGCCGCGCGAACGAACTTATCTAAAGCCTCGCCTTAAGAAAAATGCACCTGCTCTCCCGACGCAAACACGCGCATCCGCGTTTCCTCGCGATAATTCGCGACAAAACAGAGATATAAAATTCCACGCTCTTATCCGTGGAGATTCGCGTCGATGCGTCGAAAGAATCGAAAAAAAAGAAAAAGAAACGAAAAGGAAGAAAAGGATCAAAGAAGAAGAAACGAAAAGAAACCAACTGAATATTTTTTCAATCTCCGTCTGAAGTTTGAAAATGAGAGAAGGGCAAAAAAAAAAAAAACAAAATAGAAAAAGAAAGAAAAGGGAAGAAAAGTGGAAAATTGTCACTCGGTCGGGGAAAAATTGGCGGAGTGTGCGAGGGGCCCCGAGAAGTTTGGCGCCGGCCCTGGGTGGCGACGGGCGCATGCGCAGATCGCGACGGTGGCGCCTCTCGCGAGGGAGAGACGTAACGTTTCGCACTGCAATGTCGGATTGCGAGCGTTCCGTGGGTAGGGGCCACTTCTCCTTGTACATCTCGGTGATTTTCTAAGTGAAAATCGAGTGCTGTGAAGTTCTCCCGGATTCCTAGTGTCCCATTATGAGCGGCTGAGTCTCACCGGGTGAAATCGACTCTGGGGAAGCTGCGAGAAAAGTCCTGCGGACACCATGGGTGAGTAAAGCCAGAAACGAACCGGCTACTTTTTTTCGTCGCCGACTCTCCACTGTGTTTCTCGCCCCCGCACACGCACACGAACACGCACACGCACGACAATGACGTGCCCACCAGGTGCGTCTGCTTTTTCCGGGAGTCGCGAAATTCCCGCAAAAGGGCGAAAACGGCGAGAAGGAACGTGGGGCGCCGGTCGCTACGTCCCTGAGAACCACTGAGGTGCCTCCAACCGATTTTCCTCTCATCTCTCTCTCTCTCTCTCTCTCTCTCTCTCTCTCTCCTCCATCGCCGTTCTTTCGCGAGATTCCCGACGAACGCGAAAATCGCCGGTGCCTCCTGGGGGACGTATGGGGAGTCCTGGAAAATCCGGGGATGCCCCGGCGCTGGAGGTTGAAAAAATGCGTTCCCCAGCCCCGAAGAGGATGCGCTCGAAGCTGGGGATCCCATCGGTCCTTTTGGCGGTGCCGCCGAAGTGGATAATTCGATCACCGGTGGAAAAGCGTCGAGGGGTGGGGTGGGGTGGGGTCTGGGGCACCGAGACCTCTCGGTACTGCCCTGGGTTTGGTTTCCGCCTAATTTTGACGTTTCCGCGATCGCGTCGAAGCGCCTCCACCCCCTCACTCCCCGGCGGCGCGCCTTACCGCGGTGAGTTCGAGCTGCGAAAATCGTCGGCGACGGCGGGGGTGCGCGCGCCCGGACGATACGGCCCTGGACCGTGCGGTTTCCGCTCGATTTTCACGGTCTTTTCTCGACCTGGGGGACGAGACCGAGAGCCGACGTTTTCGGAAAGGTTCGTAATGCGGAGTCCGAGTACGACGGCGACTATAAATAGGCGGATCGGTCTGTTTGACGTTTTCTAGGGCGAACACACGGCTTATTGCTCTTTTCTCCTCCCCTCCCACCCCCGGCCCCCGCCACCGATGCTTTTCGCTTTTTCCTCGCGGATACCCGGCGTTCCTTCACCGTGACTGCTACTCTCCTCGCCGTGTTTCACCTCTCCGGGTCTCGATACCTATGATTAGCCGGCGCTTTCCCCACCCCACCCCACCCCACCCCACCACCCCTTTTTCAAGCACTCAAATTTCTTCGTGGAGAAATTTATTTGCTCCGTCGACTCCTCGCTCCATCCCCGGGGGTTGTATCTCATTCCGCTCGTATTGTCCGACTCGCTCACCCCCCGCCCCCGCCCCCGCCCCAACCCCTCATCGTGGACTTTCATTCGTGTCCAATTATACGCTCCGGAGTGGAATGCGCTTGAAATTCAAACAGGTTCTTAGAGGCGCGGAAGCACGGGGAAATTTACTGGAAAGCGGATCGTCGTTTTAACGTTTAGCGAGAATTCGCGATAATCTCGTATGCGCACCGGATGAGAGAGAGAGAGAGAGAGAGAGAGAGAGAGAGAGAGAGAGAGAGAGAGAGGGAGAATCTCGCGATTACCGTAAAAGAACCGTCCGTGTAATTATGCCAGGGGGGTGGGAGGGAGCGCAGTGCGGCGCTTTCATTCAGGTCTCCTCCTACGGGTCGAACTCCCGGGGTTCGGCAGCGCTCGTAAATTCATCCGCACTTTTATGCGCGAATCCCCCACCCACGCCATTCCAATTGCGACTCTCATAATCGCCAAAGCCCAACAGTGCGCGCATTTGTGTGTACGCGAGCGTTAAACTTTCCGCACGTTTTTCAAAGAGGACGACCGGACGGGGGGAGGGGAGGGGGTTGGGGGTGCGGCGAGCGGTCACCATCGGTCAATGGATTTATTGTTCGGTCCAAAACGAAAATTCTCCGACACGTGGACGTCCCCGTTGGCTCGTTAAAATTTCCACGCCTCCCCCTCACCTCCCTCCTCCTCACCAAATTGACCGCATTTTTAGGAAAATCTGGAAAACGATCGACGACGTATTTTCCGAGAAACTCTCGAGGTGAAAACCCTCGTTGGGGGTGAGATTCTAATAGACTTTGCGCAATACGGCGCAGCTGCGCGCGCGCATACTCACACACGGATACGCTAATAATCGGAGAACAATTGAAGTTTCGATAAGAGAGTTGCACCCTGAGTTTGCGCGCGCGCGCGCGCGCGTGTGTGTGTCGCTCAACTATATCGCATTTCCCGCAAATGGGACCCAGTTCCAGGGTGCAGAACGGTCGATATATTTTCCGCGATTCGCGGGATGAAACTACCCTCAGCGGGGGATTTAATTCGTTCTTTGCGCTACAAACATACACACACACACAGACACGCTGGTACCACCAAAGAACGTTTGTTCGAGAAATAGACGAAGTTTCAATAAATGTGTTACAAGTTACACAGTTACACGACCGTCTGCGTGCGCGCTCACACACACGCGCACACACATACACATGTGCGTGTGTGGGTTAATACAGACGAGAGTCGCGAGGTCGTTGCGCTATCGTTAAACCTAGAAATGCGTTGCCAAGGTAACGCAATAAAAGATAACAAAAGCTCCAATGTTTTTGCGCCAATGAGTTTTCGCGGATTTCAACGAAACGTTTCAGCGACGGAGGGTTGGAGGGTGTGAACGACGACGGGGGGTGACGATCGACGGATCGACGCTGGAGTTCTTTTTTAAATCGCCTTTTTTAGGGGTTGACGGGAGAAGCGGCGCGGTCTTAAGAGACCTTAAGGTGCAACGTTATCTGTGCGGCACGAGTCAATTTTATTCGAGTCTCGCTGTTAGCATTTATAAACCGCAAGTACGCTAGCGCTATATTTGAAAGGAGATAAGCCTCCCCATATCGAATTCCATCTCCACGTATAGAATCTCTCTCTCTCTCTCTCTCTCTCTCTCTTTCGGATGTATTGCCGCTACGAGCCAGTAATCACTTTATAAGGAAATAACGATCGAATTTCAGCGGGTGTAATAGCAACGGGGGCAACACTAGTATAATCATAATAACAATAAACGCGATAAACATAATAATAATCGTGAGAATAAGAACAATAAGAAAATGAAAATGGCCACGCTTGCCCGAGCCCCGGTCATTTTTGCCAGCGAAAAAAACGCTCGGAATTCCCGGCAAATCCAAAAGCAACGTGCAGCGCGCTGATAATTGTTCGAAGAGAGAAGAAAAAAATATTGCAACGGTGGAAATGGGGCGGGCAGCAGCGCACGATGCTTCATCCTCGGTGGAAAGCGCCGTCGAGATTTGCGGAAGAGTGAGAAAAGCCATAATAATAATAATAATAATAATAATTCTTTCACGAGAAACGTCAGATTTGCGGAATTTTAGAAACGCGAAACAATAATAATAACGACAACAACGACAACAACAACAGTAATAATAATGATAATAAAAGGAATCCGCGTTGGTGGAAATGGCGCGCGCGACGCCTTATCTTCCTTCTGTGGAAGGCGTCGTTGAAATTCAGGCGAATTATGCAGAGTAAACAACGTGCTCGAATGACATACATTTTTATCGCGCGATTATTCCTCGAAAATATTTCCCGGGACGACCTCCCGTTCCAGATGGGGAGGGGAAGCCAATTAATCCGCCGCCGCCGCCGCCGCCGACGTCGTCGGCGACGCTTTTAGAAGGAGACGCGCCTAACGCGTTTTATCTTACATAATTAGCGAGCACACGCGGTTATCGATAGTTGTGATTCATATGTGAGTGCGGAGAAATACGTCGGCGCCATGTGTGAAAGCGATAGCGTGCAAGAAGATGGAAGAAACAACGCGGTGGTGGTGGCGGCGGTGGTGACGACGACGGTAGCGACGGTGATGACGACTGTGACGATGTCCGTGTCTCTCCGTGTCTCTCTGTGTGAGATTCCGCGCTAAATATATTCGCAAGCTGCTCGAAAACAGTCAACTTATTGAATTTCTCAACATCTCGACGAACGAGAACCACCGACGGCGGCGCGCTCATCCGCTTTTCGCGTTCGCCCATACGGAAAATCCGCGAAGACGAGCGGAACTTCCGGTGGTACGCGCGGAGGCGCCTGTCGCCATACCGCGACAAGGATCGCCCGAGGATCGAGATTCGCCGACCGTGCTCGCGACGGCGATCGCAAAAATATCAAGTGCCAGATGATTTTCGCGCCAAATGCGCCCGTCAGCTGATCGAGGGCGACTCGTCGAGTTTCTCGATGACTCCTCGCGACTGAGAACCACTGGTGTCCGCGTTTGCCGGCCTGGAAACGAATCTCGAGCGAGAACTCCTCCTCGGCTCTTGGATAACCGCCCCGGGGTGTTTGAGCGTCCGACGACGACGACGACGACGACGATGACGATGCTGACCATTCTGACGATCACCTGGAGGATGACGATCGTCGGCGCGATTGGAGAGAGAGAGAGAGAGACGCTTTGGCGGATTTCTCCAAAACTGGCGATAATCCTGAGACCCTGAGGAGAGTCCCTCGGGTGTTTATCCTTCCGAAAATAAACCGACGACCCTACCCGACCGAAGCCCTTTACCCAAAATTTCACTTCTAGTACCCTAACGCGCCCGATCGTCGCGCCGATACAAAGAGCGAACGCTAATTGCGAGAGAACGAATGTCGTCCGGTTTTCTTGCCTCGGCGATGTCCACCAGGTTCCGCAACGTGAAAATTCCGCATCCGGTTTTTTTTTTTCATTGAACGGGGAAAACGGGGATGGGGAGGGGAAGCGGAGAAGACCCCCTGGTGAACGGCAATCGGTTAACTGCAAATCGAGAAGAAGATTATCGTCGGGGGACCTGGTGGTGGGGTGTTCGCGCGGGGGTTGCTCGAGGAGGAGCTTCTGGCAGAACGAAGCGAATTTCACGAAACGAGAGAAAAATCGCGACGGGCGCGCGGCGCGAGGGGTGAGAAACTCGATAGAGAACGCATCGCGTTATCGGAGGGATCGCTGAAAAACGTAGATCGCGCCAGCGCGTTCTAGGCGATGAGAGGGAGGGGGGGGTGCGGATGTTCCGTACGAGTTATACTAGGCGTAGATGATAGTATAGAAAAGGAAGGAAGAGCGGGGTGGGGAGAAAAGAGTAGGAGCGTCACCAAGCACCGGAGTATACGTATATCGACTAACTCGTGGAGTGACTGAGTGTGCGGGGAGGGGGGGTGCCGAGGATTGATGGTCTGCCGTACTCGCTCTTCCATGGAGTGTCCCAGTAGGAAATCGGCAGCCGAGTTCCTCGCTTCGACTCGGTTATACTCCGCGCGCGCTCCCCGGGTACTCGACGTCCCGATTCTACCGATCACGGGCAGTGACCTTGAAAAATAGCGCATCGAGAAGTCTAGCGTGGAAGATCCAGCGAGAAAAATCCAGTGCCAAGGCCGCTCCAGAAGACGCGACGAGGGAACTTCCGGAGGGTGCGCGTTGGACCACCCTGGTCCGGAAGCTTCTTCGAGGACAACCCTCCCCCGGTGTCAGGAATGAAATTCCCGTGATCCCGGGAGATCGATTTGTCTATCCGGAGCGCTATCGCGCGCTATCTTATCGGTGACCGGTCGTGGTCGGTATCCCCGTGCGTACGCGGTCAGCGGGGAAGGGGCACAAGCCGCGTTCAACCTTATGTGCGTGCGGTTCTAGAGTGTGAGTTGTTACGCAACGGGTGCGGCAGCCGGCAAATGAAGCCGAAAACCAGGGAGAATCCGATGGCCGGAGAAATCAACAACGGGGTCAGGAGCGACGAGGAGCAGCAGGCTGTTCCGGAAACGAAAGCGAAACTCTTGAAGAAGGGTAAGGGTCCGTCCGTCCCTCCTGTCGCACCCCCATCCTCGCCGAATCTCTCGCTCGCGATCTCCTCTCGTTAATCGTTTCGCCTCCGTGATGGGGGGCGGAGGGGGAGGGGAACTCGTCAGAGGACGATTAGCCACAGCTTGGAGAGACCCGCGACTACTTAAATAATTAATTCTCGCGTGACACGGGTCGCAAAAAGAGTCTAACAGCTTCGTTGGACGCGTAATAGCCACATCCGCGCGTTGCAAGAGTCCGCTACCTCGAGGAAGCTGCGGAAGCTTCGGAGAGGCTACGGCGAAACACCTCGGGGTGAGGTGAGGCGAGGTGAGTCGAGCGGAGACGACTCTCCCCGTCGTATCGACGCAAACGCGTTATCCGTCGATAATCAAATTATGATCCTTCGACCCTCCCCCTGCCGCCCCGATTATTCCTCACGACCTCGAGAATCCTCCTCCGGACTGGCGATTGAACGACGACGACGACGACGACGACGGAAGTTTCCATTTTGGAAATTCTGTTTTTCACCTCCGGGCGCACGGTGACGATGACGACGGAAGCTTTCACTTTCTCGCTTTCCCTCTCCCGCGACGGTAAATCATCATTTTCACCTTTGGCATCGGATAATGGGCTGTCGTCGATGGTCCGACGACGAGGTTTTACCTGAACGGAAAAGCTAGGGGCTTTGGGTCGTAAAGGTGTGACGCTAAGCTTTGGAAAGTCTTCGGACATCGACGGTCATCGAGGGTCTCTCCGCTAGACTCGCTTTTCGGGGAAAATACCCAAAGCCTCCAGGTAACGGAACCGAAGACCCGCGGGATACCCGGATGTCTCGCCCTGGACATAATTGGATTTCGTCAGGTTTCTTCGCACCTGTGCGAGAATGGAAGTCGACGCTCGAGGAGGAGCCAAACGCAGTTGTGCGAGGTGTCGCAATGACGTTGAGCGACGAATTATTGGCATCTACCGTCCGCGAAACGGTTGGTCCTCGCTGCTGACGATGAGGGAAGAGGCGCGTCCGCGAGTGCTGCGGGATGCGAGAACTCGACACCTGGACGACGCGACGGACCGGACCGTCGGGTACGTCGCGTCGTTGCTCGTCGATAATCAAATTACGAGAGGCTCGCCCGATTTTTGCACACCGCTCGCGAGAACGATCGATTAACGAGAAGTTGATTATAGTGGATGGGAGGGGATGAGGAGAGGAGCGTTTCTCTCACCTTGGGAAATTCAGGTTTTCACCTGGAGAACCCGAAGGCGCGCGTTCCTCGACGGAGAGACGCGCCCGGACGTAATGACGCGCTGTAGCATCTCCGCGTCATTATCGGCATCATTACGCTTCGCGCCAAATGATTTTCCTCGTTAGCGACCGGCTGGAAACTTCGGCCGACGGCGACGACGTCGACGACGCCCGTTCCAGGGTCCAAGACGGACGGCCGTCGAGAGGGAGGGAAGGAGGGAGGGAGATGATCGACAAGTTTTTATCGCAGTTTCGCGTGACGGTTGCCGACGCGAGCCATTTGTAGTCGCGTGCAAACGGAGGGATCCACCCCCCGCCTCCCCCCGGTGCTCTCGTTGAAATTTTCCTATTTTCGCGTTCCACCGCCGACCTTGGTTTTTTTTACGGGAATCACGTGGATCCATCCGCCGGTGCAAAGTTTCACCGCTGTTGCGTAACGCGTCATGAGGGGGGAGGGGGGAGAGACGGGACCTTTAAAAACCGCGCGGAGGATAGCAAAAGAGCGCGAAAATCGCAAAGAAAATCGACGGGCGAGCAGGCGAGACGCGCGATGGGCGCTCAATAGCCGATGCCGCCATTACGTCAGGAATGATTCAATTCGAGGATCAATGAAATGATTCAATAATCATTTGTGCGCGGCTGACTTCGTTACGATCTGTGGTGGTGGTGATGGTGGTGGCCCTAGTTTAATCATTGCTTCGCTCCAGCGGGAAACTTCTGAAATGCCCTCCGGGTCTCTCCCACCCCCCTCGGTCAAATCATTCTTCAGCCATTAACTTCGTCCCAATAAATCGAATCATCGAATAATCGTGTGGAATTAACACGTCGAATGATGACGGTGCCGATACCGAAACCGAAACCGAAACCGACACCGATGACGATGACTCGCGTCGGGTAACGCTTATTTTTATTTCCACGCCCGTCCCTCTTCTGCAGCAGCCAAATAAAAATGGCGGAACAAAACAATGGGCGAGAGGAGATATTTTTAGTTCTGCTTTCGAATGGGAGAGAGTCGGTGAGAAGCGGCTGCGGTGACGACGGTGGAGGTGGTGATGGTGGTGCGGCGGCGGTGTATTGTTAACCCGAATAACGGGCTGCTTTGAATAGAGGCGAGAGGAAGGGGGAGGGAAGGGGGAGGTCCAGAGTTATCAGTGAATTCCATCCGTTCCTCTCCTTTCTTGCAATTCCTTTTGATTTGGCAACTCGGAGATGACATGACGTAATTGGACTCGCTCCTTCGCTTCCTCCTCTCTGGTACCACCGGCGCACTCCACCCCTCTCCGGCCCTCTCGAATTCATCTCCAGGGCGATATGTTAATGCGGCTCATAAGTGGACTAAATAGGATGTCGCAAAGTGGGGTCAAACGCTTCTCGACCCACGCCACGCTCAGCGGCCACGAGAAATTCACCGATACCTCCCTAATAGCCGGCTACGAATCACGCCTAATTGCCACCGTTTACTCGCAACCTCCCCCTGCACCCGGGGGATAATAGTTTCAGCGACTCCCTAAACTCTATAATCGTCAAGGTCGACTCGCTCGGTGATAAGATAAAGTTTCTGTGCCTTTGAACATTTTTGAGAGTCAACGCGAGGTCACGGGGAAATATCCTCGTTAAGAGGATTCTTTCCTTTTTTTCGTTTTCCTTTTCCTTTTCCTTTTCCTTTATTAATTTTCCCTTACTCCGGTTCTCTCCCGTTCCCTTTGATTGCCCACAAACGTGACATTTATCGCAAACACGTCCTCGGTAGCTTTAGCATGATTCAGTTATGGCCGCCGATAAGATCGGTTTTCGATAAAACGGTGGACCTGGTACAGAGAGGGAGGGGGGCGAGAGAGAGAGAGAAACGAAGAGATTCTAAGAAACGTTGCATCAATCCCGAGACAATGGCGTCGCTTCTTTGCAATTTTCCTGCTTAACAGCATCCCCTGGCGATCCACCCCGCTATGGGGTTTCTCCTCTTGTTTATTTATTTTTGCTCCACCTTTGTCGCTCGTCCATCCGCTTTAATGGGCGCTCTCCACGAGGCTCATACGCTGACGTCATTTGTTTCAAGAGATATGATGTCACCGCATATTTTAACAGACAGTGCGGCACTCGAGTCGTCCAAGGTTTCTCACTCGGTTCTCCACGAGGCTCCTGAGTTCCCATCTCGCGATAGGAAGAAGTCAAAGGTGTCTCTTCTCCATGTCTCTCCCCCTCTCTCTCTCTCTCTCTCTCTCAAAAAAAAAAAAAAATCCAACACGGTTTTCCCGTGTCTGCTGGAACTGTAACCTAGGGTTGGGGGTGCGCAAGGGGATGCAAGACAGGTGTCCGTGACGATGATACGACGCGACTTCCCAACGCCATTGGATACAGCAGACAGACAGACAGACAGACGTTGTCATCGACCCGATTTGGTCCGTTACTCAGAAACTGGCATGAGTCCTTGCGCAATGGCTCTATCAGGCTGCTATGGGACGCGTTGTTTGAACAATTGGCGTCCCACGTGTGGAAACTGGCGTCTGTGGAACCTCTGGAACTCTGGAATTCCTCCACTTCCGGTTTCCCGGACCCTGTCGACCGGGGGGACTCGGTTTCGTTCGGAAGGTAGCGGAGTTCTAGAACTCGTTCGCTGTGGATGATCCGCGGCCATTTGCAAGGTGCGATCACTTGCGATCCAAATAGCTCGTGCACCACAGGACCATTCGCACGCGTTCGCTTTGCAACTGTTTGCGCGTTGTTCCCGTACCCGTTGAGCGACTGCTGTGGCTGTACGGTCCCTCGTGAACCAAATAAAAAACAAGCTTAGCCGGGAGACCACATGGGACTAAAACCTAATTGCAACTTGTTTGCAGCAAAGTAATGGCCAGCGATGAAATCGTTTACACGTTGCTCGAATGGGCCACGTGAGTGAGTGAAACGAAACGAAACGAGCGGTGGCCGCAGACAAATGTAAAGCAGATGTCTTTCCAGACGTGCATAGCATAGATATGCACGCTCACGCATGTACGCAACACACACATGTGATAATCGATTAAGCCATGTGTGCCGTTGCATATTGCAGAAATGGAATGGAAGCCATTGAACGCCCTTAGTTCCCCCTCTCCCCTTTCCTCTCTGTATAATCTCTCTTTTTCTCTCTCAAGTTAATTGCGATTAAATCCAAGAAAGAATTCTAATGGTAATTCTCATTTCTAGGTAAGACGTTCTGTCAGGCTTGCAAGAAAAAGTGCAGTGGCGAGGTATTGCGCGTGCAGGATAAATACTTTCACATAGGCTGCTTCAAGTGCATCCAGTGCAACGCGAGTTTGGCCCAAGGTGGCTTCTTCGCACGCGAGGACTCCTATTACTGTACAAAGGTACGTGTGCGATAAGAGAATTCGCGTGTGGAAGATGGATACTCTCCTGTCAACTGACCGTCCCACTAATTCGCTCGTAATTTTTCAGGACTACCGTGAGAGATGGGGTACGAGGTGCGCTGGGTGTGGCGAGTACGTCGAGGGCGACGTGGTCACGGCTGGAGAAAAGCACGCTTTTCACCCTAATTGCTTTCATTGCGCAAGATGCAGGCAACCGTTACTGGGTCAAGGAAAAAAGGTTTCTCTGGTTCAAGGTATTGATCTAGTCAACTCCAATGATTTGTTCCCTCGCATCACCGGTCCGCTATCGCAAGGTCGTTGCTTTTATGCAATCGTTTAATCGTCGCCAACTGCTGCCGTCTCATTCATAAGCGTCCACTCACCCTGGAGCTTGTTACACTTATCTCTATGCAAATGTAAGCTCGCTCCGGAGATTCTCGATACGGTTACCAGCAGTAATCAGCTTTCTATTAATAAGATTAATACTGTACGCGTTTACTATTTGCGGAATAGATTGCGCTTGCAAGTTATTCGTACGATTCTCGGATGTACGAGCGCCGTACGCGTGTGAGTCTGTGCATACGTGCGCGCACACACGTTTAACGAGCCTGGATTAATTGCAGGTCAAGCCTTGTGTCACCGATGTGTCGGGATACCAGTGAGAGAAGCTGCAACACCAGTCGGTAGTAGCAGTGGTATTCGAGGAACCGCAGAAGGATCTTCGGATCCTGGTGCTTGCGCCGGTTGTGGGAACCAGTTGAGAGAAGGACAGGCGTTGGTTGCTCTCGACCGCCAGTGGCACGTCTGGTGTTTCAAATGCCATAGCTGCGACACTGTACTTCACGGGGAGTACATGGGAAAGTAAGTGAAAAGCGCGAAAACAGGCGCCAAGTATCTTTTATCGCTCCTGGTGCTTTTCCTGGAAGGAGACTCACGATTTTCATTGTTACAGGGATGGTGTACCCTACTGCGAGAAGGATTATCAGAAGCAATTCGGTGTCAAGTGCGCTTACTGCAATCGGTACATTAGTGGCAAAGTATTACAAGCTGGTGATAACCATCATTTTCACCCGACTTGCGCGCGTTGCACAAAATGCGGAGATCCCTTTGGTGACGGCGAGGAAATGTATTTGCAAGGCTCCGCCATTTGGCATCCACGATGTGGACCTGGACCAACCGGACCAAACGGTATTGTAAATGGTCACGGCGAGTCCCATACACCTCAACACAGAGGAGAATCTGAGCGCATATCCAGCAGCGCTTCAGAAATGCAGGTAGGTCCTTTTCTTTTTTACCGGGCTTTTACTGTACTTAGTGAGAGGTACCGTACCGGCAGTGGCCTCCACGACTCGTATTCTTATTGCTTTCAATGTCTAAACGTTATTTACTTTTATCAAGTACTGGCTAAATATATTTTTGCACGTTTATACATCATACTTTGTGTACATACATCTATATCTATATATATATATATACACATATACATATAAGTGTGTGTTTGAGAAATTCAGTTTTCACACTCGGTGTATATTTTTCATGTATTTATACCTGGCTCCAGCTTCTATGTAAATAAATCAGTAATTGCACGCTGCTCTATTTCTATATTTTGCTGTGCATACACACTCATTTGTGTTTTATATCTATGAACAATGAAGTAAAAGTATTTGTGTAGGCGAGAAAACAATTGCACAGACTTCCAAATATGCTATCTATGAGTCTGTATTAAGTGTAAGCTATTATAAGTTAAAAAATTTTATCTTTCTTTTTTTCCTCATAATTAATTTATTTCAAAGATCGCTCTCGCAGGTTATTAAATTTAAGATTTGCTCTCAATTGCTTCGCTGAAAATTTATTCAGAGGAATAATATTAGGGTTGTATTATAATTTCGATTATGTTTTATAATTGCTTTTAATCATTATTTCCTTTTCTCGCACGGTTATTATGCATAGTTTTCATTGCGGTCACGCACGCCAAGCCTGAACGGATCACTGTGCAGCCCTTACAGCAGCCTCGCTCATAAGGTATGCTATGTGTTTCTTATTATAGCGACGTTTTTAAAAGAAAACATTGATTTTGCTTTATTAGCAAGTTATAGTTTTACTTTTGCAAGCTTACAGCACACATTGGTGTGCCTCGATTAGTCGTTCAGGTATAATCGTTAAGTTTCCAAATCTTATTGAGATATATATATATGACAAGTTCATCAAAGTCGTCCTACCTTAATCGATAAGCAACACGTGTAATATAAACACTTGTCATGCGTGTCGATTAAATTGATTATTCGCTATCTTATAAATAATGATTTATCGATCGATGGAGAACGTAAAATCTGAATATTAACTAAATTGTCTTAGTACTACCCCGCACGAACTGGAAGTCCCGGTTTGATTCTACGAGATTATGGCCGAGGACAAGCAGAATGCGTATCAAGAATTTTCACTTGCTCTTACTTAACCGAGGCTCCGAATCAAGGATTCTTGAGACGTCCGATTCAACCGTATGACAAACCACCTACCAGTCCACACTTTCACAGACCTAGTTGTGAGTAAAAGACACCAGACTACTTAAACATAGAATGTGCGATACGTTTATTACAAGGTACGTGTTTATTTAGCATCCCGTTCGATAAGAAGCAGCGGTGGCCGGAGTAGTAGGTCAGGAATGAGAGCTTTGGTCGATGCGTTAAGTGAGACGAGACCTAAATCGCCAGCTGCTGGAAGTCAAGTAGATAACGATGAACCAATTGAATTGGCACATTACCCAGATGCTATGAAACCCCCACCGGGAGCTCAACCTCCTATCGAGAGAGACGATTTTCCTGCTCCACCTTATCCTTACACTGATCCTGAAAGACGCAGACGGTGGTCCGATACTTACAAGGTACCTTTAAGCTATGCCTTTAAAGTTAGACGGTACACAGAAAGTTTCTCCCGTTGTTCGTTAGTTTTATTAAAGAGTTTCCTTTTTAAAATCAGGGAGTACCTGCCTCGGATGACGAAGATGACGAAGTGGATAATAAGGCTTATATCAAAGAGGCGGAGCAAAAATTGAAGAAGGAACAGGATGAATTGAGTAAAATCGACACGGGAATCGCTAAAGTATTCTTACAAGATCGAGAAAAGGATCGGGAAACTTTGAGACACAAAGCAGCTAACGTGGATCCTCGAAACGCGTCAAGAACACCATCAGCAGCCAGGGAACCAACCTACAGATTACGCTACGAAAGTCCCGTTGGTGCATGTAAGTTAAAAATATAATCTTCTAAAAGACTGACCAGCTATTTGAACGATGATGAATCATGAAAAGAGTATCTCTTCTGTTCCGCTCAGCTCCCTCGAGGAACATCGATCACGCTCGACCTTGGGAAGACGACGATGGTTACAGTTATAGATCTAGTGTAGGCCCTAGTTACAATGGTAAGCTTTTCATTTACTAAACCTGACCTGCCATCATTTGTTTTTTTATCATAAATCAATATCATCTCATACATGTCCACACGTTCGCACATAACACTAACATTCCACTGTTTTTCGTGAACTATGAATTGAAGTTTTAAGACTTATAGCAAGGTTTCTCAAAAAGCTGTGAGCCACTGGCCCCTTTCACTGTTAAAAGATTTGCGCTTCTTTTTGCTGACTTACTCGTAAATCTTGCAAGGCAAAGGGCTCGGCAAATAATTTAATAATGCGATTAGGATTTCTTTAGTGGCATTGCCCCCAAAAACATTGGACGCCCGTTTAATCACAGGTGATGTATCGAACGCTGCATGTCACGGGCCTAAATGTATCTGCCTCGATTCACTACTGCACAGCGTTCATTTTCGATTGGCCACTATCGATCGTTTTTCTTTCTTAAAAGCATCACTCTCGCTCCTTTTCTCTCGAATCATTTGACAGAGCTTTCGAATTCTTATAAAGTTATGGAGCAATGGCTTCTTCCTTGCCTTATGCATGATTTATTAATCGCTTTTGTAAGATTGGCCATCACACATATACACTACATTATTTGCGAGCGTATTTTATATTCTTTCGAGCACTCTTAGACTCAATGAAATGTTGGAAGATAATGTTTGATTTTCGTTCATTAAAGTACAGCGCGGTGCAGTCCGAACACCAGGATGACGCACCGACCTGATTAATAAATGAAAATTAGCGAAGCTTTGATTTTTGATCACTCTCCTCACTGTTCTTTAATGGTTCGATCCATTTGACTCGTTATCAGCGCTCAAAGCCTACGATTCTTAGAATTTCAGTGCTGATAATGATCAACGGAGCACTGGTGTTCACCGTCAAAATTCGAGTCAAAATCTAATGTTTTGTTGATGATGAGTAATGAGAAGGATCGTGTATGCCTCAGGATTCGATTCTGTTCTGAATGCACCAAGTTATCTTCCAATACTAAGTTATGAGAAATGAATTAGTAGAGAGCTATCAGCGTCAGTCACAGATTTTATGTCGTATCAACGTATATCTATTTGTGTTTTTGTGTTTGTGTTGTATTTGCGTGGTCGACAGTTGGAAGGTCAGCGACGCGTTCCCCGGCACCCAGAAACTATCCACCCCTTGGTACTCGACACGCCTTCACTCTTCCAAACGCCACTAGACATTACCCTTCGGTGAGTTGGACAACTTTCCAATTTGCCCCCCATCGATCACAAGTCAAACGCCAATTTCCTCAAGAAAAGCAACGAGCAGCTCTCTCTCTCTTTTTTCTCTCTTTATCTCTTTCTCCATCTCTCTCTTTCTTTCTTTCTCTCTCTCTCTCTCTCTCTCTCTCTCTCTTTCTCGAAAATTGGAACTTTGACTTGTCTTCGTGGGAGGACTTTTTACAAATTGTACATGCCGGTGCTGGCTTTTTGAACCTTGTTAAACTTCGTGTTTTGCGCAAACTGCTTGATGCACCGAGCATCTTTGTAGTAGCCCTTTGCCGCTGGGGGTCAATGAGATATCAAGTTCTCTCATAACTTTTCTCTCTTTTTTTTTTTGTACTCTATTTATTCTTTTTTGTTTCTTCCCTTTTTTCTTTCATTTTTCGTGTTCATATTTTCTGTCATCGTGATTCACTGAAGAGATAGGGCGTAAAGCAATTGTTCAGTTAGAAACTCGTCAGTGAATATCAGGTCATGTGAGATAAAAAGTGTAACATTTGGCGAACGTTGGGCATTCGTATGGGAATGAACGATTGATAATAGAAGACCGTTAAAACTAATGAGTAATTCTATCGATTGACGTTTGAAACCAGTTGTGAGCTCCCTTCGGCACATCCCGAAGCCGGGGTACGGTCTGGCACCGCGAAGTCACACCTTCTCCTCGACCGGCGGTTCTGTATCTGCTCTCCCTGTAAGTCTTGCACCGCGTCACCAGCGACGACAACGCACCGTGCTATTTTATAATTATGATCCACCTTTAATTATTCGCACCGTGTATTACTTTTCTTATTATGTTGAAATCTCATTTTTATTTCAAATACTTACGTCAGATAGATATCTTGATCGTTTATTAACATTTTCCATTATAAATGCTGATAAGAGTGGAAGTTTTTTTTCTCTCTCTCTCTCTTTCTCTCCTGTTTCTTTTTTCTTTTGATTAGCGAATATTTTCAATAGTAATAAGAGTAGTAATTGTAATATTAGTGAGAAGAGGAAGAAGAAGAATGGACAAAGTTTCTTCCATGCGAGTAATTAAAGGACAATATCCGAGAATTATAATCAACATTGTTTTAACTTGTGTTTCTCTGCCACATAGGGTGATTATTCTTTACTCAGTGGGATGGGCGATAAAACGCACAGCACTGACTTCTCCTCCGGCAAATCAGATAGTAAGTAATATCACAATTGGCGCTTTAATCGAATTCGAATTTCATTTCAGTCTAACACTCATGCTTTATCAGCCCCTTGAATAGATAAAATTATCTTGTTTATAAATAAGAGGTAGAAAACCGACCAAAGTGGATCTCTATTCTTTTTTATTTATTCGTTCATTTATTACTTTTGTTTCTTAATCGGTGAATCTAGTTTTTCGAGATAAGGGTGATCTGAGCGAAGCTGTAACAATTTTACATACGTCAATTTCTTAGCAAAATTTTAACACAATGCTTTTACAATAATGATAATACATCTTGAGCATGCGATACTAATATTGTTCAAAGTCTTCATAACTTACAGCAACTCTGCCTAGATTAGTAAAAGACACGTCTAGCTAAGTGAGAAAGCACAGTATATAAGTAGCATTCACACATATATATAAATATATATATGAATATACATATATATGTGAATGCTAAAACCAATTAAAACAATTTAAAGAATAAACCAAAATCGTAAAGATTCACAGTACATGGAAATATAAAAAAAGCTCTTCTAATATCTAATACCAATAATTATTGTATATTATGAATAATTCTTTTACTAGCAGCACTTGCATTGCTTCAATTTTTATTACACTAGGAAAAGTCCTCGGTGTTATAGATAAAAAATGTTCATGTTCGTCCGAACTTGGATGAAAAGTAAAATTCAATTAACTTATCGAGTTGCATATCGAAAGAAATATCGTGCATTCGGCAATTTTTGATTCGTCTACAATATTAAATATGAAATTGTAATAGTAGCATCGAGGAAATTAAGTCTACTATAACTAATAGTTTGTGCAATATGGTTTGATATGGTTTTCTTTCCCATTTTCCCTGAATTTTAGTATCGACAGGCAGCATCACGGACGTGGATCGACGGGCATTGGTATGTACCACAGCCCCATACTACTCCCGGCGAATTAGCATGGTTTGTAGCTTGTCTTGCATCACTTTTTTTTCCATACGCCTACACACACATTTCCCGAAGCATTCACTCATGATTTGTTCGTCAAAGCATTTGATTATAATCTTATAATTATGTGTTTATATGTTATTTAGCAAGAATTCTCTACCACACGGTATTTGCTCAAATTCTAATCATTACATTTCCCATACTTTTGAATGAGTGTAAAATACTGTAAATAAGTGTAAATTTACAACACGCGCATGCATGTGCTGTACATTGCTGAGATTTTTTATTATGCATTTTTAATGAGATATACTCGTTAATTTATCCATTCGTCAACTTCGCTGTTAGCGTAACGATAAAAAGTAGATTCCTTGAATCAAGGATAAGTTAAGAGGTATACGCTGCATTTTGATATATTTCATACGCTTCGTAAACGCCTACGTTTTATTTTGCATGAGAGCAATGAAACTTCATTGATACTTTTCAAATTGTCTTGTAGAAGTTATCATTTAATACACATCGTTCGATAATATTGCTTGGAAAGCATTGCCGTCGTATGGCATGTTATTAAACTCTAAGAAAATTAATATTTCTATGTACATACTTGAAACATGTTCACTTTTTTTTCTGACGACTGCTGAAGATAAGGCTATTATTACTATGATTTGAACGAGTTCATCGAATTATTCATGCATTCGAATCATTTTTCAACATTTTCTGACATCTTAACTACTTATTTTAGTCATAAGACAAATAACATTATTGTATACGATAGAATAGAGTATTGGTAATGAACGATTGATTATCGCATAGAATGATGGTGGGATCCTACCATCATCCACCACGTATACGGGTGGTCTGGGCTCGGTGGTTGGAAGTCATGGTGGTCATCACGTGCGAAGATCTTTACCGGATATGGGTGCAGCCAGATCAGAACCGCCCAAACTCTACCCCTATCACTTACTTGTTACCACAAACTACAGACTACCGACAGATGTGGACCGTTTAAACCTTGAGGTAAGTGTCACCCTAAATTTCATGTATGCCTGAACACGATCGGTGAATCGCAATGTAACTATTAAAAAGCATAGTTGATCGATGTTAATGCTCTAATTACACATTAACTTCTGTTACAGCGACACCTTTCCGACGCGGAATTTGAGGCAGTTCTTCAATGCACTCGTTCAGAATTCTACAGATTGCCCCAATGGCGTCGTTATGAACTCAAGCGACGTGCACGATTATTTTAGATAACTCGCGTTATAATGAATATTGCTAAAAAAAAAAAAACTATTACTCCGGTACGGAATGTACATTCCTTTTGCATAAGAGTTTCTCTTATGGGAAAACGTGTTCGTCCTAGCCGACATTTTAAAATTTATCGCAAATGCTGCAACAATAATTGTTCGCTAGCTTTTGCACAGGATTAAGTAGAGAAAAGGGTAAACGTAACACGCATAAACACCATCCACAGTTGCAACACGCATACACCGTTATTATATGCGCGGTAAAGAAAGAAGCACTGCCAATTGCCGTCAATTGTTTTTTAGTAGCAACGAGTTCACCTTGTCTCAAGACCAAGTCTCCCCTGTGGACCAATTTCACTGCTTCTTGTTGAAAATTAAATTTAGTTAATAGGGTTAATGATAATGCGATTTTCGCGTGGGAAAGCACAAAAATGCGTATGATAAAACTTGACACCTGAAATGTTTTAATGGACCTGTAAATGAGAATTTTTCACTAGTCGATTGTACATTTTTTATAAATCAGTTACTTAGCTGGGAAAGGGCTTAGTTCGTAAGTAGTATGAGACTTTGTTTAGTTTGAAATGATTGGGTGAAATTGGTTCTCTGTATTTTATAGTTGGATCACAAGTGGATCCGCGAATCTTTTGACGAGTACCGTTGCTACTGAATTTTAATATCAAAAGTTTGTGATCGACAGAAATTGCAGCTACACGCGATTCTGGATACGATAGGGGCTTTTACGCGTAAAAATACGTATACCTGCCGATATATATATGTTTTGGCAATTCTAAAACTTTTTAGTTTCCTTTCACTGCTTTTTGAAGGGCGAATATCAATAGATGATCTAAGGTACAATTTTAGAAACCCATAATATGTCTCATTCGCATAGTATTTTTGATTTGAACTGGTTTCCTTCTTTTTTTTTTGTTTTTGTTTTACAATTTTTTTTCCTCTTTTCTTCTTTTTTAATATATTTCCAGAGTTAGACGAGCAATTTTATCGATAGCCATACGACATTGTATTAGAACTCATCTTTTTCACTCCACTGTAACTTGTAATATTCTCAATCCATGGAAATATTATCAAAAAGAAAAAAAAAATCTTTTACTGTAAAACAGATAGTAGATAAAGTGCGTTATAAGACTATTAATAATACATCGTTGTAAATAAGATGGTTATTGGAAACAAGAGCAAAAGATATATGCAGCTAGTAGATAAGGTACACGAACTCTGTGAATTCGCTTGAAGAATAGTTAATCACTCCTTGCAAAACTACATGAAACTTGCTAAAGGCTATTCATTTTAATCGTTATTTTATTTTACCACGAATAACTTGAGCCTCTCGAATAGATGAAAACATTTTTCTATGCGACGGATGAACGTAATTAATTTGTTACTTAATTATCTCATTTTAAAGCAATTTTTAAAGAATTCTCGAGGTATTTAATTGTAATCGAACAATGATTAGAGGGAAAGTTAATATTCCGTTTTCACGTATTCTTAATGAACCTTTTAAATATGAAACACCTGCAACGCAGAAAGAAAACAGGAAGAGACACAGAATCTCCTTCCTTAAATCGTACACTCTACATTAGAGTAAAGACTACAATTGCTGCTTTTTTTTCCTGGTCTCAGAACTTGTTGAAACTCCACGTTGCTCCTTTTTACATTGAACAATAGAGAATGCATAAAATAAATGAGTAATCCAAAAGTAATACATTTGCATCGTAGTAAAACACGCATCACTTTTTGAGATAAACATCATCAGAAACGAGCACGATACTATAGGTTCTAAGATTAACACGATACAGATTTTTATATGTTGTTAAGCAGCACATCTCAGAAATGTCTGGTAAAGGATCAAAATAAAAAAGGAAAAGAAAAGTTTTCGATGAATCCCCATGATTGTGCGTAAAAAGCGACGTGTCCATTTTACTGCGTTTAATAGGGCATTAATGTTCCTTTGCGAACTCTCTTTGCATAACGAAAGTGTATTTATTAGATCAAAATTCAATCGCCCAAAGTCATGTGCCTATACGCGAATGTCTACTAAAGGACATTTCAAGGAAGAAGTTGATTTACAAACTTCTTTACATTGTACCTTTCTGTAATGTCTCATAACCACAAGCAACGTGTTCCATTATACTCGTTTTCATCCATTAGAAGCTTTATCCATTACGAAGGCGTGTGTTGAATATATGTTATAAAATACAAGTACCCTCCCCTCCGAGCCTTGTTCCGAGCATGGGAAATGCATTTTCTTCGTGAATGCCACCCTCAGTTTCATTCTACTGTACACTCAGACACCAATAAAGAGCGATTCTTTATCTGGATTCCGTACCTTGTGTTGTTTATTGAATTCTCATGGATTTGTCATTCATCGAGTGTAAATTAGCAACTTTTTATATGTAAATTTTTATCCATTGTTCAAAACTGACTGTGTTGAAAGAAAGAAGAGAGAAAGAGAGAGAGTAAAGAGAGCTTTTTACAAGTTAATTTATTTCTCTCCACACGCGTGAGATTCGATTGCGCAAACTGTACAGTCAGGTTTGACTCCCGATTTATTGTTCGGTGCATCATACCGAGAGAAAAATGATTCAGCATAATCAATCATTCTGTATTCGTGCCTTGAGGGTGAGAAATCCACTTTGTAAGATCAATGTACAAGTTGTCTTGGGCTTTGTTCAAAGAATATGTATGTTTTTCCTGTTACAAAGAGCACATTGCTTGCGCTAGTCCATAAAGTGAAATAAATCAAACAAAAATCAATAAAAAGTTCATCCTCTGTGCATTAGCGATTTATTCTTTAATATTTTCTGTCAATGTCTTTTCTCTTATCTTTTCGTCTCAAGTGATTTTGTCCGGGTCGTGCGCTACGTGTACTCCTGCGAAGAGAACAGGCTTTACAGAATTAGCGTTCATTGTAACAAAGGACGATATGCGGCTTTCGGGTTTACCGTTAAGTTCGTCTTGTATTTCCTGCAAGCTTTTGCCCTTCGTCTCCGGCACGAAGAAGAACGTGAAGAAAACGCTAAGAATGCAGAAGAAGGAAAATCCGTAGAAGGTGACGTGAGTCCCGAAGGTTTGGGAGACGTTGCTGGCGAACTTCGTGACGAAAAAGTCCAAGCCCCAACTGACGCAGACCGTGACGCTGGATGCTTTGGATTTCACGTTGGGCGCGAACATCTCGCCCATCACCGTCCATGGAAGTGGACCCCAGCCGACGCTGTACGACGCTATGTAGATTACCAACGAGACCACGGGCAACCAGTTGATGTGGACGATGTACGACTCGTCGACGCTCTTCAAGTAGAAAAACAGCCCAATCGTACCCTGCAAAAGCACGTTTTGAATCTTCATCGTCATCGCCGCCGCCGCCATCGTCGCTCCCACCAAGTGGTGGACTCACTTACCAACGTCAAAGCTTCTCCAACCCCGGACCAGATCAAGAGAATTTTCCTGCCAACCGTATCGACGATCAAGGGTGTCAGAAGGGACGCCACCGTCTGAACAACCCCCACGATTATGGTACAAATGGGTGTGCTCAACTTTGAACCAGCGGCAATGAAAATACTTTCCATGTAGAACAGAACCACGTCAACGCCGGAAAGTTGCTGGAAGCAAGTTAACAGGCAGGTGTAGACGAGTGCCTTGTAATTAGTTCTGACTGTAACGAGTTCCCTGTAAGAAGCTTCAGACCTGTAGGCTTCGTCAACGATGAGCTGCGAGCAAAATCAGATTCTTGTGTACGTTCATTGTAAAAATCGTTCTGACGAACAATGGTGGTGATAGCTTTGTTCAGGAATACAGTGCGATTGCGCCGATGACAAGGAAAAGGGGGAAGGAGGAGGGGGTGGTGAGTACCTCAAGCTGTTCAGCTTCTCGTTGAACATCGGCATCGTCCTTACCCCTGAGCCTCACCAAAACCTTCAGAGCTTTTTCCTTCTCCCCCTTGCTCAGGTAATAGTAAGGGGACTCCGGCATGTTGACGAAGCTGGCAATAAACAGAACCGATAGGAAGGCACAGGCAATCGCGAGGGTGGTATAGGACACGTAAGGGCCTATGCAGTAGGAGTACAAGAGTCCGATCGTAAAGAAGACCTGAATGAAGGATCCCAATCGGCCTCTGATGGGTGTCTATGGATAAACGCGCGAGAGATTACGAGTCGGTGATGTTGCGATGACCTTGGAGGATGTGTCCTTACCTCCGCAATTTCTCCGATGTACATCGGCAGTACCGTGAAGGGAAACGCCAGGGCAAATCCGAAGATCAGTCTGGCTATGTAGATGACCGTCAGGTTTGTCGCCAATCCGATCAAGAGCCATCCGATTAAAGAGGGGACTGCACTTAAGAGAAGCGCCTGTTTCCGACCACATCTGACAAGTTAAACGCACGCTTTAATTTATTTACATCGGGGGAGGGACGCGCAATTTGCATCCTGGAAGCAATTGCGGGCGTTTGAGAAAATTCCGGGTAACATACGTCTCCCCCAGGTAGCCGGCGGCGAAGCTACCGAAAATCGCTCCCATGGGCACGAGCGATCCTATCCAGGAGGATTCGTCCTGAGAAATGGGAACCCCCAGAGGATTATCCGGAGAAATCGGATCGTCTTCTTCGAGCTTTGCGACAATCGGACTGGTCCATCCCAGAACGGAGATGCTCGCCATCACGCAGAGATTCGCTGAAAGGGAATTTTCACCATAGAAGGGACAAGGTCGTTCCTCGCTTTCGACCCTTCCTCCGTTTCTTCTCAGGGATTCTCAACCGAGGGTTCGCGGTAAACGGCCGCCGGGGATATTACGAGCGGTGGCGAGGGGAGGTACATTCTTTCGGGGAACGATACCTGGCGCGGAATCTTTGGAAAACAAATTTAAGTACTAGGCTTGACCTTGAGTTATCGTCGCGAGTAAGCGAAAACACTCGTCAAGGTTTCCTTTGACGAATGAAAGGTACCACTGGGTAACGACGGTTGATCGTCGCTTCTACTTTTGATTTATCTGTCTTTTTTTTGTATTTCAACAATCGGTGCGTGCAAGGTTTCTCGGTTTCTCTCGACTCTCCTCTCTTCCACTTCTTCCTCTTCGTTCCGTTACTTACCAGTTACAGCTGCGGTATATTGGAGAACCCTCGAACCTTTTTTCGCATCGTTATTGTTCTTGTCCATAGCCGAACCGTCCATATTATTCAATTGAACTTTATTAACTTCCTATCGAGTCCTATGTCACTGAGCATATCTTCCTCCGATTGTTCGTTATCTCTGTAGGCGATTGTTATTTTTTTTGCGTACCACGCGCGGAAGATGAAGATAAAAAAGATAGGGTCCCTCTTTTGATTTTCTCTCTCGGAGAACTATCTCAGAACTTACTCCCGGGCGCCTCTCCACTCATCGTGTTCGTCAATAAAAAATTCTGGCTACACTATGAAACTTTATTTTACTTTGATATGTACACGCATGGCTTTAATTATAATTAGATAAAGTATTTAAAGAGTATCCATTAGGCGCGGTAACGATAGCGTGAACAAATTTTTCCTAATCGGAACGCGCGGAGCCCACCCGGTTGGAAGATAATTGCCGACTTGTTAAAAGAAACTTGCGAAGGAACTCGAAATATTTTCTGGCGGACTGCTCTTTTTTTTCGCGCAAAACGGCAAGTCGGAGTATAACCCTCTCCCACACGGTTTTGCGCTGTCCGCCATATCGATCCTGGATCTGCATTACGTAATTCGCGGCCCGAGTAAAGTGACATAATTATTTAATTAGTGCTATTACTCCATGACGCGCTTTTTTCCGTCCTACTGCCAGTACGTTACGTACACATGCCATTAGCTTCTTAATATCTAGATTTCTTCGAGTCATTTTCGTGCTCGTGATCAGCCTCTGAAAGGTCCTTGATCAATCGCTGGCTCCTGGAAGGAACCTGACGCAATTCGCGCAGATTTTTCTCTATTCATTTACTCTCTCGCTTGTTTGCTCGTTTCTACATATGTTCGTTTATTCCTTGCAAAAAACGAGAGAAACCTTCAGTTTCGCGAGAGAATACATCCCAGCGAACACGCGGATAGATAAACTTGAATGGAGGAGGGGAGGGAGGGGGAGGTGAACGACCACAGGGGGTTGCGGATGATGCGGCGAGATTGAAGGTCCGCGTTGCATTTTGGGGGCAGGAGAACGAAGTTGAGCGAGAAAAATCTCAAGGTTGAATCGAGGAGAGCGTGGATCGTCAAGGGGTGGGGGGGGGGGGTGGACGTCGTCGAGTACCGCCGGATATTCCTGCTGAAGAAGCCACGCTGGTTAGAGGACCGTTTGGAAGCAGCCGGTGATACCGTTCTCAAGGTCTTTCCTTTCTTTGGGCAGGATGCCGTTGAGCTCGTCCTGGATCTGCTGCAAGGACTTGCCCTTGGTTTCCGGCAGGAAGAGGACGACGAACATGACCCCCAGGAAGCAAAAGCCGGCGTAGCCGTAGAACAACGACTCCTCCCCCGCTGCGTGGATGAGGTCGCTGGAGAACCTCGTGAGGAAGAAGTCGAACGTCCAGACCAGGCAGATGATGATCGTGGCCGCCCTGGATTTGATGTTGGAGGCGAATATCTCGCCTAGGACCGTGTACGGGACCGAGCCCCATCCGGAGCCGTAGCTCGAGATGAATATCACCAGTGACAGCAGTGGCAGCCAGCTGATGCAATTCGTGTAGGAGTCGTCGATGCTCTTCAGGGAGAAATATACGCCTATCGCGCTCTGAAAATTGTTCAAACATTTCCATTAAAATCCGTACTGTGAGCGATAACAACGCATTGATTGAGTTGAAGGAACTTCTCCAACTTAACCATTGTTCGCCCTCACCACCCCGCTCTGTCTCTCCCTATCTTTTTATCTCTCTCTCTCTCCCCCTCTTTCTATCTCTGTATTTTTCTTCGTTTACGCGTAGAATTTCAAGGTAAAAAGTTTGCTCTTCAAAAACGCGGTAAACCAGTTTTGAGTATGCAATGTAACGGGCGACTATCGCGTCCATATTTATGAATTACCCCGCGGTAATGTTCGAGGTGTAATTATCTTTATCGCTGACGCGCGCTCAGCCGAGAAACAAGCATGAGCGGAAGAAAATTGGATAAATAAACGATAATCCATACCGGGTCTAATGGGTCGAAACTCGCAAGAAAATATTGGAGAGCTTGTTTCTGAATTCCCCCCTCCTCCCCCACCCCCTCGATGTCGAGGGGATGCGATTGAGCGAGGGGAGGAGGCGAAGAGTCGGGGAGAGACTCACCAGGGAGATGACTTGGCCTATTCCGGAGAGAATCAGGATGATCCTTCTGCCGTGGGTGTCGACGATGAAGGGTGTGACGAAGGAGGCCAACATCTGCACGATGCCGACGATAATGGCGGAGATCGAGGCGCTGAACTTCACTCCGGACTCCACGAAAATGGACTCCAAGTAGATGAGGATCACGTCGATGCCGGTGAGCTGCTGCAGCACGGACAAGGTGCAGGAGTAGATGAAAGCCTTGCGATTGGCCTTGACCGTGAAGAGCTCCCTGAAGCCCTTCTTGTCCCGGTTGGTCTCCTCCACGAGTCTCTGGAAGGGAAGGAGGCGGATGCTAGATGAGCATGTTCCACCGTGGATCCGACCGCTTCCGGTCATGGGAAAACGCTGAGCGGAAGTACCTGCATGTCCTCGATCTCCTGCAGAACGTCGGCCGGCTTCTTGCCCCGGAACCTCGCGAGGGAGCTTATGGCCTCCTCCTTCCGGCCAACCTGCAGGAGGAAGTACGGCGACTCCGGCATCCACGAGAAGGTCAGGATGAACAACACCGGAAGTGCGGCGCACGCCATTGCGAAGGCGGTGTAGGAGACGTAAGGACCTATTATGTAAGTGTACAGCAGGCCCATGGTTATGAACGTTTGAACCATCGACCCCAGGGACCCTCTCACGCTAGTCTGTGAAAAGGGAGCAAACGGACGAGGTTTAGGGGATCCATCTGGGTGATTTGATGACCGGATGGTCAGTTTTACCGATGATTCGGCAATTTCTGCGAGAACTCGTTATACTTCACCTCAGCTATCTCACCAAGGTATATTGGAAGAGTGATAAAGGGGAATGACATGCCGAAGCCCATCACTACTCGAGCCACGTAGATCTGCTCGATGCTTCTCGCGCTTCCGGTCAATATCCATCCGATCGTCAAGGGGATGGCCGCAAAGAGGGTCACCCATTTCCGACCGATTCTGCCGATTTTCAAAGGTGCGTTAAAAACCGTACTTTTCTCGCCGACTGTACTCCTCGCACGATGCAAATTGCACAAGCGTGGACGGAGGATGCATCGGGGTGGAAACTCGACCCCGGTTAAGGGACCGTCGTCGAGGACACTCAACCGGGTCGGCCAGAGTTCTCCTTGACGTTTCACCTTGAGAAGAGCTCGAGTCTCCAGATATTCGAGAAAGGTTGGACGGAGGCGCGGTGGTTGGTTGAAGCGAGACAGCGACGCTATCTAATTTTACCCGCCGGCTTCCTGCCTCCGTCCAACCTCGGAGGTACTTTTGACGAAGATCTTGGAAAAGATTGAACTTAGGGTCGCAAGGTGGATGGAACGCGATGGAACCATCTCCCGCGATTCTGCGCGTACTCCTCAAGTTCGGTACCGTCTCATCCTCCGAACACCCTTGGCGCTAGTCTTGACCTTTACCTGTCCGCGAAGTATCCCGACGTCAGGCTACCAACGAACCCGCCCACCAAGCAGAGGGAAGCTATCCAGGAACCTTCCTTGTCGTCGATGGGTCGTCCCAGAGGGTTGTCCTCGCTCATCGGATCCCTCTCCAGCTTCACCAAGATCGAACTGGCCCAACCCATCACCGAAAGTGCCGACATGACGCATAAATTTCCTACAAATTGAAAAATCCTCTCAGTCTTCGGCTTCTTCGGTTTTTTTTTTGTTTTTTTGCAAATCGACCGCTCTTGGTCCATCAGTGGTATCAATGCTCGGGAAACCGATACCAATGTCAGTACCGGTCAAAGCTGCGGCGTACTGCAGATATCTCGACCCCTCCTTGGCGCCGGAACCACTACTTGCTTCCCTCATCTTCGCACCTGTTTCCCTCAAGGTCATTCGTTTCTACGCGCGCAATGAGAATCTATCCTATTCCAGACCGTCTGATGCGAGTGCTCCAGTAGCTTGAAGCATGCGAAACTCTGCCCTTTTCTTCGCTTCAGCACATTTTTCCCTCCGACGAACTTCAACCCCTTTACAATCGCGTTGCGAGCAAAATCGAATGGCGGTGAGTCCCCGACGATCGATGCGCTTTTCGAATCGCTGGAAGAGAATCTCGCGTGGAAGTTTTTTTACAAACTGTCCCTCCGCCTGAGAAGCTAAGAACGTTGTCCCTCTTTTCCAACACATTTATCAAGAAACCCAATACAGTAATCTTGGTCTAATTTGTAGACTTAAATAATGCCTGATTAGGGGGTGACATTATTATACACGTATCCAATTAACATAATTGCTCTATGACGTATCGATAAGTTTGTCAGCGGTGTAACTAGAAATGTGCAGGCTGCTCATTGATGATACTCCAGAAGAATGTTACATACTTGTTAACTTGGAGAGACATATGCTAATAAAGTTTAAACGCATTCCATTAGGTGTTGAAATTACTTTGAAAAAGAATTTGACGCTCTTATGACGTTGCAATTTTTTTTTTTTTTTTTATATTTAGTTCGCGCGTTCATATATTTGAGGAATACACGAATATTTGATATTATTGTATGATTTTGTAGCGATAGTTGTTACTTTATCTTCATTTGCGAGCATTTTTAATTGATGATTTCTATGTCGGAGTTAAATATATTCGCGCGTGTAGGTACATGGGTAAGGTGGTCCATGGTAGATTTATATAGAAATGAACATCGTGGTAATTTGTAACTGCGGCTCCACGCGCAATGATAGTACGGGTAATGTTCGCCGCGATGCCTGCTTATTGTTAAAGAGTTATTTTTTCTTTCGTCGAAAAGATGGCAGTCTCATTTCGTTGCCAAAGATTGTTTTTATCGAAAAATAATATTTTCAAGATTCCCAAAAGGAATGGATATGTGGTTCTGTAAGTCCCTGCTGTATTATTGCTTTAAGGTTATATTTATATTTCTCTGTTAGTTTCCTATTTCATAATCGCATTCTCTGCTTCGGACGATCGTTAAACTGATTTTTATGTTATCCTCGTGCAACGCAGGATCAGATTTAATTAAATCAGCTTAATGCTATGTATCATTAATATTATGCTAATTCTTTCAAATGTTATAGGCTTCCAGAAATTGGAGAGGAGTTTTCAAAAAAGAATGTTTTATTAAAAGATAACAAATTGCCAGAATTTAATAGTGTTACGATTGAGAAATGCCAATTTGCTATTGGAAAACAATGTTTAGAATTAGAGGACGAGCTAAAAGTAATTGAAGAAAAACTGAAACGTTAGTGCATCATTATGGCCACAAATAAATTCTTTATTAATTGTAACAAAAGTAACATTATATTTTATTACAGAACAAAATGATATTGACATTTTTAAGGACATATTAAACCCAATTGAAGAAGCTTACAATGCTTTGGAAGTAACTTGGGGTATAACTAAAACTTTGTATTATGGAAATCAAAGTGTTATGCCAACTAAAGTTTACTTAAAAATTCATGATCGTGCTGTAAAAACACAAGGGCATAGATATTTTAGTGTTCCTATATATGAAGCATGTAAAAGATGGTTAACAAATCCTCCTAAGAATTTAACGGATGCTCAGAAGAGAGTATTGCAAAAATTTGTTCTAGAAGGTGATTTAAATAATTTGAGTAAACCAAGAAATATGGAAAAATTCTTAAATACTTGTGGCGTATTAGAAAAGAAAATTAATGAATATAATCAAAAACTTGAGGTTAATAAGTACTACAATCTTAAACTAATCTTATAAGATTTATATACATAAATATTACTTATGTTGTTATTCTCCATTTTAGCTTGGATCCCAAACAAATACTTTAGTGATAAAAGACCAGCAACACATATTTGATTTACCACTTTATTTTGCAAGAGCTATTGTACAAGATCCAACGCAAAAAGGTCCTTGGACAATTGTATTGAGACCTACAATTATTAAACTGTTTACAGGTATATTTTGGTTAATATAGATATTAACTTGCACAATTTTAAGTAGCATAAAGATATTAATTAAAGTACATATTTATATATCCACGCATACTCTGTTTATGCATAGAATACTGTAATGATCGTAATATCAGATACAAAGTATGGGAAGCTGGAGTTACACAAAATTCAACTTTAAAAGAAAGAGAATTACAAATAAGTACGGCATTAGAAGAAATCCGACATCGACGAAGTGAGCAAGCAGAATATTGTGGTTTCAAAAATTATGCAGAAATGAGTATGAAAACAAAAATGGCGGAATCTGTAGAAAATGTATATAATTTCTTAGATAATCTCCTGCAAATTGGTATGATATATTTATATAAAAAAGATAGAGATAGTTTTTTAAGAATAGTTTTATAATTCGAATCTTTTTTTAGCATATCCTGTACAGAAGCAAGAAATATCAAATTTGACAGAATTTGCCAGAAAAGAAGGTTTTCAAGGTTCTTTAGAATTATGGGATGTACCATATTACAGTAGGAAACAATTTTCTTCCTTAAACAAGTAATAAAAATGTTCATAATGAAATATTTCAGGTAATATAAATAAATGCATTATTATACATAATTTGAATTTTATCTTCAGATATGACGAGGAAGTCCTTAAAGAATATTTTCCTTTACCAAAAGTATTGCAAGGATTGTTTGATCTTGTTAAATTTTTATTTAATATTCATATTGTTGAAAACAAAAATGCAGATATTTGGCACAAAGATGTTAGATTTTTTGATATATTTGACTTAAATAATTCTAAAACAGAACCTATAGCACATTTTTACGTAGACGCTTTTATGAAAGACGGTACTAAACTAAAGACACAAAGCAAAGGATTTATGGTTCCTATCAAACACAGAAGTAAAGTTTCTAATACCAAGCCAATAGCCTCACTTATTTTCAACTTTTCACCTCCAGTGAATGATAGACCATCGCTGCTTAATTTCAACGATGTTCAAATTCTTTTTGGAAAGGTATATTGGATTATTTTTAAATAAATGTAATTTTAAGTTTATGCTACATCATTACCATTTAAATTTCTAGTTTGGACACATGTTACAACATTTGTTAACCAGCATTGAATATTCAGAAATTAATGGGCTTTCATTTGTAGAATGGGATGCTGCTTACGTCAGTGATAAATTTCTGTCCAATTGGTACTTTAGCACTTTACTCATATATTTCAATTTTCTGTATATAATTTGATTTTATTCATTTCATGTTCTATTTACTTTCAGGTTGTACGAACCATTAATATTGCAGAGAATTTCTGAACATTATAAAACAAATAAACCATTACCTGATGATAAGATAAAAAGCATTCTACATAAAAAGACTTATTTAGCAGGCTACAAACTTTGTACAGAATTATATTTATCAAAATATGACTTGGAATTGTATAAAAGGTAAATTTATGATTTTTCTTTCTATTTCACCTATTACTCATAATTGTATTTTAATTTTGTACAGCAATGAATTTTGGGTATCCATAATGAATAAATTATGGCCAAAGTACTTTGTAGTACCAAATCATAAAAGAAATTGCCATATTTGCACGTTCCATCCAATTTTTACTGGAGGCTGGAGTGCTTCTTATTACAGGTAAAAAAAACAAACTTAAGACTACTAATTTATAAGAATAACAACAATAATGAATTTTACTTTGATTAATCTTACAGTTCTCTTTGGTCTGATATGGTAGCAGCTGACTTGTTCAGTGCATTTAAAGAAGTCACTTTAGAAAGTGAAAAACAAAAAGAATTAGGTATCAAATACAAGGAAACATTTTTATCCGTGCTAGGTAGTGCTCCTACAATAGAATTATTTAACAAATTTAGAGGAAGAAATCCTATTTTAGGACCTTTAATAACAAATTTAAATTTAAATTAAAGTATAAAGTAAAAATACTTAACCAAGTCCAATAGAGAAAATTACATGATAAAAATAATAATTGTGAATCTGAAGAAATATACTTACTTTTTTTAAGTGTACTATTGCTTCAATGCATTTAAAAAGGTATATGTTTTTTTATTAGCTATTATAATATTACCAAGCCAAATAGACAAACAAATAATAAAAATAATTATAAATAAAAATATATTTGATAATTGGTGTTTTATACATTAATTACATTTAGAGTTGCTAATAAAGCACTTGATACTTAAAAAGTAAAACAAACTTTTTATTATATTCAATTGTTAATAAATAAATAACATTGTTCTATTTATGTGAAAAATTTTGGTTAAAATATTTACACAAATAACGTGTTTTTACAAAAAATTTTACATTTAGTTCTTTACATTACGATACGGCAACTGCAACAATACTAATAAAAAGTAAAATTATTATTACCCAATAATAACACGTTCGATCTTTAGCTCCAATACTTTGAACTTGACGTGTTTTGCTAACTAAAGATTCATCTGTTCTATCCATATGATCAGCCAGATCATCAATAATTTCTGTAAGTTATTTAAAAATGTTTTAAGCACTTTAGTTGTACATGACAGATAAAAAACAATAGTGAAGATGAAATTAAAAATATACCATTTTGATGATCCACTTCATTATATATAGCCTGTCCAATTTGTTTCTGACGTGAAATTACTTTACATAGTTCCTCCAAACCTCTATCTTGATCTAAAGCAATATTAGAGTTTAATAAATAAATCTTACACGTGTACATGCACATATTAAAGAGAATCAGTTTTGCTAAAATATAATTAATTAAATGTGTCAAACCTTGCAATATTTGTTCTTGATGAGCCTTAAGATCATTTATGGACACTTGTGCCTCTATAGGGTGAACGTCATCATCGTCAGCTGCCCAAGAAGTAGTTCCTGCATCAAGGAGTGCAGATGATCCAGCTCTTAGTAAATTGTCACGCGTCGAAGCCCATTTACTAATTTTTGACTCGTACAAAGTTTGCAATTGTACATCTTTGCTTTGTAACAATTCAACTTTTCTTGTTCTTCGTTCTGCCTCTTCTGCAGTTCTGCGTATCTTTGTATTTTAAGGAATAATTCACAATTTAAGCAGAATCTTTCAAAAGATCGACTTATTTATCAAATACTACTGAGAGTTAAAAGGATACATAATTTTTGAGTTTGAATCTTCGCTAATTTTATTCTTTAGTAACTGAACCTCACGACTATACTGTTTCATACGTAATCGGATTGTTGCTGATAAATTTGCATAAGTCAGTGTTACTTTTGGCTCCTTGTCACGTGATGTTAATAATTCCATAATCTCGCGAAAAAGTTTTTCGCAAGAATCGTGCTCTGTGAGCCTTGCAAGAGAGAGGAAAATCAGATAATTAGAAGATCGATTAAATGATCAAATAGCTCTTTAAAAATTTAGAAGTTCCTAAACAAACAAAATAATTGATTTTATGGAGATCCTACCATGAGTCGGTATCTTCGATGTAAACAAGTGCCATGCTTGTATTTCAATGCGAACACCTTGCAAGTCGCTTATTTAACAATTTTACGTAATTACACTGAATTTGTAAGAACGCTTGCACTCCTTACGCAAGTCGAGCTTGAATTTCGCAGAGAGTACAAGTATAAACAATAACATAAAGTTTGATTTGAGGCGAATTTAAATGATTCAGCACCATGCCATTGGCGACAGTCTCTGCTGCTTTTATCTTTTCGCAATCTGCAAAACGATAGAATCGGATTAACAATGTAAGAAGGTCGTGTGTTTCATAAATGTGAACAAAAAACAAACTTGAAACAAAAGAAATACCAATTATGCGGTATCTGCGTCGGTGATAAAAACACGTTCCTTTTCTCTCAGTAACCTTTCTCTCCCGTGGTTGTCGGTTCATCAACTACAATAGAAAAATTGCACATATACGTGTTTACCCTGCACACACACACACACACACACACACAATGAAATTTAATCGCGCACGTACGGTCGGATCTCTCCGTACATTCGACACTAGCAAATAATGCACACACACACTCGGGCGCAATCATACAAATCATTGCTATTTTACAATCACGCGCACCAATACATTCACCGAGACCCGAGATAAGTGAAAATCGTCTCGTACCGTGAAAAGATAAAAGTCGACAGCCATGCAAACTCGAAAACTTTCGAAATCGCAAAATCCAGGAAGATTCTCAAAGATTTTCTCACTCGAAACTACTTTGCTCTATTTTCCATAACTCGTCGTAAACAAGCCCTCGTCCTCGCGATACAAGAATCGACGCACACACACGCGCGCGCACAATTTATCGAGATGTCAAAAGAAAATCGGCCTCGCGTCGTGAGAGAGATAAACGCCGATATCTTTGGAAGAGACACGAGAATGGACTCGGGCGATAAAAGCGAGGGGAATCGGCGGGAAATCAGTGAAAATTCACGAGTCTCTCTCTTACCGTGAAAAAAACTAGTTTGTCTATTTCCTAGAGAACGGCGATTACGCGAAAGTCAGTGCGCGTGCGCGTGCGACCCGTGGACATCGTCAGTGAGGGAAATCGCTCGTCGGAGAGTGGTGGGGGTGATCGAGCGAGAGTGAGAGAGAGATAGAGAAAAAGAGAACCAACAGCAAGAGGAAGAATCCAATATCGGAGCGAGAGAGACGAAAGATTCGCAAGAAGAACGAGAAGACCCGAACGAAGCGGTTGGTTGCTTCCGATCCGAAACAATTCGATCGTGGAAAAAAACTCGGTGATTTCTCGTCTCGTGGCCAGGAACGTCCTTACCGTCCAGCTCGTACTCGACAGCGGGAACTCCCGGAGCGGAGAGTGTCCACACACACGTCCATGAACTTGGCGCGCGTCATCCTGATGAGAATCGGACGAGAAAATGTCGCGAGGAACTAGAACTCGGTGATCGTCATCGTCGTCGTCGTCGTCGTCGTCCTCGAGGACAAGGACACCACCGGGTACTTCCAGTGCGGTGGGAGCATCCCCTATCCTCGCTCTCTCGTGGAAGGTCACCAGGAGGTGCATCCGCGGGGAAGACCCGCCGAAATCCAAAACAGACGGGGACTCCCGGAACTGGCAGACTTTTCAAGGTTAGCATCTGCGAGGAATTGCGTTTTTCTCCTCGACGATCGTCCTCGGGGAGGGGTGGGGAGAGGAGAGGAGAGGAGAGATGTCGACATCGACATCGACGTCGTCTCCGAGGAATCTCGAGCGAGAGGAGTAGGAGGGGAGAGCAGAGTGAAGTTTGCATATGTCGTGCGATGATTTGAAAAGAATCAACGATTCGGTTCAATTTAATTCAATTCGATTCAATTTGAGTCAACTCGATTCGAGTGGTGGTGAGTGATCGAGTTATTGTTGTTGCTGTTGTTGGTGAGCTGGTGGTTGGCCGACGAAAGAAAATTTTCGCGGAGACCACGAGCTTCAGTGAGAGATGGTGTGCATATTGATTTTCCACCTGTCTTTTGTGTTTTCCTTCTCGCCGTGTGATTCCATCTGTCAATTTTGACTGCTCGGGGTCATTGATAAGCGATTTCACGATAAACGTGGAAAATTCGCTGCTTTTGTACTTTCACTGCTGTGAGAGATCTGTAGGGCTGTGAAACCTCTCTCTTTTTTCTCTCTCACTCACTCACTCTCTCTCTCTCTCTCTCTCTTTTTCTCTTTCTCTCTGTCCGCCTCTCTTGCTCTCGCTCGCTAACTAGTTTCTTTCTGTCCATCTATCCGTTTGTCCGTGTATTTGCCTATGTCTCTCTCTGTCTCTCTGTTTGCGTAATTCTCTTTAAAGGTAAAGCAAAGTTCCCACAAGCTGTAATGTTCCAATGTGTCTTACAGATTGAACGATGCTTACTTCTAAGCCGACGAGCACAATGGTGACGGAAGCCTCCGCGATTCTGAGTTCCACGATTAGCAATGTGACATCTGTCATTAGTGGAACGGACGAGAGTTTCGCGGCAAAAGAGGATGGGAAGGACTCGATGATCTTTTTACAGACACGCACTGCTCAGTTTATAGCAGGATTTTTTGTGGGAGCAGCCCTGTCACTTACCTGCCAACAAGTAAATATTGTAGTTTTTTGTGCGTTATCGAGGTGCGTTGGGGCTCGAGGAACTAATGTGCTAAACGATAAAATTCTTTGTAGATTTATCACCACTTGAGGTGGTACACAAATCCGGCGGAACAACGCTGGATAGTAAGAATCTTGTTCATCGTCCCAATATACGCCACGTATTCTTGGATCTCGCTATTATTCTTTCACAGTGAAAGCTACTACGTGTACTTCTTTACTGTACGAGACTGCTACGAAGCATTTGTTATATACAACTTTTTGTCCTTATGCTACGAGTACCTGGGAGGAGAAGGGAACATCATGTCTGAGATTCGGGGCAAACCGATACGCTCCAGTTGCTTGTATGGAACGTGTTGCCTCGTTGGGAAGACGTACACAATTGGATTTTTAAGATTCTGCAAGCAAGCTACTTTACAATTTTGCCTTGTAAAACCACTGATGGCATTTGTTATAATATTCCTTCAAGCATTTGGACACTATAGAGATGGGGATTTATCTTTGGATGGTGGTTATATCTATATAACATCGATCTACAACATCAGCGTGTCACTTGCCTTATATGGGCTTTTCCTCTTTTACTTTGCTACTAGAGACCTACTTACTCCATTCGAACCAGTCTTAAAGTTTTGTACAGTGAAGAGTGTTATTTTTCTATCTTTTTGGCAAGGTAATTCTTCTTATTTTCTATTTATATTGAATTCTTAATTTTATTGAAATCTTATTGCATCTTAATTATATTATGTATATATGTATAAATTTAGGTGTTTTATTGGCTATTCTTGAAAAAGCAAATGTGATTTCACCATTAATAAGCAGCAACGTTAAAACTAGCGCAGGCACAGTTTCTGCTGGCTATCAGAATTTTTTGATTTGTATTGAAATGCTGTTTGCTGCTATAGCATTGCGTTATGCTTTTCCTTATCAGATTTATTCAGCTGGCTGCGTTACAGATTCTAGAGGTCGCAGCGTAACGATGCAAAGTATAAGTAGTAGTTTAAAGGTATATAAAAGTGATATTCTTAAAGATTAAGCTAAAGGATAATACTTAAAATCATTGAAATTTTATTATACTCTCGTAACAGGAAACTATGAATCCAAAAGACATCATGACAGATGCCATCCACAATTTTCATCCACAATATCAACAGTATACTCAGTATAGTTCAGGTACGCAATTATTTTGATTTTATATAGATCTTCGTATGTGTTTAATTATTACTTTTTAATAACTTTTATTTGTTATGTCTAAACAATTGTGTTATAATATCATAAGAATTTATAGGAATCTTGTTTAGCATGGCACAGCAGCAATACAATATTTTTGTTAATTTATGCAATTTCGCGAGTTATTTATTATTATTATAATTTACATATCTTTTTTTTTGTTTTTTACTTCTTTCTCTCATTGAATTACGATATAATTTTATTATGTATCTTCAAGGGGAATGTTTTTATGGACAAAATTTTATTCTGGCATAATTATTACATAATAGTACTATATTCCACGATCAAAATTATTTTATTGCAATGCTTTAATTGCAGGCTTTGGCTTTTGTAAATAATTTTTTTCATGTGTATATTTTAATATGCATCTATCGCACACTAATCAGGACACGTTCATCCCTACACAGTATAGAATTCTTACGATTTTAGATAAAGAGCTTCAAGAAATAGTGTGGAAGTAGTGTATGCAACTTCAGATAGGCAAAATCATTAAAATCATTTATATTAATTTGTGCCAACTAGGAACCATTATTTTGAAGGCACTCTGTTTGCTGTTTTTCAGACGTTAATACCAACTTGCCGTACGAAAAGCTATGAGTGTGCAAGGCGTCAGTTTTTTAATTTCAAGACATTGAAGATTGGACTTTAGGTGGAGCTTGAAAGAGCATAAAATACATCAGTATACTTTATTTCCAATACTATAAGTTTAACAAACTAAGCTAAAGACTTCAATACTCTACTCTAGATTATTAAATAAATCACTATATGTTCCGCGGTAAAAAGAATACGCCTACACAAAGTGATTACATGGGATCAATTTCGGGTATATTAACGCATAAATTTCTTAAGGGAATGGTGTATTTCTCTCTATATTGCATTGCTCTTAAATAAAAAGGAAAAGGATTCAAGGCTACTGAATTTTTATAACGTAGAGTTCGCGTACAAATATACATATTTTATAACTAAGGAAAGATAGTACACTAGAATAATTCGTTTGCTTAAACATTCCACGGTATAGTTTTAGCGATATATATATATATATATATATATATCTAAATATATATATATATATGTGTGTGCGTGTGTGTGTGCGCGCGCGCGTGAGTATGTGTTTCTATCTGCACACACATGCACACACATGTATATGTAAGTAGCAAGATAAGCATGCAAAATATTTTATTTCTTAACGAACAAGACTTTTATTTCTTAATATATTATGACACATACCTTAACAATTATTGCATGAAAGTAGCTTGGAGAGCATTATTTCAGAAAATTTGCATGAAGTACTTCATCAATATGCCTGCATTAATGTATTACAATACCCTTTGAAGCAATAAGTGGTGAATTTTATTAAAATTTCTATCTAACATAATTGAGATGCCATTTTGCATAAGAGAAATTGCCATAATTAATCTCTGTATCTGCGAATGTCTGTAAGCATTCCCTTCCTGTTCGATGCACGTAACACTAAGCCCATTCTTGCCTATGGTAATACATAATGAATGTAATCAGGAGCTCCAAAAGGACAGCGTGGTATGAGAGTATCCAGTTTCGATCCGGACGATCCACAAAACATGCCAGTTCCTCCACCGCAAAGGCGTAATAATCATCAGCGTGTCGCTACCATCTCGCAAAATTATAACGAAAAAACTATGTTGTTAAGTAGCGACGATGAATTTCAATAAGTTCAATAGCGTCCACGGCTACAAACAATAACTCATTAAGTGACCGACGTGTCACGCGCCGAGAAAGATTCTCGTGATTTTAAATTATTTGAAAATATTTAATAACGAAAAGGAAAATCTACGTATTTAATTTTTCAGCGAGTACTGATAAGCTCGCGGTGAAAACAAGGAAAGAAATATGAAAATATCGCGTGGTGTAAGTACACTATTCGTATAATAGTTCCATGATGTTATATCCATGTTATTACATGTATTATGTTACACGATGTAAGCATAGTATAGAAGATATTTATTTTAATATGGGCTCTCGTATTTAAGAGAAACATTTTGTCCGCAAGTATAGCACCTGTCGCTATACCAGAAAAAATGTTCTTTTACGATCAGTTCTCATTCGTGAGTATATACCTGTACAGTACTTAAACACAAAAAAAAGATAAAGAAACACGAAAATTATATTTGTATTACGATATTATTTTGTACAACAATAGCTACTTTTTTTCTACGTGTTACATGATTTATATCTTGTGTATGCTGATTGAAGAATTCATTGTTCAGTAAACAAAATGGGTTGGTTATTATTAATATTGTTATTATCATTATTATTATTATCATCATAATTTTCCTTTTAATAAGTAAATGACATGAATGATCGGTGTACACATTTGCGTATAAAGGATGATTCACGTTACACCGTGTCAGAACCGAACCGGGACGCGGTGAGAGAAGGTTGATTCAAGTTACACCGATATATTTCTGTGCCTGACCCGACTTTTGACAATTGCGAATTGTTCCTCAACCGAGTATCTCGATCACAATTGTGAATTATAAAAGGTGATCTGGAAAGTGATCTGCCCCTGCAGTTGTAAATCATTTTCAAGCCACTGTTAAAGAAGATGATGGATGAAAGTCCAATAACGCGTCGACGATTTGCACACGCGAGGATTCCCAGCGATAGTTGTATAAAGTGTACAGCAATGTATAGTACACACATGCACACACACATACACACACATTGTTGTACTGTATAAAATATTACATAATGACTTGCGCGGAGAAAGTGGTGTAACGACGATTTTTACTTTACTACTTTCAAATTCAAAGCTTAGTTTTTAAGATATTTGTTCGTATTATAATTTCGATTGATAATAACTATATTTGTTTTCTTAATATTTGCAAGGGTCTCCTGAAATCAACACGGTCTTCAACCCCTTGAAATATTTTATCGTGTCATTGTTATCATGTAAAAGTATATGTGGGAAAATTCTTGCAATACCATAGAATTCCGACCGATGAATTTCAGTTCAGTGTCAACTCGAATTGAATCGAAGTTGAATACCGGGTTGTGCTTGAGGAAAAAGAAAACCGTCGTTTGTTCCGAGCTCGGTCTAAACGACCTAGTGCGTAAAAACACTGTAATACTTTTTCACCGTGTCAGAATCGAGCCTTGGCACAGTTGAGACACGGTGTAATGTGAATCATCAACGCGGCTCGAATCACAACGCCTTCTTATTTTAAGTTAAAAAGATAAATGTATATATATATATGAATAACGTTAATATATAGATTATACTTAGTGTATCGCTGACTTATGAAATTCTTTTCAACCAACCCGCAGGCTTATCAACATCAAGATACAACGCAAAGAAAATTGGAAAATAGAATAAAAGCAAATGTTAAATATAATATAAAGAGGTATGTGTGTGTACAGAGTGTTTCTGTGTTGATAATCACAATTTTCATCCCCCAAACACGAGGGTGATTCGAATCTCAAAAATCTTTTACAGTTTTTCTGGAAAATGCACAATTGTATGAAATTATTGCAAATTAAAAATCAGAAGGCACGAGACAATCTCGAGTATCGTTTCAGCTATGGGGGTGAGTTTTTTAAATAGGCGGATATAGCAATCGGGCGTGGCTCTCTTATTTCTCGCATTTAAACTGTAAAAGAAATATAGATGAAGCGGCAATGAGTAGCGTGACGCCGCAATTTTTTTTATCGACTTAAATGGAAAAGGTAAGAAAGCCACGCCTACTTACTGCCGATAATTTGAGAAGACCCACCCACTGTTGATACGAATCTTGGAATTGACCAATCCCTGCCCTTAACTTTAGATTTGCGACAACACCCCCAATTGTGCATTTTCATAAAAAATTAGAAAGAATTTCTCGATTCAAATCATCTTCATCTTTGGAGGGCGTGAATTGACTATGACTATTCGGACAGAAACGGACTGTACATACACATATGTATATATATATATATATATTTATTTATATTTATATTAGAATTTTTATTTGACACTTAAGTATATAAGTACTTGCGTCAACTTGCCGTTTTGTGTACAAAACTGTATAACCTGGTATATTTTTGTGACCAAAAGAATGAATATTTCTCGTGCGTTTTGCTTAATTAAATGGCATCAACTGTAATCAATTTGTTGATCATTATTAAGAAATGAAAAATATACCGGATTAAGTCTTTGAACGACCACATAATTTGACCTTTGTTCTCATATAATTAGGAAATAAAAAAATTACATACATAGAAATATATACATGATTGAACTTAAGAGGTGAGACACGATTAGAAAACTAGAAATCAACGTTTCACCGAGGCTGCATAGAGCTTTGGCTGAAGAGATTTTGTCAACATTTATATAATTCTGATAATTTGTTTTTCTATTTATTTAAAGTACAAGTTTCATCATTACAGATTAATCTTGTGTATATATAAATACAATACAGTAAATAACATTTATATGAAATAAATATCTTTACAAATTACCAGAGTCTCTAATAAGAAATAACAAATTGTACAAGTTATGTAAAAAATTATGCACTAATGGACACTTGAAACTAAAAAGAAGCTAGTATACCTCTAATACTTGTAAAGAAAAGAATCTCACATTGCAATTCACCAACACTTATATGTCGAATACGCTATTAGAATTCCATTTAATTTTTATTGGTGTAAAAATAATTTATCATATAATTGATACTCCTCTCTTTTTCTCTCTCTCTCTCTCTCTCTATTTCTTTCTCTCTCTTTTTCTCGCTATCTCTCTTCTTATTTTAAAAAAATATAACGGTATTATTCTATAACAAATATATTATTTTACTGTAATTAAATCACAGCTATACACCATCAGTTGAAAGAACTTGTTGCATCGGCAAGTGAGCAAGCTACCAGCCAATCCAATAAGTCTTTTTATTAGTAACAATTTTTTTCCATCCATGCCACGGTGAATTGATGTCGGTCTCGGTTAAAGAATCGTTCAATAATTTTGACATATCTTGAGTTTGCTCAGTTGATACGGTTTCTGTACAAATATTGATCTGTTTTCGATTTTTATCCTCTTCCTCGATGTCTTGGTAACAAAGCTGCTCGTCCATGTAGCCAACAACGCTGTTCTCGTCATTCGTATACTTGGTGTACTCTTTGTGAACATCTCTTTTAGTCACTCGACTCGTCCCTGGCTTGCTCCAGCCATTTTCGCTTACACCCTCCAAATGACGAGCCTTGGCAACGTTATTGACATCCTGTGCTATTGGCTTAAATCCGATTGACCTTAGCTGCGCAATCCTAACGGCACTGTTTACCGTGTCTATAGGAACAAACGCCGAACCTGTTTGCCCAATGATATTTCTACTCGAAACGTGTTCCTTGGTAACTCGCGGGGTGTCTCTCCGCATACCTTGGAAACCTTCGAGGCTGCTCGAACGTCTCTCATGATCCACCTGCAAAGTTTCCAACTTAAAATCCTCGACATCGATCAGTTCCATCTTGAGAGATGACGTCTCGCAACTGTCCGAGTTATTAGAATACTCAAGGTGATGCTGCTGCTGTCTCCTTCTTGGGGTGGTTTCCTCCGTTCCACAAAATTCGACCGATGGCTCGCGAAGAAGCGTGCATTGTATGGCCACGTCGTTCGAGCAAGCCTTGTTGAGAGATTCTCTTTTATTTACAGAACGCTTCGTTCTCTTCATGCACGCCGACTTATTTACAGAACTATCTACAAAAATATCCGAGGAGTTCGCAGATTTCAGCTTCCTGCGTTTAGCGCTAGAATCACTCGTCGAGTTCCTTACTCGCACAGTCTGCGACCGCCGTTTGCGGGTCCTCGAGTGGACCAACGAGGAAGACGATGACGACGACGACGACGATGCCGAAGGCGAGTGACATGTCGTCGTCGTCGTCGACTTTGAATTTGCATTTTTCACACGCTTGTAAACAGTACTGGAAGTAGCCGTGTGCTTGTTTCTCTTTCGAAATTCGGTCTTACCCGTATAGGGTTTTGCCTTGCTCGCTGACAAAGTGTCCAGAGAATTGAAATGACGGGTTTTCACGAAAACGTTGTTTATGCAACGCAATCTCCTGTTGCGAGGACCTCGTGTAATCGGATCTATCTTCGCGTTTATTATTAAATTCGCTATTTCCCTTCCTTGCCTGTGAGCGTTTTTCATGGACTTTCCGGAGAAAGTCTCTTTTTTTATGATTTTCGTCTTCCCGACTGTCAAGTGCCTCTTCATTTTGTCCGCTCTCGCGGTGCTACGAGTCTTCAACGAGGAATCTTTCAAGGTTGATGAGAATCTAGTTGCCTGTAGAGTCTTGCGACTTTTGCCAGCAAGATTGATGGGTATGCTACTCTTCAATTTCTCCGAGTTTCTACACAATCGGCCGGTTCGATAGTTTTTATTTTGTAGTGATTGTCTAGTGCCAAGGTAAACAGTGTTTTTCTTATCTTCGCTTTTCTTCGCCTTTTTATAAATTTTAGTTTCCGTCATTGGCTTGTAAATCTTCTCGGGAGACAAGTTTCTATTTTTCACCTTTATGTTCTTATTCTCGATAAGCCTATTCAATTTGCTCTGTTCGATGAGAGAATGATGACTTTTTATCGTGTCGACCGAGACTAATTTATTTGGAGATTTCCACATTTCTGACTCTCCAAGCGGAAGACCTATCATGCTATCTATCAACATTTTGGATAATGGATGACATTTTTCTTTATGAATTAAAGTGAGAATTTTATCTGGTGTTAACGAATCTAATGAACTACTTAACAAGAAATTTGTTGAGTTTTCAGACGTTATTTTATTAATCGATTGATTTAGAGATTCATTGGAAAGCTTACTTTGATTTATGTTAGGTTGTATGTTTTCTTCTTTATGTTGTATTTCTTTACTGTAATTCTTAAGCGAATGTAATACTTGATTTTCATGATTAGTAATATTGTCTATTCGACTAGATTTATGACTAAATTTTTCTGCATTCGTTTGTATATTCGCTTTACTTTTATCATCTCTAGGAGAGATATATTTATCAGTGTGAATTGTAATTGGTCTGATCATACTAGGTGACTTATACACTTTACAGAATGTCATTGTAGCAGCCTTTTTTACATCTTGCTGAATATTACACGATGAATCATAGAGATCTGTTCGTATTGATATATTTGTGTTTTGAGTTTTTGACCCTCTAGTATCAAAATTTGGCAGAGAATCTTGATTACATCCTAAAGTATTAGTTACACTATTATTCTCTAAAATAACAGAGTCCTTTTTAAAAGTAGTACGAGCAACTCTATTGGTATCTACGATACCCTTTTGATGGTCAGTTATATCTATATTTTTCTTATCTATACAGTCTTTACTTTTACTTTTTAAACTTGCTCTTTCTTCTTTAATAGTAGTACAAGCTGGATACAAACATTTTCTTATTTCTGATTCAGAATATACAAAAGGTCGTGGACTGCTCGAAGCTTTTGGCTGTTCTTGTTCAGCAGGAATATTTTTATTACTTGTGATAGGTATATCAGTTTTTTGCAAAGGTTCTTGATTCACTATTTTCTTAAGAGCATATTTATGACACTCTGTTCTGTCTGAATTAATGCCGATCCAATGTGAAATAATAATATACAGTCCATCATATCTACAGCCTGTTTTCGGAGCGTGAACATTTGATAGATTATAACTTCTTACCAATCTAAGTGGTATTTGATGCTTAAAATTGAAAATTAATGGATCTTCATCTTGTTTTTCTTTGATGTAATTTTGGCCAGTTAGAGTCAAGAAATCTCCAAAATCTGCGTCCTCATTAATATTTGTGCGAGAAGTACAAATCGATGTAACTCCAAATGGTCCTTTTTCTATATCCTCTTGAAAAGGAACATGAACACGATCTCTAGCACAATCCATTCTTATACCCCACCAGGATCCTGGTGGAAATCCATTTATTGGCCCATAAATATACCTGACATTCTAAATAAATATAATAAATAACTCAAAAAGCTGCATATAACAGTATCAATTGAACAATAAAAACAAAAAAGTTGAGTTACCTGTTTCTCATGCTGAGGGGAGTTTTGATTTATTATTTTATTGTTTGATGCATTTTCGCGGTTAATTTTTTCAAACAACTTGCTTAAGTCATCATCTCCCGTTTCTTTAACCTGGTGGAAGTAATTCAAGAGTTATTATTAAAATTCTTACCAAACACTAACCAACTGAACAACGACGTACCTGAGGTTGACTGCGTAATTTCTTTATAATCTTTTCATTTTCATCAACAGTATTTAAACGATAATTTACTCCAACTTTTTTCGCCATTTTACCTTTAATCGGATAAAACTTTGGAAACCAATCTCATATCGTTATTACACAGTCCATTTAACGTATCGCTCATATGTATATAAGCGTATCAGAATACGAAAAACACTATACCATGCATATAAATAAAAAAACTATTGTATAGAAATTTCATAAAAAATGATATAAATGATAAACCTATTGTGGCGACTCACTTCTTGAATTAATTTGAGCGCCATCTCTGAATGAAACTTTGAAATTAATTTCTTCTTTTAGTTTGCTTTAGAGGAATTGCCTCTCACTGATCAAGAAAATGCTTATGTAATTCATTCAATCTGGCTGAGAATAAAATTACGAGGGTTCTTTCGAAATCCTACGTGTATTATATTTCCAAAGTTTCAAGTGAAAAAATTAAGTGATTTCTCTTTCATATTTTTCTTCGAATTCTTGGAGAAACTAAACTTAAATATTTTGAAGTTTCGCACACTCTTAATAATAATAATAATAACAGTAATAGTAATCATTATTTTATATAAGAAATAATATATTCCAACTCCATTGGAACTGAGTTCTTTAACACTATTTTAGGAACTTGCTATTACTTGAATAATATATATATTTAGGAGATCCCTTTTTAATTTCAAGTAGTTTAATAATGCTGGTGAAATTAGCTTGGGTACTATGACTAATTTCTTTCTGATTTTGAGTTTTTGTAATTGTCTGGGCAATCACTCTGTATCTACACAAAAAATGTGTATGATATATAAATGAATGATAGCTACTGGTTTAGAATTAATTTGAGTAAATATATTCTTATTTAAATTTTGAACAACATAGCAATAACGGACTCCATAAGCAACTAATTGGTTTACTAATTGGTAAATGAACACTGAACTTCATATTAGTTTGAGCAGTTTGCTTAAAACTGATGCTATCTTTCAGCTTTTATATTTAACAGCTATTTAAATGTTTAAAAAGAATTTTGAGAAAAGTAAAACTAGACAAAGTAGATAAAATAATAATCTAAAATGGATACTAAAAATGCTTTGAAATAGGCGAAAAAAGATTTTTTAAATTTATTACATACATCAGTAGTTTCAAAATTTAAGGATATTACTGATGCTATTGACATTGGAAGTACAATTTTTACAATAAATATTTTATAGCAAAATTATCGAAATTTCATTAAATCATTGATATTAATTAAGTTTTTCTTTATTATGCCATTGCATTTTACAATTCTAAGGAAGTAGATTCTGTGGTATTTTGCAAAGGTATAAATAACTAAACAACATAGTAAATCAATTGGTATGAATAATTATTAAAATAAATCTGAGTACAATATGATTTATTACAATATCAAACATTATTATAAGATTATAATACTATTCTGAAATTTATAAAACCACTTCCCTGTCAAGTAAACTACAATTTATCTAGTTAATAAAATTATTAATAATTGATAATAATTTATAATTATTAATAATTAATTATTTAGCAGGAAGTTTTATAAGTTTCCAATCGTTATTTTAAATATTCATTCATTGATTTAGAGGTTCATTTAAAAGGATTACTTTAACTCATGTGGTCACCCATTACATTCTTTATTTTGTATTTTTTTGTTGGAATTTTTAAGCAAATGCAATATTTAATTTTCATGATTGACAATGTTTATTCAATTAGATTCATGATTATATTTTTCTGTTTATTATTTATTTATGTTTGCTTTCCTTTTATCCTCTTTAAATTTACCTATAAATTTGTCTAAGAATTTTAATTAGTCTTGTTAAACTGATTCCAATATATTTTATAAAATATTATTATAAAAAGCTTTTTTATGTTTTCTTAAGTATTATAATAATAATTAATAAAATTTCCTTAACTTGTTAAATTTGTACTTGGATTTTACTATTATTTAAAGGTAAACGAAAAATCAGGGTTAAAATCACTTTTTTTTTTAATACTGGTATCTTTCTCAACAACAGGATTCTTGACTCTTACGAAAAGATCAGAGCTCCACATATTTTGTGGTCGAATTTCAGGTATTTCAGTCTTAGAATATATCCACTGTATACCAGTGTTAAGCAAATATTCTACTCTCTCCATTTTTCTAAGAGCATATTTATGAACCATTGTTCCATTTGAATTCATACCAACCCAATGAAAAATTGTCATATATAATCCATCGTATCTATAACCTGCTCGTGGTGCATGTTTGTTAAGTAGATTATAACCTCGTACTAATCTAACTGGTACATGTAGCTTAAAATTTAAAACTAATGGGTCTTCATCTTTTTTATCTTTCTTGAATTCTTGACCCGTCACAGTCAAGTAATCTCCAAGATCTACATCTTCGTTTAAATATTTTGGCGCAACACAAATTGATGCAGCCCCAAAAGTTCCTACATCTAAATATTCATTAGTAGGAACATGAATTCCGTATTTAGAACATTCTGATCTGTTGGGCCACCAACATCCTGGTGCAATTGCGCGTGTAGTCCCATACTCCTTGCGTTGTCTCTAAGCAAATATAATAAATATAACACAGAGATATTTATATAACAAAAAATATCGACAGAAAAATTGAAGTATAAAATTCAATTACCTTATCCTGAGGCGTTTTCCTAAGTTTCTCCCCAATATTTTTCAGCGTTGCCTTGAACTCTTCCTCACTTACATTTCTATCAGGCTGAAAAAAGGTAATTCTGACATTATTAAAAGTTTTAAAACGTTAACTTATTAAACAACTTACTGGATGTTGACGGTATAACATATTTAAGATCTTCTCATTAGACTCAACAGTATTTAAACGGTAATATAGTCCCATTATTTTCGATAATTAATCTTTAACAGGATTCCGAAACACTGTTCAGGGCTGTTGCCAAGCTAAATTATGCGGATTTAAAATCAACTAAGTGACTCAAAAGGTCCGTTCGTTTTACCTGAACTTCCTCCCTTTTTCCTATTTAGGTAATATTTTGTGTCACTTAGAATGTATGAGAAATGCGGAAAGTGTTAAAAGCAAAGGTAAACGAACAGACCTATTGTTAAGGAATTAATTTTTTATTTATATTTTCTACATTTTTGCTGGCAGATCTTCAACCTTTTCTGTAAAAGATACTTTTTTTTATCATTTCTTTTAATTTCTTCTACTTCTTATTTATATCTTCAATAGAGCTACAAAAATAATATTTTTTTTAAGGAATACTTATTTAAATATAAATAAAATAAAATGTGTCATGTTTTTATAGCGCTTTCTAGTCTCTTTACAGATCAGGAAGTACAACATAGAGACAGAACCATCGAAAGAAGCATGCCAAGAAGGGATTCCAATCGGTGGTTCAGAAAGTGCCTGGGTGAGGAAATTAGTAGATCGAACCCCACACTATCTATGGCCAGCTGAACCCTGAAATTCACACTTCAGGGTTCGGTGACCGGAGGGTTTCTAGTTTCTTGGATTTTTCGTAAAAATCGAAGAAAATTAAAAATTAAAAAGTGCATTTTCCTGGAAATATAAAGTTTTGCCCATTTTATCAAAACAGTCTTATAACATCAATGACAGCATGCACATATAATAAAAAAATATTGTTATGACAGCTAATAACAGTATATCGATTATCAATTGATAATAACAATAGTGTCAGATAGAGGAGTCTGGTGTGAAGCACCAAATATTAGTTTTTTTACTCGCCTCCCTGGGGATTGGTGTCTCCACATCCTGGATCGCGTACTATTGGACAATTGGCAGTCCATGTATATATAGTCAAAGATTACGTCTATACAATTATGTTTTCAATGCTGACTTCATGTAATTGTGATTGGAACTTTGTAATATTATCTACAATATAAAGGAATCAAAAAGATTATAATTTTTTAGAAAATTACAAGATGTGCATATTCACAGTATAAGTTTTGAAATTTTTGTTAAGGAATTTCAGTTCGCGTATAGATTTCGACACTCTTGTTAAGGATTCACATCTCACGTATAGATTTCGACTCTCTTGTGAGGATTTTCGGCTCGCGTATATGTTTTGACACTCTTGTTAAGGATTTCCGGCTCGCGTATAGGTTTCGACACACTTGTTAAGGATATTCGGCTCACATATAGGTTGCGACGCTCTTGTTCAGGATTTTCGGCTCGCGTATAGGTTTCGACGCTCTTGTTGAGGATTCTTGGCTCGCGTATAGGTTTCGACGCTCTTGTTGAGGATTCTTGGCTCGCGTATAGGTTTCGACGCTCTTGTTAAAGATTTTCGGCTCGCGTATAGGTTTCGACGCTCTTGTTGAGGATTCTTGGCTCGCGTATAGGTTTCGACGCTTTTGTTAAAGATTTTCGGCTCGCGTATAGGTTGCGACGCTCTTGTTGAGGATTCTTGGCTCGCGTATAGGTTTTGACACTCTTGTTAAGGATATTCGACTCGCGTATAGGTTTCGACTCTCTTGTTGAGGATTCTTGGCTCGCGTATAGATTTCGACACTGTTGTAAAGGATATTCGACTCGCGTATAGGTTTCGACGCTCTTATTAAAGATTTTCGGCTCGCGTATAGATTTCGACGCTCTTGTTAAAGATTTTCGGCTCGCGTATAGGTTTCGACGCTCTTGTAAAGGATTTTCGGCTCGCGTATAGGTTTCGACACTCTTGTAAAGGATATTCTACTCGCGTATAGGTTTCGACGTTCATGTTAAGGATTTTCGGCTCGCGTATAGGCTTCGACGCTCTTGTTGAGGATTCTTGGCTCGCGTATAGGTTTCGACGCTCTTGTTGAGGATTCTTGGCTCACGTATAGGTTTCGACGCTCTTGTTAAAGATTTTCGGCTCGCGTATAGATTTCGACACTGTTGTAAAGGATATTCGACTCGCGTATAGGTTTCGACGCTCTTATTAAAGATTTTCGGCTCGCGTATAGATTTCGACGCTCTTGTTAAAGATTTTCGGCTCGCGTATAGGTTTCGACACTCTTGTAAAGGATATTCTACTCGCGTATAGGTTTCGACGTTCATGTTAAGGATTTTCGGCTCGCGTATAGGCTTCGACGCTCTTGTTGAGGATTCTTGGCTCGCGTATAGGTTTCGACGCTCTTGTTGAGGATTCTTGGCTCACGTATAGGTTTCGACGCTCTTGTTAAAGATTTTCGGCTCGCGTATAAGTTTCGAAGCTCTTGTTAAGGTTTTCGGCTTGCGTATAGGTTTGCGTATAGGTATTTTATATAGCCAATATAAAATAGTTATGCCACTGAGCCTAGACGATGGGTTAAATTTATATGTGCTAAATACAACACATAGTAACAACTCATAGTTATTATGTTCCGCCATGTTAACTTACAACAAGTTGAGTAAGGTGAGCGGAAAAATTTTCCGTTACATAAAATGGCGTCCGCTCAGTAGCTGCTCACTTAGCGCTTTTACTGAGCGGTAGCGTTCAGCAGAAAATTTTACAACAGTTTCGCAACTGTTGAGTCTGCTGAACGCACCCCATGTCAAATAGTTTTCAAATCTGTGCAGTTTTAAGGGAGAAATCCGAGAATACGATTTCCGGTCGAGTTTTTCATCTTCTTAATGCAACATCATAGGATTTCGCTACAGAGCATGCAAACATTTTTTCAAATCAATTGAATAATGCAATTATTTCTTGTGCATGCGTATGTATTTCGATTCGCTATAGCATTTGATTATAACTATCCGCGCATGTTAAGCACCTGGAAAGAACATGTTTTCTTTCTCCAACAAAAAGAAATAAGCTTGTTTTTATTCAAAGATCGTTCAAAGTGAAAATGGAAATGACCTTTTTGAGAAGATTTGTTAGTTTGTTAAAGCGTTAAAATTCCTTTATTACATATTTTTTTCATAAATTTTATAAAATTTTAAAAAAGTTAAAAAGAAAACTTTCACATTTTATTGGCTACAATCTATGTATCACGTTTGGGAGCCAATGAAATTATTTTATTTAACTGTGGTTACTTTAAGAACACATTCCTAAAACTTCATTATGTTTTGTGCATCTAGGTATCAAATAATTTTTAATGATGGACGCTTGCGCTGTAATGTCGGTATTCGTGGATACTCAAAGTATCTAATTTTCTTCCATTCAGATTTTATTAATCTCTAACATTATTTTTAACTAATAATTTTAAGACTTTTTTTTACAGAAGATTCTACTCTTCAATAAGCTCATGTAATTTTCTAGAATTGATAGTATAAGTCAATAACTTAGCTTACTTTATTTGTTCAATTTCTGTAACTTAATGGTTCATCATGAGTGACTACTCAGCGGTTGCTCCGCCTCAGAATTTTAGCCAAAGCTCCGCATTTGCGGCAGCTTTACAACGTGCAAAGCAGGTTGGTATTTATATTTTTTTTGCATATTTTGTATTTTTTTTCCATATTATAACTTCTTAACATTACATCTCTTAGTGGTGTATATTTCTATATTTTCACACACATGCATGCACGCACACGTATAAACAATATTACTAAATGTATTTATTAAAATGTTCAACAGATAGCTGCTAAGATCAATCCTGGTGGAGCACAAAATAGTCAAGATTCTAAATTAAAACGTCCATCCGAAGACTCATCAGGTAATACTTATTTCTTCTTAAGCGATTAAAAATGCAATGCAAAATAATTGATTTATAGTTGCTGATTCTAAATTCTTTAAAATTATAAGTCAGTTTAATATAGTATTTTGTTACAATTAAATTTATAGAGCCAGAAGCTAAAAAGATGGCGACGATGGTAGCAGATCCTTTGATAGGACTTCGAGGTGGACCAACAGGTAATAATTCTATTGGTGATACTGCCAGTCAATTGGGAAATAGATTAGGTAGTCAATCTACATCACAGTCTCCATTGAGTGGAATGGGAGGTATTTGTAACGAAGACATAAGAGTTCCGGATAAGATGGTTGGTTTGAGTAAGTATTGTCACATTATTATAGCAATAACTATTCAGTTTTATGTTTATCAATTATTTTTTATCAATACTCAAAATATAATTGGTTTTTCAAAATTGTATTCTACAAAACTTTAATATTTATTGTATTCAATTATATTATCAATGTTTTAATAATTAAATTCATTATAATATTATCTTTATTATATGTGCTATGCTTACAGTAATTGGCAGAGGAGGAGAACAAATAACAAGATTACAAAGTGAAACAGGATGTAAAATTCAAATGGCCCCTGAGAGTGGTGGGCTGCCTGAACGTGTTTGCACTTTAACCGGCTCACGAGAAGCTGTCAAGTAACTTCTTTTACCCTTTTTATTGCGTTAAACATAAGATTTTGTATGCAATGCAGGGTTTGCTGTTTTAACAGAAACATTTTAATCGAAAAGGATTGCTCGTTAATGATATTACTGAAATTTTACAATATATCAAAAAACTATGTTAAATTCTTATTATCTCCTACATTAGGATAAATTATTTTAATTACTCTATAATAATATTTGATAAATTTTTTCTTACAATGTTAAGAAAAGTGTTAAGCAAATCTGCTATCCTCCTTAAATCTATAATCATTTAATTATATTTAAATCTGCTATAATCACTCCCACTTATGAAATAGCTCCCTTTTAAATATCATAAAAAGTATAAAATAATGTAGTTCTAATTATTTTCATGATCTCAATTATCACTATAGCATAAGTATTTTGCACATATGCTGTTGATATTTTTATTTAAAGGCTGTCTAGTTTTTGTTATGAAAAGTATATGCTTCATACACAAATAATTTAGTTTAATTTTTATAAATTGTATCACATATTGTATGTTACTCTATACTTTATACTTATATTATTAGGAAATTTATTAAGATGCATATATCTGCTTCTGCATATTGCAACTCTTAAATGTTTACAGACTGCTTATTTAGCTCCTGGACAGGCATAGCTGGGTCTAATTCATCTATACCTGTATTTCATAAATTCTTCATTGTAAAATCCATTCAGATTATACTCTTTGATTTAATAATTTTATATCGACTAATAGTTTTTTGCTTTCAATAGGATGTGGAGAATGAAGGAAGGAAGGAGGATAGGATATGCGTAGGGGACGTGTTGTTCACAAATGGAGGAAAATCAAATCTTTATGTCCTTGTTCTGTTTATGATTCTTATATAATTATAACATAGTTATATTAAACTTGATTGATTTTTATCCTGACAAATAGTTGTTTAATGATGAAATGAAAAGAATATCTAATATGTCAATATTTCTTATATTTTATCACAGTATAGAAATATTTCTATGTGTTGCAAACAAATTTCATTACTTTGTAACAATATACTTTTTCTTATCATAATTCATCAAAATATCACATATTTTTAAATTGTTTCAGTCGAGCCAAGGAATTGGTCCTTTCTATTGTAAATCAAAGGAGCCGAACTGAAGGAATTGGTGATATGAATATAAACAATAGTAACACAGGAATGATCGGTCATCCAGGATTTGTTGAAATAATGATTCCAGGACCTAAAGTTGGTCTGATCATTGGTAAGGGTGGCGAAACGATTAAGCAACTTCAAGAGAAATCCGGAGCTAAAATGGTTGTTATTCAAGAGGGTCCGTCGCAAGAACAAGAGAAACCTCTACGGTAATAAATAAACGGGAAGACTTCGGTTCTCCATTATTGATAATTTTTACTAAATATAAAAAAATATTCACACCAGAATAACCGGAGATCCACAGAAAGTAGAGTACGCTAAGCAGTTAGTGTACGAGTTAATAGCGGAAAAAGAAATGCAAATGTTTCATAGAGGATCAAGAAGTGCTGATAGAAGCGGAAGTTATTCAAATGATAGTGGATTCAGCCACGGATCTACCAACAACGATGGAGTTGAGGTAAGTAGCAAGAAGAAATATAAAAGTTTTCTCCGTAGATTTGTTTGAAGCAGCGTGTGTATAGTTGAGTTACTTGTAAACACATACAGGAATAGTAATAAATACAGCTGAATTTTATTGACGCAGGTACTTGTTCCGCGGGCTGCTGTTGGTGTAGTTATTGGGAAAGGTGGGGACATGATACGAAAAATACAAGCCGAAACAGGCGCTAAAGTTCAATTTCAACAAGGTAGAGAAGACGGGCCTGGTGATCGTAAATGTCTATTGTCTGGAAAACACCAAGCCGTTGAACAAGCCCGTCAACGAATTCAAGAACTTATTGATAGTGTAATGGTAAATTTCGTAGTTCCGAACAATTACCTGTTACCTGAACGAAACATGCATTTTTAGAGAGAATTTCCTGTATTTATTATTATTCCTGAAAATGATCGATAATTCGTGGGATTATAGAAATAGCGTATTGCTTATAAATGAATATTGTTTTTGTCTGTAAACTGTGGTACGAGATAACTATCTTTTTTAGAGAAGGGATGATGGAAGAAATAGCGTAGGAAGCGGTCGAGGAGGACCAAGGGGAAATGGTTTCGGTAGTGGTCGTAATCCCAATGAATATGGCGGTGGTGGTGGTTGGGATAGACGTGGACAAGGAGGCCCTATGCAAGATAAAGTTGAAACTACCTTTACCGTGCCCTCCTCAAAATGCGGAATTATTATAGGAAAAGGTAAATTTCGAAAAGAAACGCCAACTAACGGTACTACGAGCTCTTTTTTGCATTAAATCACTGGTCCGTGCTCATCCTCTGTCAGGTGGCGAAACTATTAAGCAGATAAATCAACAAACCGGAGCACATTGCGAACTGGATAGAAGAAACCAGAGTAACGAAAATGAAAAAATTTTTATAATTCGTGGCAATCCAGAGCAAGTTGAACATGCTAAACGAATATTTAGTGAAAAATTAGGAATGGTAAGTATCTTTTAATTCCTCTTTCTTTTCCTGTATCTTTTTCGCGAAAAGTATCTTTCAATATATTATTGCGTGATTTCTACAGGGGCCTGGTGGAGCGTCGTTTTCAGGCGGCCAGAATACAATGGGATACAATCCAAATTGGAATGCAGGTGCTGGTTATCAAACATGGCCTAATCAAGCACAAACCAATGACGCAGGTATATTATGTTATTTTCATTATATTAAGTTTGTTTGTTTTTTATTTATTTAAGTGTACTTCGCTGAAACAACAATAATACGTTTAATTGCTTCCTCAAAGGCAATGCAAATCAAACACCCGTACAAGTGAATCCTCAAACTGGTCAACCAGATTACAGTGCTCAATGGGCCGAGTATTACCGTTCGCTCGGTATGCACAGAGAAGCCGATATGATTGAGCAACAAGCAAAACAAGGAAAACAAGATCACAATCCATCTGGTAAATAGAATTTGTATTTCGTTTGATCGAAGGAAGCCATTGTGCACAAGACTCTCGTACCCTGTGAGTAGCTGTATACTGACAGTCGGTTAATCGTTTCTAACTTTTAAATAGGAAATACGCCAAATCCGACTAATCCGGCGCCATCAGGATCTTCGGGACCGGGTCAACAGCAGCCATCGCAGCAGCAACAGCAGCAACAAGCGGCTGCTTCTCAAAATGGCGGTCAAGCCGATTATAGTGCGCAATGGGCAGAATATTACAGAAGCATCGGTAAAATTAAGGAGGCCGAAGTTATAGAAGCTCAAATGAAAGCTGGAAAGGTAAGAGAAAAATACACGTTTGCCCGGTACGATTTTATTTCGGCGGATTAGCGGTTAATTTAATTTCGAAAATGCTTGGCTCGACAGCTTGGTATGCAGAACAATCAAATACAGTCGCAAATGCAACAAAATATGCAAGGACAGGGAACAGGACCACCTGGAGGTGGCACACCAAACTCATTTCCTCAAACTTACGGAAATTACCCGGGATTGAATGCCGGTTCAACGCCAGGAGCTTACTATGCATCGGGCGCTGGCTCTGCAAATCAACAGCAATCGGCTCAGCAAAATCCATCTTTTCCTACTGGTTATCAAAATTATCCTTACTCGCAGGCGAACTCCGACAATTAAGCTTCCTACTATAAAAATTGTAAGTATTAATTTTTATACGAGAGAGAACTCATATTTAGAAAGTTGTCCAATATTAATCATTTATTTATTTTGTTTGTTATTATCCATTAAATGTGTGTGTATAACAGCACACGCGTACCATGACATATTATAATTTTATATTTAATTGAAAATTGAAATTGCACAACTTTCTAGTAACAACATTGCATTCTTTTATATCTTCTTCAATGTAAAATCTGATGTTTTGTAATAAAACTTATTACACGTATGTAAAAACGAAGAGGTTAATCGTTTAATTTTTACATTGAAATAGATAATTTAATTTCTTAAATCAATGGTGTAAGAGACATTACGTTTCTTATGATTATATACGTTATGATTATTAAAATTTCAGGGCTTTTCCTTATAAGAGTAAAATCTAAATTATATTTGACAATTAATTTACCTCAATGATACTGATCACCATTTAATTTATTACACCTTTGAACTATTATTGATCTATATATGTTTGCGTGCCATTTCTTATGTAAACCCTTTGTTTATTTCAGACAGTTTTCAGATAGCTTTCCACTGGGAGATGCGGTTAATGACTGCTATGTCCTCATATTATTACGATAAATTACTGCAAATTGGTCACTTTGTAGAATTTATAAGTTTCATGAGATTCAGAGATCAGAAACACAGTTACATTGTATGAGCAATGAACATTTTATAAGTTGAAATTTATGCCAGTACATATATGCGCATATGAGAACATTATAAAAAATTCATTGCTTTATTTTTAAGAGATAAGAAATTAGTTATTTAATTGAAGTTATTAGCGTTACACAATACCAATATGATGATGTCCATTGTGTTCAACGCTTGTGTTACTCTATGTATTTATGTTTTATACTATTATAATGATAAAATAAGGTAAACTAACAGGTATAAAGGAAGCAGCAGATCAATTAGAGGAACGAGATCAACGACACTACCTTCTATTGCAAAATATTTTTTTCCAATTATTACTTAATAATGCAATCATAAATGAATTAATGAAAAGCATTAAAAAAAACGTGTATTGTAACACGTTAAAATATATTAGTTATGTATTAATGTTTCAATTATGAAACATATTGACCTCTCTAAAAAAAGTTCACACTGTTATAACAGTGTATAACTATATGAATAATAATCAAGATTTATTTCTATAGGTCATAGTCATATGAATAATCATTATATATATATCGAAACATTATAATAACATTATATTACAAGTATATATGGCATACATAATTTCGTACATAATGTGGTATTCTTAAGTGTGTATACACATACTACCATACTTACCACATAGTAATATAAATAATACTAAATATAACTATACCTTAATTTCTCTGCTGATTCTTGTCATTTCTATCAAAAACCGCAATAATTTCTAGATATACCAAGCAGCAAAATAGAGTGGAATTTACTTCTGTTACGGTAAAGTGCAGCATCAAGAGATTTGTTTCCCAAAAGCAAAATATCACTTCTTGGCCTTACTGAAATTTATAGGCGTCACAACCTGATTATTTGGAGGTCAACCGACCAATTACAATAATCAATTATGTATTATTATTTTGTATCTTATTGTATTTTATTTAATTTGATCGATTTGTCATAAGAATATACTATAAAAAGGGATTTATCAATTATGTATTATTTTCTATCTTAGCAAATACTAGTCACACAAAATTATTTCTACAAATTGATTAGAGTATCTCAATTCTAAAGTTTGATATATTGTTTATAGGAACTTTACCTGTAAAATTTATAATATATCAAAATTGAAATTAAGCAAAATATTAGTAGGTCATGCAGTTTGTAAACTACACTCGAATCCCCGTAAAATGTGTGTACATAGTATTTCATTAATTGAAAAACATATGGTTTTTCAAAAAAAAAGAAAAAAAATACAATTCTCAAAGAAACAAGACAGTAGCATTAGATTACTTACGTAAGACTATTTTTTTCACAAATATGTTAACATGTTCTAAATGAGATTTCTTGGATGAAAAGTATAGTATTTAAGTGGTTAATAAGATTTTAATTCTTAATAATCTCGCACTGTATGAAATTGAAATTTGTAAGCACTCAAATAATGACTTCATTATTACAATGTTTAATATTTAGTATTTTTTACATTGTTTATCAAATTTAACATAATTTAATTTGATAAATTTTGTCTTTACTGGTATCTTTAATGTTAAGTTATGGATTATATTACACAGATTATTCGGATCACAAATGTAAGTATATAATAAGTAAATATTATATTTAGTATGATAGTATGTACTTGTGAATAATACGTTTCATCTATTAATTTTTAGAATTTTCTGTATGTGCTATTACACGTGTAGGCTGCTTGCTATTTGATTTGATCAACAAAATTTTAATCTCATATTTAACAATAATGCAAAAGAAACACTTCAGAAGAGGATTATAAATAATGTTTTGTTATTTAACAAATAATTTTGAATATAATCTGAACAATTTTATTGACCTTTAATTTTAGGTATCTTCATTATAATTGCTTATGTTTTATTCAAATGAGTAATATGACAACCCAAATGTTTCAGGAGCAGGGCATCGCAAACTTTTCCAGTGTCTATTGAGCAGGAGAAGCAAATTGCATGAGATTTCTGTGTTTGTACATATGATTATGCTCTCTGAGTGACTGATACATTTAATTAAGTAAAATTAGATAGAAAGAATAAAAACGCTATTGATATTTTTTTTTATATATAACACATTTATCATCATTCATATTAGTGAAAAACTATTAAATATATATATATGCTTTTTAATTTGTATTGGTTTGAAAACTGATATCGATAATAGAATTTATACGAAAGGTCGATGATTAAAGTGAAATTAATCAATTTTTTTATTAATATTTCTCCAAAATACTCTGGACAGTATTAACAGTGGTATGAGATATCGCGAGTTTTGTATATATTATTAATTTATAAATAATGTTTTGTAAGCCAATTTAAATGTTTTTTATCCAATGCTGACGTTATTCTATATAGCTATAAGCTATCTAATTAGAATAGCAAGTTTCAATGTTTATTTGCATCATTAAAATATAACGATACGGATAAATATATATACGCATATTGTAAATTAATAGAATAAAAGAGAAATTTTGTTGTAAGATTATGAATAAAAAAACAATTTTTATTAGATAAGAAACAAAATATAACACTTATAAAACACCAATTAAATACAAATTTTTTTTTATATACATATATATATATATATATATATATATATATGAATAACAAAAATAGATAAGAAAATCAATAAATATAGAAATTTCTAAATATTATCACTCAATATATATATATTTTGCTTAGATCACAATTTTTTTATGCATGGCAAATTAAAACTTACTTGTTCACACGTTGTAGTAATTGCTTATTAGCATTAAAACAATGCTTGATAATAATAAAATGATCAAATACAACGCATTGCATGTATTTATATTTAACACTTTTGAGCGCTGCGACAAAATTTCTTAACAAGTGTTACAAGAGTTTTTATGATTATTTATCACTCTTGTAACTCACTCTAATATATTTTACTACAATAAGTTATATTATTTAACTATCAGGAGGAGGTCCATACATGGGATTTAATTGTTGTGTGCAACGTATAAATGTTGCCCGCCGAGGTAGTTCTCGTAATTTTTGAGCACCTGTATACGTACACGCAGATCTCAAACCGCCTAATATATCTAAAATTGTATTTTCCACCAAACCCTTATAAGGCACCTCTACAGTCTTACCCTCGGAAGATCTATAATGTTTTTTGTAAGACAATATAATAAAATACATATTTATTTTACTCTGGTTTTATAGCAAAATGAAAAATATTTACCTGTACTCTGCCACTCCTCCTGCGTGCTTTTTCATTGCTGTATTTGAAGCCATCCCATAGAATAACTTATATTTTTTTCCATTTTTTTCCAATGTCTCTCCTCCACATTCATCGTGGCCAGCAAACATTCCTCCAGCCATAACAAAATCTGCACCAGCACCAAATGCTTTAGCTAAGTCACCTGGACAAGTGCAACCTCCATCCTGTAATATACAAACTTCATAATATTAAATTTTTCCTTAAAATGGGTACAGAATGTTCTTAATAATAAATTTTCTTTTACAGAAATTATGTGGCCTTTTAGACCATGAGCAGCATCCGCACACTCAATGACAGCACTTAATTGAGGATACCCCACGCCAGTTTTCATACGAGTGGTACATACAGAACCAGGTCCAATTCCTACTTTAATAACATCGGCACCTGATAATATTAATTCTTCCACCATTTCTCCAGTTACCACGTTTCCAGCCTTTAAAATTACAATCAAATAAATAATTAAGGTACATATGCCTTCCTACTTCAAAGAAATAATAAAAATACTTACAATTATTGTATGATTTGGATATTGAGTGCGCACCTTCCTTACATACTCTACAAAATGTTGAGAATACCCATTTGCAACATCTAAGCATATAAACGATAGTTCAGGCACTGCAGCAACCACATTAGACAGACGATCGAAATCTTCATTTCCAGTGCCCGAGCTAGCAGCTACATTTTTTATACAATCTGGATTTGAAGCAGCAAAATCCTTCCATTCATCTGCAGTATAGTATTTATGAATAGTGGTAAATAGACCATGCTACAAAAGAAATATTAAAAGGTGAGTATAAGAAGTATAATTGTTTATAAACACATATATACATAACTATTTAAAATCATTTGCCTTTGACAATGCTCTGGCCATTTCAAATGTTCCAACAGTATCCATGTTTGAAGCCATTACAGGAATTCCTTTATAAATCTGTTTTGAATTCCGGAAAGTAATTTCTCTAAAGAGATCCACCTAAAATTCAATTATCTTGTCTATTAAAAATACTTTTAATTACACTTAATTATTGCAAAGCGTTATACTAACGTCAGATCTACTTTTTAAAGTACTTCGTTTAGGTCTTAATAAAACATCTTTAAAGTCCAGTTTTATGTCATTTATTATATTAGGCATCTTGATAAATATTTAATATTTCCAATTCTAGTTATTGTTAATGGATCTTAAAATAAAATTATTATCAGAGTTAAGTGGTGAAAGTTATTAACAAATAATCATGATTAGAATGATTCTCTGACACGTACAACTGAAAGATAATTGAAACAATTTAATTTAGACTAGATGAATGGTATTTTAAGGTGCGGTAGTGCTCCCAAAATTTAACGAAGTCGATCGAGGCGTAACCAGTTTTTCTTTCAGAAATTAAATATCAGTAATATTTTCAGTCGATATCGTAGGCGGTGATTTTTACGATTGGCAAAGGAAGAAGATATCGTAAGTAAATTCCTGAAAGTGACACTTGTGGCGTTTCGATCAGCCCGAAAAATATTGCAATGCCTGAAAACATTGAGTGTTTTCCAGCTACAAATTATACATACATATAGCTTGTGTCACATGAACTATTGTAATTCTACAGAATTTTTTTTTCATTTTTACAATACAAGTAGACACAGGTGAAGAGCTGCAGCGTGTGTGTTGTGATTTGATATCTTTTCCAACTATAATGCAATAGTGTGTGTCACGTAAGTTGCATTTGTGTTGATGTGTGTCGCTTGTAGGCTGGAAAACACCCAATATTTGCTATTTCTTGTGACAAATACATGTATTATTCCTCAATAAAAATGTCAATTTCATTATTGCTTTTATGTATAGTTGCAATTTATAATATGCATAGTGTAGAAATTTAGTCTGAGTCAAGCATCCAGGCAAATGAATAAAACATGAGTATTGTTATCAAGAGTTTGATAACGATAATCTATATTTAGAATCTTATTTGCAGAAGGACAAAAATCATAATAGTTATTGTAATGAATGACACAATGGATCTTTCTAATGATCGACGTGTTGCATTAATTACCGGCATTACTGGACAGGTACGTTTATGAAATAATTAGAAAAAAAGAAAGAAGAAATTTAAGTACATGGAAAATTTGTATCTTTGCAGGATGGATCGTATTTAGCAGAATTTTTAGTAGAGAAAGGCTATGAAGTTCATGGAATTATCAGGCGTGCAAGTTCATTCAACACGGGCAGAATTCAACACCTTTACGAAGATCCTAAATGCCATCGACCAGGCAAAATGAAATTGCATTATGGAGACATGACAGATTCTAGTAGTTTAGTAAAAGTTATCACCATTGTGCAACCAACAGAAATTTACAATTTAGCTGCTCAAAGTCATGTTATGGTTAATATATTTTAGGTATATAATTGTGTACTGTATCAAAGCATTATACCGAAGTATTTACACTTTGTAGGTTAGTTTTGAAGTTAGTGAATATACTGCAGATGTAGACGCTGTAGGTACCATAAGATTATTAGAGGCAATACGTACATGCGGATTAGAGAAATCTATTAAATTTTATCAGGCCTCAACATCAGAATTATATGGTAGGGCCGCTGAAGTTCCGCAAAATGAAAAAACTCCATTTTATCCTCGTTCGCCATATGGTAAATTTATTTCTATCTTTGCTTTTAAAATTAAACAGAAAAATATTATAATGTGAGTGTAATTGCAGCTGTTGCTAAATTATATAGCTTCTGGATTGTAGTAAATTATAGAGAGGCTCACAATATGTTTGCTTGTAATGGTATACTGTTTAATCATGAAAGTCCTAGAAGGGGGGAAACTTTTGTGACAAGAAAAATAACCAGATCAATAGCTAAAATACAATTAGGTCTACAAGATGTCCTTGAACTTGGAAATTTGGATGCTAAACGAGATTGGGGCCATGCAAAAGATTACGTAGAGGTTTGATTGAAACGCTTTCATATAGCAATCCCGCTCTATTTTATAAAAAATATATTGGTAATTAATTTTCAATATACTGTTAGGCAATGTGGCTTATGCTTCAGCAAGAAATACCTGACGATTATGTCATAGCAACAGGAGAATCTCATAGTGTAAGAGAATTTGTAGAAGCTGCATTTCAATATGTTGGGCGTACTATTAAATGGGAAGGGGAAGGTATAAATGAAACGGGGCAAGATCTTGAAACAGGAAAAGTTTTAATTAAAATAAATCCTAAGTATTTTCGACCAACTGAAGTGGTTAGTATTATTCGATAAGGATTCGGTGATGAAAGTAACTCAATAAATGGTACAATTGTCATTATGCATATAAATCTAATTTGATAAAAAAGTAATCTTTACTTATTTACTAGGATATACTTCTGGGTGATTCTTCAAAAGCAAGAGAAAAATTTGGATGGAAACCCACAGTATCGTTTCAGGTATTACATTAACATTGTAACACACATACACACACACACACATATATATACAGTTTTGATTTATTGTATATTATTTCAGGCTCTCGTAAAAGATATGATGGATGCCGACTTAAACTTAATGAGACAAAATCCAACAGCTTAAAAAATTTCTATTAATTTGGCATTGCAAATATCGCAAATTGTAAATATAAAACTAACTCATTCTAAGTAATTTATAATGTAAGAGAATGTATAAAAAAATTTATAAAAAATTGTAATATTATAAAGTCTTCCTAAGTAGAGAAGGTATTTGACGTCGATTCTACATATTTAATAAATAGAGGATGCTCTATTAAAATCTCATTCCATATTTTTCACTTTTATACGTGACGATATGTAAATAAATATGTATTTTGTAAGATCGTACATAAAAATAAAGCTGATATATTAAAAATTTGAGTATTATTATTATTATTATAAAGAGACGTACCCTTTTTAATGCTCTAATTTAAAAAAGCATGAACTATGTTTTCTGCTCGGTGGCTGACTTTTTTAAAATATTGTCAATGGTAAATAACGCAGATTTCATGGACTTCCTCGAAGAATCAACGAACCTTTGGGGTAAATCAGTTTCCGCTTTCAAATGTACGTCCCTTACCCTCGAAACTTGCCGGTCCGCTTCGAAGTTATTTTGCTTCGGCACGTTTAGCAAGGCCATCGTTGTCTGTTAAGAGAGACAGAGGAGGAGAGTCACAAATGAGAAGCACAAAATCTTACCGAAAGATAAAAACTCGATAAAACGAAAAGAAAAAAGGGATTCAAATTACGGATAACACAGGAGGGTTGACTTGAGTCGATTGCGCGAAGGAGCGTTGTCTCCTGGTTCTCCTTCTCCTGTAATTGCCGTGCTCGAACATCTCGCTGGCCGAAGCGTCCAAGGTCCAGTAGCTACCCTTTCCCGGGCAGTCGTCATCGGCACTTCCAGCAGTCGCTTTGTCACGTGGAATTTTCACGAAGCAATCGTTCAGACTCAAGTTGTGTCGAATGCTGTTCTGCCAGCCTTGCCTGTTTTCCCTGTAGTACGGGAACTTTTCCATGATGAACTTGTAGATGCCCGACAGAGTCAATCTCCGATACGGGGATGAATTGATCGCCATCGCTATAAGGGCGATGTACGAGTACGGTGGCTTCTCATACCGCGGTTTCGCCTTGTACCTCATCAGCGGCAGTACCCAACCCTGCGAACAGATTTCACGAAATTCGACTCCGAATCGCGCGGCTGACGCTCGACTTTGCCGAGAGAGAAGAGCAAGGGAAAGAAAAGAAAGAGAGCGTCCGTATTTACCAGAGACGAAAAGTAAGGAGTCGCATCCTCGGAAGCGATGGCCGTCGTTTGGTAGTGGATCCTCAGGACTTCCGGTAAAACGTTCCGTACGCCGCAGTAGCTCGGCAAGTGCGCGATCCTCGGAATTTCCGGAAGTTCCAGTCCAACGCGATGATGCGCACCCCGAGCGATAGTCTCGGAGATAACGCCGCTGGACTCCATTTTCGCGCGAAATTCGGAAACTACCCCCCTTCCCCGGAAAACTACCCTCCGCGGAATCTCCGGCGATTACTCGACTTTCTCTCGCGAGACGAACCGGAGGGCCAAGGGCGCGTGAAAAATTGAAGCGGTCGCTCGGTCGCGATCGAATGCCCCGGGGAAACTACAGCGTTAGCGGGATTTACAGCTCCCGGTGGATGAATTCCGTAAAGAAGTATTTTATTTGACAGGAAGACGCGGGGAGGCTGGTTCAACTCCGCCCATCCCAGATTTCCTAGCGAGCTTATACGCCTCGGTTACTCCATTGGGGGAGGAGGCTCCGCATAATCTAGAGACCGCACTACATGTTTTATTGCTGTTTACACATATGCTGTCCTAACACCCTAACACCCACGCCAGCAGTAAACGAGCCAATATGTAAACACAGTTGCGGCAAATTAAAACGAAATCGTGCGGGAGCTTCGTGGAATAACTCTTGTCTCTTAATCCCTCGGTGGAAACGAAGGAAACCCTCTTAGTAGTAGTAGTAGTAGTAGTAGCAGAAGTAGTAGTAGCAATGGTGGTGATGATGGTGCGGAGGAGAACCCTCCCCCACAACTTTCCCATGCCGCGTTGTCTCCTCCAAAGCAAATTTTCATTTCATTTTCATTGACGCAATTTCATCGACTGTCGGTCGACGCGCCAATTGGAGTTTTTTACTTTTTTCTACTTTGTTTTCAAATTTCTCTCTCTTTCTCTTTTCGCAATTTCTCGCGGTATCGTCGTTGGATCAGTGGTTACTCTCGAGACAACTATGTTAGGTGGAAACAATGGTGTATCGATAGTGTTCCTCTTTCTCTCTCTCTCTCTCTCTCTGGGGATGAAATATTTATTTTTTTGCAGCCATGTTTTCTAAGTACATCCTGTTATAAATTTAGTTCTCCCGCGTCGGCGGGAGGGAGGGAAGTTTTATGAAGTCGTTTGTCGTTTCAGTTGCTGCCTCGTATTGAGCCGTAGGCAGGAGAGAACATTAAAATCCGGGAAGATCAGCGCTCGCGGGTATTCGGCCGAAGAGGACGCTTATTTATTTATCCCCCTCCCTCCCTCCCTCCCCGAGGCAATTTTACCTCGACGCGCGCGGCGTTAACCAGAAATATTAAGAAATAAATCAACGTGGATTTTCAAAGGGAAAAATTAGCGGCCGGTCGTCCTCCGCTGCGGGCGGGGAGTCGTCGAGTTTCTATTTTCCCAACGGGAAGAAAGAAGGAGAGCCGCGCGACAGTTCGCGACGGGAAGTTTCCATTTCCCTCGATCATTTTCCGATCGGAGATGCGTCACCCTCGCCATCCCGCACCCTGGCCAATTCGCAAAATCTCGTCTCGCGAAATCGTCGGCGGGAGAGACGGACGGGGAAGATGCTGGCGGGAGAGCAAACGGTGGTTTCCGTCCGCTCGAGATAAATCGAGCGGCGTCTGCAGCAGTCTTTGTTGTTTTCGACTTCTGTCTACAGAAGGGGACTTTTACGAGGAGTCGAAAATTCACCGGACATAAAATTCGCCACGGACGCCGCGCCGCGTATTGATCTAGCGCGCAGCGTTAACGCTAACGTGCGCTATTTCACGGAATCCGCGCTGCGCTGCGCGCACCCCGCGCATCCCCTCCGCCTTACGGCGTAAAGCCCGACAATTTGCTATGATTCATTTCCAAATATCGTTTTTACGCTTGGCACAATATTTGCCGGGGCGTATGCGCGCGCGCGTTTGCTTACAAAGTCATTTTGCCCCCGCTATCATCGCGCTCGCTCGCAGTAACAGGGAGGAAATGGGGGTGTGGAGGGAGGAGGAACAAATCTAAATCGATGATTCGCAGTATCGTCAGCTTTTATTTTTCTGAAAACCTCTAAGAAATACGCGTCAAGCGCCTTTGGTGAAATCCTCGAGTATCCTGGCCATTCCCACGGGGTTGTCGTTCGGCACCTGGTGAAAAAACGAGCGATCGGTTAGCGAATTCCTGGGGCTCCGGGCGAAACTTCGCTTGTTTCTTTCGTACGAGGAAACGGCGAGTTTGATCGATCGCGAATAATACAATGTGAGACTTTCGCTTTCTCTCTCTCTCTCTCTTAATTTTTTTCATTTTTTTTCGAGAAAGATAGCGATGAAGAGCGTGAAAGTAATTTGCGAGTACCATGTGTCCAGCTCTGTTGATCCAGTACATCCTGAGATTTCCGTATGCCTTCACGTATCCTTCGATTACGCCATCCGCCACGAGAGCTTTTCTGTAGGAGTTCAGCCAGTCGGAGGAGCCTCTCCACCTGAGTTTCTCCACCCACTCGAGAGTTCCTGAAAATTCAATGAGAGTCACCACGGTGAAAATTATGGAAGAGAGAGAAATAAGAGAGAGAGAGAGAGAGAGAGAGAGAGGAGAGAAAAGGGTAAATCATCACCTGGGGTGTCGACGATCAGGTCCAACTGTCCGGTGTACACGTAGACGTCGATGTTGGTCTCGTTCAGCAAACGTTCCACTGAAAACATCCTTGAAAAATGATCTGCTCGTCCCAGGGTCGAGTTCCCGGGTTGCCCCGGTGCAGAACTGGAGTTTCACTCACCCACGTGAACGACCGGTTTCATAAAGTCCTCGTACAGGTGATTGAACACTGTTCCGGACTGGACGGAGTGAGTCTTGGTGATGTTCAGGGCCTTCCTCACTTGGTTGTTCATCAGCTGGTTCAGGCTACTCATGTCGTTCTTGAGGAAGACGCGGAGCGCGGCCTCCTGGTCCGTGTAGGTGGCGTCGTGAGGAAGCGAGGCGAACTTCATGCCCCAGGAGGAGACCTTGTTGAGGATGTTGTAGAAGTCGATGTTTTGCGTGACTCCGAGGATGACGTTCTCGGTCTGACCCCATAGGGAGGTGGCGCTCTCCCACTGACCGGCTTCCACGGCGTCTTGCGTCAGCTTCGCGGACTTGTCGATCTTCTGGAAACCCTCCGTGTCCACCATCCCCTGAAATCGTGTCGTCGATTAATCCCCGGAGCTCTCGCCGTCGGCCGAGCCTGAAACTCACCGTGTTCAGCAGGAACGGGGCCCAGGTCAGCACGGAATCGATCGGGGATATCCAGGCATCCCCCAGGGCGACTCCTCTCAGTTTGCTCTTCAGGCTACCGGTGGTCTGCGCCTGTTGCATGAAAAACTCCCGTCAAGATCATCCTCCAACCTAGACATCATCTCCGAGAGGAAACGCCTCCTCCTCCCTCACCTGGTTCCAGACGAGAGCTAACTCCGCCGCCATTTTGCCGCCGTAGGACTCGGACGTGATGTACGTGGACACGTTCCGGAACTCGGGCAGCTTCGTCAGGAAGCCTCTGATGCAGGCCAGAAGGTCGGCGGCGACTTGCGCGTTGTCCGTCGCGTGCGCGGAGGCGGACTCCACGTAGCTGAACCCAGTGCCCACCGGGTTGTCGATGAAGAGGACGTTGTAGTCCTTGACCTAGGTCACGGGGGGGTCATCGACACGAGAACTTGAAGTCGATTCGCGAAGAGCGACAGAGAGAACGGGAAAAATGAAGGGAAGTGGTTCTCACCCAGGTGAAGTTCCTCCGGTTGAGGTTCACGTCCAGGGGTCCGAGTTCCATGAAGTTCCCATAGCTCGTGGAGGACGCACCGGGTCCACCTTGCAGCCAGATGACCAAAGGCCTGTCGTAGTACGAGGTCACGTTCGCCGTTGTGTAATACAACCACCAGAACATCTGCGCCTTAGGGCGGACCGTAACGTATCCCCATTCCTGCTCTCCCGGGCCGAATCCTTTTCTTCCTGTCGAGGAATCGCGCGATAAAATCCCACCCTCGAAATTCCCGGTGAACGATAACGCGCTCCGATGACGCGGTTAATTGACAAATAGTGCGACTATCTCTCTCTCTCTCTCTAGCTGTGTTTTCAGAATGAAAATAATCAATGGAACTTCTTCTAGTAATTCGATAAGATAATCGACGGGGGGGGGAGGGGGGAGGAGAGATAGCGGTTTATTAATTTAGCGATAAGCTCCGAAAACACGTACCGTAGAGAGGACGTTCCTGAGAGAAACTATCGTCGACGCGATCCGCACGACCGTCGGGAACTTCGATTTTCCGGGAAAATCGCGGTCGCGGGAGGGAGGCATCGATCGGAGAAACGCGAAAATCTCGCGATTCCGCGGAGGTTCGGGAACTCGAAGATTTTCCTCGAGCGGAGGAGGGGGGGGGGGGGGGGTAGGACGGTACGCGCGGACGGTAGATGAAAGTATGACGAGGAAAAGACCGGTAGCCTAACTGGCGCGTATTTATCTTGGCCTATCAGCCGCTGTTTGCCGAGCTTTAAAAGAAATTACTGAGTAAACGTACTTTGCGTGGCCGGCGCGCTAGCTGGACCGGCAAGCGCAAAATCGCCAACGTTCGCGATTTCCCGCCGATTTCCCGACGATTTCCCGACGTTCTCCTTCACTTTCTCGCGTTCTTCTCACTCGATCGCACGACTTTTCGGAAGATTGGAATTTTCGGGCGATTGCCGATCTCGTTAGAAAAGAGGAAGAAAAACAGAGAAAGAGAGAGACAGAGACGCAGAGAGAAGACGACGACTCTCACCCAAGACCTCGAAGGCGGAAGCCAGTAAAATCAGCGGAACTACGTAACGGAACATCCTGACCAAAATGAGTCCAGCGTCGTCCCGTGAAAACTGATCGATCAAACGATCATTAGTGGCTTAAATGGTTTCTTTATCAGGTCACCGTGAGAGATTAGATATGATTAAATTGTTATGCTAAGAGGCTTCCTCCTGCCTATCGCGTCGAGCATCGCGGAATTATCCGTAAATGAAAATCTGATGAGGCATCGTAGAGTGTTTTTGCCGGCCGGATCACGCGAGCAATATCAGCGAGAAAAGGCAGATTGGATTTCGCGCGAAGATCGAAAAAGGCGTTGGCGATTTTTCGGGTTTGCTTGAGAACGGTTTTTTTTCCATTACCAGAAACAGAGAGAGAGAGCGAGAATGAGGAAGAGGAATAGAAAAAAAAATGTTTTCAGCGACAATCAGGAACATGAACGAAACGCGTTGACGAATTGGGTCAGAGAATCGGCAGAGCCACGATCGGCGGCGTTTCCCCGGGGAAACTCGTCGAGTATCTCTCCCGTGCATTCGTCCGCGGTTTGTACGCGGATGTTCCGCAGGCACGTAATAATTAAAGAGCGATTAGTATGGACGAATGTAATCGTTAGATAATGGCGGCCCGGCCAATGTCGATTACCAAATCGGCAAGTGTGCGAGGAGGAGCGACGACGCCGCTTTCGAAAGCGTTAGGGTCTTCGGCTAAGGTCAAGTTTGTCAGCGAGGAATTTGGTGAACGCGGTGAAACGACTTAGCTTCTTTCTAGATCCGTTCCTTTCGAGATTCCGTGACCCAAAAGTCTCCGGGGCCGACGGTTAACCGAAATCCATCGCGGAATGTGGAAACCCGTAAATGCCGCGCGGGAATGCGCGGAATTGCGCGGGTACCGCGCGATTCCACGACGCGAACGACGCGGTGAGTCTTCCCCGGCGGTTTCGCGCCAAAATCGCGCGGAAACGAGAGCACCTGGACGCACGCCCGCCGCGTCGCATAAATATGCATAGGCCGTTCCCGTGAATTATTGCCCCGACATCCAAACAGCGCTCGACGAGACGCGCGCTAAATGAAAATATGTCTTCCTCGACGACGCGTCTCTCCCCCCGACCCCTCCCCGGAGAGACACGGATCGTCCGCGCGTTGCTTTGAAAAATGATAATTAGCAGATAAATTCACCGGCTGTTCCGAGCCGACTATTCATCCGTCGGGCTAATAGAGATTTATAATTCTTCATTGTGAGAATCGCTCGGCCGAGGAAGATTGAGCGAACGGAGAGAGAGAGAGAGAGAGAGAGGGAGAGACACGGAGAGCGCGTGCGTGCAAAAGAAAGAGAAAGAGTAATTTAATATAAAAGAGGAGGAGAATCACCAGGTGTCGTTCCTGATAATTCAAAGTGCTCGAGCGCGCGAGCGCGCGAGATAGATAGAGAGAGAGAGAGAGAGATTCCGATACGAGAGTTGCTTTCTGCGAAAGCGAACAAGACGCAAATGCACCAATTAAAAGAGTGGCCAGTGAAATTCTTTCCGCGGCGTGATCAACGACGTGTGATCTCGCCTCCGGTGAATTTAATCTGGGAACGGCCGCTTAATTTTCGTTACAAGACAGCTCGTCGGCCCTTATCGAGAATTATTCGAGGAGAAATCTTCCACGTTGCGAGGATCGGCGGGAGCGACCACTCCTCGTCGAGTTCCCCGCTGGACTTCCGTTAAGCGCTAAATTAAAGAGCAGGTTCTTAGAGCACCGGGAGAACTCGCGCTCGCGCGAACACACGGACGCACGCACGACATACGAACACAGACGAACGAACGAGAGTGTCCTTTCTTTTCGCCCGCCGTTTCCAGATTACTTATTAAAAGAGAGAAGCGAAGGAGGCGCGCGCCGTTCCGGAATGAACTTTTGAATTTATCCTCGGGGAGATTGCACGGAGACTTCCGGTATAATTAATTCGGCGAGAAAAAGAGGGGGCGAGAGGGCGAGGGGAGGACCGAGGAGAGTCGATTTTGCTCGTAGGGTCCCAAGAAATTCCGAAGCTTCGTCGCGGGACTAGCGCGCTACTAGCGCGCGATCGAAGGGACGAGACGCGCGCGCGTGCATTTGAAACTGCGTACGTGCAAGACAACATCGTGCAAGACATCGAGTACAGGCAAAGAGGCGTAATCGCTTACACAAGTTTCTATTACGCAGTCGATGAAACGAGCTAGTTCGACCGCGAAGAGAAATGAGAACGCCGATCACGAGGAACGTTTGGCGCTCTGTTCCCCGCTAGCCGACGGAGGTAAAACTCTTCCTCCTTTCTCGCGTCGTGGCTCTCCGCGGGACGACGATTGCTTTTTCTATGTCGTCCTCCAGCTTGCCCCACCTCGCCCGGGCCTAAAATTAATAGCGCGAGCCCCGGAGGAACACGCGGTGGTCGTCGCCCCATCGAGTTCTCTCTCTCTCTCTCTCTCTCTCTTCGATACTATCTAATGCAAAACAGTTTTCTATCGTGAGTTTCCTCGAAAAAACGAGGTGTTCCATTCCTTAATTTTTCTCTTTCGAGGTGAATAGTCCGCTGTGACACACTTACATACAAAACTGTCATTTGACTAAGTTGGACTTCACCCACTTGCCGACCGACCGACCGACCGACCGACCGACCGCCTGCCGGTCGGGTCGGCAGCATTGCGATTCTAAATCGCGGAGATATCAGATGCTGTACATATGCTGTACGTATCTACGTAGCTGGTGGAGAATAACTTAGGAAGGTGAAAGCAGGCGCTCTGAACGCTTTTGCCATTTTTTTTAATCCGCTCCTCCACGATAACAAGGGATCGCAACGCGTTGCAAAGGGGTAGGAGAAGCGGGAAAATAATAGCAAGAGAGAGGAGCGAACCCTCATCAATCGCGTGCTAGTTGAATCGAGGAAGGAAAACCAGCGCACCTGGTGATTTCCGGTCCAGAAAACCGCGGGAGTTTGCGCCTCGACGGAAAAACTGCAGGCGTCGAGGCGTCGAAGAAACGATCGCTCGTTCGCGCAAAAAAATCGAGTTCCAAACTCCTGGGTTACTTTCGATCTTGTCCTGCCATTTTTTGTCGGGAGTTGCACCCGATCGTGGGCGTCGTTTGGAGGGATCGCCATTGATTTATCGTCGCGTGCTTTCGTGTTACTGTTAGATCCTATCGTTCGCTCGCTCGCTCGCTCGTTCGCTCGTTCGCTTGTCGTTCGCTCGTTCGTTCGCTCACTTACCGATCGTATCGCGCGCGCGCGGGCGCGTAATAATTGAAATTCGTAGAACGTGTGCCAGCGACACTCGTTATTCGCTACGACATTCGCGACGGGTTTCTAAAACAGCGGGACGAACTCTATTCGGGAAATCGGGCGGTGGCAACAATGCTGAAATCAGAAATGTCGGAATTCCAGTCAGCGGCGCGCTCGAAGGCGTTCTGCCTTTGCTTTTACTTTTCAACGATCTCCAGGACTTTTGACGGCTCTCGAGCGTAGCTGTGCGCTCTTACGCGAGTTTTGTCGCATTGTCGCGCTTGCACAAAGAAACGCACGTGCGCGGGATTTTTGCGCGCGAAAAGCCAACTGCGAGAGGGAGAGAGAGAAAGAGAAAAATTGCGCGTGCCAATTACTCATCGACGTTAGCCGCGCAGGCAATTACGAAGATCGATCGGCATGCCGGGGTAACGAGCGTAATTGAAGTTGCGTTAAACGAGCGGATGTAATTTTCTTTACTCATTCGCGTTATTTGACGCTAGCGTTCGCGCGCGCACTTTGATTCAATTTCTTTTCAAGATGGCGGCCGCGGAGGATCTCCGCGTGAAATACCAATGACCCTAAAAGACGCGTAATGAGATTTCCATGACCCTGTCTGCATGACAGGCCTGTCGTGGCTGTCCGTCCGTCCGTCCGTCCGTGGAACTCGAGTCGTCTCGAGCGTCGAGTGTTGCAAGGCGCGTAATTTAGGCGTGAATTATAGTTATTACGCGGGAGTTACATTGGACTAGGTGTAACGCCGTTTGAACTTGCTCCCCCATCGCTCTTTACGGAAAATTTTCAAAGACCTGTGTGCACCGTGTCGTAATCCAACGCGACGACGACACGTGTCAACTTCCCCCGATATTTGTCGCGGAACCCCTTCGAGATCGTACGGGGGGTGGTGTCGTCACTCGAGAAATCGAGAGAATCGCGCGTGATTGTTCTCTCGGCGATTCGTTCGGCGCGAGTGGAAAATGGCGGAGGAGCCGAAATGTCCTTTTGCACGGAGAAACGAGGAATCTCCGGCTGTCGGGAGAAATGGCCGGTGGATTGACTTTTACTTTGTGGCTGGGAGTCGTTGCGAAATTAAGAACTTTTGAACGATCACGCGTTGGCCACGGGCACTTGTGCATTGGGAGCTGTCGAAGGCAAAACGCGGATCCGCCTACGGGGACCCCATTGTGGTATGCAAAGTAAACTTGCCCGAGGAATTTCTATCTTCTCTTAATTCTTACGTCAAGCGCGTAATGCCCCGCATGAGATTCCCCGATATTTTAAGCGATTCTTTTCCCATTGAGAAAGTCAGAGTCCCTCTCGGAACTTTCTTCCAGCAGAAGCGAATGTCGAGCATCGACGAATGTAATGGTCGATCAGGGTCCGCGGGAAAGTGCGCGTGTACGTTTTAGGTTTTCGCTGAAATTCGCGAAATCCGGGGAGGAGCCGCGCGCGGGAGGAACCCCCGGGGAGAATTGCACAAGGAGAGTTATGTCAGTCATAGCCGAAAAACCTAGATTTTTATTGGGATCCTCGCCGATTCTTTGCTCGTTGCATAATTAGCCGTGCCTGACCTGGGCGAACACTCGCTGATAATTTACGCCTCTCCTAAATCTTCCGGGCTGTCAAAAAATGCAAATAATAAAGGATTCGATTAAATTTATGCGCGACACATGCAACGCGCGTAACGGGACGCGAGCGTCACAGGCTCGGAGAAAAATTGCGCGTCCATATTAATCTTCTGAAAGATCAAGAAGGAGAAGAGGAAGAAGAAGAAAAAAAAAAGAAGAAAAAAAACAGGAGTAGCACTTAACTCAGCGCGAGCTAGGAGATAGCGTAGAATTTCTATTACATGTGTAACTAGGATTAAGCCATTCCGAAGATGTCGGAAATAGATCTGACCTCGAGATCTCCTTGCGGCCCATGGGATATTTCTCGTGGATTGTTTTTCTACGCTAGACTGGTCCGATAAAATCGAGGAGGTAACGCCAATTGATAATAATTGTACGTACGTACACGCACGCACGCACGCACGCACGCACACACACACGTTCGTACAATGCCTTGAAAAATGATGAATAGGTACGAAGACGCAAAGTCGCAGCTGCTGAATTACGCAGCTGCGATAGAATCTTAATAATCCAATCGCTAAATAGCAGTAGGTTACTCGGTAGCTGATGATTAGGGATGATGTTGATGAGGGGTGATGGGCGGGGGGCTCTCGCGAGAGAAGAAACAGCGGAAATCAAAAGTTTTCGGTTAACCGCGCTATTTGTCCTTCCTTGCGCTTTGATCTGCAGCACAAAGTGAACCGGCCACGAAGAGGAAGAAGAAAAAGAAGAAACGAAGTCTATCGTGGATTTCCCCGTGGGAAGTAAGAAAGCGGAAGTCTTCGACGGCAACGAAGTCGTCACTGACAAATTTGTTGCAAATTACAGGTCAGGGGAGGGCGACAACGACAACGACAACGACAACGACGATGACGATGACGACGAGGAACCTCCGCTATATCGCGCGAAGACATCGTAAAACGCTTGGAGGATGCTGCTGCGCATTAGCGCTAATTATACGCGAGCGCTCACACATACACACACACACACACACACATGTACGCTCACCAGCCTCTGCTTCAGTTACCGAAGTGCTGTCCGGTGTTATTAAACTCTGTCGCCTTCCTCCGAAGCACCGGAAAAGATTCAACCGCGTGAAATTCAATTCCGGATAATCTTCCGGACGCCGGAAGAAGATTCCTCGGCCTCTTCAACGCGTCGTTCTTTCTCCTGGTTTCGCTATACCCTGATTTGAGCGGTGAGTTACCACGCGTAACAATGGAATCGATCGATTACGCAATAACCAGCAGAACCCGCAGAAGTTTCACGAGGATGAGGTTGCGCTTCCTGGTTTTCGATTAGGCGGAAATCCACCTACGCTCTCCGGAGGAGGAGGGGGAGGAGTCGAGCGTGTCGAGGAAAGCTCCCGGAGCTTTTCGCAAAAATTTCAATATCCTCGGATTGGGTACCCTCTCCCTCCCCCTCCTCCCCTTCCGCATAGGGACTTGGTTGCGCGAATGGTTTTGCGATACTCGGGCTGCGCATAAACGCGGAAGGAAAGTGTTTTCACGATGGTAAAACCGTTCTGGAGATCTTCCTCCGCTGAATACCTGACATTAAACGAATACGCGATATACCTGCACAGGTATGGGTGCGCGCGAGCGCGCGCGCGCACTCGTAGACACACGTGTGCATAGACACGCGCGAGAGATGCATCGGGAGTCGGAGTCAAGAGACGAAAAGTCATTAAAATCTAAACGAACGTTACATCGAAATCAAGTAAATCACTGGAATTTTCAATAGCGGGAAATTCAGGAAAATTATACGCCACGCCTGGGAATATTTCATCGCGGGGAAAAGTTCGATTCTTCTGTTAGGGTATTTGTGAAAGTTTTCATTTTTTCCCGGGAAAAACGAGTTGGCCGGGCGTGGAAGTGTTCCCCGGGTGTTCGCTGGGAAAAATGTCCTCGGTACGTCGAGAAGGGGTGGCGGAGGAGAGAGAGAGGGAGGGAGTGGCCGGTCGATCAAATCGATCAATAGGGAGTAAAAGATCGTCCGTCATTCATCGATCGTAGGATCTGGCGCGCGTCGCTTTTTCCACGGACCTTACGAAGTCGTTGAAAACAGGGTTGACCAACCGCTCGCTTTCTCTAGCCTGCGGACACGTTCCCTTTGTGACTTCCGGCGACTCGATCGCCGGTTTCGAGAAAAATCATCGAGAACTCCATCGATCATCGATCGCATTTCTCGAACCTCCTTCTCCTCCTCTCTTTCTCTTCGTCGTCCTCCTCCTCCTCCTCCTCGTCCTCGTGCTCTTCGTCTACTTCCGGTTCCGCGGCTAATCGGTTCGTCCTTGAGGAAACGAAAGCACCTCTCTTGCGTCAATCTTATCACGGCGGATTAAAACACGTGGAGAATCCGCGGAGGAATTTCTCTTTCGTGTATCGCGACTCGCCGTGACAAATGGGTTCTCGGCGATTCGAGTGCCTCCAGGTTGTTCCCGCGCGGAATCCAGCACCGTTGTCAACGACAGAGCCGACGGGGACGACGATGAAGTCGACGTCGACGACGACGACGACGACGACTTTCGCGAAGGGAGTGCTCGGCGCCACGTGAAAAATCTGGAGATCTTTTGAAATTCGACAATAAAAAAGTGAAATCTCTATCGCAATCCGAGAAATATCTAATTTCGTAGAATCGTTGAGCGTTCGGTGGTGACGTCGGGGTGGCAAGGGGAGTCGGAGGGCGCCACGGCGAAGTTGGCGGCGTCCCCTTTAAAATTTTACAACCGATGCGAATCGATTCGGACATCGCGCGTGGATGAGTCCTACCGGTTCCTGAGATTAATATCGAGGCAAACGCCGCAAAACATCGCTGCTATCTCTAACGGGTGGCGGCCATCTTCGAGAATCGCACGGGAATGACGAAAGTCCATCGGCATCGTCATCATCGTCCTCCTCCTCCGGGCTTATCTCCGCTCGATTAATATCGTTTAATTAGAGAAGTCTCTCCCTTCCCCGAATCCATCTCCGAAAGACTATCGCTCCGACTGTCAATTCGATTTAACTCGGAGTTTCATTCTCGCGATAGCGAAGGGGGGGGGGGGAGGAATCTTACGAAAGTATTCGCCACTCGAATTGAGGAGGAGGAGGAGGAGGACGGACGTCGACGCGTTTCCTGTCAACTCGGAAGATCGCGAGGATGACTCGAGTCATGCTGAAGTTAACCGGTATGTGTGGCTGACGCCTCTCGTCCCTCCCCCTCCTCCTCCAACAAACGAAGTGAAAGTAACGACTAAGACCGATTATTCTTGTGGATATAAAAAAATTAGCGGCCTGCATGGAATATCGGAGTAACGGTAGCCGATAGAGCGTCGCGGCGCTTGCGTAACGTGAAAATTTCTTTATCTCCCCGCGCGTGGACCGACACCTTCCGGTTCTACCCGAGGAGGCCCCGGTGGTCCCAGTCCGCGGGACTGGAAATATCGAAACTCCTCGTGTCTCTCTTTTGTTTGCTCGTAGAAAGCGAAAAGTAGAAAAAGTGCGCACAAAAAGTTCTTCCTCTTGCTGCCGCTGCTGCTGCTGACTTGGGTCCCTAGCTACTTTCCACGCGTGACTCCTCTCCTCTGGTCCTCTCCTCTCCACTCCTCTCTCCGCTCTCCCCTATCAAAGGAGGTTGATAGAGTCAAAGCCTGGTAATTCCTCGTTGCGCGCAGTCAAAGTTCCCAGGCTATCAGAGATATCGAGTTTAATGCGCACGTACTCGCGGTGGCGGTGGCGGTGGAAGTCGCGTCGGGGTACGGGCAGGGGAGCTGGTGAAAGGTACCAAATCTGCGATGCTCCGCCGCGGAGGAAGTTCGCGGGGATCATCCCGGAGACCTGAATCGAAGGAAAGTGCCGGGAGATTCTCTTGCCCCCCGTGGCTGCTCATCGGGTTATCGCGTAACGACGGACCTTTCTCGCTCCGCATTATCGCACTTACGCTTTACTCTAGTTGCGCAACATCTGATAAAAATTACTCAATACCCGAAGAAGGAGAGAGAGAGAGAGTATCCTAAGAACGAGAGAGAGAGAAAGAAAAGCGGAGGGAAAAAGTTATCCCGATGGAAATCTCGCGAGATGTAGGGTAAAATTGAAATCCTGTCCGGGGGGTGGTGAGACGGGGGGGAGGAGGGAGGTGAAAGGGGGCCGGATCCATCATCTTCATTCTTCGCTTAAAAGAAACCACAGACGAGTCCCCGGAAACCTGAATCGAAAGAAAGTCAAAGTGACTCCGCAGGCGGTAAATGCAGTGGATGCACCCAGTCACCGTGAAACCAACTCGGAGGAGAGCGGGGGTGGGAGGGAGGGAGCGGTGCATGTATCCTTTTTAGCACACAGCCTTGTCCATTTGAATGGGTCATGGTACATCTCTTGTCGCGATCGTGAAAGACCTTTCTCCACCTTCCGGTTTCTTCTTCATCGGACCCTCCCCCCGTACCCCCCTCGTCACTCCACCGTCTCTCCCTACACCGGCGGGGGCCACGATTCAGCAAAATCCAAGTAGCCTCGGGAGTATCATTAGCATCTAATTTTAAGACTGACGAATTACTCCCTTTCTAATTTCTTGCCCAGTGCTTGCGAAACACATTAATACCGATCTCCCAGAAAATTCGTTTCGCTCTTCCTTCTCTCCTTCGTCCACTCTGTCCCTACCAGAGCCTCTAAAACTCTTTGGCCTCTTTCCTTAGCCACCGTCTTCTCCACCTCCTCCTCCTCCTCCTCCACCTCCACCTCGTTCCTCTAACCTTCAACTTCAAAAGTTCGCGATGTACTCTTGATAATGGTGGTGGAAAGCATAAACGTGTACGAAGCTTTCTCCTCTTTCCACATTCGATGCTAAATGATTAAACCATTCCTGTGTGCCTTATTAATACATTGTATGGCTAGATTAATAATGGGCCATTGCATAAGTTTCCCACGAAAACAATGAGGGTACCTTCGGATGGCTTTCCACCCTTGATACTTTCGACGAAGCGACGGGAGGGGGGGAGGGAAGAGAAAGGAGAAAGAGGAGAGGAGGAGGAGGAGGAGGAGGAAGATGTCGAGGAAGGATGAAAAAAGACGGCAACCACCATAGTTCTGCAGCAATTAGCATCGAAGGTGCCTCGGCATAGCGGTGCATTTTTCCCACGCGCATTTATGAGAGAAAATTAGAAGTTACGGTAGTGGAGTATCCACGCTCGCCGTATAAAGAGAATATTTCTATCAGAACCCATAGCCGAACGAACACACGAAATATCGTATCTCTCTCTCCAAATGAGATTGCATACCCGCTTCTCGAGCGCGGTGCCATTAAAAATACAATCTCGTTATATCTGTCAGGAAACGTGGTTATATTTTCTCCAACACTTTCAGCCTCCGCGAGATCCCAGGTAAGTATGACGACGCGTAATGTACCAAAACGTACTCGGTTTAATTGGCCATAGGTTGCGTTCAATGATTCAACAACTTTCTCACGTAGAAAATGCGCTTTTTTCTTTCTCTTTCTCTCTCTTTCTCTCGATCCCGCGGATTTTCAATAATTCCTCGGAGTCTTGACCTTTCGATTTCTGGTCGTTTCTCCAGTTGGATTAACGAGCACGTGTTAAAGAGGAGTCTTTCTATTAAAGAGTAGCTAACGATACATTGGAAGGAGCAGCGTTAGCGGGGGGTAATGACGATGGTGGTGGTGGTGGTGGTTGCATTTCCAGATGATTCCAGCGTGGAATTATCTCGTGGAAAATGAATGGCCTTAACAGTTTAAAAGGTAAACCGTGCTCGTTATTACTAACTGATAATGGCGTCCCCATTCCTTGTTCAGCTCGTGGCAACTCTCACATTGCATTTAATATCCGCGCTTAATTGCGCAAGCTGCCGGAGCGCCGCTCGTCCGGGTCTCCCCCGGAACTCGAGTAACTCGACCACTACTACTGGAAACCACTACTGGTTTTTCCAGCAATTCCCGACAACGCAGAGACCGGAGGTTTTCCAGCGCCGATGGGAACTTGAACTTGCCGAGTGACACCGCGACGATTCTTCGCTTCTCCTCCTCACCGCTCGAACCAGTGAGAATTCCTTGGCATCGTCAGGGTGGAAGCTCTCGAGGGAGGTCCATTAGCGACCTGGGGGAACCTCTCCGTCCGGACAAACCCCAGCGGCAAAATGCGACTCTCCGCGGATTCTCAATGCAAATAGTATACTTTCTCATCCGCGTCGTTGCCGGGTTAATTGGTTAAAATTGGCCGCGGTAAGAGCAAAGAGAATTTTTAGGCGCGTTGGCCATTACCCACTCGGATTATGTCGGATCGCGCAATTATGCGGGGCTCAAAAACTCCGCGTTATATAAGATAGTTTGCGCTTGCGTTTGCTTGCGCGCGCGCGCGCGCACACACGCAATGTCCAATGAATTTCTTTCGGACCTAAAGGCTTGCTCAATAAGGAGGAACCTCGGGGAACGCGCACGGGTGGATCCTGTGGCAACTGCTGGGTTTCCGACGGCGGCGGGGGGAGGCAGCGATGGAGAAGACCCCCCTCCAGGTAGCCGCGCAGGATGTAACGTGGAGAAGAGTCGGACCCCCATATAGCACCAGCAGCACCGAATGCCCCTCCTCGACGAAAAGAGTATGCCTAGAGATCACCTAGGCGTCTAGGCGGTGGAGCACTCGCTATAAAAGCTTCGGGTGTCACGACGAATTCGTCAGAAGAGTGACGAAGCGAAAAAAAGCGGCAGTTTCTGCCGTTTCCTGTCTCGCGCTGGACAACCCCGCACCAAGATGCGCTCTATTTTGGTCAGTGTCTCTCCCGAGCCCCCGCCCCCCGTTCCGCCGATTTTCACGCCATTTCCACTCGTTCTCCGTCAGTGACAGGCGCGAAAACCTCCCCCATCCCCTGTGACAGTGTTTCCTGTGTTTTTTCTACTTCTTTCTTTGTGAGATTCTCCCAACGTTGAAAAGTGACCCCTCGCGCCCCCTCGCCCCTCTTACATCCCTCGTGGTGGTGATATCCACTGGGTAGAATCGGAAAAATTCGGGACTCTGCGCGTGTGTGTGTATGTGTGTGTGTGTTCAAGCACACAAACGCGAGGTTTACACGTGTTGAATGTTGCACGCGCGGTGCGCTCTTGTTCTCTCTCTCTCTCTCTCTCTCTCTCTCTCTCTCTCTCTCTCCCTCTGTCTGTCTCTTCTTTTTTTCCGCGATATAGTCTAATTCGAAGGAAAGGCACACGCGGGTTGTTGGCTTTTACGCTAATTAGAATTTGCTTTCAATTAACGGAGTCGAGGCTCTTGTCTGGACAAACTATCTCGCGCGTCTTATGTCAGTTGAACCTACTGACCGATTTTCTCCTCGCGCGTTATTATACTTTGGAGGAATCCGTAGGAGAGAATCCGGCCGCGGAATGTTCCTCCTCGGCCTCTCCGGAGCCGCGGGATTCGTGGCTGGGAATTACTGGCATTTTCCACTTGTGTCGGCGCGACGGAAAAATCGCCGCGGCAACTAATTTCACTGCGGAGAATGGAAAGTTGCGCGAATAGATTCGTGCGTCGAATGTCACGGGTTTCCCGAAAGTGTAACGCGTCTTGCACTTTAAAGAGAGAGAGAGAGATTGAGAGGAGGAAAGGGCAAAACGATCGTATGGATTTCTCGTTCTGTATTTCGAGGACGTTGGATCTCTCGGATATCGCGGCCACTGATGGTAAAAAAAGATCGGTTTGTTTTTTCTCTCTCTTTCGATCACCGATGAAAAATGAAACGACGCGCGCGGCTCGATCCTTGATCTTGACACTGGTCGTGACGTCGACGCGTAAAGTTCAACGTGCCCACTATAATAACCGATGCAATTAGAGCGGAACGCACAAGACGCGGAAACCGGCTCGCCGGTAACTTGACCGATATCGAAGCGGGTGATGGCGAAAAGAAGAAATTGCAGAACGACCACTTTCGCGAAGCCCCGAATATTTCATTTCGCGGCAAGCCTTTCAAATTCTCTCTCTCTCTCTCTCTCTCTCTCTCTCACGCGCGATCTTTGCAGGAGGCTTTTCCGAATCGATTTATGACCAATTTTACCAACGCCCACTAAAACTTTCGCTTTTGACTCGAAAAATAAAACTCCCCCCCTCCCTCGATCCTCTTTCGGCAGAGAGAAAGAACTCCGTGGAGAAAATAATAGAATTAAAATGACTGAGGAACGCATTTATTTTTCCAGATAATTCTTGGATTCCTCTTCGTATCCACGCTCGGGGATCCGATTAGAACGAAGAGAGAGTAAGTATTATGGGTTTCAGTGGAGTTTCTTTATTTTGAAGGGAACGAGGAGAGATTAATGGGAGTGAAAATTTCTAGGCCACCAACCTCGTACAATCCTCCATCGTCTTCTTATGGAGCTCCGGACGTAGGTTTACCACCACCTGCAGTGCCGTCTTCCTCGTATGGTGCTCCATCGTCTTCTTACGGTGCACCGTCGGTACCTTCATCCTCGTATGGCGCTCCATCGGTACCGTCATCCTCCTATGGTGCCCCATCGGTACCGTCCTCCTCGTACGGCGCCCCATCAGTACCATCGTCTTCGTACGGTGCCCCATCAGTACCATCCTCGTCGTACGGTGCTCCGTCAGTACCTTCGTCCTCCTATGGGGCCCCATCGTCCTCTTATGGTGCGCCGTCCGTGCCGTCCTCATCCTATGGCGCCCCGTCGGTACCGTCCTCGTCTTATGGAGCACCATCGGTCCCATCGTCATCGTATGGTGCACCATCGGTGCCCTCCTCCTCTTACGGTGCCCCATCCTCCTCCTACGGTCCACCGTCCAGCAGCTACGGGGCACCATCCGGTCATGGGTTCGACTCGGGCTCCGGAGACCACGGTTCCTTCGGCGGTGGCCAAGGATCCTTCGGCGGCGGTGACCATGGATCCTTCGGCGGAGACCATGGATCTTTCGGGGGTGATCATGGTGGATCTTTCGGGGGTGATCACGGTGGATCTTTCGGGGGTGATCACGGTGGATCTTTCGGAGGCGGTCATGGCGGTGACTCCCACGGCCCCTCGTCGTCCTACGGACCACCATCGGACTCTTACGGACCACCTTCGGACTCCTATGGTCCACCATCCGATTCCTACGGTCCACCGTCCGACTCCTACGGGCCACCAGCTCACGACGAGCCAAAAGGCGTCTGGAAGAAGAAGCTCACGTGGAAGGCGGAGTGGAAGCAAATCTGGAAGTCAGAGTCCAAGCTCACGTGGAAGCAAGAGTGGAAGAAGGTCCAAGTGCCCGTCTGGAAGGAGGTTCAGGTGCCAATTTGGAAAGAGATCAAAGTGCCGGCCTGGAAGAAGGTGCAGAAGCCAGTCTGGAAGGAAACCCAGGTAGCCGTGTGGAAGGAGGTTCAGGTGCCCGCATGGAAGAAGGTCTGGAAGCCGATCTGGAAGGAGGTGCAGGTGCCGGTCTGGAAGGAGGTTCAGGTGCCGGACTGGAAGAAAGTCTGGGTGCCTGAGTGGGTGAAGGTTGGAATCCCCGGCGAGCAATACGTGGGCAAGGATCATCATGGCTGGGAGTACACCAGCCACGACCTCTGGAAGAAGAAGCTCGTCTGGAAGCCGGTGTGGAAGAAGGTCTGGAAGACCGAGAAGAAGAAGGTCTGGGTGAGCGACAAGAAGCTCGAGTGGAAGGCCGAGTGGAAGCAGATCTGGAAGACGGAGAAGAAGCAAGCCTGGGTACCGGACAAGAAGCTCGTCTGGAAGGAGGAGTCCGTCCAGGTCTGGGTGCCCCAGAAGAAGCAGGTTTGGGTCACCGAGAAGAAGAAGGTCTGGAAAGACGAGTGGAAGAGCAAGTGGGTACCCGTTTGGAAGGACGTGCAAGTACCAGCCTGGAAAAAGGTTTGGAAGCCAGTTTGGGAGAAAGTTTGGGTACAGGCGGAGCCTCATCACGATGAAGGCCACGGCGGCTACAAATAATTCGAGAGTCGTCTCATCGAGATAAATCGACACCGATAGTCTTCCCCCTTCCCCTTTCGCTCGTTGTCCCCCTCGTTAACCGGAGGACCCGCGTGCCGCACCCGTACACCTGTTCAACGACAGCCTCCGACTCCCAACTGTTGAGTTCTGTCATCATCGGCTGTCAATCGGAATCCGATCCTAAGTCCTGAGACATCTATCGCCGGAAGTTCTATCGAACGATTTACTCCTCGACCTTGAACCAACATCAATTTGGTCTCCCTCCTCCCGAGGAAGTCAAATCTTTTTCTTTCTTTTTCTCATATCTCTCTCTCTCTCTCTCTCTCTCTCTCTCTCTATCTCTGTATTTTTCTACAAAGTTTTCGAGTCAGGGGGTCTAGAACTTGTAGATATTTTCGTAGCGGGGCACCAGTACTACTCGATCGGGTACCGGAAGAGTACTCGAGAGAAGTGCACAAATTCCGTAAGTAAGTACTACCAGCCAGTCTACCCCCTTGAGGAAGGAAGATCGCGACGCAGCCTCGAAACGATCGATGCAGAAGAGGGAAGAGGCGGCAGCTGCAATCTCAAGCCCTGAAGAGTGGGAGCCGCGTGCATTACATACGTTGCGAGAACCTTATCGCTAATTGCTAGAAAGCATGACATATTCGCGTAATGCGAGAAAGTCGACGGTACCATGGTTGATTCTCCCCCTCGGGTCTTTCACGAGTGGCAGAAGAAGAAACTCTTGTCGCATTGTTCTGTAACAGGTCCCCGACCTTCCCCCTGCGTGACGCGTGACGTCATCGTGTCCACCCGAGCACTCTCCCGTAGGAAAACTGTTGTCGACCCCATCAAATTTCGGGAGCTGCGCCCAACTTGCTTTCGCCCACTGTCGTCGATTATAAGCCGTCCATTTGTAAATAAGGAGGAACCACACGAGGGTGCTTCAAAGTGTTGATATTTTTGTACTTTCATCGTTTATGTTACTCGAATAAATGACATTTTTTTTATTATAGACCCTCTCGCTCTCTCCTCCTTCGGGGAAGTTTCCGTGGTTCTTTCTTCCCCTCCTCTCGACTCCGCTCCACTCCGCTCTGTTCCTTCCGAGGTCGTGGAGGTGGATGATGATGATGACGACGACCATCATCGTCTACCCCCTCGAGCTACCATCTCGAACCCCATTAAGCGCGATTAAGCGAGAATTATGGTATCAAGCGGAGGCGCCTTCGCCGTAATTAGCGCATTACTCGGGGAACGGGTGCTGCTCTTCAAGGTAAATCAGCCGTGAGACGTCAGTACTTTCCTAGCTTCGACATTAGGAGAGATATTTAGCTTAGGAGAGTCTCGTCTCCCTCTACCACCAGCCGTGTTGTACCGGTTCATTAGTGTTGGATGAAAGCGCGGGTTTCTAGAGGAGCCGACAAGTTCACCGCGATAGATTACACGGAAGATGCTTTCTAGGGATAAGCCGTTGCCGTTGCTGCCGTTGCCGTTGTTGTTGTTGTCGTTGCTCCCGGCTAAAAGAAGCGGCGCGAGACACTCGAGTTCAGGGGGTCGCGCAGGATGTGAACTCGGTCGACCTTTACTTTCTCTTGTTCGCGCGCGCGCGGATACCGAAGAACCGCGGGAGATACTGAGAGAAAGGGCAGCCGGAAGTGTCACGGCATTTCACCCTTCCTCCTCCCCCTCCACCGGAGATTGAGCGCCCGGTGAAAAACTCACACGTTCTCACGCGTGTGCTGCGACGAGGTTGTGTCTTCCACCATTGAAAAACTGTGAGAATCACTCGCTCCGTTGGGGGCGGGGGGGGGGGGCACTTTCGAGGGTTTGCCATGGTCTTCAAGGTTCTCCAGTTTCTGGACTTTTCCCGATTTTTGGATCTTCCGATTTTGGGGATGTTGCGCGAGTTCGGCGGCGAGTTCTCGGGATTAGGATTCGGCGTTTCTCGGAAACGTCGTCGGGGTGCACACCCTCGTCACCGCGTCGAATCGAGGGGAGGAAAGGACGGGTACGCGCGCAAGTTTCCGCGACGAGAGAGTGAAAGTTTGAAGATTCGCGCGAGTAATTGGAGTACCGACGAGTCTGCGCGCCGCCGCGGAAAACCTTGAGGTCGCGCGCACCCGCGACATTCACCCTCCGGTCGAGGAACGTCGAGAAGCACCCTCGGGAGCGACACGGGGAAATATTCCCTGCGACCACCCCCAACCCCGTCAAGCGTGGGTGAGGCGGATACCGATGGGGGATGCGATAGGAACGAGGGGAGGAAGCGAAAGGGGTGCCTGGAGTATCCGGAAGTCATTTGGAGGCGCAGCGGGTGGAAAATGGCTGCGAGAATCGAGTCGCGTGCTGACGATGGAATAACGGCGGTCTAGGGGCACGCGCTCTTTTAAACGCGACTCCACACCACGACCAAATCGACGCGAATCCCGCTACTAGCGTGCGCGCGTTATACCGTCTCTCTCCCACCTTCTGTGACTTTCTAACCAATCTCGCTCCCTCCCCCTTCCCCTTACGGAGGATCGAGGGCCCCGCTAAAAACGCGTTCTCCACGGGACCGTTTAATGATCGCCAATGATCCCGAGAAAGATTATCCGGTCTCTTCGCGGAGAACAAATGGCACTGCTTAAATTTCCTACTCCATTTTACTCTACTCTACTCCAGTCTACTCCGCTCCATTCCTCTGGGAAACACTCGCGGCGGTCTGTAATAATTCGCAATGACACTAAAACGCCCCTTTCTTTTAGCTCGGCCAAGTTTTATTACCTGCGGAAATCGACAACTCTGCGAGGACTCTCAATGAGCGAAGTCTCTCCTCCACTTTGCTCTCACCCCCCTCCCCCTTCCGCGTCGAGGAGTCGAAAGATCGTCGGGAATACTTTCCTCTCGGCGTTTTGGCGCTTATCGAGCGATTTCTCGCGATTCTTCCGTCGGGGAAGAAACTTCCTCCTCTGTAGGCTACTCGCGTCTTTCCTTGCTCGCTCGCTCGTTTGTTTGTTTGTTTTAGTTTCTCACTAGGAGAGTCGCGAGCACGCGAGTTCGCGATAAGATATTCTTAAGAGTGTCGCTCGTCGACTCGAATTAACGGAGTTTTATATTTAGCCCGTGGTTTCCCGGTTAAAAGTGCCTGAAATTCGCACGCTTCTCCGCGCGTGAGACCATTCGCACCGAATTAAACAACGAAAGCTTCTCTTTATGCGCGCCGCTGTGCCCACGTACACGCACACGCGCACGCGAGCGAGCGCGCGCGTACGAACCTACGTATTACCCAATAGAAAGCGAAACGCGCGAAGGCTACGCTTTACGACTATTCGTCATCGACGATCTCGTTTCAATGAGAACGATCGATTTCCGTGCGATTTCGTGCCATTTTCGAGCGATTTTCGCTCGATTTCGATCGTCCCTCCCGAAAATTCCGCACTTTTCACGCGCGACTCTGGATAAACGAGGACGGGAGGATTCAGACGCGATCGCTCGCCAGGGTAGCTCGAAAGCGAAGTTCATTAACGAGCAACGCGCGTCGCACTCGATCTGTCGTAATATAACGGGAACTAATTACGGTAATTCTGAACTGGCCTGTCCGCTACCGCAGATTGCGCGACTTGTCTCGAGACGCAGCAGCACGCGGGTGCAAGGAGAATCGAAGGAAAGTGGTGTGCGGCAACGCCGATTTATCGCACGCGATTTTCCCCGTGACGATTTTCCCCGAGAGTCGCGCGGGAGACGGCCGTACGACCGCGCGCCGCAAGAAGATGACCGTCGTCGCCTCCTCGCCCTCGTCGCGTCGTTTCGCGGAGAATTTTCACGGGGTTTGCGGAGGGGCCGCGGTATTCGCGTAAAATCCATTTCCCGAGCATTTTCCGCGGTTTCTCGCGAGTTTTCACGGCGAATCGGAGAATCGCCGAAGGATTCTCGAGTAAAGCGAACTCGGCGAGTCGGACAAGGCCACTTTCACGTAACTCTATGTATGGTCGGGGACAGTAGTTTTGTTCTTTTCGTTCGGTCCTCTTTTCTCCTCCCTCTCTCTCTCTCTCTCCAGATTTTGTCATCGAGCAGTTCGCTTCCTCGTGCTATTCGTTCCGGCGTTTCTAGCGGATGACGCAACGCGTGACAAAAATCTCGACGTACTCTCTAAGGTCGGCCATTATTTATTACTTCACGACCCATTGTGTTTGACGTTTCTTACGTCCATTATGTCAAGCGCCCCCCTGCCCCCTCGTCCGACCACACCGTGGATTTCGCAAGAGCGTTAGCACGGCAAACAGGTTCGTCGCGGTTTCCTCCGCGGCGTCCAGGAAGAAGCCGCGGCGGGTCCTCCGAGGACCATCCCCCGCCCGTCATCCCCTCGCGTTTTTTGCGTCTCGCGCAATTTCAATTACCAGCGGAGGTTCACGGCCGAGAATAATGGCCGGCTTTTACGATACCGTCGTCCATCAAGCACGTAATTTCACCTAGATCTAGATATCGCGCATCGCTGCTCACGACCTGGAACTTTCCAATCAGCTCGGAATGTGTTTCGTTGCGCGTCATACCGGGAGTACCCCCGTCCCCCCCATTGGCCTGTTACACATCGAAAGTGATGAACATATCGAGCACCAGTTACACGTGAGAATATCGAGTCACGTTCGAGTCCAGAGGAGGGGTGGGGGTAAACGCCAAATCTCTCTTCCCGAGGGATGTGACGAGGAGTCGCGAAAAATGGCGGGAGGGTTCTCCGGAGACGCTTCACGTTCTCCAAGAGGAAGTTTCAGACCTATGGGGGGGACTCATGGGGGATTTTGGAAAAAATGATCGAACTCGTCGCGGTGGACGAGCATCACGTGCGCGGGGGGTTCGCCTCTATGTACGAGCACTCATTACGGAGTCATTTCACTTTCGAACCGGAATAATCACTCATCCTCCTCCTCCTCCTCCTCCTCACCCATCCTCCCTCACCTCCCTTTCCCGTGGTGTGCCTCGAGCTACGTACACATCGCTCTCTACTCATCCGTTACATAAATGAAGGAGAAAATACAACAATAATTCCCTGCCACTTTAATCTCTCTACTTTCCGAGCACGGCATAGTCGTAATTTTAAATGGAATATTAAGACCTCTCTCACTCTCGCTCTCTCTCTCTCCCTCTCTCACCTTTGATGTGCCCGTAATTCTATTTGAGTTTATCGCCAACTCTGCACTTCTGCGCGCGCGTGTATGTAATAGACAACACCACGCGCGATGAATATCGAAAATGATGCCGGACCGATAAAATTTCAAGTCAAATCGTATTTCCCGGGTCTCTCCTTCGCTTTCCAACTAATCCAATGGTTCAAAAGTTCGAACTTTGAAATTTTCTGGATTTTTCGAAGGCCGTCGAAGGTCATCGATCATCGAGATTCGATCCTGAGGATCGTCGGTACTTGGGAACGTGTCCCAGGTCCGAATCTGGCCGAATCTAAAATCCAATGGAGAGACGAGAGACGGGGGTGGAAAACTATTCGGGGATGGGGAAAAGGCGGCGCGCGAGGGGGTGAGTTTCCATGATCGAGCTCGACACACCGACACGTGCGCGCGCGATCGGGAAAGTCATTCGTCCGAGAATTCCGAGACCTGCGAATGATTTGCGTTGACGATTAATGGGAGCTCGAAGGTGCGAAGAGGAACCTCTCGCTCTTCCGGGGAAGATCTTCCTTCGTATCCGTGTATGCGCGTGTATCAGAGTTCAGGCATAAAACGGTAATTTCACTTTCGAGCGAGTATCATCTTCGCAGAAAGGAGTCACGTGAAAGACTCTCTACTTAATCGTGTTACATATCACGGAAGTGTGTGCAGTTGCACTTGCACATGCACCTTGACTCCCTACGAGAAGGAGACTTTCCCTCTGACGAGGAGATCGTCCGTCCGGTCTGGCCTGGCCTGGCCTCTTCGACCAATAAGGAGATACAGCGATGGACAGGGGGCTGGAGATGGGAGGGGAGGGGTTTGCGTGATTCCACGACTTTCCCATGGTACTCGGACTTTGCGGAAAGCACTTGATCTCTCATCGAGTTTGTATGGAAAAACATTATTGCGTCTCTCTCTCTCTCTCTCTCTCTCTCTCTCTGTACGCGCACTCAAATCATTACGAGATCTCCCCGAAAAATTTGCCTCTTGTCTGACCATAACTTCCACAGCGGTCTTTTTCTACTGACTGGCGCGTGACTCGTGTCCTACTAAGGATTCCCGAATTTGATCGACCGGCGAATATCTGGCTTTGTAAACATTGCTCAATAAATTAGAGTCGTAACGAGTCTAATCACTTTAATAACTCATCTATCAAAGAGGGAAAAAAATGCTAATCTGTAGCATCTCGCATAAAATTCCCATAAATTCCGCTCATGAATATGGAGATTCGCACGTAGGAGGAATCCAGGAGATTTCGCACGCTTCGACGCCGATACGATCCCCGTCGAAGTACGACCATCAAATTTTTATCGACGAGTCAACAATGTCATTCGTAATCAACGAAATTAGTAATCAGCCATAAACGGATTATCTTAAAAAAACCTGTTCTCTCTCTCTTTCTCGGAACATTTGAAATTACTGAGGAAATGGCGAGAGACTTTTCCTATGGAAGACAAATCGTTTCTCTTATTATTTATAGATTGCGGTAGAAAGGGAAAAAGAAAAAGAGAGACAGAGAGAGAGAGAGAGAGAGAGAGAGAAGCCCGCGAGTATTGTACGAGATTTGATGAGGCAGCACTTTCTTACCTCGTCGGGGAAGTTGCGATCTCAAGAATTTGTATACGTGTGGTTTAACGCGTTTGTGGTTTCAACGAGTATCTTAGAACCAGGCAGGCGGCTCACGACACCTCGGAATGACTCGTAAACCTAATGCAATCCTGCGAAAAGTACATAATACCTGACAATTTACCACGCGATAAAGCAGCTTTGACGTCTCACCACCACCAGCACAGACGTAATAACACTAGACAGGCATAGTCTTCGTGACATTGTCCTTCAATTACTATCACCTGCCTGCCACCGTGGAGCCGTTCACCTGGTGAACGGCGCCAAACGTAAATCCCGTCTGTCTCTCCCGATTAAAAGCGCGTTAACGAGGAGGACGTCTCCATCCAAAATCACGTGCGCGCCAAAAGTGCGGGAGAAAATCGATCGGTCGACCGCGAACGATACGACAACGGGTTGTTCCAGAGCGCGGAGAGTCGCGTCGCGAGTTTTTCCCCGGTGAATCTGCGAGATCAGCCGGTGGAGTGTTTCCGACGGGAGGGGGAGGGGGGAAGGAGAGATTTAGTCGGGGGGAAAGAGTCCCCGGGGAGTTTGCGGGAGTGAAAATCCTCGTCGGTGCGACGAAGGGACGTGGTGGGTACCGACCGTCGTGGGGGTGAGTTTTGTTTCGGGGGGTGGGGGGAGAGGGGGAGGGTTATCGATGCGGAGCGATAGGCATCGTCCATGTTGCAGCTCGGGACGAGGATCGAGCGTTCGAGTTCTTACGTATCGAGAGACCAGTTATTATCACTTTCACCGATGTGCTCCGGTGAAGAGACCGGATGCCATTTCTGCCGAACGTGCGTTGCTCGTGTGCTCGCGCACGCACGCACGCACGCACGCACGATGTCCTTCGGAACACTGTAGAAACAACCGCGTGCCGAGGCGGCTCCTTCGTAACACCCACGCACGTTCCCCGCACACTAATCGGTAGTAGTTGGGTCGTTCGTTCGCTGAAACTGGATTACCGCTAGCGTCGGAGGGGGTTGGGGGTGAGTTCTCCCCGTGGAGGAGTCCGATGACCCAACTCATCCTGCGGAAGATGCTAATCGAGGCAATTAAAGCTCGGGCGAACGTAGGCACATGTAAGAATTGCGGTTCTCCCGAACGTGTCTGTCGTGGAACGGCGAGGGAGGGGGAGGGGGAGGAAGGGAGTAATGGGACAAACGCGTTTCGCATGACAATTGGCGAGCGAGGAATCGCGGCGTCTCCACGGAGTATTAGGTAACTCGACTAAACACTCTCGCTTGCCATACGGAGGTCCTCCGGAGGAGGTGGGTGGTGGAGCACCACCTTCTCCTCGGTCCAAACGGAGTCGAGGAAAAGAGCAGCTGCTCGCGGCGGTCGTCGAGCGGCGGTCGCCGAGGAGGCCCCGACCGGGCTCAGGTTTCTTTCACTTTCCAACGAAACGACCTGGTAATATATAAACAAACAGGCGGCAATGAAGTTTTTCTGGCGAAATTTCATTGCCTCGGAGATTTCACTGATCCGGGCCTCCACGTGTCCCCACCACCACCACCACCACCACGTGGGGAAAAGTATTACGCGTAAAAGCCGTCGCGCGCAAAGCGGTCGAACAAAAAGCGATGATTTATCCGCCGACTTTTTCCCGAGACTGTCCCTCGTCCGTCCGATTTTTCAGTCGCGTCGACGAGGAACCGAGTGATTCCTCGACCTCGAGGTTTTCCGCGGATGTACGAATCCTTCGGTGAAAGAGGGAGGTGGTGGGGTGGAGGACGGGAGCGGAAACTTTCTTCGGGAACCTGCCGGTGTGCGTCGAGATGGAATGGAGATGTTTATCGATCGCTTAAGATGCACAAGCGGAACAGCCAATGGCGAGGAATGGTCAAGGTAGAAATTTATATGGGGAGGTGATAAATGGCCGGAGTAGCCATCGCCGAGTGAATTACGGCGGCCGGATATCTAATAAAGAACGTCTAATAAAACCTGCCGCCTTACCTCGCCGAGTTCTTCCGGAAAGATCGCCAATTTGGCGGAAGAGCCAGGGGGATGGGCGGCATGGGGCGGGATGGGGTGGGGAGGGGAGGGGGTTCGACGAGAAAGTCAAACAGGACAATTTTCATATCCCGCAAGATTTACGAGCTTGTCCACTAATAATAACTGGAAAACCTGTCGAACGTGGCGGCGAATCGCGCGAATCGCCCATGGGACCCCATGGAGATTGGCGGTGAAACTGCAGCGTCACTTTGAGATCCTGATGGAGAGGGTCGAAGAATGACCCACTTTTCGCTCGGTCCCCGCTCGTCGCGCGAGTCGAATTCCAGAGCGAAGACGTTTCGAGAAGCAGCGTCGCGAGGACACGGATCTCCATGGGTCTATGGGGTTTGCGCGATTAGAAAGCGAACTGTGGGTGCCGTGAAAAAAAGGTCGACCGAGTGATCAACTCTAGGAAGGAATTTCAGGGTTTTCACCGTTTTCTTTCTCCAGCAGTCTACCTGGGGACTCGGGGGCGGAGGAGGAGGAGGAGGACGGGGTGGATTCTTATCTAATACTCCAGAATTCTCAGGTGCTTCCCCCGCCCCTCCCCCATTTCTAATAACAGCTTCCGATTAGCGTGCTCGGAGAGTCCCGAGCTCTCCACCGCTTCCTCCGCAAATGCAATCTTTTCTAGAAATTTCGCGATGCACGCCATTTCCTGGCGGTGTGTTTCCATCCGGGGGAGGAAGAGGGGGGGCACACCACGAAGAGGAGGAAGCGAGGAAGCGTCGTGGGATTTCGTGGTCCCACGCTAGTCCCAGGCCCGGTTCCCGTTTAGCCGAGATTCCGATTGTTCGCGCGCGAATTCGCGCGAGCGAAATCCCATCGGGGTTCCGGCTCGTCCAGGAGTCGCGCGCGCGCGCACAAGAGATAGATAGAGAGAGAGAGAGAGAGAGAGAGAGAGAGATCGAGTTCCTCTTTTCCCGGTAGCTCGTGTCGTTTCGACTGTTTAAGCCGAGTGGCGATACCTCCTGAGAATGTTGACAAAGGCTAATAGACGGCGAGTGTTCGCTCGTTCGCTCGTTCGCTCGTTTAGCATAAGTGAAACCTCCTCTGTCTAGCCAGATTACTCTCGTGGCAGGAATTTAGAATCGGGAGCAGGGTCTTTTCAGCGAATCCTTTAGAAACTGGAATAACCGGAAGTGGCCCGTGTTCCTCGCGCGTTGCGTCCTGGGCCGCCGCTGGATAGACAAGCACGCGCTAATCTTTCAATTCACTTTCATCCGCAACAACGCGCGCGCGCGACGTCTACGTGAGAGAATGCGAGCGCGAGCGCAAACGCAAACGCGAATGCGAACGCGAAAGAGCAAAACGTCCTGGACCCGCAGAGACGGCGGTGAGTCAGCATTACCGAAGCGCCGAAGACTTATCTAAATTTAATCGTTGCGCTATCCCATCTATCAATGACGAAAGGGAGAGGAGGTGGGGGCAGGGGGGGGGGGGGTGGCAATTCGCCGTCGAAACGAAATTTCTCAGAAGCGCGCACCAGGACCGGAAGCTACCAACGACGGGGAAGGAGGATCCTCCGGCCCCCGGAGGCACGTCGCGTGATCGATGGATCTAACGACGGATCGATAGATCTCGCTCGCTTCCTAAATGAACGTGCGCGGTGACCTTGACGAGTCCTCGCAGGAGTTCCCCGATTGTCCGGAGGTCGCGGCGTCCGGGCGAACGGAGGATCCGCGCGAGCGGTGAAACTTATGTAAATTGACTCCTCGAAGAATTCTGAATTTCGAAAACAAATGGACGCCGGGATATTCAGCGCGGCTGTTTAGTTATGGTAGCGCGACGGATCTCTTAGTATTTTTCCGCTAGGAGCGGCAAGATGGGGCGGGGGGATGGGGGCTAATGGGTCCAGCGGGACATTCGAGGATAATTAGAGAAAAAGAGAGAGAGAGCGAGCAAACGAGTGGAAATGCCCCAATCCGGGGTCGGGGGGTGGGGGTGGAAAGCAGGCGGTTCTCATGAACGAAGTGCGTGTCGAGCGGGGGGCAGGGGGGTCGTAGAAAGAAAAAGCGAGCGGGTCCAGAGAGCAGAGAGTTTGACCGCGGAGAAACCGCTAGCCGGCAAAACCGGAATCCATTAAAATGCCCGAGCTGGCCTCTACGTCATTCGTCACGCACGACTCGCTACTCCAAGAGAGGAGTCCTCTCCTCGTCTTTCACCCCCCGCGGAATCTGGAGCAGCAACGCGCAACCTTGCCGCATAACCTTGCGGCTTGAACTTCGCCTTCGGGAAGAAGGGGTGGCGGAGGGGTTCGCGCACCCCTGACTCTCCTGGTATCCCGTCCACTCCCGCTCTCCCTCTCTCTCCGTCTCTCCCTCCCTCCCCCCGCTCTTTTTACCGTTCCCCAGGAACTCCGGCGAGCGGTAACGGGCGAATGGCCCCATATGGGCGACCACGCACACGTTCTCGATCACTTTCTCCGAGCGATGGCCTGCCCGCCGGAATAAAGAAAGATCGCGCTCGCGCGCGCGAGCGCTGCGCGCAGAGCGGGGAAAAGGGTTCGCGCGTGAAAGAACCGACAGTTCCGGAGACTCGGCTGGAATTCCTCCACCATCGGTCGTCCTCTCCACTCAATTGGTGCGAATTCCAGCGGCAACGCCACCACCACCACCACCGGAACCGCCACCTCCTCCACCACCATCGTCGGCGCGACCACCACCATCGCCACCTGTTGCTACACCGAGAGCCGCCCGGTTTGCATTGGGGGAGGATACGCGCCTATATAACCGCGACGTTCCGCTGATTGGCCGAAGTAACTTACATTTTCCTGTGCTCAGGGAACTACCAAACGCGGACCGAGCCCGCTGGCCGGCACTGCGACGATATGAAGATTCGCCCGAGATACGCGGTCAGTTCTCAATTCTTCTCTCTTCTTCTCTCTTCTTCTCTATTCGCTTCTCTTCTCTTCTCTTTCTCTCTCTCTCGCTTCGTTTCCTTCGATCGATTTCCCTCCACGGTGAATTCTCCTAGCCAAATTCCTAGCTCAGAATCCAAATTGACCCAAATTGAAATCCACCCCTTTTCTTCTTCTTCTTCTTCTTCTTCTTCTTCTTCTTCTTCTTCTTCTTCTTCTTGAGAGTGACGTGATTTTTTTTTGTCGCTTCGACTGTCCTTTCTTCCTTCCGCAGTTGTGAATCGAGAGCGATCGGATTGGACGGTGATCGTTACCGCCGAAGAGACGGTCATTTTCCACGTTCTATAACGCGTACTACTTTTTCTATTTTCGATAGATACGCGTCGCAGAGTCAATACAGATTATGAAATGTTTGACGGTTCTCGAAAGTAGAACGCCTACGCTCGACCTGGATACTTTGCTTTGGACTTTCCAGATTTTTATACGGCGACCTTTTTCCAATGGCTTTCGGCGATGCCGAGATATTCGCCATCGATTCCCGCGCTCATCGAGTTTCTTTTTTCGCAGGCTGCACTAGTGCTGCTACTGCAGGCCGGTCTTGTGGCGAGTAAGGCTTTGGACCAGACGCAGTTACAGCTGCAACAGCAGCAGACTAAGCAGCAAACTCCGTGAGTATGACGTTTCTCAAAAACGTGGAAAACCCCGGACGACTACCCCATCCCCCTCTAATTTCTTCAAAAAATGACTTTCCTCTTCCGATAATTCGAACAGGTATGGCGTAGCGGCGCAAAAAAGAGTCGGGTATGACGGAGGTGGCTCTGGATTTGGAGGAGATGTAGGAGGAGGCGGTGGACATTTCGGAGGTGGTGACTTTGGTGGTGGTGATCACCACGGCGGCGGGGGTGGTGGCGGTTTCGCCGGATATCCCAGCGGTGGCGGCGGTGGTGGTGGCGGTGGCCATTTTGGAGGAGGTGACTTCGGGGGTGGTGACCATCACGGAGGTGGAGGTGGTGGCGGCTATCCCAGTGGAGGTGGCGGTGACTTTGGTGGCGGAGACCATCACGGAGGAGGCGGTGGTGGCTACCCCAGTGGAGGCGGCGGTGATTTCGGTGGTGGAGGAGACCATCATGGAGATTTCGGAGGTGGTGGTGGTGGTGGTGGTGATGGACACTTCGGCGGAGGAGATTTCGGTGGTGGTGGTGGTGGTGGTGGTGATGGGCACTTTGGGGGCGGTGGAGACATCGGGGGTGGAGGTCTGGATGAGCATCACGATGACCACCACGATGATCACCACCACGACAAAGGCTACTGGAAGAAGAAACTCATCTGGAAACCCGGTTGGAAGAAGATTTGGAAGCCGGCGAAGAAACAGATCTGGAAACCCGCGTGGAAGAAGATCTGGAAGCCAGTCTGGGAGCCCACGAAGAAGGCGGTATGGAAGGAGATCCAAGTGCCCGCGTGGAAAAAGATTTGGAAGCCAGTCTGGAAGGAGATCCAGGTGCCCGTCTGGAAGGAGATACAAGTACCGGACTGGAAGAAGATTTGGAAGCCGGTATGGGTGCCGATCAAGGTTCCGGCATGGAAGGAGATCCAAGTGCCCGCCTGGAAGAAGATCTGGAAGCCAGTCTGGAAGGAGATTCAGGTACCAGCCTGGAAGGAGATCCAAGTGCCCGCCTGGAAGAAGGTCTGGATACCCGAGTGGGTCAAGGTTGGCATCCCCGGCGAGCACTATCACGGAAAAGACCACCACGGTTGGGAGTACACCAGCCACGACCTCTGGAAGAAGAAACTGATCTGGAAACCGCTCTGGAAGAAGTACTGGAAGCCGGCGAAGAAACAAATCTGGGTGTCCGACAAGAAGCTGGAGTGGAAGGAGGCTTGGAAGCAAATCTGGAAGCCAGCGAAAAAGCAGATCTGGGTGGAGGACAAGAAACTCGTCTGGAAGGAGGAGTGGAAGCAAATCTGGAGGCCGGACAAAAAGTTGATTTGGGTGCCCGACAAAAAATTGGAATGGAAGGAAGCCTGGAAGCAGATTTGGAAGACCGACAAGAAGCTCGAGTGGATACCGGACAAGAAATTGGCCTGGAAGGAAGCCTGGAAGCAGATCTGGGTGCCCGCGTGGAAGGAGATCTGGGTCCCGGCCTGGAAGAAGATCTGGAAGCCAGTGTGGATCTCCGAGTGGTTCCCGAGCGAGGATCATCATCATCATCATGGATGGGAGGATCGCAAGGATGCTCAAGCTTCGGGGACTCAGCTGGTCCCCTCGAATTCGGACACGACGAAGCAGAAGAAAACCCCGCAACCCCAGCAACCCCAGCAACCCCAGCAACCCCTACAACCCCAACAACCCCCAGCGCTACCAGGACAAAACGCTAAAGTCAGGTGGGACAGATCGTTCGCCGGAGCGTTGCCTACGATCACCCAGGACCTGGTGCCTCCTCCGGTACCATCCAAGGAAAATGAGGCCGCGAGCACCTTCGCGTTCCCCGGCCGCTGATCCCCCCCCCCCCCCTTGCGCAAGCAGCAGTTTTCGCTAACTTTTCTACTATCCTAAAATGCTTGTACAAAAAGGCTCGACTCGAGAGTATTGTATGATAAGCCTCTGTATATATTATAAGATTTAGGCTAAGGTGGTAAGTCGCGAGCAACCCTAAGTATTAATGGAACATCGAGGGGGTTGCTCGCCCATCGGACTGACCAGACTCACCTCGAGTTACATTCCGGGCGAGCTTCGTGCTCCCCCGCTCTTTTTTATACTCCGACACGTTGTTGTTATTGTATCATTTTGTTAACTAATGCCGTTACGAATAAAACAATCATTAATATTTTGTTAATAAAATTCGTCCGTCTCTCTCTGGTTATTTCCGCCTCGAAAAAGCGTCCTGGTTTCGTGATGCAACTTCATCCGTGGGCTCGCCTCCTTCGATGGTGGAGGAAAAGATTGAAGGGGCGAAGGGGGGGGGGAAGGAACGGAGAAAGTAGATTCGTTCGTGGAAGGAAGTCGCGCGGGCACCGTACGCGGAGGAAGCCGAGCGTGGAGAAAGTATCTCCTCCACCTCCTCCAGGAGGGGAGCACCCACGCGTTCTGCTCGTTCTCCGCTGCGAAATTAATTCGAGGCGGTAGCGGCGCACCAAGTCCATCAAAGTCCCGATGTTCTCTCGTCGGTGGATCCAAGTAGAGTCCTCGACATCGTCGGCAGATTTCACCTGGTGGCCCTGCCGCGTAAGACCGGATTCCAACGGTGACCGCCGCCACCACCACCATCACCATCGCCATCACCATCGTCGTCGAGAAAACCGGAGAAAAGTTCAATTTCCAATCGAGCCGCGTTTCCACTTTCGATTCGGTTTCTTATTTGATTGATGCTAATCGTCCATTATGCCGTCCGTCCGCTTCTTCCATTCCGCTCCCCCCTTCCCCACCTAGGCACGGCGAATATCGACTTCCGATCTCTGGAATTCGCGAAGCGCGCAAACAAGTGCAGGTGGGGATGGAGATGGAGGAGGCGATCACGAGATTCCCTCCACGAAGATTTTCCTCGACGGAGGAAAACTCTGGCGGCGTCCCCTCGTCCTTACTTTCTTTCCTTCGGTGTCGGGGAGGCGCTTCCGGAGGATTCCCTGGAGCGTCCCGAGTGTAGCGACGGAGCGTCGTGGAGATATGGTCAAGGTTGGTCCTCCAGAATGTTCCTTTTCAACGTTTCTCCTCCTAACCCTCCTCCCTCCCTCGCGTTCCATTGAAATGTTAATTCGAACGCTGAATGGAGGAGCACGCGATTCCTGCGATAAGATCGCGCGCGCCTCAATAATGATAATAATAATGATAATGATGATGGTAACGGCACGCACACCCACTTCGCATCCAGGAGACAATACTACCGCGACGGTACGTCGCGCGTCATTACCGCAAATGTCGTTGTTGGCGCACTTTAATTTCCGGGCCCCTTGAAAAATGGGAGCGAGAGACGAATCTAACGAGATCCGCCTGACGTGGAAAATTTCGCGCGAACTATCGCGATTCGTCGGGGAAAAAATCCGAAGTCGTCGCCGCGACTTCCTCGAGAGAGCAACAACCGGAAGCGGTCGTTTTTCACGTTCCGGTGGCCCCTGGAGGAAGGGAGCCGGCGGCGAGGCGTCGGACGCGCGAGGAAAAATGTGACTTTCGTAAAAATCTTCGGTTCAGGATGTTGCGGAAGGTCAGTTATTACGGCCCCACGAATAAACGTGATTCCAGAATGTAGCGGATAATTAACGAGTCGCTCGTGACCAATCGACTTTGATGCCGTGGAAACGAACCGCCGTTTATAAGCTCTGATTACCTTGTCTAGCCAGGAACTAATCAAATAAAATGTACATATTCGAAAGTGACTCTTTTTACCCACTCCCCGGATACTCGGCGATTTCATCTTGGATTTATTAATTTAACTAGTTCCTTCCTCTCTCTCTCTCTCTCTCTCCTTTTTTTCAATCGACCATCAAATCCAGCCCGATAAATTCGCCCATTGATCCCTTAACTTGCAATGACGTCACAGAGACGCGATAAGTCCTTGCGTGTGATCGACCTTGATGTCGCTCTTGGCATGTACAATTGGAAATTAAATCGTAAGGCAAGGGGTTAAAGGAAAACGCTCGTCGCGCGTGCACGAGGAAAACTCGGACGTCTCTCCGTCGCTCTCCGGAACAGTTTCGCGGAGACACTTCGCGGGGAAATTCGCGAGATTCTGCCAAATTGGAAGAAGCGATATTGCGCAATTGCGGAGATTGTCGATAAACATTGAAAGAATGCAAGGTCCGGAGGAGCTGCGACACTTAGCGGGTACTTTCACCTTCCATCGAAACTGTATAAACAAATTAGTGTTCCTGCGATAATAAGTTTGTCAATTGCAACGCCGTGAGAGAAACAATCGGACTTTCCAATGCGGATGGTTTGGCCTGTTCACCCCCGCGCGGCCATTTTACCGCGGAGGAGGACCGCGAGACTGGAGGAAGGTTCGTCGGGAAAAGATATTTTTGTCCGGGGTCAGGGAAGGGTCGAGCGATGATATCGCTCGTGGTCCGCATAAACCAGTTATTGTTAAGGATCGTTAACAAACGAGAGACTCTAGGAGCCGATTCCCGATAAAAGGGAGAGAGGATCCCGAGGTGGAAATAGTTTGTAGCCGTCGAAGATGCTGTACGCGTTGGTCTCGCTGGTCTGCGTCCTTCTGGGTATCTACTGCGTCCTCGACTGCCGGAAGCCGCCCAATTTTCCACCAGGTGCGCCCGGGTGACCGCTTTACCAGCGGTTCTCAACGCAATCTGTCATTTCGCTTTTATCCTTGCCACGCCTGTTCGCACGCAGGACCACCCTGGCTGCCGCTGATCGGCTGTCTGCCGACCTTCGGGAAGTTGCGCTCGAAGCATGGCTACCTGTACCTGGCGATCCAGAAGCTGTCGAGCAAATACGGGACCATCATGGGACTGAAGCTGGGAAACCAGAAGATCGTCGTGGTCTCCACGCACGACCTCATCAAGGAGGTCCTCCTCCAGGACGAGTTCAACGGACGACCCGACGGCTTCTTCTTCCGCGTGAGAGCCTTCGGCAAACGCAACAGAGGTTGGACCTTTTTCTTTTATGCTTTCTCGAAAATGAGAGAGAGAGAGAGAGAGAGAGAGAGAGAGCAACGCAAGGTTTCTTTCGAGCAGGAATTTTGTTCGCGGACGGGAGCAACTGGTCGAACTGTCGAAAGTTCACCGCGAAGCATCTGCGAACCTTCGGGTTCGGTCGGTCCTTCATGACGAGCCAACTGAACCTGGAAGCCGAACACCTGGTGGAGTACCTGCGAGGACTGAGCGAGCACGGGCCGGTGGCCATGCACACGGCGTTCGACGTCGCGGTTTTAAATTCGCTTTGGTCCCTCTTCGCCGGCCGCAGGTTCCAGTACACCGACCGCAGGATCCAGGAGATCATGCCGCTGGTTCACAGAGTCTTTAGGTCTCCGACTTCCCATCCACCTCCTAATTCTCGACAGGCGAGAGGGACTAACGACTTCCGGTTCTACCCAACAGGCTCATGGACACCATGGGAGGGATCGTCTCGCAGATGTCCTTCCTGCGTTTCGTGATCCCCGAGCTGTCCGGCTACAACGACCTCATGAGGATCCTCCGCAAGTTCTGGGGCTTCCTGGACGAGGAGATCAGCAATCGGGAGAAGAGCATGTCCGAGGGTCAGCCAAAGGATCTGATCGAGGCCTACCTCCAGGAAATCGCCTCGACCGCGACGGAAGAGAAAAACGACACGATCTTCGACCGTGAGTTCTCCGTTCTCTCATAAATGTTGATTAATGGTGGGGAAGTGGGAAGGGGGAGGGCGAAGGAGAAGACCCGAGGACGATCCCACGAGTGGATCTCCCTTCCAGGCGAGAACCTGATGATCCTCTGCCTGGATCTGTTCCTGGCCGGTTCGAAGACCACCACCGACACCCTAGCGATGACCTTCTCCTTCCTCGCTCGCAACCCCCACTGGGTGAAGATCCTGCAGGAGGAACTGGACACCGTCGTGGGAAGGTCCCGGGCGCCCGCTCTGGAGGATTATCCGTCCCTACCCATGATGGAGGCCTTCCTGACCGAAGTACATTCTCCTTCATTATCTTCGCGTTGCGCAAGAGACGCTCGCGCTCTCGCCCGCTATTAATTTTCCTATCGCACTTAGTCATTTTGCTTATCTTTCCGGCTCTTTGCCCATTACGGATAAGAGATCCTTGACTGTTAATTGATTGTTAAACTGTCGTGTAGTTTGCATTTCAAACGACGAAGCACAGCGTTTTACCAAACAATGTGACAGGCCAGGTTTTTATCTCGACAGATACAGAGATTCTTGATCTTGGCCCCGTTGGGCGTACCCCATAGGACCATGAAGGATGTCACTTTCAAAGGATACCGGATACCTAAGGTGATGAACGCTCGCCCGGGAGCTACATCGCATCCCCCATACGCAACGAGCGTCGCCTGAACTTGATTTCTCGCATTGTTTCCAGGACACGGTGATCCTGCTTGATTTTCACAGCGCCCACAACGATAAAGCCCACTGGGAAAACCCCGAGGAGTTTCGTCCCCAGCGGTTTTTGGACGACAAAGGCCACTTCCGGCAAAGCAACGTGAACCTCGTGTTCGGCTTAGGTAAGTAACTCCCACGCGCGCGCGCGCGCGAAGTTTGCCCCTGTCGCCTTCCTATCACGCCCTCCGTCTGGGTCCGGTACCTGGTGCTCGAGGAGAGGGGGCACCGAGTCTATTCCTAGTTCTCTCTGTGTGCCCTTCAGGAAAGAGGCGGTGCCTGGGCGAAATTCTGGCGCGTTCCACGCTGTTCCTCTTCTTCGCCAACGTGATCCACCACTTCGACCTGGAGCCCTCGCCGAGGCACGAGCTCCCCGAACCAGACAGCTACGACGGCTTCACGATCTCCCCCAAGCCCTACCATCTGATCCTCGTGCCTCGCACGACCGTGCAAACCAGCGCATGATACATTTGGACTTCCGCGAAACGCAGCGATTTCCTCGAACGCCTGAAACGCCCGGCGAACTCTCGCCTCGCTGAAACAATAAACGACCAAGTTCTCTCCAACGAGAAGTCTTTACGGTACAGGCGTGCCAAACAAACAGACCTGGTCGCCCCACTCGATTTCCATACGGCTCTACGAATAACCGGGAGTTCCGGAGACTAGACTAGGCTAGGCTAGACTAGACTACACTGGACTGGAGTAGACTAGACTAGGCTGGGCCACGTGGAAAATATTGTTCGTAAACACGCAAGAAAATCAAAGCTTCTGCAAACTCTTCAAGACCTTCGATACTTTCAAATACTTTATTGTATCTTTCTCCTGTCACTCTCCCTCTCTCTCTCTCTCTCTCTCTATCTCTCCTTCTGTCTGTCTCTCTTTCCATATATATGCGCGTGTGTGGAGTTTACTTGGTCATTTAAGGGGCAAGGGGAATGACAACTCGTAGAGAGCGTTTAGTGACGTTGGTCCAGAAGTTCGCTGCCAAAGTTCATCGACGAACCAGAAGGGCTTCGTAGGGCTTCGGCGCTATGGTCATCCCTGGAACTGCCTCCACCTTGGTGAGGTTCTCGCCGGGCGCCGGATGGAGCTCGTATTTCTGCAGGATCCCGACGAACAGCAGGAACAACGCGGACTTGGCCAGCGCCTCTCCGGGACACCTACGCTTGCCTATGTAAAAGTCGTATTAAACTTTCTCGAAAAATGAGTATTCTCCGTCTCTTATTGAGATTCCAACAACGAGAAGAGTCCCTTAAACTCTCCTTATCGAGATCTTGCGCCATCGGAGAAAGATCGATTGGAATCGGGAAAGGAGCGCTCGACTCACCTTTGCCGAAGAGCACGAGGTTCTCGTCAGGAAGGAAGGCACCGTCCTTGTAGAAGCGATTAGGTCGAAACAGCTGTGGCTCCGGGTAGAGGTTCGGGTCCATGTTTACCGAAAAAATATTGATAAGGACGGTAGTGTCCTTCTCGATGGTGCAGTTATCGAAAGGAACATCCTCGAGTACTCGCCGAGGTCCAATTATGGGAACCACCGTCCACATTCGTTGACTCTCCGTCAACACCGCCTCCGTATAAGGCAGCCTGAAACGATTGTGAACTTTTGCTTTCTATTCTATGTGCCGCGCGCTTGTTTTCACTCTAAGGATAATCCGGCTTTTCTCTATCCCACGTAAATTCGTAAAGCAGCGCCGGGCACCGCATGAATTCCCAAAGAGAACCGTATCTCTCCCAGTCGTTGAGGAGAAAGCTCAACAGCGATTTGCCGTCTCAACGATTCCCGCGGGGCGACGCGACCGCCCGGGTCCCTCGACTCCAATCGCAATCACGCACGATCCAACAATTGTTTCTCTAGTGCTTGTACGCGCTTACTTGGGTCTGTCGCTCAAATGAGGCATCCGCCCGGGGCCGACAACCGCGTCGATCTCCTCCTGGACGCGCTTCTGCACATCCTGGTGGACGACCATGTTCAGCAGCGCAAAGTCCAAGGTCGTCGCCGTCGTCAGCAGACCGGCGATCAGCAGGTCCATCAACACTATCAGAAGATTGTCGTCTGAAAATTGAAAACCCACTGGAGAAATCGCCAACGCGCGGACTCTCTTCCCTCGCTTACCATCGAAGACGGTTTTCGAGCCTCTCGACGCTTCCCGGAGGTACAGGTCTATCAGATCCGACTCCTGGTCGACGCTGTAGTTCCTCTTGTGCTCCTCGATCGTCTTCTGATCACAGGCGCGCGCGCGCGCACGCACACGACATGCAAATTTACAGACGTGTAAATTAATCGAGGGAGAGACACAACGCAAGCAAAAGCATATCCTACGTGTTACTTGAGAATTTTTCAATTTGGCGAATTACCGCGATTCCGTACCGTGAAAAATTCCTTGAACTCGTTGTTGATTTCCACTATCATGTTGTAGCCCGATTTTTCCGGAGCGATATATCGAATCCAGGGGAAAGTTGAGATCCAGCCACCAGCCATATCGAAAGCCGTGGCACGACGGTCCATCAGATGAATAAAATATTGCAGTCTGCAAATGAGAAAAGAATGTCATCGGTGTATGTATATGCGCGCGCGCGCGCGCGTGTGTTTTAGACACAACGTCGGGTCGGAACCGATCACGACGAAATTCGCGATGCGATCACCATATTACGATACCGATCCATCGAGATCTCAGGGTCACGCGGACCACAGTTTTTAATTTGGAGATTACACGGCTCGCCGATCGAAACGCGCGACCTCTCGAGAAGCGCCGCGGTCTCAACTTCCTCGAGGAATCCAAGAGGAGAAATCGAAATCGTGGAATCACCGTGGTCTCCCGTTCGCCGTAGCGGTCCCGAACTGGCCACGGTGACAAGCAGAATTTATTTCCGATTATTCTCGAAGCTCTCGAGTGGTTCGCTCGGAGATTCCTCGATTATTTATTTAAACGATGAGCGCGCGACGATGACGATGACGATGACGATGACGATGATGAAACCCAGGGAGATTTTACTTGGAGATTTCGCAGAGCCGACTTCCGGTTATCAGGGTCCAAAGGACGTTGACAATGGCAGGACCTATGATGGGCTTCATACGGAACACCCCGCCGTCCTTGACGACGTCGAGGATACCCTTCAGTTCGTTCTGCATGAGCTCGCAGGTCTCGCGTCGCCCTAGTCCGATCGTCCGGAAACTCCGGACCAACCAGCACCGGGTCTCCTTCCACTCGTAGCCGTCGTTGAAGGTGATTCCTGAGGGAATGCGGGGGAAATTTACTGCCGGGGGCGAGGGAGAGAATAGTCTTTCTCCATACCTTTCTTCAAGCCCAAGTTTCGTAGTTTCGCAAACTCGTTCCATGGTCGACCGTCGAAGACCTCGCTCCTCAGGAGCTCCTGCACTTGTTTCTGACCGGAGACCACGATGCAGTTCTGACCGCTCAGTCTGAGGGATATCACGTTGCTGCGGTACTGCCTGTGGAGCTCCAGGAACGCAAAATGCTGACCTCTGAGCTTCCGGGACAGCAAGCTCACTTGGGACGTATTGCCGAAGAAGGGCCAGGGCACGGGACCTTGAAGAAAAAAGCGATCGTTCTCGCTTGACTGATGGATCGAGGTCAATGTTGCAGGGCATTGGGTAATGCCAGTGGCGCACTGACATCGTCCCATCATTGCCAAATCATCGTGTCAATATTTGATCGGCTGTACGAGTGTCGTGTGCGTGGGAGAAGTTGATCCAAATGTGCAAGACGCGTGAGATGTGCTCAATGACCTAATCGAATAATGAATTTATTGGACCGTCCTCACACGTGTCACGATACACGCGACACGTGACGCGCTAAATGAGCGATTATCTTTCTCCTCTCGCGGCAAGTCACTTCGACACACTCCCGATACCGTTAACATTCGCCAGGGAGATGCGCGATCGCCCATTTCGTCTACCGACACAGTTTAATTAGAGTCGAGCTGCGATGCAGCGACTCTCTTGGAGAATCTTATTCTGGAATTACAGAAAAAGTTAGGACGGATATAGTAGGAGTAGGACATGGCTAATCATAGGACACGCTAGAAAATCCCGGAGTCCTATCGATTGTCCCGTAAAACGAGGGGAATATTATCAGGGACGAGCTAGCGATAATTACCGGGTGGTTTCCTTTTCCTGCTCCAAAAGAGAGAAGAGACGAGACACGTTAACGCTATCCCCAGGACGAATGTGATCACCGGTGGAAGAATCTCCGTCACTTGCATCTTCTTTGTTACACTGAGTCTAGTTCGCCTATTTTCTATGCGTATATCTCTAGCAGTAAGATTGATGTGCACGGTGTGTCGCGCGTTTTGAAAATGGCTCGAATGTAGGCGAGATTTGGATTTTGAAAAATTATCACAATACGCTCTATGCACACGTGGTTCGGCTTGCCTTTGCTTACATAACCAGGATTTTTTATCAACGGTGTCTCAGCAGACACGACCGTCTCGTCTCTTACGTGCTTCGTAACTACTTGACTGGTAAAGCACTAGTTGGCGCATTGCCTATACGTATATCTAAATCTGAGAAACAAAGCATCGAAGCAATCGTTTATTTAATAAAAATCTGCCTGTTTCGTGATCTTACGAAGACGCGAAAGAGCGTAAAAAGTTGCTGCTTTTTGGATTATGATGGGAATTGGACTTTATCCGTTCTAATCAAGAACAACGTTTTGTTTGTTTAAAACGTAGCTTTCTGTAAATAATTTTTATTTACATTCATCGAGTTTACAAATTATTTTTGGCAATAATAAAAAAACAATGTATATTTACATTGATATTTACAATTATATCTACATGAAATAAGTCACTAATTTAATAATTATACATCGTCTATCTCCACTTCTTTTCGTGGCTTCTTCTTCAAGGGTCTCTTTCCTTTGGTGTTTTCCAATTTTCGTTTCTTCGCTTCCTTCTTCTTTTGTTGCTTCGCAACTTTGCGCTTCGCAGCCAATTCAGGATCAGTCACAAACTACAATAAGAGAATTGACGCGTGTAAATTAAAGTTGAAATAATTACCCTTCCTCGTCAGTAAATTAATAATACCTGTTGAGTCCGAACTTTCTTCCTTTCAACTTTTCTCATATCGAGCTTTTGTTGAACTTTACTAAGTAACCTATTGTATTCCTCATTTCCTAAACGTTTCTTAATTATTATACTGACTTCTTTGGCCAGTTTCCTAGAAGAAATATTGAACTCTTCGGTTGTCGTTAATTCTCTAACTAAGGGAGACATAATATTAAAAAGAATATGCTTTAAATCTTCAATGGGAATAGTCGTCACTATTCCTGCGATCCACTTAAAAACTGCTGTTCTCTATAAAAACCAATAATTTATTTATATATAAATATATAACAATGACTTGTAATTCTGTTTGCTTAAGTTAAAAAATTTCTTACCACGGATATCGATTTTGGCGTTTGAGTTATTTCTACATTTAAAGATTTTCTCAGTTTTCTTAACAACCATAAAAGTGATAGATTCGTATTAGCATTTTCATTATCTTCAATTTCTTCGGAATTATTTATAGGAATTTCTTTTGCCGTATTCAGTATCTTAGCAATAAATATCAGGTTTTTTACTACTTGATCCGACAGGTCTTCCAGAGTCATGTCAGGGTATAATTGAGCAATCAAGTCTAATGTTAAGCTTCGTATTGTTTCTGGATTTGTATAAATTAAATCCTCTTGTTTACTTTCTTTCGTATTTTTCAAGTTTTTCGAAACTTCCTCGATGTCTAGTGTACCCATAATGAACCCTATCAATTGCGCAGCTGCTAATCGTACCCACAAATGTGGATGTCCTAACAGTTGCTGAGCATACTCTACAAATAAAAGAATTATTAATGCGAATGAAATGCTGGATTTTCTTTCCGAATGGCAATATTTGCATTTATCTAAAACTTACCGGCAAACGACTTAACCGAGCTCTTATATTTATCATCGCGTAAGAAGGGGTTACAATGTGTTGAGATTTTTAATAATAATTGCAATACTTGGAACAAATGATGATCTTTCATTCGTTCTGGATCTTTAATATTCTTGAATTGTTCTTTCAAAATTTTTCTTTTTTTTGTTTTTGTAAGGTTTTCAGATAATGGTAAATCATTATTTTTATCTTCCGCATAAAATTGTTTTAACAGATAAGATAGCAGTTCTTCTAAATGCGATTTAAATTCATCCTTCTCAACAGCAACAAATATACCACACAATTGAGCTGCTAATGTTCTATGGGCCACCTAAGAAAATATACACGACGAAAATGAGAAAATTAATTGCTAAAATTTTAAACACTCGCACGTCGCGAATATTACCTTCAGTTCTTTCAACCAATTCAAATTGATTCCGAACAATTTATTTCTTTCCACACGGGGTAGCCGCATCAACAATTCTTTAATACATTTAGCGCATTGCTTACGACACAACGGATCTTCATCATTGATCAGTCTCGCTCCAGCCATAATAAATATAACTGCCGACTGTTTAACAAGGATGTGCTAAAATAATACAACATACTTACTTAATTCCAATTTGAGCAAAGACTGGAAACTAATAGAAATTAATGAAAAACATACGATTGGAAAACCAGTTATAATGTTATGGATCATTTGATAAGCACTCAAACGTCCAGACTGCATTTCGTAACTTAATTGTGACAAATAAAACACCACATGTTTTTCCAAGTGTTTGCCGAGCGGGTACTCCATTAAATACATGTAAAATACAGAACGTGATTGCACCCTAATGTGTTCCAATTCTGAAGAAATACTCAAGGCTGCTATTTTTTCTAAAACAGGATGTATCTCTGGAATGACTAATTTGCGATTGATTATGGCTTTGAGTAATGTAAATGCGGTTGCTTGTTTATCGCTATCGTATATGTCTTGCTCGCAATATAGAACCAGAAGCTTCAATTGTTCCGTACTAATGACAAAGTGCTTTACGTCACGAACTAAAACCGACATGCATTTAAAAGTAGCCATAACCAAATCGAAGTTGTCTCCTTTGCCTAATCCAGCCGCTGCATATTTATGAAGAATCGCAAACATCGAACTGCATATATCGGGCACCAATTTTTGCACCGAATCCAGATTCAACTTCAATAGCCAGTTTAAGCATTGCAAAGCCAGAGTGCTCAACTATAAATAATATTGTAAAATGATTATAATAATTCTTACATGTATGAGATATTGTAGAGGAAAAAATTGATAAAACAATGAATTACCTTAACGTGTTGGGATTTTAAACAATCGCTCAAGAGTGAAACCAAAGGGTCTAAAAGGGCTGAATAAGGCGCGTTTGAAACTTTCTCGCGTTTCAATAAAATGTGATATACTTTTAAGCCAAACTCTACCATAATGTGAGCGTTCGTGGATTTTGCTGTTTTTGCCATGGTCTTAAAGCCCATTCTACTTTTTGGTTCAGGCGCTATAATGTAGCAGTCCGCTTTTTGTCGATTCAGTTTTTCCTTTTCCTTCTCTTTTTCCGATTTCTTTTCATTCTCATATTGTAACTCTGGAATACTCTCCGATACCACACCATACAAAAATATAAGCATCTTTTCTAATGGTATAAATTTATTATCTACTAATCCTAGAACGACATTTCTAAGACACTCCGATACTTTGACAACAGTTTTGTGGGAATTAGTCTTGGCAAGTACACTTTTTAATGGCAATATTAAATCCAATAGGCAGGATTCAGTTATAAATTCTGCCATGATATTAAAAATCAAATAGCTTTTGGTTGATTTAGCTTCGGTTACGTTTCTCCCTATGCCGGCTACTTCCTTCTCTTCAGCGGACAATCCAAATAGATCAACTTTACAAACCTAACAGTTCAAAGAGCACATAATTTTAATCTTTCATTTATTAACAAAATATAATTATATACGTCTATATGCGTAATACCTACAGATAAAATACTTTGCAAATTATCGTTCATTTGGTATGGCTTGAAATGTGGCTTCAGCGCTTTCAGTACCGAGTAAACAGTAAATGCCAACACATGCACTTGAAAGCCTTTAGTTAACAATGTATTCATCTCCGCCAGAAGATGATTAAGATATTCTGGCCCTAAAGTTATCATTATATCTTGTAAAATCTCGCGAGTAGTACGTCTCACAGATTCTAATCGAGATTTAAGGAAAGTGCAAATCTTCATGAATATTCTGAAAATATCATTGTACGCGTAAAAACATTATTAATTCACCTTCAATCGTATTCGTGTAATACATGCATCTGAATCCTGACTTTGACTTACCCTGGTAAATTAGTATCAAGTACCTTTTTAGGTAACTTTTGCAATAATTTAACGAGAGCAAGAGCGATTGGAACGCGCAACAGATAATCCTCCTCGTTTTCCACGGCAGTCTTTTTCTTGTTAACTTTATGACTTTTCTCATAATGGGTTTTCGAAGCGATAGCCCGATGCAATTGAGGCAATAGAGTTTTTGTAATGCTGTTCACTATTCGTTGTGCACCTTGCTGTGACATGACTATCCTTTTCTCAACGGCAGCAATATCTTCGGATTTTGACTCAACGATATCCTCCACCTCTTCGGGAATTTCAACATCTTCTCTACTCAATTCTTCATCGAGTTCCTCCTCCTCTGTCTTTTCTTCAACTTCTTCGCTCTTTTCTTCGCTTCCTTCTATATTATCTTTGTTACTCGACAAAATCACTGTACTAGTATCATTTAACAATTTCTTAACGGGCTCTACGGTTTCTTCAAGAGAATTGAATTTCGCAAGATCGAAATGAAAACTATCCAATATTATAACGAGCAATCTAACAATTTGTTTCTGATAATCGATGGATGTGCGCAATTTTAACAAATAAACTTTTAGAATAAGCTCGTAATGATACCAAGGCAGAAGCTTGCAAACCACTCCAACTGTTTCAATTGCTGCATCGATAATGCTATTTTTATGTACGAAATTTTCATTGCACAGATAATAGGAAGCAAGGGGAAGAATAAATTGCGTGAGAGTCTTAGGATTAGGTGGTTTCTTTAATGTTTTGAATATGGAGCAGAACCTTAAGAGCGCTCGTGCCCTTCTGTGTAACTGCAAATGTTGCATATTCTCAAAGAAATCTACCTCAGGATCTACTTTATTGGTTAACGAAGATAAATCTCTAAATATATGATGTACATCAGAACATTCCATAGACATGATACCTATGAGGGCTATAGACTGTAAACGGACAACCTCGTTTTTATTCGTGATTCCTTTTTTTGTCACGACTAAAATGGTATCGTCCACCAAGTATCGTCTGTTCTCTACGTGATTCTTATGCTCTTTAGCTAATTTTGGTCCTATAGTTTGTAGACACTGACCAGCGCAATCTCTTAACGCTAAATCAGCCTCGTGTCTCAGATAGAAGAAACAATTGTATATTATAGCCACACCAAATTCCAACATCAACTCATTTTTCTCCAATAGAACATTGATCTTACTGAAGGCATCGAGTCTTTTCTGAAAGTCTGGCTGATCTATCCATTTACGGTCCCATGCGTTAAGTTCCGTTAAAACTTCACTGTTTCTTAACATCGTGTCTCGATTTTCTTCCGCTGATTTACTAGCAATGATATTATATAATTGAATTATGAATTTTCTCGCTTGCACAGTTGACACAAAATTCAATAAAGGATTTATCAGTTTTATATGAATTTCAGGCTTACGCACAATTTTTATTAAGTTCCCGACTGTTGTAAGCATTTCAATGATAATCTCATCACTCGCTCCGCAAGAAGATTTTTTGTTTAAAATCGGCAGAAGAAGGGTCAGCAAGGTATCGCATATTTCAGCATCCTTAACAAATTCAGATATTCGTGATAAAATAATAGTTTCCGATTTATTCACCGATTTATTCACCGATTTATTAAGTCTGTTGAGTTTATTCTTTAAGTACAACAGGATATCTGTAATATGCGGTAAGAGTATTGCAGACCCATAATTAACACCATTGATCTGATCGTTTAGGGGCAATAAATTTGAATTTGATACCATTGGCAGATAAGGGGTATCAACTTCCATATCAGTCTCGCTAGCTTTACCATAATCTTGCAAAGTTAGTAATTTCTCAAGCATTCCTACAACAGTATTAATAACCGATAAATGAGTTTTACCAGTCAAAAGTAGTTTTACGATAAATGGAAGCGGAGTGATGGTTTTATCATTTTCGTGATGTTTTATCAATAATGGGAAATACCGAGGATTCTCCGACCAAACTGCAAATAACTTCAATAACGCTGTAGGAGCATGAATACCTTCCACAGGAAGCTTTTCCACCCAAGGAAATACCGCGACATCAAAAAGCGCATCTATCTCATTCTCGGACCATTTGTAATTTTCAAACTGTGAAAAGAATCGACCTAGTATTATTATGCAATGATTTCTAACATTTTTTACTGTCTGTAAGCAACCCGGGTGTACTTGATCTGATTGTTTTATTATGCCGGTGACCTCGGATAAAATGCACATCAACATTCTTAGGAGTCTAGGGAGTAATTTGTTTTCCATTTTTGCCCCAAATTGTTCCATAATAATTCCTAGTAAGTTTACTGCGCTTTGCAAACGTTTCGGTGGTATAACATTGGATAAATCTACGTTACTTATAATTTCGCGAATCTGCTTCGATAATACAAGTTCTTCCCCAGAAGTCAGAAGAACAGACTCATATTTCTCAAAGGGCTTAAAGACCATATTTATAAACTCAATCATTTCATCCTCTTGTATGCCAGCAAGGAACCGTAAAATAAGTTTTCGTCTGTGAAGACCACCAGTTTTTCCGCCAGTTCTCATCCCAGTTTTCCTAATCATTTTCGCATAAATAATTCGGAGTAAAATCGGCATTAGATTTGGACGATGCTCTTTATCTACCATATCACTTTCCGTATCAACTTTAAATCGCGCCAACTCGTTCTTCAAATTCTTTTCATCGATTAAAGTCAACAGTTGATCTTTGTAAGGAACTAAAAATTTGTATTTATAAGTCAAAAGACAATTTAAAGCAGCTTTTTGGATGTCCGCGTTCCTTGATAGTAAAAGATCGCGAAAAATTGTTTGGACCTCTTGTTCTCTATAAAAGGTTTTAGGATTGTTCATTTTTGAAAAAATTAACAATTGCCCGAGTAAAAGTTTAGTTCTTAGGTTCTTCGATAACGTTGCTTTAACTGTTTCGCTATTTGTAGGAACTATCTCTTCTTCGCCTTCTTCATTTTCCTCCTTATCGCTTTCCATATCCGTATTTTCCAAATTTTCTTTACCCGTATCCTTATGTTTCTTAATATTACAAGACTTAGCATCGTCGCTATTAGATTTAAAAAAATTATCGTTTACAAAATCAATAAGTAATCCAGTCAAATCTCTGTTTTTTGCTTCGCATAATTTTGGAAATTCGGCCATACACTTATAAAGTAAAATTTTATAATTGTCATAATCTGGCTTGTCGTCAGTTTTATGCAATTGTGTTTCTAGCTCTGAAATAAGGTCGTCTTCAAATAAAGATTTGTACTCAACGTCCACTGGTTTTTTCTGATTTAATATATTATAAAATACCGGCCAAAATTGAGTGCAAGTAACATCGGAATAAGAACTAATAATTTTAATAATAGGATCCCAAAGTAAAGAAAAATTTACATATAAGTTTCCCATTAGATATCTTAAAGGAATTTCGTAATATTTCTCGTGTAATTTTGAGATAGTAGAACTATTAAATGATAAACTTTGCAAATGTAATAATTTATCACGATACGTGTGTATTGTTGCTTTTTCACATTCTGCTAAATACATGAGTTCCATAGCATTTTTAGTATCACAAGGAGAATTCATTAAATCTTTCAGATTGAAAAACAACGAATATATGTGCGTGGAAACAAATCTTTTCTGTACGTTAGAACTTTCCAAATTATGTTTTATATGCATATTTATATTATCAAATATATCCACATTTATAAATTTTTCCTTGTATTCAGATTCGCCAAAGTATGTTAAAACTAAATCAATAGTACACAAAATAAATATATTATGATTGTGATTTTCTAGTAAGTTTATTACATTCATATTAGAATTATTAATAAAGTCATAGAAAACACTTGGTTCTAAACTGTGAATTGCTGATTCTAATGTCAATAAAAATATAAAACAGTATTTATTAATGTTATTTATATTTTCTTTACTAGTATCTTCTAATCTAAATTGTAAAATCTTATTATATAATGATAATAATCCTTCTTTTATAGCATTAATTACAGACTCTGGTAGAATTCTTAAATGTGGACAAATTAATAATATGTTTAGTGCATCGACTGCAATGTCTGAAGTGAGCAATGTTCCTAATTCCTGTGTACAATAATTGATGTTACTTTTTGACTCCATGTCTATGTCTAATGTAAATTTTTTCCATTCTATTAATTTGTTACCCGTAAGACAAGGGTGTGACTTTGCTTTAATTATTTTAGCACACAACTTTAATAAATTACCATCCAAAGGTACTGATGTGCTACTTCTTATTAAGTAAGGTAAAACTAATGTATTAAATGATGTATAATTTATTAAATTTTCAATAGCGGCATACTTTAAATCGGTATTATTTACTGATATGATTTTAATTAATAGTTGACTTGATGTCTCTTGCAAAAGCTTGACATCAGGAGCCAATAAAATATCAATAGAAACAGTGATCACCTCTTTTAAGACTAAGCATTCATTTTCACAAAGTTTAAAGAGGTAAACTAATTTCTTTGTTAAAGGGATTGGTTCCACTAACATTCTACCATCTTGAAAATTAATTATAAAGTGTAAATGTTGTAATATTAGTTTTATATTTTCTAAATTTATAGGAATTTCTTTGCTTTCAGGCTCATTTTTAGAAAATATATCAATAATATTGAACAAAACCTTCCAAAATATACCAGACTTTTGAGGATGTATATTTAATAATATACATTCAATTACTTTTGTCAAAACATCGAAAAGCAATGATTGATTCACAGAATTATCTTGCATTGCTTTAAAGTAAAGCAGAAGCATGCCTTCGGCACATGAATGGAATTGCCCTGATGTACCATATATTACTTCAAATAATAATTTCCCACAACCAGGTATTCCATTAGGAATAGTTTTTAAAACATGCAATACTAACTTTATAAATGATTCCTTATCTTTAACTTTACGTACTATAAATGCAAAACTTTCGGCAGCAAAATTATTAATATACACTGGTTCTGTATCTCCTAATAACGGAAGTAATAACTTAAATACAGTTGGTATATTTTTAATAAGAAACCTCCATAAAAATTTAAATAAATAAGCAAGTGTTGTAAATACATATTCTATTTGTTCAGAATCTTTTGTTTGGAGTAACTCAGATAAAATAGTTAGAATGTCAGGAAAGTATTCATAAAATTCTTTTTGTAAATCTCTTGCTACAGCAATAGTTAATCTATACAAATTGATAATTTTAATTAGAAATAATAAACTCTATCATCTCTCTACGAGATAAATGGAAAATGCAATATTGAAGCATATACTTACTCAAGAATTGGTTGCAAAAACAAAATATTTTTCTTCTTCAGGTATTCCTTAAGCATATCAATGACCCGTTGCTTTTGATTGAGTAGCTGTGGAAGTGTGACAATTTCACGTACTTCTTTCTTAAATTCACAATACTCTTTTGTCAAATTAATGATATTCCATTTTTGCATAGTTTGATAGAAATACGTCTCATTTTCATTATCGTTGTAATCTTCATTACGATGTGTAACCCGATGAAATACATCAATATCGACGTCATTTATGCGTTCAGAGAAAGGTTTAAACTATAATAGAAATAATAATAAATTTAAAGTAAATAACAAAGCCACTTTTTTAAAGGTTACATTATAATTTAATTAGAAAATTTGTGCACTAAAGATGTTTACCTGAAACCTATTTTTTTCTTTATGACGTAAAGGTTTATTCTTCATGATTATATTTATAAAAAACTATTAATTCATTAATAAATTAATTATATTGCAACTATGAACTTAGTAATAGCCTTTAACCTAAGTTAAATCTATGCTGCACATTACGTACAAAGTAAATCCACGTGCTTTTTCGATTATCCCCACTATTATTTTATAGAGTGACATCTGAAAATAATTTCGGGAACTATAATAAATACCACGAACACAAAATCTTGCAAGGCTGCCGATTGCATGTTCACTTTGCTACAAATGATGAAAAAGTTCTTGTAAATCAATTGAACAACAAGCTCATAGATGTCATTATTTTCCAATTATGACACTGTCTCTCCTTCCTTACCGACCATTTAAAATATTATGGTGGTATTGGACTATGAATTGATAAAATACTATGGACTATTATGGGGGTACTGAAGGGATGGTGAGTGATGGGTAGTAGGTTAATATTAAATTCACTAAAAATGATTAAAAATCAAATTTTTCCAGTAGGAATATGAAAAGTAGGAATAGGTTTGGTGAAGGGGGTTGGGGAGGGTGAGAGTATTGGAGTGAGCAATTTAAAGGAATTTTAGTTGATAGTTAGTGAGGTCGCGCATGTTGGCGACATGTCTGAAGTTAGCTACTAGCTATCCATATTTATATAGTCAAAGAGGAGAACTGATAGAGCGTTTCTTCAAAATCCAGAGTTCACGGGTTAGGTGTCAAACCTGCCTGTAAAGAAATACTAGACGAGACGAGACGAGACGAAACGTAACGTAACGTAACGAAACGAAACGAGACAACACGACACGACACTACACACGGTCTCTCTCGAGTGGTAGTCGGTGATAGTCAAGGAGGTGGTGTGGTTAGCAGTTGAGCGGCTGAAAGAAGATTTGCAAAGAGAAAGCGATAGAAGAACACACAACAGATGCTTAAAACGATCAACAGCGAACAGAGGTAGAAGAAATATGGCTACAAATAATACGACAGAATGTCAATACTTCTACGAAGATATTGTCTATCGAGTAGACAAAAAGGGCAATGTCGTCTTTGGCATTGTCATGGAAAATGATGATCAGGATTTATCCGACGATGACAGTGATTGCGAAGAAATTCTTAAGCGAAAAAAAGGCGAGATTAACATAGTCTGGCATCCGTCCGGCATCGAAGAAGTCGTCAACTCAAAAAAGGTACGTTACGTTTAACTACGTTCGTTTCTCATACACGCTTGTGATTCAAGATTTGTTCATCTTATTCTTATTGTTTGTGTTATTTGTCTTTTTGACCTTTTTGCCCTAAATCCTATCTAATCTTCTCTACACACGTATATTCTGTAAATAAGGATTAAACGCAATATTTATATTTAAACTGTTAAACTGATTGAATAAAAATTTCACAATGCATTCAATGTATATTGTACTTATTCGAATAATGATAGGTTCAAGATTAAAATAATCAATTAATTTTTTATTTATAAAGATTCACTTGGCTGATAGAACACTGATGCCAGGTGATGTTGTACGGCGAATGATTAAAGGAAAAGACACTCAGAGAGGATATTGCAGAGACATTGAATTAACAGCCTGTGTTCAAGTTATTGGTACTAAACAAGTACTCACGAACATTAGAAGTGAGGATTTACTCCCGTTAAAAGTATGGACTTGTATATTTAGTTATATTTATTATCATTGTTTTTAACATAAATGATTTTCCATAAGTGAATCTAAATTTTTTTTGATAGGAATTTTCAACAGATATAGCTGCATGTATGGATTCGTGGGTTGGTGGTATTAAAATGACATATTGCAAATTATGGTTAGCCACGCCTGATGGTTCTCGTTGTATTATGAATGAACTAGATACACGAATTCTTGAATTAGAAGAAAGAAGGGAAAATGTAAGTTCATTGTTTTATTAATTGTTAGTTTTATAAGCTTAACATAACAATTGCATTTTAGGACAATGATTTTCCTCGAACTACTGAATTTTATCCTGGTCAAAGTTTGTGGGGACCAGTTCACTGCCTGGAAGAAGCAGAGTGGATTCATTGTACAAAAGAGATGAAAGCAAAACGGAAATCTAAACCTCAAAAGATAACAAAAATTGTTGTAGAAAAAGTTGAAACAGATTGGGTGGGAGTACAATGGCAATGTAGAGCTTATTCTAAAAATGGAGCTTGGTCAGATGAAGTTCAACCAAAATTTGTAGTTGAGGGAGATGATCTAAGAAAACTAAAGCTACTAAATATCTTTGAACCATCAACACAGCAGGTTGGTGATAGAAATTTTTATGTGATCAAAGAAAATGAAAATGTAATTACACGAGAACAGTGGAGAAAACAGCAAAGGGAATGTTTTCAAGTTCCTAAATGTAGTCCAAAGAAAATTCGTCCAACTATAAATGTTACAAAACCGATTGATGATAAGAAGAAAGACAAAGAAAAGAATAAAGATAAACTTAATAAAAAAATGTTAGAAGAGAATACTCAAAATAATGTACATACTACCCAAACTGCTACAAGCAATAATACTTTGATGCCCCCAATCCAAAACCAAAACACTGAAAGCTCAGATGATTGGGACACGGAGGATACAGGTTCACAAAGTGATACAGCTTCGGTATATATTATATATATATATAATTTAATTAAAAAACTATATATAAAAAATATATAAAATAATTATAAAATTAGTTTTTTACTTAAATCTTATTGATTTATACAGATATCTAGTGGATGCTCGAGCATGTCCTCTATGAGTAAAAAGAAGAAAGGGCCAGCATTAATGACAAAAGTGCTTAAAAAGAAAAAATTGTGTAAAGCAAGGAAGAAAGTACCACCAACCCCCTTAATTCCTCATACTAAGGTAGTTGTGGAAACTTTATCTACCAGTACTAAAGCAAATGTAGTATGGCAAGATGGATCTGTTGAATTTGGTAACAAAATTTTCGATTATAATTTCATATGTCTATTGTTCTTTATGCTTATGAACGAAAAACAAAAAATATATTTATTATACCTATAAAATAATTTTAAAGGAATACCATCGACGCAACTCTATCCTATACATCATTTGGACGACAAAGAGTTTTTCCCAGGTGATTTTGTTGTTGATCAGAAGGAAGAATCTAGAATATACGGTGTAGTTCAAAAAGTCGATCATCAAGGTCGAACAGCTACTATTAAATGGTTCAAGACTTACACATCAAATCAGAAAAGTCCACAGTAAGTAAAATTTCGTATTAAGATAGATTTAAAGTGATTTTCTTTGGAAAATTTGTTAATGTCATTACCATTCGGAAATGTGATTTTTTCAATTCTCTTAATAGACCAGCGTTTCTGGAAGAGAGGGAAGTAAGCGTTTACGATCTTAAAGATCATCCCGATTTCCAGTATCGTCCAGGTACGCTTGTTATAAGAATCGCTAATTTTGAAGGACCAGATGCTGGGTGTACAGCTGGTCAAGTGTTAGACAATTATCCTGAAGGACAAGTTAAAGTATGGTGGGTCGATGGACACATCAGTATGTGTTGGCCCCAAGATATTTATAAAGTTGGTGATTACGATAGTGATGATGGTGAATCGTGGGATGAGGTATCCTCCGAAGCATCATGGGAAACAGAGTTAGAAGATTGTTTTATTGCTGATACTGATATTGTAGAGCAAACGGAATTGGAAAATATTAAACCTAAACTATCCGCTCATATTGAGAAGGCAAGGATCGCCATGTCAAGACTGGAAGAAATCTTCACTCAAAATCCATCTCTGCAAACTACCGAAGTAATGCGGAAACTATTGGAAGTATATAAAGACTGTCGGCATATGGATAAATTAATGGGCACGTCGTTTTTCCACGAGAGCCACTTTCAAGGTCTTTTGGAGCGCGTACGAGAACGCGGTAGGGCGAATGTAGCGCAACGTATGGCTGATCAAGTGACTAGGTTATTCAGTCACGGATCGGATAATGCAGAGAACAGTACCAAGAAAGACGACAGTTTAAATAGTATTGCACCTGCGAGCGATGAAAGCATAGAAAGGATAGCTACTGCTGCAACCGACTCTTCTGTCGTTAATACCGATCTTGATATAAAAGACACGGCCAACAGCATGATTACGGTAACACGTGAACAATGTGATAATAATAAGAAAAATAGAGAAGTAAATCAAGTATTTAATAGTACTAGTCAACATCCCGAAGATTCGGGCTTGTATTCGTCAGAAAACTCAAAGCAAGAATCGAGCTCCAGTGATTCTTGCGGGGAATTTTTATTAAGCGAGGATACCAATCATATATCTGATCGTTCACCGATAGCAGATACGGATAAACAAGTTACTCCAAAAAGTCAGCAGTTGCACGTGTCATCCTCTCATGTAGCTGCATCGCAGGTTTGCGTGAAACTTTGTACTCTCATAAAAGCCCAACTAGTACTGGCACATGCCGAAGTTTCTAAACGATTTGGACTTTCTAAAATGTCGCTGTCTGATGCAACAAAAACTGCATCGCATCAAAAGAAACCATCGAAGCAAGAACAAGTAGAGGAACAAGAGCACGTAGAGTTCCTTTCGGAACCATCCGATTTGCCTATAGATATTCCACCATCCGTTTATGTCGATGGCGAAGGATTTTCCATTGAGGAATCGGCACCAAATTACCACAAATTTAAGCTGACCATGTTTCAACCAATTGATTCGGCCAATTTCTTCAGAACGGTTTCAAAGGAGCTGAAACTTTTGAGAAGCTCGCTTCCACCGGGTATTTGGGTGAAGGGTTTTGAGGATCGAATTGATCTGTATTCCGTGATGTTGCGCGGCCCTGAAAAAACACCGTACGAGGATGGTTTGTTCCTCTTCGACTTCCAATTGTCTGCCGATTATCCCGTTGCTCCACCGCTTTGCCATTACATCTCTTACTGCAGCGATAGATTGAATCCCAATCTTTACGAGGACGGGAAGGTCTGTGTCAGTCTTCTAGGTACATGGTCAGGACGTGGAACTGAAGTATGGACAAGTTCTTCGACCTTATTGCAAGTGATAGTTTCTATCCAGGGGCTTATACTTGTTCCCGAACCTTACTTTAACGAAGCTGGATTTGAAAAACAAAAGGGATCGCAACAGGGAAAAGAGAACTCGAGAATGTATAACGAAATGGTCATTTTGAAACTTGTGCAAGCTCAAACTAAACTCTTACAGCATCCGCCACCAATTTTCAAAGACATTATTATTTCACACTTCAAGAGATATGCATCTAGAATGTTGCAAAGATTAGACTATTGGATGGAAATATCTGAGCAGCACAACAATCAGCATCCACTCTCTCCCGTTACACCGACAACCTTCAAGGAATTCGCAGAAATTGGTATGTTTGATGGGTCAACTAGCTTTTCCATTTCCCATTGGATCAATAAACTTTCTTTCATTGCCTACATTTTTATGTTTAGATGAGAAAACTCTACCTGAATTCCCACTGATACCAGCTTCGAGAGGCTTTTGCATAACTCTTCATAAAATCTTAGTAACGTTTAAAGAAGTGCTCGTTAAGGAAGGCATTATAGAGAGAGCTGCTGCAAATCTTCAAGGTTGCAGTAATGAAGAATCTCAGGAGACACAAGTACATGCGCAAGAGAGCAAAGCTCCTTCGGAAAACGAAAATAAGAGGAATAATCATTTGGAAAACAGTAAACTGATGCAAAATGGTAATATTAAAAATTCAGTTTCCTCATCGTCAACTAGTATTTCCGTGCTTCCGTCAAACGAAACGAAGATAGATAATTCAGAGCGAAACGCCAGCTAGCCACAAGGTAAATCTACAATTAAATCTAAACGTTTATTCCATAAAACTAATCCAACTATACATTGGTAATGCATCTATTCTTGGTCTATTAAAATTACAAAAATATTCGCAATAATTATTAATATGAACAATATTATTAATGCAAGACTATTTCTAAATCCAAATTCCAAATTCATCTTTGCATTGCTCTACATAATGAACGATGTCTATGTATATGTACGTAGTGTGTGTTTGTGTGTGCGTGTGCGTGTACACATATATACATAAGTACATGCAATATTACATACACATACAAAGATATATACATATATATATACGTGTTTGTTACCATAGAATGTCCATGTAGCAAGACACAATTAACGATTAATCGCAAGCATGTAAGGATGAATACAAAAAAAAATACAACACCTTGTTCTTATACACAGTTTCGTACAGCCTCATGATTACTTGTAAAATTTATATATGGCCGGAAGATTCAGATAGAGCTCCATGTTAATAATTATACAAAATATAGTGTTAACATGTTTTTTGCGTGCATGAAGAAAATTTGACTGATATACTTAAAAAAAAGGAAAAGAACAAAAATAAGAGAATCTCGCAAGGGCAATACAGGCCTTGCCAATATGATTTTGGCTGCGCGCTGTAAGCTTTAGAAAGAAAATGAATAGAATAACCGGTAGCAATACGTCGAGCCAACGTAAAAACATAAAATCACTTCGCAATAGCATTAAGAAATATGATAATAATAGTTATTAATTAATACAAACGCATTTTATCGAATGCACAAGAGTGATAATGGTAAACCAATATTGGAGGCCATTATTTCACGATGATATAGTATTTATGAATGCTATTGTGAACTTACAACCCAATAATATGCAATAATACTATAGCATTGAGCATTGATCGACAAAGCTACCTAAAATGCATAACTAGGAAGTATAGAGCTTAGCGAATGACGATTCTAATTTAGCAAAAACTATCGACAAATAAGTCCAGCGTTATCGGTTCTCATAAAATAGGCTAATAAAACTATAGGAAGTATTAAAAATCGTGTATCGTTCTTAATGAAATTCCTTTCATTAGTACGCCTTTTTAAAACGCACGTTAGTCCAACGTTTTCCATTTATTTTTCTTTCTTTTTCTTCTGAAATGTTCAACAACACAGTTTTAGAGAAATGTGGTAATTATCGAAATATTATATGTTACTCCGTATTCAATCTGGCTCATACTTGAAAATCAATTACCAATACTCCAAGGTTAAAGTACTAGTCCTTCAGTATTATTTATGATTTTTATTTAAGTTACATATTTGTACATTAATTTATTTTTATTTATTCTCTTCAGTCATTAGAACAACGTTGATTCGTACTTTTTCAAGCGAAGGAATTGATTATAAGACAAAAGAGAGAAACAGCTGTCTTAGTTTCAGTGTATACCTTTACATTTGAGGAACAGTGACGGGTTATATGATTTGTTACTTTAGATTAAAAAAAATAGAAATTTCTTATTTTTAATTACTGTTAAAATTTTATTTGTATTAATTAATTGTTATATAAATGTTCGGTTCTTAATTATTCTTAACTTTAAGAATTGTTGCTCAGTTCCTTGTAGTTTCACGAGATATTTATATTTTACGTGTACATACGTTTTTTATCCAATTACGTTTTTGTATCTGTGATTTGAACGTAACTAAATTATTTTTGTTTATTTTTTAGAAATTCCGATTAAAAAACATCTTCTATTCGATTCGATTATTAAATAGCAGTATACGAATATAGGTCTGAGTAATTTAGTTCCATTATCACTTTGTTCCGTGAACTATTTTCGTTGATATTTCTTTCAGCCAGAGGATGAAAGGCCTTTGGAATTGCAGATATTGCATTACCGCGAAAGAACAAAATTCTTCTTCATCATCAAATGGTGCTGCTGATGAATAATAAAGAAAATCAATTGAGAAACGGTGATTAAAGTTGCCACGGTGTAAGCTCATGTTTAAAAAGCGTTAAGAAACAAAAAAAAAGCTAATGACTTAAAAATTTAATCAGATCGTCGAATACAAACAATGGAAAGTAAACGAGCTACGGCCGATTTGGCCAGGAAGCTTATAGTAAATATCGACGAAAAGTGATGTTTGGAATGCCTTGCATATATGTGCCAGCTACTCTATTTATATTACATTATTATGATATTCGTATTCCTAAGTCATATCAAAGCTTTATTTTTACCGTATGTTCTTTGGTAATGTAAAAATGGGAAATGGAAATAAATATGCAGGCTATTGTTTATCCTGCTTACAGATACACATCATACACAGAAACACATACAGTTAATACACTCTGTCTGTGCACAGGTCAATGCCACAAAGTTGCACACGGTATATGCATTGTAGAAACCGAAAAGAATGTAGTTAGAAATTTTTCAACATAATTATTATTCGAGATTCATTTTAAGCGACTTATAATTTTGATTCTCACTGAATTCTCTCAAATTTATACAAATATAGTGTATTATATATATATTAGCCGATAATTGTTATTACTTTTCTAAAACACAATGGATCTACCGGTCTGGTATTGATTGGCCTGGTGTTACAACGATTGCAAAATTAAACTATCACAAATGTAATCTAATTTCTTTCGTTTTGAATAAATAAACAACATTGTACAATTATTAAACTTTAATTGATACTATCATTTCTCTTTTCTGTTCACTAGATCGTATATCGAATACATCCTGATAGATATCTCGACCTGTATTCACGCCCATTATTCTTCATCTCCAAAAATACTCGGCTATCCAGTTCGAGAGTAATTGATACTTCCTCCTTTATCCGTCAAAATCATTATACACATCTTCAATTTTTATGAAAGCTCTAATAAAAATTTATATGCCCATCATTGTCCTCTTAATGCGCATAGCTTGATAGAAGAGAAATATAAAAAGTTCCTTAAAAACTTTTTGCTCATCCTAGAATGTAGTGTAACCGTTTTATCTTTGTGAAACACCAGATAAGGGCCTTTCTATAATCTTTTACCTGTTATCTTCATCGTTATCAAAACGTTGATTCACTAACCATTCATCAGTCTTTGGTACATGGTTGGTTACCGTGAAGAATCAAGCGTGTGAAAGTTTTCTTCAATTTGCTATTCAGAAGTTCTAATTTTAGTGGAAAGATGCATCTCAGATCAATACTGTATTACAGCTTCGTAATCCTCCGTAAGTAACTTCGACTCTTGCGTAGCTCAACTCGGATAATATATTGGTCACGCACGTTTGTCAAATCAAGATGCCCCTCCCAGATTTGTTTATTTCATTCCATTAACTTATCATCCATATTCTTTAGTGATTGCGGGAATATTTATCGATGAGGCTGAAGGCAGACGCAAAATATTGAGAGGTAGAAAAACTATAAACAGGCGCTACTATCGTAAGTTAAAGAACACTGCGTACACGCATTAAATTTTAGTATATTACAAAAAAAAGGACACTATAAATCATAAATATTAATAGGAGGCACAGCAATTCCAGCCTGGTCTATAGTATTGCTAACGGGTATCGGCATGTTACTTCTGGGCGGTGGACTCTACTTGTTACTACAAAAGTTTGTAATCGACATCGAGGACATACCAGAGCCTCATTCGTATACACCCGCTATGCAAAGCGATCCCTGATTAATATAAATGTCTTAAGTAAGAAAATTCAGATTAATAATTTTTACAATTATAGCATGGAAAAATATGACTTGGATTAAATGTTTTAATACATTAAATGTCAGATATAAGTATAATATATAATTTTACAGAGAAGTATATATTTCGTAAAGTTGAAGTATTGTATAAACCTTCTTACAATGTTATTTTTGCATGACTGTATATTAATATAACAACTATTTATTTACTTAATTGTTGACTTTATTAATTACTTAGCTGATTTATAATATAGTGATATACAATTTAGTACCATTGTCAAAAATTACCTAAACACGTTGCCATCAGTAAAAAATGAAAAAAGTACGTGAACCTACATTTTTCCATCTCAGTTTAGTCACTGCAGTTTTATTTGAAATACACATAGCAATTATATATATATATTTATGTATATATATATATGTGTGTATATATATATATATATATATATAATATATGTGAGTAAATGTGTGTGTTTGTTACATGCATGTGTATATATATATATATGTGTGTGTGTATACATATGTACACATTCATACAACCTTTAAGCTATCAGTGGCACGAGGTTTAAAAATTATGCAAAAAAATTAATTCGACAATACACAATTCATACATACATACATTAACACACGCGTACTCTGATAGCATTGAATTTATATTATATATTCTAGAGTAGGAAAAGAAAAACAGCATAAAAATTATAAATCAATTTAAAATTCCCTACGATGATATTTGTCTGGATCAAAGTACGATGTGACAACCACGCGGTTGTTAAACTTTCTACCGGTTAAAGTTTGTTGCGCTTTCTGACAATCAATTACACTATTAAATTCGACGAATACCTGTAAGAGAAGATAGTTATTTTAGTATGCACGTGACACAAAACAAAACTGAAAACTGAGTATTATAAGTGATACATGAAACTGAGTATTATAAGTGATACAACATACTTTGCCACATCCTGGTACGTCTACCCCTTCTATTGGTCGAGGTATTTCTACCGACCGTACAACTCCATACTTATTGCATTCTTCTTTGATATCGTCCAAGATATCCTCGTATTCTTCTTCTTCCATTAATTCTTCCGGAGTCACCATATTTAGCAAGCAAAGGACCTGAAAGAGGAGGAGAACGTAATAAAAGTGAGATCGTGCCATAATAAAAGACATTGCACATATTGCTTCAATAAAGGTATTACCTCTGTCGCGGGTCCACTTGTGCCCACCATCGATAAGCCAGGCACTTGAATTTGTACGGGTGCCTGAGCGCCAATCATTGGATTCTTAGCACCGACGCTCGCTCGCTGCACAATCAGTTTCTTGTCGCCTAATTGCATTCCATTGAGTCCAGCTATAGCTTGGTCTGTCATGGATACATCAACGTATTCACAAAATGCGTAACCCTTAGATAACCCAGTAGCAGAGTCTTTGACGAGATTGAAGGCTCTCAATTGTCCAAAACTCATCAGGAGCTCCTTTACCTGTTTTACACGATACTCGTTAGACTTTGTCACACCATTCCTCTGTGATAGAATCCCAAAACAGTACAATTTCAAAATTATTTTATGCAACGTTCTTCGATACCGCGAGAATCTTTTCTCTGCAATAATTTTGTGTATTATTGCAAAAGTTGCATAGAGCAAAGAAAACCGATAATCAATCTCGTGTACTGTAATTGGATTACACGGCTGTATCATATATGCAAAAAGATGAATTTCTAACACAGATTTCTAAATCTAGAGAGAAAACTAGGGTGACAATGTTAAGTCAGTAAATTCCATGAGTAGAAATTCATCTTACATACTTGTCGCATTATTTTTAAATAATTAAAATCCATTTTTAATCCAACCTTTCTCGAGGAGAAACAGAGGGTACGCGTCCTTGCGATTCGACCATGGTCCTTCTTTCTTTTTATCTTACCACTACCTCTTTATCACAGGTAATAGATAGAGAATGATAAATTATTACATACCTGAGACAGGTAGTACGCGGCCTCTAGAAATTCGAGGTGAAAACGTAAAAAAAAAGTATGTTGCAATTACCCAAAGAAAAGTAGTAGTTTAAGAGTTTTTGGCCAATTTTTAGCACTGCACATCGAGGGCCAAAATTTTGAAAAGTGATTACTTAATTAAGCTACTGTACTCTTCTGAGATAACCCATGTAAGAAACAAGTATAGAGATAAATGAATGTATTAGAGGGAAGATAAGGAGGAGGAGAAAGAGAATCCAGAAGAGAGAAGGATGAAGATAGAGAAAGAGAGAGGAGAGAGCGCAACATACTTTTATCTAAAAAAAAATGTCGATTCGAGACGGAAGACGCACCTGACGCATTATCATTTGAAGAGCCAAGAAGTTCCGCGGGAAAGGGACTGGAAAATGCGCTTAAAGCCCATTGTACGGAATGAAAATGAGATAAGTACTTGCCTCGAGGGATAGGACTAGCCTCTCTCCAGGCAGTGTGCTTTTTTGTCATGTTCGGTAGTAGTAGTAGTAGTGGTAGAAGTAGTGGTAGAAGTAGTGGTAGTGGTAAGCAAATTCTTTTGAGCGGCGCGACCCTAAGCTAAGAAATGGGGAGAAAGGGCACTGGTATCAGTCCATACTTTACTTTTAAAATAATCAACTTTTTGTTTGATTGCTAAACGCTAAAATTTCTTTTACTCCAAAATGTATATTCCATTCTCTGTGTGCATATAATACACATTAAATCCTCAATGTTTGATGCTACTGCTGCTATTTCTGGCTTTTTTGTTTAATACTTAAAAAATTTCTGATCTTTATTTCATTTTATCAAAACACACGGTAATCGTGCTGGAGCACGTGGATATTGTACGCGTTTGCGTAACCTGTAAACGTTATAAAGTCACAAAGACGAGGAGCTGTAAAGCCTGTAAAAGCCTGTAAATAAAACCAGCTGCAAGGAAAAATGATATTCCTGAAAATAATGGACACCGGAAGACTTGGAGCTGTTACCAGATGCACATAAATGATTATGTGTTGACCCTGTAATCTCACCCTATGTAAAATTCCCATTATTTAGACACGACGATGTTGGTTCGTTCGTTCGTTTGTTCGTTCTTCTCACAGACCTAAAAAGATTCATTCCTGCGAGAAAAAATGCTGCGCTAGATTGTGGTGGACGAACAAAAGTGAAAGTCTTTGGACGCTGCTGGTGTGATCTAGATTTGACTCATTATCGACTTCTCAAGTGTTTTTTTCTGTTCTTTTTCTTTTAGAGATTTGACTAAAGGATCAAAGGAATAGCTCGCTCTTTTTCTCTAGCGTTATTTCCTTTTCTTTTGCACAATAAGAGTAGAACGGATCAAAGTCGTCTCTTAAAGAGAGATATGACTCGGTACAAGGTGACAAGGTAGTTCCTAAAAGAACTGAAACCAACCCAATCCTGCTTTCGACCCTCCCTCCTGCCTGTGACATCGTACTTTCTTAAAATCACCTAAATCATTCGGAAATAAAATTCGTATTCTCTTGGCCGGGATCCACGATGTGCCTAGGAAGGCTGTAAATAAAAAACGGTCGCTGCGACAGCTATCCGTGAAAGTGCTGTAACGTCGTCTAACGATTTCCCTAACACCTATCTAAGTACTTCGGCTGACTATGAACACCGCTTTCTCATACCTACGAGATTCTTTTGTAACAAACATGCAGTTTTATCGATCGTTGCTCTTTTTCGGAAATATGTTAATGTTACATATAAGTCTGAACGAATTTAGGAATAACCTGTCTAGCTAAACTCCTATCCGACGTTGAAATCCGATGGATGGACATACGTACCTCTATGGACTTCTGGTACATAGTAGTAGGTTCATTTTCCGCTAAATTGCTAAATACCTATTTATAATTTAATGTCTCTTTCAACTCACGATGCTCAGAAAAAACTCACTTTACGAGGAATTCTCTAGCAACGTAGTTCTAGTGTTAATGAAATACAGTTTTTTCTTTATCGTTAACGCTTACTCTTGGTATCGTTAATTAAACAATCATTTTCATTGGCCCGAATCATCAAATTAAACGTTAACGATTAAAAACTGCATTCAAAGTGTAAAAATAAATACAATTGAAATTAACAATTGATATCTGGCATACCTGTTCTTCATTCAAGTAATTGGGTAAACCGCCTATGAAGATCTTGTGTGGTGAATCTGAAATAAAACCGAAGCGAATTAGTCAAATGACACTGCTTTATTTATAGAAACGCACAGCTTTATACGACGAAAGATATAAAAGTATGTGTAAAACATACCGGGAACCGTACCTGGTACGTTCATGCTTGGATTATCGGTCATTCCAGGCATAGGTTGATAATCGTGAGGTCTTCTAATCTTTAAACTCTGTCCCTTAAAATTGATTCCATCAAAAGCCATTGCTTGAGTGGTTTCATCGATTGATCGAAACTACGAACAATTAAATAATTTATTAAAGTTATTATTAGTATGTGTCAATTAAAATGTTTTCAAAATAAATACTACTAAAAAATACCTCCAAGAAAGCAAAATTTTTGTCTAAATTAATTTGACACGCAAGAACTGGATTTCCAGCAGCTTGAGCAAGACCAGATAAATGCATTTGTTGATTAAAGAATTCCATCATTTCTTCTTCTGTTACTCCGAAAGGTATATTTCCTACGTAAAGCCTCCTTGCTTGACGAGTTATTGTACTGCCAACAACTGGTACAGCTGCTTGTGGAGTATCTGCTACGATATTTGCTGGTATTTGTCCTGCTGCTTGCATTGCTTTGTACTATTGGAGAGCAATTGGAATTAATAAGTGTTCTCTATACTAAGTGATTATACATAACAAAAATCATTAAATTAGATTCCATGGAAACATACTTGTAGAGGTGTAATATGCTCAAATCCTGGTGGTGGCACATCCCAATATAGTGATGGCTTTCTTCGTCTAGAACTTCGGCTCTTTTTTGGGGAACCACTCCTCTTTCTATCTCTACGATCTTTTGATCTGGAACGAGATCTCTTCCTTCTGTCTCTGCTTCTTGATCTATGTCTCCTATCCCGATCTCTATCTCTTTCTCTATCTTTATCTCTATCTTGACGTTCACGATCTATTACAATAGTAAAATTGTAAACAAGTACTTCTTAGTTAAATCATAAAAAGTAAACTTATAATTAAATTAAACTAAACTAGTACCAATATTTTCAATAATTGAAAATAATACCAAATGATTTGTGATACTCTGTAGAATAAGAATAAAAAAAGACAAAAAAAAATAATCCTTTCTATTTTAAATGAATATAAAGCATATATTTAAAATACATATAAAATGAAAAAAACACTATTATTAAAATGTACTTGAACTTTAACATTTTAAAAAAATTTCATTTTCATCGGCCATTACATTATTATGAAGCAATAGGTCTGCAGATAACTAGGAAAGGGCGGTCATAACTATATAATCTACATGCAATTGGAATACTTACCACCATTGAAATCTTCACCCATATTTTAAATAGTAAGACTTTTCAAATCTTTCTAATTCTAATTGCAGAATACTTTAAGATTATTTCACGCATCAACAGAAACCATAAAAAGTTTTACTCTGAAATGGCGCGAGAGCGTCAGTAAGTGTAGCGTAGAAGAAACCTAATATATACAAGGAATATAGTAAAGAAACTTGCCCATTAAAAGAACGTCATAGATCAAAGCAAACACTAGTACGTCATACACCTTTAGATTATGCTCTTCAATGCATTTATATATAAAGAAAAAGTTTCCTGAATACTTTAAAAACAAAATACAATATTTTCCTATTTTTTAATATAATTTTTAGTGAAATTTTTCATTATATATCAAAGCATTTGTGGATATATGCACTTATATTTTTTTTTCTTAAAAATAACTCCATTCATTGGTGTATTGACTGGCTTTAAGAGAAAGTTCCTAGACTCTAGCGTTTCTATATTATGTATCGTGCCTGCAGGAAAGTTTTCATAAAATGATATTATTATCCTGATAAAGGCCTGCGTTCACGATTATAATCATATAGTTGGTATGATTGTTCTATAAAATTAACAAAACTAGGAAAGCATAAAATCTGTGGTGTCATTGAAGTTCTGTGACAAGTTTTTTAATTTAATTGTATTAACTTAAAAGAATCTTTAACAATGGCATATATGACAGAAAATATTGGTCGTCATTTACCAGACTATGAAGTTCAAGGTGCAAAGAAGGTTGCATTTAGTCCATACGCTGATAATGGAGGGTAATAATACTGTGTAACCTTAATCATCTTATTAATTTGATGATGAGGCACTTAAATAAATTAATAATTAAACATTTCTAATAGAACAAAGTTAGCAATGCATAAATTTTAATTTATTTTAGGAGTGTCATCGCAATTGCTGGAGAGAATTTCTCTGTAATAGGATCAGACAGCCGTCTTAGTGCTGGATATTCTATTAATACAAGAAATCAGCAGAAATTATTTCCATTATCTAAAACCACAGTTCTAGGGTGTTCTGGCTGCTGGTGTGACATTCTAACTCTTACAAGAGTTTTAGCTGCTCGTATGCAGGTAATACAAGCTTAATTAGACAGCAGAGTATTTAATAGTTCTTCATCAATAAGAGATTGTATTTATTAGATGTACAAACATGAACATCAAAAGGACATGACCACACCAGCTGCAGCACAAATGCTCTCAACTATGTTATATTACAAAAGATTTTTCCCTTATTATGTGAGCAATGTATTGGCTGGTTTAGATGAAAATGGTGCTGGATGTGTATATAGCTATGACCCCTTAGGTCATATGGAAAAATTTAAATACAGAGCTAGTGGATCGGCCGGTGCTCTTTTGCAACCATTCTTAGATAATCAGGTATAATCAAAGAAATTAATTCATATGACTAAGTTACAATGGTTACTATAATATATATTTTCTTAGGTTGGTCTTAAAAATCAAGAAAATGTAGAATACCTACCTTTATCTCAAGAGAAAGCTGTTGCTATAATAAAGGATATCTTTATATCAGCAGCAGAAAGAGATATTTACACAGGTGATGGAATTAATATTAAACTTATTACAAAAGATGGTGTACAGGACATTAACTTTGATCTCAGAAGAGATTAAGTGAATCAAAAAAATGTATGTGCTTTCTTTAATAAATAAAAATATAAATTTTTTGTATACTGTTAACAGCAGTCTTTAATTATAAATTATACAAAATAATGTAACATGTTTTACTCATTATACATTCTACTGAAAAGATAAAGGAAAAGATAAGTAATAAACAAATTTGGAACTTTGCTCATACTTTTTTTTTATTAATGTACTGTGTGCTGTTAAATTAATAATATAATTATTATACATACTTATATTTTACAATAATGCTGGAATTGGTAACTTTAATTCGGTCAAATATTGATTTTTAAATGGTCTACATTTTAAAATTATATCACTTTATACAAAAAATGAAATCTACTTCATTGTAATATAATATATTCTATCGAAATAATTAATGGAACAAATACAATGATCTTAATAGTCTTAAATTTATAATATTATGCCTTTTTTTTTTTTTTTTTTTTTATTAAAATGAATCTTTTAGTACAGAAAGTAAATTTTCCCTCCCCCGAGATTTACTTCTTTGTCCCGGGGGTTATCAAAGGTTTTCCACGATCTTTTCCGCGTAATTTTATTCCTAGAACTCTTTCGATTTTACCAATTACCATTTGATTGGGTATTCCTCTGCCTGCTTCATAGTCATTTATTACTTGCGCCTTCTCATTAACTTTCTGTTGAAAATGAAAAATATAAAAGTATTTTTAGGTGATTCGGTAGTTTAATAAAAATAAAAATCTTATTTTTTGTAATCCTATAATGATTTTAATAAGTCTTATGGGTGACTCACTGTTGCTAAATCCTTTTGGGACAAACCCTTATTTTGACGGCCTTGCTGAATTAGCTTACCAAGGTCAAGAGGAATTTTGTCATGTTTTAATTCTTCAGTTTCACGATCTAATTTAGCTGTATTTTTTGTAGTAACGTGCTGCTTATTAGCACCACCTCCCCCTAGATATATATGAAACGAATAACTCATATGTTACCCATGCTGTATGCAATAAAGTACCTAATTTCTACAATAGAAACTAAGGAAATTCGAAATGATCTTAAAAAACGTGTTTAATGTAAAGAAAGATAAAACTTCATATCATATACTAAAAACAATTAAATTTTAATATATTGTACCCTTACACTTCACTTGCGTTTCAATAGCAACACCTTGTCGGCGTGCTGTATTAATTGCCTATAAATAAAAACATCAAAATATTAATAACGATTAAATTCGGCCTTCTAGAGGTTTTTGCACCAAATCTTACTTGTTCTGATTTTAAAGTTGAAGCCTTTGGAGCACGTTTTCTCAATGTAATAGGTGCAGTGTCCCAATCTGACATGATGTAACTTTTATTAACAATTTGTATTATTGCAGAATATATTCTAACGTCTTACGTAGAAATAGATAGCTTATAGCAGTAACACACGACGTCTTCCAGTAATTTCTTCCTACGTTCTGAAAATCATAATTTCCCAGTTCTCGAGACTTTAAAGAATTTGTCCAGTTTAAGCCGAAAATCCATCGAGCACGAACCTACGTACCCTTATTAGTTAAAAACTCTATTAGCAAAGAATTGTTCGTAATGTAGAATCATATCTATCAACACGAAATGTTTCCAAGTATACAAGTACTTATAGGAAAATTGTAAGATTATACGGTAAGGAATAATGTGAGAGATTAGCTTTTTTTTCTGTGTTCCCTTTCCCACTCTTTTCATCCCTTCTCTCAGCTAGTTTTCGCTTCTTTTAAAGGAGAAGACGAACGGACAAATTAAGTTTTCAACGATGAGACTTCTTCAGTGAAAGGCCACCATACTACTCGGTAAGCTAAAACAGACTTCTAACGAACGCTACGTTACTTGGAAAAAAAAGCAAGAAGTTGTAATACGAGTGTGTGCTGCTGGATGTTCTGTATGCTGATATTAAAAGTGGGAATTCGTTAGCAGTATTATTCTTAATTTTCGGTTATTCTAGCCATGACGTTACTCTAAAATAGTTTTCAAAATATTTATCCCGATGTTGATCATAGGACTGTGCCAACGTAGTTTACATGCTTTTAAGGAAGAAAGAATCCGGGAAAGCAAATCGTGGGTACCAAAGAAAGCTTCAAACGTGTTTGAAGCTTTCGAAGTCGTATTCATGGAACTATGAACCTGGACTCGTTATCTTTTACTTTGTCACAAATCAGTTATTTGGTTGTGAATTTAAATAAGAAAAACTTTCGAGAGAGTTGCCAAGAAATAACAGCCGTAAGTGAAAGACCTGTTGTTCCTTTCTGCTTGCTACACTTTACCCCTTCTCCCGCTGTTCATCACACGCCACCGTTCATAAAGAACGCAATATGTTTGATCAGCATGAGCTGTTCAGCTTTTTTATACCTTTCCTCACAAAAATCTTGCACAACTCACTAAAAATTGTAGAAATAAGTTTGCTTTTGCGTTATTGGCACTTGAGGAATAAGAATGATCAAAGAGAATTACTTAATGGCTTAAAATATATATCAATTTTATAAATATTCTTCCTTCATAACATTTTCATAAAGGAATAATTAATTGTAAGGAGAGAAGTTGCTTTGCATCTGTTAAAATTATTCTATTTTAACAAAGCATTTATAATATGTTTCATTGATAGTTTTATTAATCTAATAGCTTAATATCTTGTAGTTGGTGCAGTGGAAAGGTCTGGAAGCAGACCGACACCTGCTGCGCTGTTTGCTCTCATGTATCGACTTTTCAACTGGAGAACCACCAGAACCTACTGCTAATGATTACTTCCAAGTACAATTTTTAAAACAAGAGTGCATTAATTTACTGAGCAAGCCTTCTTTAATATCTAATCTCTGTTTTGCTATAGACCAACCATTGCATCAACAGAAGGTAAGTATGTATGTATATATACATATACACACATGTATCGTTTATTGTTACATAATTAATTTTCATATCAAATATTAATGTCTAATAAAATCAATTTATTGATACTGAATTTATTAATTTCAGACTTTGAATCCATCTTCCAAGTTTTTTCCAAACTTTAGAAAAGTACTAGGTTTAACTTTAGTACAAGAAGTAGCATTTGCAATTGTTTTGCAACACTCTCAAAATATTGAGATTAGAGCATTAGCTCTAGAACAAATACAAAAACAATTGCCAAAATTGATTAAAAATTATCTAAATTCTGAGACAAATAAGCATCACGAAGAAGGTCTGCACGATTCATCACCAGAAGTTCTTCATCTTATTTTGTCTGAAATATTTCAAAGTCAAAATCAATTTGGTCTTTCTTCAGAGTCTAAGGAAAAATTTCTTAAAAATTTAAGACGCGATTTTCCCCGTGAACTGGTACCAGTGGTTTTAGCACCACTTTTGTATCCAGGAGACGGGGAAACAGTACAAAACAAAATAGAGATCAACATGGCATCGAATCAAATGGTAAGAAATCAAGCGTTTTGTTCTTCATACAAAGAAGTTTTTTAATGATATATATATTTATTTGTAGGATGGTGATTCTTTAGCAGAATCAATAATTGAATTAGGCTATGAATTTACAAGTAGTTTAGAAGAATGTCGGACAGCATTAGCTGGTTTGGGGGCAAAAGAAATAACTCCTGCTTGTGTTGCTCGAGTTTTATCTTATATGGTACGCACTTGTACTAATGTTAACGATTACGTTTTATCGCTATTAAGATATAGCGGTAGTCATGAAAGTGCAAAAGAAAAATCAACAGATGACACAACAACATGGAATATTGAGGTTTTTGTTCAAGCACTTAAAGAAATTGTACGTTTTCTTTTATATATTTGTATATATGCGTGCATGTGTGAAGTATTTCAACTAAGAACAATTAGCGGTCAAAGATTTAATTTCTTAATGCTTATATTTCAGCAATCTTCATTGTCTTGGAATGAAGTTATCATGAAACTTGACCATCCAGAATTTTTGATCGAAGATAGAAGAGGTTTAAATTTACTGATTGGTGCTTTAAGACTAGGCCTTCAACATCAAGGATATCCACTGGATATGTTCCCTGTAGAACTATTCTATAGACACTGGGAAAATGTCGAAGGCCAATTTTCTTTGATTGAACAAACTCTAAAACACCCAGATATATTTTGCTTTGCGGATTATCCATTTCATTCTGTTACCATTGATGTGCTAAAAGCTGCTCCTGAAAGTGACAGCAAAGAAGCGCAAACCTGGAGATCATTAAATGTAGTTGAATTACTGTTACACATGACCGAAGTCCATAAACCTGCTTCAGAACTTTTCAAATGGCCCATACAGCATTGCCCAGATGTACTAGTATTAGCATTATTACAAATTAATCCACCGATTACGAAGTTCAGACAAGAATTGCTCAGTACACTAATTCCAATTTTTCTTGGGAATCATCCAAATTCGGCAGTGATATTACATCATGCATGGCATGCAAATAACATTAAAATCAAGCCTATTGTGATACATGCCATGGCCGAATGGTACCTATGTGGAGATCGTGATCAAACAAGATTATCTCGAATATTGGATGTAGCGCAAGATCTAAAAGCATTATCATCGTTACTGAACGCTCAACCATTTCCTTTCGTAATAGATTTGGCTTGCTTAGCGTCCAGAAGAGAATACCTGAAGTTGGAGAAGTGGCTAACTGATAAAATTAGAGATCATGGAGAGTCGTTTGTTAAAGCCTGTATTAAGTTTTTACAAAGACGGTGCCCACAAGTAATGGGACCATCCTTGAAAGAAGATGCTATAGTGCCAAAAGCAAGCCAGCTTCCACAAGAAACAGTTACGACGATTTTAGCATGTTTACAAGTTTGCGCTGGCACTGTTTCACCCGATTCCTCAGAAGCAATAATGTTAATGGTGCAAAACTGTAGCTTGATGGTGAAGAGACCCCCTCAAGCTGGAGTTTTAAGGCATCGTGGTTTAGAAACCTTCAATCCAGCAACATTAGGAGGTCAATTATTTCCAGCAAAACAAGTTGAACAGCTTGGTAATCTGAGTTCCAGTTTGGCTTCAATGGGCCTTGGCTCCAGTCTTGGACCACCTAGCAGTTCAACGTTTAATTTAAGTGGTGCTCTTGGTCCACTAGTGTCAGCACCAGGTTCACCGTCTAGATTAATGGGACCTTCTGCTAGTCCATTTACCATACTTCCATTATCATCTCAATTGCACACTGGCGGTCCAGTTGGATCACAGGGACCTTCGGTCTTACCTGGAAGTGCCACTATAGGTGGCTTAGGTCGACTTGGACCACCAGCCGGAATCGAAAAAGCTAGACTACCAGACACCAATAATCTTTTTCCTGATATGAATCCAAGTGTATCGAAGGAAATTGAAGATGAAGCTAATAGCTATTTTCAACGGATTTATAATCACCCACCTCATCCGACTTTATCAATCGATGAAGTTTTAGATATGCTGAAAAAATTCCAAGACTCTGCAATTAAGAGGGAACGAGAAGTGTTTAATTGCATGCTCCGCAATCTTTTTGAAGAGTATCGGTTTTTTCCGCAATATCCGGATAAGGAATTACAAATAACTGCCCAGCTTTTTGGAGGAATCATTGAGAGAGGCTTGGTAAATAGTTATATGACACTTGGATTAGCACTTAGATTTGTGTTGGATGCTTTGAGAAAACCCGAAGGAAGCAAGATGTACTTTTTTGGAATAGCAGCACTAGATCGTTTCAAAAGTCGTCTTAAAGAGTATCAAACTTATTGTGAACATGTTCGAACGATTCCACATTTTAATGAATTTCCTCCACATTTAATAGAATATATAGAGTATGGATTGCAAGCGCAAGAACCACCGACTAGACCACAAGGCCCAGTTCTTCCGAAGAATATTATAGCGATGTTGGCACCTGTTACAACAACTTATAAGACGCTGGCGACAACTACAATAACAACAAGCACAACTCAAGCAAAACCATCTACAACACCTACTACATCTTTACCATCAAGACCATCTATCGCCAATGCCACTAATATTGACACTCTTTTGGTAGCAACGGACAAAGAAGAAAAAATTACAACCCCTCCGGAAGCGTTACAAGATAAAACTGCGTTTATTTTTAATAACTTGAGTCAACTCAATTTACAACAAAAATGCGATGAAATACGCGAAATAGTAACAGAAGAATTTTGGCCATGGATGGCCCAGTACCTGGTAATGAAGCGTGCTAGCATAGAATTAAATTTTCATGTGCTGTATTCAAACTTCCTTGACAGTTTAAAAGTTCCTGAGATTTATAAAATGGTTACTAGAGAAACATTTAGAAATATCAAGGTTCTTCTACGCAGTGATAAAGGTATAGCAAATTTTTCTGACCGATCGCTCTTAAAAAACTTAGGTCATTGGCTTGGGATGCTCACATTAGGAAGGAACAAGCCTATTCTTCAAATTGATATAGATCTAAAGAGCTTATTGGTTGAGGCATACCATAAAGGTCAACAGGAACTGCTCTATGTTGTACCCTTCGTTGCTAAGGTATTGGAGAGCTGTGCTAAAAGTCGTGTCTTCAGTCCCCCAAACCCTTGGACAATGGCTATTATGAATGTTCTCGCAGAACTTCACCAAGAGCCAGATTTAAAACTAAACTTGAAATTTGAAATTGAAGTTTTATGTAAAAACTTAAGTATAGATGTTGCTGAATTAAAACCTGCAGTTTACTTGAAGGATCCTGAAAAATTAAGGAACTTGGAATACCAGTTGTCTCATCCGAATAAGAAGCTAGAAATAACTGGTGGTATGTCTCAAAATCAGGGTACAATTGAAGAATTGGTAGGACCAACCGTTGCTCCTGCGATCATTCCTCAACCAGTACCTCCAGCAAACTCGACACCATCTCTACCAACCGGTCCTCCGGACCCGCGATTTAATTACATGGATATATCCGTGACTGGAATTAGCAATATAGCTCAGCATATAGTAATAAACAATCAATTGCCGGCTTTTCAAGCTCATCCTCATTTGAAACAGTTTATTCGGCCGGCAGTTGAAAGAGCTATACAAGAGTGGATTCATCCAGTCGTCGATCGTTCAATCAAAATAGCTTTGACTACCAGCGAGCAAATTGTCCGTAAGGATTTTGCCCTGGATCCTGAAGAGACTCGAGTACAAGCCGCTGCTAGACACATGGTACGCAATTTAACTGCTGGAATGGCCATGATAACGTGTCGCGATCAAGTTCTAGCATCGATCAATACAAACTTGAAACAAGCTTTTCTAGCATCCATGATTAGCTCGACACAACAACAAAAAGAAGCAGTTGAACAAGCGGCGAACGTGGTAGCGGCAGATAACATGGAACTCGCGTGCGCATTCGTGCAAAAGACCGCGATTGAGAAGGCTATTCCTGAGATGGACAAGCGATTATTGAATGAAATTGAACTGCGAAAAATTGCTCGTCAAGAAGGTCGACGATATTTCGATCCTTTGTCAAAGTATCAAGCGGAAAGAATGCCCGAACAAATCCGGTTGAAAGCAGGAGGTGTAACACCGCAGCAAATGGCTGTTTACGAAGAGTTTGCAAGAAATATCCCAGGATTTTTGCCTCTATCCGAACGAGATGCTCAAGCTTTATTTATGCCCAAACCAATTACAGTGAGTAGAAATATTTGCGTATTTTACAGTTTTACTCGCGTTTCATTCTTACTTTCTTTCTTTCATTTTCTAACTATACGTGTTTTTAGGAGCCGGCGGTGACGACATTCAATGCCAATTCAGCGGTTGCAGCAGCAACAGCACAACAGGTAGCAGCTTATACAGCTGCAGTTAGTAATGACGAAGTGGGAGCAATGCTGGAGAAACTTGCCTGTGAAACTGAATTGCTAATTACGACAATCGCGACTGTTGTATCATCGCCGCCTCAACAAGCAACCCTCCATGGCCTTCTTGAATCTCTTATTTTAACTAGAAGGTCGAGAGACACTGGAGCCGCTATGGGACTATTAAAGAAGGTAGAAGTTGTCCTTAATCAGTTAGTTGTGATTAACGAGTATACTCGTAATTACTTGATTTTTCCAACGCACCACAGTTAACTGGTTAACTGAATGAAATTGATCGTTGCGTAAAACAATCTGTATTTCAGGCCATTGAGGGTTTGCTTGACGGTTCGAGCATTTCAACTGGCATTACAGATTCTGAAATCATTATGCGTTATAGAGAATTGCATTTGCGAATTTTAAAGTGTCTTCAAGATCCACGTGCTTATGGTATGCAATGGACCAACAAACATGTTACAAGAATCCTAGCAGAATGTAGAGAGGAATTCAAATATAATTTTGAGGCTGTTGATTGTCTTATTAGGTAAACTTGAATGTACAATTTTTACAATTAATTGGTTTTATAATTAATTACTTTATAACAAAACCTTTTTTTTTTCTTCTTTTTTTTTCTTTTTAATGAAACGTTTTTTCTCTTAGATCTCATCTCCTTAATCTTCAACAGTATGATATGTCATTGGCACAAGCAATGGATGCAGGAAATGCAATGGCAACTGCCTTTGCGATGCAGTTAGTTCAATTATATTTGATAGATGAGAGACAAACAACTCATGTGACGGAATCCGATCTTTTCCATACCATTGAAATTCTCGCCAGAATGGCTCATCATAGACAGCCGCCAGAGGGGTAATGAGCAAAATCTAATAAATAAAATTAGGGTGTCGTAGATTTTTATGTATTATATATATAATAATGTTTTCAGGATATCCATATTTAGATTGTCCTCCTTGATAGATTCACTTCGAGCAAATCACGACCCTGCTGTCCTTGCTGATCGTGCACCAGCAGGACCGACTGCTCATATTCATTCGGGAATTCTACAGGTGAGAGTAAGTAAAATCTGTGTTAAAGGCTTTCTGTGGAATACTTTATAAAACAAAATTATAACTTGATACGAGCCCTGATTTGATTTACAGGCAAGAGATTTTGACGATCCACCTGGTTTAATGGAAAAGACGGAATATTTGCTACGTGAGTGGGTCTCGATGCATCACAGTCCCACGCATGCTCGTGATCCGACGAAAGCGTTTGGATTGTTTGTTCATCAAATGAATATTCATGGGATACTGAAAACGGACGATTTGATAACAAGATTTTTCAAATTGAGCACACAAATGTGCGTGGATCTCTGTTATCGAGCATTATCCGAGACCAATACAGCTCCGTCCGTAGTCCGTGCGAAGTGTTTTCATTCTTTGGATGCCTTCGTCAGATTAGTTGCATTGCTTGTAAAGCATTCTGGGGATACGACGAATACCCATACTAAGATCAACCTCCTTAATAAAGTACTGGGTATTGTTGCGGGGGTTTTATTGCAAGATCATGAGATACGTGGAGCAGACTTTCAGCAGTTACCATATCACAGGATATTTATAATGCTATTCCTTGAACTTTGTGCTCCAGAACCCGTACTTGAGGCTGTCAATTATCAAGTTTTAACCGCCTACTGCCACACATTACATATATTGCGTCCGACTAAAGCTCCTGGATTTTGCTACGCTTGGCTTGAACTTGTATCTCACAGAGTATTTATTGGAAGAATGTTGGCAATTACTCCTCAACAAAAATGTTGGGGAATGTATGCTCAACTTTTAATCGATTTATTTAAGTACCTTGCTCCTTATCTACGTAACGCAGAACTAGCAAAGCCCGTGACGTTGCTGTATAAAGGGACATTGAGAGTTCTTCTAGTTTTGCTTCATGATTTCCCAGAATTTTTGTGCGATTATCACTATGGGTTTTGTGACGTGATTCCTCCAAATTGCATACAAATGCGAAATGTTATTTTAAGCGCATTTCCTAGGAACATGCGGTTGCCCGATCCATTTACTCCTAACTTGAAAGTGGACATGCTTCAGGAGATCGCTCATGCTCCTAGAGTACTTACCAATTTTGCTTCAATGATCACGCCAGTAAACTTTAAGAAGGACCTCGATTCTTATTTGAAAGCTCGAGCTCCGGTAGCCTTCGTTGCTGAATTGCGTAGTAGTCTTCAAATATCCCAAGATCCTGGAGTACGTTATGATATTCAACTAATGAATGCTTTAGTTTTATATGTAGGGACGCAAGCTATTTCATTTATTCGTAGCAAAGGCCATACTCCAAACATGTCGACAATTGCGCATTCCGCGCATATGGACATTTTCCAAAATTTAGCAGTTGATCTCGACACAGAGGGGCGCTATTTGTTTTTGAACGCAATAGCAAATCAGTTACGGTATCCTAATAGTCATACACACTATTTCAGCTGTACGATTCTTTACTTGTTTGCGGAAGCAAACACGGAAGCTATTCAGGAACAAATCACTAGAGTTCTTCTAGAAAGACTCATAGTGAATAGACCCCATCCTTGGGGGCTTTTAATCACCTTCATAGAACTCATTAAAAACCCAACGTACAAGTTCTGGACACATGAGTTCGTACACTGTGCACCTGAAATTGAAAAGTAAGGCTTCTTCTTTATTTCTTATTATTATTATATAAAATAATTCTATATTTATTATATTGTGTTTGTTATTGTTTCAGATTACTCGAATCCGTAGCTCGATCATGTATGGTTCAAAAACAAGTACAGCCTACTCCAGAGCCGGAGATTACAGAGTGATAAGATAAATTTTATTTTCTTTTTTTTTTTTTCATTTTTTATTTCACATTGTGGATTTATGTACAGTAAAATGTTGAACATAAAACGTGTGTAAAAAGTGCATAATGTACGAAAGGATGTAGTATAATTTGGAATTTTCAACCTTTTTTCTAGATATTTAAGTAATGAGATAAATAACGTAAAGCTAAGTAACAAAATAAACATAAGTTAAGTAATAGAATATGTAAACATCAGCTAAGTAATGAAATATATAAACATCAGCTAAGTAATGAAATATATAAGCATAAGCTAAATAGTATAATCATTAATATAACGGAAATTTATTGATATTATGTTTTAATTTTAACAAGCCGCCGTTGCATCGATGAAAAAGCAACGAAATTCAATCTCGTAAATCGTGTTTTTCAAACGATGTATTTGTAAAAATGAAGTATATTATGTATAATTAGTATATTGTAAATTCTATACAATATAAAAGGACTAAAATAAAGGATATCGAAATATAATAAATATATATAAATAATGACACAATATTCAAATAATTATATGTATATGAGTGATTAAACGTGTTCCATATATTGGATAGAGTCTAAAATATACTTATTATTTGTCTTAATTTCAAGCTGTAAAAAAAAGCTTGTATCAAAAAATTACCTATATTATCTGTAATTTTTTAAAAAATGTTATAGTATATAAAATAAGAAAGAAAATAAAATGCAAAGAAAGATAAAACTGTCTTTGAAATATGCATTTTTTACTCTACACATGAAAGTTTTAATGAAATAATAAAACTTATGCGTGTTAAAAATTATTTATTTACAAAATCTCTCTGTACGCATACACTTTAAGAAATAATTTAACAAAACTCTTTATAAAGTATTTTGATCTCGAGTTGCAAGATAAGCATCTCTTTCTTTATCAGGAAATTTAGTTGGTAAATTTGGGCTGTGTAAATGGCACTTGGCATGAAATTTAATACCTGCTACGTCTACTTCGTAATCACCAGATAAAACGTATTCATTTGTTACTTCTTGCGATCGTCCTTTCGAGTCAAAATTTTGGATAAACCCAAGGCATACCTTCAATAAGATTTTTGCGTACAATTACAGAATCAAAGTTTATATGTTTTAGTAGAACATACTTGTTTTTTGAATGTAAATCCGTAGCCAGTAGTTGTAGTCATCCCACAATACTTTCCGTCTCGATATATTGGCTCACCTCCCCAACACCAAGGGTCTAATTCAGTGTCATGATCATTTAGCAGCAATTGCACGTATTTTCGTTTGACTCCTTCGTCTCTTTGCCTCAACAGTGCATCGCGTCCGATGAAATCAACGCCTTTCTAAATTCACAGTAATCTTAATTGATGTGTTTAATTCTTAACAAGAGATTATTCGCAATTAAAATCTTAAATATCATCGAAAGAAATAAATTACATCAAACTTTACTCTCCAAGAGCGCCCACATTCCAAAGGTGTAGTAAAAGTATCAAGATCTTGTCCCCAAAATGCATAGAATTTCTCAACGCGCAAAGAACGCGTCGCATAATATCCCGCGTGTTTTATAGAATATTTGGCACCAGCATCTATTAAACGTGTATATACATGAAGAGCAAACTGGAAACATCAAACTGATAAATATTTAATTAAAAGAAAGGTAATAATTGTACATGTGTACGAGAGTTTAGCGAAAAAGGAAGGAGACGTTTATTATCTCTTTTATATGGATGATTGATTGATTGGAAAACTATATTTTTTAAATACGAACCTCATTCGGTATGTATAAAACGTAGCCAAGTTCTCCGGTATGAGTTAAGTTCATAGTGCGTACACCATTTGCAAGACCAACGTCAAGTTCCTATTGATACAAGATGAAAAATGTACTTTTCAAGTCATTTTACTATCTAACATCATTAACATTTTATCGTTACCTTAAATGTAAAAAAGGGGAAATTTTTAGCATTTAAATCTGTATCAGTCAATTCGCTTAATAAATGTCTGGTTGCGGGACCCATAATACAAATCGCGGTATATGCTGATGTTACATCGGACACGGCCACAGAGCCATCAACTGGTAAATGTCTACGTATCCAATACTTACAGCGAGTTTGTTGAATAGTTGGAGCAATCATCATATAACTAAACATTGTTAATGTTTGACAGATGGATGTTTAAAACCTGCTTTTTATTTCGTAATGCGTTCTACAACTATTATACTTACTGGTTTGGAGCAATACGAGCTAAGCTACAATCATTTTCATATCCTCCACGATCGTTTTGCATACCTGTATGTATAATACTTCCAACTGGCACATCTACATCATTCGAGCACAAATATTGAAGCAAATCTACCACCTCTGTGCCATTCGACTACAAATGTTTACTTCCTGTATTTGTACATTGGATACTCTATTTAGTTATGAAGAAGTAGTACAACCATACTTACCCAGAGATCAATTTTCGTAAACGAAGAGTAATCGCTAATTCCAATTTTCTCTCTACAAGCAGCATATTCTTTAGCGACAGGATCGAACCACGGAGGTTTACTAAATGTGTTGGTATATGCAATCTTGTATCCTCGAAACGTATCCAAATCTAGAGATAAAAGTAAATTAAAGATATGTGTATAAAGGATGTTTTTGCAGTATGGCAATAATTACCAATCTCGGTGTTTGAATGAAACCAGGATGGTCGTTCATAGCCCATCACTTGTCCGAAAACAGCACCGGCATCTCTGAGTTTTGGATATATTGGAGACATTCTTAAATTTCTTCCGGTCTTAAACTCATGATGAGGATATTGCAGAGCGTAGTGCATTCCTGGAACTTCCCTTACACGATCTCTTAAAAATTTTCGATTATTATGTAAACCAAGGAAACGCGATACATCTAATTCATAAATATCTAATGAAGTTGAACCATTTACAATTAGTTCAGCTGTAGCACGGCCTACACCACCTGCTGCTGATATTCCCACCTTAAATCGAAAAGAAAAAAATAAATATTAAGAGGATTGTTACAAAGTGTATAAGAAATATATTTACCGTTTTCATTCCAGCGGCAATATAGTAATTTCGTATTTCAGGAGCTTCGCCCATAATCCATTTACAATCAGGAGAAAATGCTTCAGGACCATTGCATAGCCTTTCCAAAACAGCATTTCCTAAACTAGGGATTCTGTGAAGCATTTGTTCAAGTAAAATATGAAAATGATCCCAATCTTCTGGCAGGAACCTTTCATTTGTTGTACCTGAACACATTTTAGTAGAATAATATTTGCTGTATTAGCAATGATACAATTAATTTATATAATTAAAACATAAAGTAAGATGAAATTCCATTTCCTAACCAGGTATTGTTCCATCTTCAAATGCTGGCTTTGCAACAGGTTCGAAACCACCGGCTAGCAGTCGTCCTGCATTTTCCCGAAAATAAATAAAACCATCTAAATCACGTATTACAGGTGTCATTGGATCCAAATTAGGAATAGGTTTAGTATGAAGGTAATAATGTTCCACTGGGTGTAAAGGTACCTAGTATAAAAATTTTTGTTTCATGATTGTTGCTATTATTTTTAATTTTTCATTTATTGAGTTTTTATAGTAAAAAGAAGAATGAAAACCTTCACATGTGGTTCACTTAATTTTCCAACATTACGAGCCCAAAATCCAGCACAATTAACAAAATGTTCACACTTAATTGTGCCACGAATAGTTTCAACTCCTTTAAGCCATCCATTAGAGTTTATGATTTTTGTTACTTCACAATTTTCAAAAACTCTTACACCTAAGGTTAATATATTAATTTTAATTAAATAATAGATAAAACTTTCTTTCTCTAAAAAAATTAATACATATAAATATTATATTCTATATATGTTCATACCTCTTTTTTGTGCTTCATTAATCAATGTCAAGCAAATTTCATATGGATCTCCTACTCCATCTCCAGGAATCCATAATCCTCCTGTAAGATCTTTTATTTCTAATAGTGGACATAAATTTTGTATTTCTTCTGGAGTTACTAAATAACATTCGATATTACGTGACCTGCAAAAAAACACTCACTTTATTATCATAAAAGATTTATTTGATTCCCTTTTACTTACACAGATTGGGCATTCATCCGTCTAAAAGCTGTCATACGATCTCTTGTCCTTGCTAAAGAAAGACTTCCACATTGTTTCCATCCTGTTGATAAACCCTTTTCTTCTAATTCTTTGTATAATGCTATGCTATCTTGTGCAAGTTTAACTTGGGCTAGACTGGGTTTAAATGCTCCAACCAAGCCAGAGGCATGCCATGTTGTACCTCCACCTAATCTGTGTAAAAACATAAATTTTATAAAAGTTCATAAAATACAAGTGATCAATATAGTATTAAACTGAAGTTTCTTACCTTCCACGTTCAAGAATTATTGTTCTATCTCCAAAGCCCATAAGTGATAAGTAGTATGCTACCGCACCTCCCATAACTCCTCCACCACATATAACCACTTCAATATCTTTTGGAAGATCATAATCATGGTTTTGATCACTGTGCCTACTAGCATTTGTACTTAATAATTTTAGTTCATGACAACCATTAAATTGTAATAATTTCTTTGATATAATTTGATCATATAATACTTTGGAACGTTGCCACATATTCCTATAATTAAAACAAACATCTTTCTTTATTTAATCAGCTTTTATTAATATTAAAATATAGTATTTCTTTTACATACAATTATTCTTTTATATTACAATCACATCAGATTGTTTAAACATATTGTGTTAAAATAAGATTCTTAAGACGCAGCAATACCTTTCACAAATAGATACTTTTATGTATAGTATATGTCGTTTATGCAGAGCATTCCGAAACTTTGTTTTTCTCCCTGAAAAGGCAATAAAGAATTATGAAATCTATTTTAATCGATAGATAAATGTTCACAGATCAACACTGTGGTAAGTACGAGATGCAACAAATTTAATTTAATAGAAAAATTAATGCTCAAATTCATGATAATTTTGACAGCTTATTTCCTAAGAAAAATGGCAGACTTGACATGTGGAACTTAATTATTTTTAAAGATATTGTTGTTCTCCAAATAAATCAGGATACATATTCTGCTACACAGCATAATACACTAAAAATTGCCTCACTTGTATTAAAATTTTTTGAAATGAACAACAAAATATTTAAAAGTTCCTTTAAATTAGTTTAAATAACTTGCTCGTAGATGGCACGTGAGTAATTTCTATGGTTCATTCATAAATGGAATCATTCTGAGCTTTGGATATTATCGGATAGATCAAATACTTGTGAAAAGATATATTTAAAATATGCATATAGTTTATAGTTGAACTCTTATTTGGAGTAAGTACATAATATGTTTGTTTACAGTGTCACTTTTGTTTAATGGTACTTATCGTACTTACAATAAATATATATTTAATTATATTTAAAAATTAAACAATGTCGAATATAAATGATATCGAAAATAAAATACAATTTAAAAAAAAAACACGAAAATTCTTAAGAAAACCTAAATCTTCTAGTGATGAAGATTCTAATGAAGCAGATGATAGCTCAGTTAGGTAAATTAAACATTTTTTATTTTGTATATATTAATATTTAAATTAATGTTAAATATTTTTCAAAACAGAGAAAAGGTTGAAGAATTAAAAATTAAACAGAAATTGAGACAACGACCAAGTGGTGTAAACATAGTTGGATTGGCACTTGGCCAAAAAGTTATGGAAGATGTAATAATGGTAAAAATGTTTTAGTATAGCTGTTCATTAATCAAATTAATTTTGTATATTAAAATAAATATCATTATTTTGCAGTCAGATCCTTTTAATGTTAAAACTGGTGGGATGGTAAATATGGCATCACTAAAGAATGCAAAATTAAAACAGGATGATGCATACGAAACTGGTATTGGCACACAATTTAATGCAGAAACAAATAAACGTGATGAAGATGAGGAAATGTAGGTCTATAATGTTAATTTCTAGATTAAATTATATATATTATACTAATTTATAATTTATTTAGGGTTAAATATATAGAAGAGCAATTATCCAAAAAAAAAAGTAAAAACGAAGATGATTCAGGAACAGGTATGAACAATGATAAAGGATCATACTGTTCACCAGAAGAAGCAGCATTGCAAGCTGTTCCTGAACATTTAAGACAAAGTTCAGCTCACCGAAGCGAAGAAATGCTTTCAAATCAAATGCTATCAGGCATTCCTGAAGTTGATCTTGGCATAGAGTATTACATATTTATGATAACTCTATACAAACACGTGTGTATAATCATTTTAATTATAAATGTAATAATCTTCCTTTTTTCAGGGCAAAAATACGTAATATAGAAGCTACTGAAGAAGCAAAACTAAAATTAATTTGGGATAGACATAGGAAAAAAGATGGCCCTTCTCAGTTTGTTCCAACAAATATGGCTGTAAATTTTGTTCAACATAATAGATGTACGTTCATTAATTTATTCATTAACATGAAAATATGCAAACTAATTTATTTCCTTATTTAGTTAACATAGAGGATTCAGATTTTCAAAAATCAAAGCATGATTCAGATCAGAAGAAGCCTTCTGCTCCAAAGGAAGATTTAAAAGGAAAAAGAAAGGATAATGCAGAAAAAGCAACGGACGATTATCATTATGAAAGATTCAAAAAACAATTTAGGAGATTTTAAATTGAAATTTATAAAATAAAATCTTTATTTTATATTTTAGAATTAATTTTACTCGGAAAATAAACTCTCTTTATTTTTTATTTAATTAAAAATGTATATTAAATATAATAAGTTAAAAAAAATGATTATCTATTTTACACATTAAACATTAAAATATTCATTATTTCCAATATATTTCTTTTACCTAATTAATTCATAAATTATATTTTCTATATAGTTTTACAGACTTTATTAAAATTTGTTTCCATTACAAATAAATTTATCTTCAAGAACTAAACTTATATACCAATACACCAATAACAGCAGCTGTTAATCCTCCAACAAATTTCCACGTTAAATTACTTTTATCATTATTTGTTTCTCTCTTTTTTACATTATTTGTAGTATTAGATTTAGGAGTTCCAAACATTTTGCGATATAATTTTTTTTCATGCTCTGCATCTTTGACGTTTTTTTCTTTTAAAATAGTTAATTCTTGTTGAATAGCTTTAACTGATGGATCTAATTTATAAGCTTGAGTTAAAGTAGTATATGCCAAAGCGTGTTCTCCCTTTTGATGTAAAATTTTACCTAAAATTTCAAAAATTGTTATTGCACTTTTCTCAAAAATGATTATAATTCTTTAATACCTTTTCTAAATAAAGCTTTAACGTTTTCTGGTTGACAGGTTAAAACATTCTCAACGCTTTGCAATGCAGCATCATAAGCTTGAGTTTTTATCTGTGCTGCAGCTAAATTATTGTACACACTCATTCGATCTACTAATAAAGCTTGTAATTCTGCATCAGTAGCATTTTCTTCAACAGAATTTTCCAAAGAATTAGTATTACTGGGCTGTAAGAATTCTAAGGCTCTTCTATAACACTGAATGGCTAAAGTTCCTTCGTCCCTTCTAAACCACCAATTTCCACGTTCACGTTTTTTATTTCTATAAAAAAAATTATATAAGTTTGTTTATTATAAAATAACTATAGAAATTATAAATATATAATTTTTGAAAATAATTACCCAATTTCTTTTCTTTGGTTTACAGTTAAAGTTTCTATTTCTGTTTCTAATTCAACAGTTAGTAATTCTACAGTATATATAATAGTTGCATGAGGTGGAATATTAGGTTCTCTTCCTTTATTACCATAAGCAAATCTTGAAGCAACTTCAATTTCTGCTACTTCCCCAACATCCATTAAAGCAATTGCCAAATCCAATCCCTATAATAAATCAAATATTTATCCATTTTCATATATTTTTGGACATCTTAGAATAATAGATTATATACGTAACCTGAATAATTTCTACATCTCCTAATTGAATACCGAGTGAATCTTCTTCTTCCACAATAGTTCCATTTTCCAATTTGCCAATAAGTTTTAAAGTACATATATCGCCTCGATTTGGTCTAGTTCCATTTTCACCTTTTATTAAAACTTTCTTTTTAAGCTGATCATTACCTAAAATATCTATCCATTCATTTTCAACATGTTCACGTAATGTTGCTTTAGTCATAGAATCTTCTGGATCAACATCAAAATTAAGTTCATTACGTATAAAATCAGCTTGTGATTCTCTTATTTCAGTGCGTTCATTCTCCATATTTAGATTGCCCAAAATTCAATATTTTTCTCTTCAATGAAAACTTTGAAAGCACTTTGAAAAGATAAAAAAAGTCTTTTATTAAACGAATATATTATTTATTGAAATTTAAAATAATCGAAATGCATGTATTTAATTTATTGAATTTAGAAGTTTGAAAAGGTGAGGATTCAAAAATGTGAGTGATTTGTAAAATTGCAAACTCACAATATCAAAATTCAAAGTCAATCCACAATTTGTGTCTATAAAGAGCTTAATAATAATTGGACATTTATGATAATGTTTCAACAGATAGAATTGCCAAACACATCACATACCTTGTTATATTTTTTTTAATATTAAAAGATTCAATAAATAATATAAAAATCTTCTGAGCTTGATTATAAATTACGAAATAGTATATTAAAAAAACTATTTGACGAGCATGACAGTAATATCTATAATACAGGCATTTTCATTTACGGCTTTTGATGTAATTTTTAAGAACTCGCGCAATCAGCACGTCATAACTTCTATGAAACATGATTGGTGTATAATTCGTATAACTATACCTAAATGATTTAATTACTCATGGGCGCATTCAGCAGACTCAACAGTTTAGCAAAATTACTAGATTCTATGCCGAATACTATAGTACTTTCATCGTTCACTCACATGATTAGTGAGCGGACGCCATTTTTACCATCAAATTTATTTCGCAACCTCATCGCTACATTACTGGATCCGTTCGATTTACTTATACCTCCCACACTTTTTCTATTTTGATTAAATTTTGTCTCACCTTGACTGTATGAAAAATACGAAAAGTGTAAAAAATACAGGACTCATCCAAAAATATTCATTTTTCTGGGAATAGCGACACTTCAAAGGTCGAAAAATTTTTGAGAAAACACCAAGGGGTACCACTTGGAATTTTCGTAAAAATCGAAGTATCTCAGAATCGCTTGTAATTCCGTAGGGAGTTAGTATTCGATAGATAGAATGCAGCAAAAAAGGTCTCATCCAGATATATTCATTTTTCTGGAAATGGCAGCAGTTTTAAGGTCGAACAAATTTTCAGAAAATTGCAAGGGGTACCACTTAGAATTTTCTTAAAAATCGACATCTCTCAGAATCGCTTGTAATTCCGTAGGGACTTAGTATTCGATAGATATAATGCATCATAGTATGTCGCTTCCAAATATATTCAGATTTTTACCTTAAAAATGAAAGGATTTGAAAATCGTTTGACATGGATAATCAAGGAAGCTTAAGATTACTTTGTACAGAGCGTTTTTTCTAAAAAATCAAAATTACTAGATTTTCATTAACAATTTGTACTTTTGTAAAAAACTTCCACACTTCGCCAAACCATCGAAACTAAGCCAACAAGAGCTTCTTTTTCGAGTTCTGAATGCGACTAAAAAAGTGATTTGTCAATTAGAGCATCATCCGAAGAGTTATAGCGCCAATTATGTTTATAAGGCTTATTGTAGGCCTCTCGACTGAGCTTTTTTGCGGCCTTTCGTCCGAAGAAACAGTTTTGCACATTATGCCTGCATGTGCAATAAATTAAATAAAATTCTTTTAGTTACTCGTCAATAGAGCTTTATTTTTATTATTTAGTTTTTGTTTCAGCCACTGCATGCGATGGCGCTAGGTATTGGACTGTGGGGTTTTCCAATTGGTCGTAGTCGGTATCCACGCCAATCTTCAAATCCCCTATGAGGCATTAAGTAATATACGTGTTCTACCTCTATTTAATTTATGATCGGGTATTCAATAACAATTTCTCTCTTTTAATGAATAAACATAACAATACTTTTATTGACTCTTAGCGATATTAACTTTATGATTTACAAAAGGCAAACCTTAACCTCGAAACACTTACAGGTGTACGTCCCTAAGCTCCGAGAGATCCAGCGAGAGAGAGAGTCTTTTAGGAACACCTAATATCGTGTACAACAAAAAATACATAGAGTGGCGTGAGACGCCACAGGCCTCCCTCCTTAGTGTAACGCTTGCTTAAAATTGAAAATAAATATGTAAAGAAATGACTATAATATATTAATTCACGCATTCTTAAAAGTAACAGTCTTTAGTCTCTTAGAATAAGTCTTCACGCTATTGGTATTAGTCTTATTGACCACAAGGTCTGTTTCTTCCTGTGATGAGCTCGGTGACGATTGGGGAAATCCTTTGGAATGTGTAGAAGACGACGAATCCTGAGCGATAAGATGGGCTGGTTTCAACCTTGCTGTTGATACTGTTGTTCTTCTACCATTAATATCAATTATGAAAATTTTCTCTGATGTACGCTCCAAAATTTTGTATGGCCCTGTATATGGAGTTTCCAAAGGTCCTCTGCAAGTGTCATCCTTAACGAAAACATGCGAGCAAGTATTTAGCTCTTTAAAAACAAATAATCTGTCACAGGTATGATGGCTCGTAGGAACAGGCCTAAGATTCTGGGTTACTGTTCTAATATTCTCTAAAAGGAAATCAGGAGGTCCTGTGTAAACCTTCTCATGGTTCAAGAATTCTCCTGGAATGTTTAATGTAGTACCAAAGATAAATTCGGCTGGAGACGCTTTTAATTCTTCCTTATAACAGGTGCGCAAACCAAGCAGGACGAGGGGTAATGCTTCTGTCCATTTGGTTTTATGGCACATTAGTGCAGCTTTTAATGATCTATGCCATCTCTCCAAAATGCCGTTGCTCTGAGGATGATATGGTGTGGTTCTAATTTTCTCTGTACCTGTAAATCTCATAAACGATTTAAAAAGAGCGGATTCAAATTGTCTACCTTGGTCCGTGGTAACTAAATGTGGAGTGCCGTATCTTGCAATCCAATGTAAAAAGAAATTTTTTGCTACTGTCTCTGCGTCGATGTTCTTCAACGGAATTGCTTCGGGCCAACGTGTATATCTATCTAAAATAGTTAATAAATAACGATGGTCATCTGAACTTGGCAAAGGTCCAACTAGATCCAGATGTACATGTTTAAATCGTTGATTTGGAATTGGAATTTTATCCGGTACAGTGTGGTTGTGCCTGCTAACTTTGGCTCGTTGACATTCCAGGCATGAAAGTGCCCATTTTTTGATATCCTTATTCATTTCTGGCCACACGAATTTTTTGCTAATGCATTTTAATGTGTTTCGGCCACTCGGATGAGACAACCTATGTGTAATATTGAAAATTCTTTCCCGTAGGTTTTTAGGCACATAAGGACGAATCAAATCTGAGGAAATGTCACAATAGAGTATTGAATCTGTCTCAGTCAATGCAAATTTCCTTAGTTTGAGACTTGAATTTTGCTCTACTAAAATTTGTTTTAATTGTTCATCGCTCGTTTGAGCGTCAGCTAACTCCTGTGATGTAACTACCACTGGCATTGATATTTGATCAATTCTTGATAGGGCATCAGCGACGATATTCTCTTCTCCAACGACATGACTGATATGTGTGGAGAACTCGGAGATAAAAGAAAGATGTCGACTTTGCCTTGGAGATATCTGTTCTGATTTCTTATTAAAAGCATAAATTAGAGGTTTATGATCTGTGTAAATCTGAAAAGCTCTTCCTTCAAGTATGCCTCTAAAGTGTTTGATGGATGCGTAAATTGCATAAAGCTCCCTATCATAAGTACTATAATTTCGTTGCGCAGAGGTTAGTTTTCTTGAGAAGAAAGATAATGGTTCCAAACCTTGTTCGGTCTTTTGTTGTAAAACAGCACCAATGGCCGTATCAGATGCATCAGTCTGTAAAATCAATGCTGCTGTCTCCTTTGGAAAATTCAAAATTGTGGCTGCAGCTAGCTTCTCCTTAATTAATTCGAACGCGTGTGAACATTCCGGCGTCCATTGAATTGGTTTATCAGAATTTTTCTTCACATCTGCAATCAACTCATGTAGGGGCGCTTGAGTCTGCGCGAGACCCTTAATGAAACGATTATAATAATTTACCATACCTAGAAATCTACGTAAGGCTTTTGCTTGTTGAGGTTGAGGAAACTCTTGAATGACCTTGACCTTCTCGGGTAATGGTTGTATACCTTTCTCGGTAATTCTATGTCCAAGAAACTTGACCGCCGATTCCCCGAAAACACACTTACTGGGGTTAATAACCAAACCGTATTTTTGCAGTCTGTCAAACAATAACTCTAAATGTTTCTTATGTTCCTCTTCATCTCTTGATGCGACTAGAATGTCATCCAAATAAACGTAGGTGAACTCCAGTCCTGAAGTAACTTCATTGATGAATCGCTGGAAAGTTTGAGCAGCATTCCTCAATCCAAATGTCATGAATGGAAATTCAAACAATCCAAAAGGGGTGATGATAGCCGTCTTAGGTACGTCTTCTTCACGAACAGGAATTTGCTGGTATGCTCGTACGAGATCAATGGTAGAGAAAATTTTTGTGCCTTCCAAAAATTGAGTACAGTCTTGGATAAACGGAATCGGATAGTTATCCGGAACTGTAATTTTGTTCAGGAGGCGGTAATCGCCACAAGGTCTCCAATCAAGCACGTTCTTGGGGACTAAATGAAGTGGACTTGCCCAAGAGCTCTTGGAAGGACGGCACAAACCCTGTTGTAGCATAAATTGAAACTCTTTTTTAGCTGCTTTGAGTTTAACCTGATCCAATCTTCTGGCCTTTGAAGATACAGGAGGTCCAACTGTTTCTATGTAATGTTCAACGTTATGTTCCACTTTCTTTTGTACCAAATTTGCTCGGGTAATAGAGGGAAATTTTAATAGAAGTTCCTTGAATTGGTTATTAACCTCTACAGAGCGTATCGCAGGTGTATTGCCTTTGAATAATGTACCTGGAATAGAAAGTGAGGTTAATGAATCTATAATTCTCTTGCGTTTTAGATTCACCCAGAGATCAAAGTGACTCAGGAAGTCATTTCCAATAATCGGTCTCTGGACATCTGCCATAATGAATGTCCAAACGAACTCTCTTCGCAGTCCCATATTGATATGCAGCAGTCTAGTGCCATAGGTAGAGATTCGTGTACCATTAGCAGCAAATAAATATAGCTCAGTTTTAAATTTAAGGTCCTGCTTTGGGACGGGAATCACAGATACGTCTGCTCCACTGTCTATTAGAAATTTCATACCTGAGGTAAGGTCAGTAATAATCAGGCGACTCGTAGGTTTCTGCAACCTGGTCGCCAAAGATTGCAGTTGAGTTAGTTTTCCGGAGTCTCCTTGTTCTTCTTCCACGTGCACGGAGAAACACAGTCTCTAGCCTTTTCAGCAAAGTTAGCATGATACCAGCAGAAGTCGGACTTGGGAGCTTGGTTAGTAGAATTGGAGTTGCTTTTGTCTCTATCATGAGACTTAGAACGGGATGAAGATTTGCTCCTACTCCGTTGTTTCTTCAGGTCTGCTTGAAGTCTCTTGACTTGCTTCGTTAAAGCCGCTACCTGATCTTCTAAGGACTTAGAATTAGGAGTAATACTATTTATCGTGGTGAGGTTACCTGGCGATGAAATGACTTCACAAATTTTGTCCGCCAAGGTTGATAATTGCGTCAAATCTACGTCGCTTGTGGATAATATGGCTTGCGTCTGGGTAGGTAGACGTTGCATCCACAAGGACTTTAAGAATTCATCTGAGATTTTAGCTCCAGCTAAATCTCGCATGCGCCTTAATAGTTGAGAGGGACGTTGCTCTCCTAGCTCCAGCTCATTTAATAAAATCTTAAGCTTTTTCTCACCACTGTCTGAATAAACTTCTATTAACTGATTCTTGATGAGCTCATACTTGTTAGATGCTGTGGACTCAAAAACATCCTCGCCCAACTGCTCTAGTACCTCTCCGTCCAATGCTTGTAACACATAATTGTATTTGGTTTCTTCCACCTTTATGCCGGAAATTTGGAATTGAGCCTCTAATTGGCGAAACCATAACTTAGGACGGTTTTTCCAGAACGCTGGTGCCTTAACGCTAACAGAGTTAACCTCTAACGCAGAAGTGGGTGCAGTTACCCCTTGATCCATTTTTTTAACGAGGAAATATGAAGCGCTTAGAACTACTATGAAATATACAGTAAAATATTGCGTTAATTTGAACACCCGATCACGTCGGGGTCACCAATGTGGGGTTTTCCAATTGGTCGTAGTCGGTATCCACGCCAATCTTCAAATCCCCTATGAGGCATTAAGTAATATACGTGTTCTACCTCTATTTAATTTATGATCGGGTATTCAATAACAATTTCTCTCTTTTAATGAATAAACATAACAATACTTTTATTGACTCTTAGCGATATTAACTTTATGATTTACAAAAGGCAAACCTTAACCTCGAAACACTTACAGGTGTACGTCCCTAAGCTCCGAGAGATCCAGCGAGAGAGAGAGTCTTTTAGGAACACCTAATATCGTGTACAACAAAAAATACATAGAGTGGCGTGAGACGCCACAGGACGTAGCGAAGACACGAACCTCGAGCGGACATTTTCTGTCCAGTTGACATTCTCTTAACCAATTAATTTTTCTGAGTGATAAGTCAAATTGATGCTCGATAGATAAGTTAGATTTCCGTCAAATTGTATTCCGGTTAACCTTCTGAAGATGGCGCTTCAGCTGTTTCAATGATTTAGTGTCCCTTCTATAATCTACTTCTAAATGATTCTACGTTTATAAAGATTTATTCTTTGTGTGGCTTTGTGATGCCTCATTTTAAGTTTTAGTAAACTTCGTAAGAATCGTTGTATATTGAAGTTAAAGTTATTATTAGGGATTCTTTACTTATTGTAAATATTTAAGTGTAATACTTCCGTGATGGATACTGATCAAGCACGTAATTACAGCTTTCAATATTATTTGTTCTTAATAATTTCTGGAACAGTGGAAGAGGTTAAAGAAGGATGGACTATGTTGAAGAAATTCGAAGAACAAGAAATGTACAAATATGAAAATATATTAAATTATGAAAATACTTTAAGAGATATCCTTAATGCGGAAGTTTTAAATGTTCAAGAAATTCCAAAAATTATGGACTATTTTAGTGTACATTTAAATCAGAAAGCCTTAGAGCTTAATCCAATTTCTAATGATGTTGCTACATTCTTAAGAAATACGAATATCAGGAACATTTCTAATTTAACGTTGATTTTACAAACTTTATTGCAGCACAAAGCATATTTACCACAATGTGCAAATCACTCTAAACTTTGTGAAGCAATAATTATAGCATTAGCAACATTTAATATGCCACAAGAATCTAAGGAAATCACATGTTTTCGTGAAAACGTTTATAAAGTACAAACCTTTTTAGAAGCCATTTGTGCAACTAGGACAAATTTAGAAAAAGAAAACCTAATTATGTGTTTTCAAACACTGTATAAAATTATATTAAACTCCAAATTTAAACACTTGCCTGGACCTGGATTAAATGTAGTTTTACAATTGATAGAACCATCGCTTATACCACAAGCAATTAATTTGATTCTATCGAAGCAACATTCTGATGAACAATTGATACATGCATTGAAATTACTTTGTATGTGGTTACCAATTTGGCCTGCAGATCAATTAAGTATATTGATAATGGAATTTATATATGGCTTAGAAAGGGAACACAAGTATTCAATACTTTTAGAAGCTACAGAGGCAATAATATTTAAATTGCTCACAGCTTTAATTTTACCTATGTCTAGACCATTTACTACAGAAATTGCATACTATGTTCTTAAAAGGCAAAGTTCCATAATTTTTGTTCGTAAAGTACTAAATAATATGCATGTATTTATAGGATTGTTAAAAAAAGAAAACAGTGAATCAAGCAAAGAATGTATTCAAAATTTAGTTGATATTACTCAAGTAATCATAACTAGATTTCCTCAATGCCAAGTATATCAGAATTTGCAAAATTTTTTTCCGGTTTCTCCTAGAATGGATAAAGTTAACAGTATATTAAATGAACCTATATGGTTTAGCAATACAAAAAATTTAGAATTTATGATAGAGTACACAAAATCAACTACTGGCAAAATAGGATTATCTAATCTTGGAAATACATGCTATATGAACAGTGTATTGCAAGCTTTACTTATGACTAAACAATTTTGTTATGAAGTGTTGCATCATAAATTATTGAATGAAAACAGTAGTCAAATTGTTTTGAAGAAATTGCAAAATTTATTTGTTTTATTATTATATTCTAAGAGAATATCTTTGGCACCTAATGAAATTTTATTAGCTTCTCGTCCTGCCTACTTTTTACCAGGTCAGCAACAGGATAGTTCTGAATTTCTATGGTTAGTATAAATTTGTATTTACAATGTATGACCTTAATTTTTCTTTATGTATAAGTATAACTCGTGTATGACATACATTTATTATAATTTAAAATTATATATTTTTTAAAAGCCACCTCTTGGATGTTTTGCATGAACAAGAGAAATCATCAAATAGTAGGTCAAATAATGAAACCATAAATAATCTTAAATCAAAAATTGATGGTACGAATGGGTTAAGTTTATGTAGCAAAGATTCAAGTGGTAATATAAAAAGATGGACAACTGAGGAAGATTTAACAGAAGAAGTAACACTTCAAAGAAAAACACAATCGCTTGCTGATTTTACACAAGGTACTAAATTATATATTTTTCTTAATTTTAGCGTTTATAACTTTTTCCTTTTAATTAGGTGTTGACTTAGCACAAACTCAACAACTAAATGGTTCTCGTTCTGAATCAACAGATAGTGGTATACAATCAGTAGGAGGCGAAGAAATGACTACACAAATATCACTTATACATAGAGTACTTGGAGGTGAATCTAAAATAACTTACCAGTGTGCACAGTGTGATAACAGTTCACATAATACAGATAAATTTCGTGATTTGCAATTGTGTTTTCCTGAGGAAATTACAGAAAATCAAGAAGTTTCTGTCCAAGATCTTATTAATTGTTACCTAGCTCCAGAAAAATTAACTGGTGAAAATAAATATCGCTGCGATAAGTGTACAAAGCTTTGTGACGCACAGAGAATTATTAAGATTTTACAAGCCCCAGCATATTTAATTTTGACATTGAAACATTTTCGGTATGACTTTGAAAGTCGTTTGAGGACCAAATTAAGACATAAAGTTCTATATGACGAGACTATACGATTACCAGTGTCAAGTAATACGCACTCAATGCCTGAATGTGAAACTTATAAGCTTTATGCTGCTGTTGTGCATTCAGGGTATAGCATGGATTATGGACATTATTTCACTTATGCCCGTGATTCAAAATATAATTGGTTTAAATTCAATGATAGTTATGTTTCGCAAGCTACAATAGATGATTTTAAAAATTTAAAACCACCAGACACACCGTATATACTTTTTTACGAAAAATCAAATTTACCTGAAAGAATTCACGAAGAAGAAAAACCTCCCCTATCAAGTCTTAGTAAACGATTGCAAGACCTCGTTGATAAAGATACAGTAGCTTACATTGAAGAACTTAAACGCCAAACAACTAACGTGTTTAATGATAATTCTGATGACGAAAATCCACCACCTAGCAGTTGCCGCAGTATAGTGGGTATTCCATCGAATACTTTTCTTTTCTAGGACATTTCTATATCTGATTTATTATTATAATCTTCCAGTTTTTAAGGTTGTGGAATTAAATGTGTATACATATATAAATGTATATGTATATATATATATATATATATAAAATATGACAAAGATAAACATTTATATAAGAAATTGTAATCTCGATTATCAATTGTAAAGGAAAGCATTATAGTATTTGTAAAATAACGATTATTATATATATAAAACTTTTCATAATTATATCATGATATCATTTAAAATCAGAGCTTCCCTGAGTGAGTTATAATAGATTAATAAAGACATACTGATTTGTTATTATATTAAAATACATGAGATTACGGTATGAATCCTATTTCAGAAATAAGCTTTTTATGATATAAGAATTAACAGGATGCGTAAGATGTGTTGATAAATTAAATAATTTAGTATGCATTATAGTGAAAACCAAAATGTTGTCAATTGTAATACTTATTTATTGGCTCCAATGCATTTTTGTTGAAATAAAACTATAAGAAGAATTTTAATAATGAATCGTCCAATAATCTATGAAAATGTATCTTATCAAAGTATGTGACATGCCCACATCTAACATACTTTGTATTTATTATCTGCCAAAAATGATACCTGAAATTGCTGTTGACTTTCAACAAATGCTTTAAATTTATGTATAATAAGATATTTAACAACTGATACTGGTATCATAAAATAATTTATACCGTGTTGATGCTTATCTTTCACATGTAAATGACTGATTTATGTATGCTTATTCAAAATGAATACATTTATATTCAACATATAATGAAAATAATATGCCACTATAGATCTATCCAATAAGTAGGAATGTTCATATTTTTAATAATTTAATTGGCTGTGTGTTGCGTGTATCAAATCTACTGAACAGTATTTCACAGTTCACGACAAACAGTACCTATATATATATATATATATATATGTATGTATGTATAGGTGAGACTAATATACTCATAATTATATATTTTTAAACTTATAAATTTCTTCACGTCTAATAATCATGCATCATCTCTGAAAATTTCATCGTTTTTTTTTACTTACAATTTTAATTTAAATATATTTGTAATGGTACACATTAATAAGTATACTATTATTTAAAAACCTTTTAATATTTTTTAAAAGTTCGTAACATGTAACATAACAATTATTAAATTATTATCCAAAGCATATTTTTGTTATTTTACAATTAAAAACCATAAAGTAGTATATAAAAGTTATCATCTTTGCGAACTCATAACTAAAATATGTGATCGAAAATTGTATATAGTTATATTTTAATTGTAGTTAATATATTAACATTTCTCAAATGCGTTATAAATCTGTGATAAATTTGCACTATCATCAAATTGACAATATTAATTTGGTATTACAACAGTATTCAATAAAATATATAATATAAACATTCATTCTAATTTATAATCATTGCACACATTGTATTATTTCTGCTAAGTCTTGTATATTTGATAAAATAGTTGGAAAAATACATGAATAAATTATTTAAGATGATTATTTTGCAATAATTGTAAATTTTATATTTTGTTCTTTATAAAAATTTTTTTTATACAATTATTTTTATTTTATAAGTAAAATTATTCTAATACATTAATAATACAATTTCAAATATTATATAAGATAAGAAAATTCATTATCGTTATCTGAAATCAGTGTAGTAAGATAAGGGAGAATCAATTTTCTGTTGTATTATTTAACTAGACGCAGCAGTTCCTTTAAAATTTCAAAATTTAAAGATGCAATTATACTCTGCAGCAATAGCTGGTACGTAAAAATAATACATTTATAATGCATGTTATGCTTTAAGTAAATTCATGTGTTTGAAATATTTTTCTCGTTAAATTGCCTATAAATACATTTCTCTTACTTTTTCTCTTTCTAAATTTTCTAAAAGTAGTGAATACTGTAGTAGTTACATTAAAGTAATAAGTAAAATGGAAATGAAATAAGTATTTTTTGTTTTTTAATTATCCAATAAAAAATAGCACTTGTTCTAAACACGTGTTACCCTGATGCACTTCCTTCCGTTGTAGACTTTCCAATGTTCCTCGAACAGGTAACTTTGGTATGCTGTCCATTGGACTTTTCTTCGGATGGGCGTCACCGTCCTTGTCCAAATTACAAGCAGAAAATAGCCCCGTGAAATTGACATTAGCAGAATTTTCTTGGGTTGTTTCACTATTTACACTTGGTGGATCAGTTGGATCAATTATATCTTCTTTTATAGTCAATGTAATAGGTAGAAAGAAAACTATGCTCATTGCAGTTATACCTTCAATAATTGGCTGGCTAATAATTGCATTTGCCACTACAGCATCGGTAATTTTTTTTGTTTATATATATAGTTAATTTAATATAATATATTTTACATTAAGATGTATGTATATTTCTTAAATCTTGGACATTTTACTCTGATATATGCTGAAAGAGTAACTTTCTTTTGGTCTATTTGCAAAACGATAATCTTATCAAATACTATAATCATCAAGTGCTATGATGCGTAGATACAATATCTTTGAAAATACGTTTTTAACATATAAAGATAATAAGATTGAATGAAGTAAATTTAATAAGCTTAAATCTATGAATTCAATAAAATTCATAGCTATGAATGAGAAAGAACTACATTTGTCAAATTTTGTAGGAATTGTATATATCAAGATTTATATCTGGTATAGCATCTGGCATATCTTATTCAGTGACTCCGATATATTTGGGTGAAATTTCACCAGCAGAGAAACGTGGTTTATTTACTTCAATGTTGACAGTTGCTGCTAAATCAGGAGCACTAGTGGAATATGCAATGGGTCCCTTTCTATCTGTACAAAATTTAGCTTTGACGTCCTTAATAGCGCCATTTCTCTTTGCGGCTATTTTTATGTGGCTACCAGAAACACCGTATCATTTAATGCGGCATGGAAAATATAAAGAAGCTGTTGAATCTTTAATCAAATTAAGAAAAGAGAAAGATATTTCTAATGAGATAGATCTTATCGAGCAATCAGTGAAACAAGACCTTGCCAATGGTACTGGATTTAGAGAACTTTTCTTTGTACCAGGAAATCGAAAGTAAAATATTCTATATCCATTAAAGATTCATCATGTTTTTCTGTAATTAAAAGTAATTATTTTTGTAGGGCAATAACTATTATATTAGGTCTATTGTTTTGTCAGCAACTGGGTGGAAGTCAAGTGGTTGTAAATTATGCACAATCCATTTTTGATGCATCCAATGGTGGCATTGAAGGAAAATATTTAACGATAATTTTGGGCATAGTACAAGTAGCCTTTACAATTATTTGTACAACAACGATTGATTGTGGTGGTAGAAGATTATTATTAATCTTTTCGATGCTCGGATGTGGCTCTGCAACCGGAATTATTGGATTGTATTTTTATTGCCAAAAGATTGGAATGAGCTCAACAATAGAATGGTTGCCGTTTACAGGAGTGATCATATACATAGTTATGTATTCTTTTGGAATAGCAGCGATTCCGTTTTCTTTGATGGGTGAGCTTTTTCCAACAAATATAAAAGCGCTCGGAAATACAGTGGGAATGACTTGTTGCAATTTATTTTCTTTTGCTATTACAAAATTATATCATAACATGGTAGAATCCTTTGGCTTATATTTCTCATTTTGGATATTCAGTATTTTTAGTTTAATCGGTGTAATCTTTACATTTTATTATGTACCTGAAACGAAAGGTAAAACACTTCAAGAAATTCAAGATGAACTACATTCTCGATCTACTTAGTGTATTTTCGTTGATAATTCTCAATCTCTTAATATAATCTTGTCAATATAGTTTTTATAATAAAGAATTAATTAAAAAATAGTTGTTTTCAATTATATTTTTATAAATTATACAATTTAATTTATTTATCCTCAAGAATTTTATATTGCACATATTTTAACTCAAAAATTGGCACAGGTTCTACATTTCCTGTTATCGGAATATATTTTCCGGAAATAACGCTAACAAAGTACCGTAGCTCAATGTGTTCCTTGTAAATTTTTTCTCTGAATTTTGGAATATTATTGATTTCTATTGTCGAAGCTTTCCCCTCGATGAATTTAACGGCTCAACTCGTATTCATTTCGCCTGTTATTTACAGTCTACTTTTATTTTCACTATCGAATCGTTCTATTATTTATTTCGACAAGATGATTACGAAAACGTGAAAAAAATATTCGGAAAACTTCGAAATACTACAGAAATTGGAAATGATACGAATGTAATAATAAAAAAGTAGGTTTTGCAAAGTGTATGTTTCTTGCCACTAATTTTCTCACTTCAAAAGATGTCAAATATTATGATGTACAATTTCTAATTAAGGCAGCAATTAGAAGCATACATCCATATATTTTTTGTTACGTTTTTGGTCTATCTTTAGTGCCGTACACATTACTCGACGAACTTTTTCCACCAAATATGAAATCCAATGCAATAGCAATTACAGAAATACTCGATTATACGTGGATTGCAATTGTAATTAAGTTTTACGAAATGGTTTCCGCTTTCATTAATGTACAAACGACGTTTCTATATATATTATTTACATTATTTGATACTATCTACATTTGTCACATAATTTTTAATATACTGGAAACAAGAAGCAAAATCTTAGAAGAAGTACAGAGATGTTAAAATCATAGAGCTATGATAAAGAAAAAAAATGAAAATCATACTTTTATTTAAATTATAAACTGTTATGCAGAATTTTATTATGATTAACATTCTTTTGAATTATTTATGTTGTATAATTACAAAGATGCATCAATGACTAACTCTTAAAAGTTAACTATCGTGTTAAGTATTAAATTAAAATTCAATGTAATTACATAGATGATAAGTACTTTATATAAATAATGTTATAAAATAATCGTTTCTCTTTACATGCAATCATTAAAATAAGTTAATTTATTATTTCCTATCATCACGTAAAAGTAATTTTCGTTATCTCTACATTTTTAACTGAGTTCTATTAGGTCGAGTCATAAGTAACTTCTGTTTTTTTATCAAATATTTATTTTGCTCTCATTAAATAACTGAATTATATTAATTTATTATGTATTCACCACTATTATGCATAACCCTCTCCCATCTTCCTGGCAGTTTATCAATTTCTTCATTGCAAAATGTAGATACGAACAATAGATTCTACTTAGCTGCGTCGGAAGTTACTTATGACTCGACCTAATAGATATGAGTTAAAAAATTCGCAACAGTAGTTTACTCAGTATGACATTTTATTTTATGACGTTCTACTTAAAGTTTTCATTTCAATGAATTCTCATCAGTCAGTCTTATTAAAAGTTGATCACAGATGCGAAATCATATCTATGAGAAAATAATTTTTCGTTGCTTATTGTTTACTTACCATGGGATTTATTTGGTCATGTTTTACAAGTAAGTAGAATAAAAATATAATGCTTTGACTACAAAAGAGCTATACTACTTATTTACTACTTCTAAAAAAGAATGATTATTGATCACAGAATACTGTAGAATTATACAATGAATTCTAATGAACCTTTAATGTTTATAGTAAATTTGGGCTGTATACTGGTAGGTTTCACAGTTGGATGGACTTCACCTTACATTTCGATTTTAGAAGCTGAAGAATCAAGTATTGAAATGAGTGTAGATGATGCTTCATGGGTTGTATCAATAGTTGCTATTGGATCTGCATTTAGTGTGCTGTTAGTTTTTTTTTTAGGTCATCATCTCGGAAGAAGAATACTGTTAATGATAGCAGTAATTCCATTCTCATGTGGATGGTTATTAATTTCTTTAGCAACAACACCAATGGTCTGTTATTTGCTTTTAAAACTTTGTTAATAATGCAAAAATGTTAATCTTAATTAATTTCGATAGGTTCTCATATGTGCTAGATTCTTGAATGGATTTGGTGAAGGTATCATTATAATGATAGCTCCAACTATGCTTTCTGAATTAGCGCCAATCGAATATCGTGGTACCATCACTAGTAGTGGCTCTCTTTCCATAAGATTAGGACTTTTGCTGACTTATACGGCCGGAGCATTTTTAACGATGAAAATTCATGCTATACTAACTTTTAGCATATGTTTAATACATTTTCTTCTTCTGATGTTTATCCCAGAATCACCGTATTACTTGATTATGAAGGGTCAGTTTCAGAAAGCTGAAGCTGCTTTAGTGTCTCTTCGTAAAAACGTAGATGTAAATGAAGAAATAAAACAGATTATAGAATTAGTCGATCGAGATATGTCTACAAATACTAGGACAATAGATTTATTTCTAATAAAGGATAACAGAAAACCTTTAATAATTATTTTAACTTTTAGTATATTTATATTATTTGCTGGCGGTCAAACAATAGTTGCATACGCTGAATCTATTATTAATGAGATTGAATTGCCCATAAAAGCGAAGTAAGTAATTTTTAATCTAATAATTTTATAATGGTTGTGATTATCTATGCTATATATATAATTTATTTCTTAATTAGATTCCTAGCTGTTATTTTGGCCTCACTGTCAGTCATTTCTAGCACTGGAACTATGATTTTTATCGATCGTTTAGGCAGAAGACCACTCATGAAATATTCAATAATGGGGTCCATTATTGCAACAGGAATAGTGGCGATATATTTTAGTTTGAAGCAATATAATTACTCTGTATCTAATTATGGTATAATAGCGCTTATAGGTGTAATGAGTAGTGTGATATTTACTTCCGTAGGACTAAGCCCTTTAGTACCAGTACTGTTATCAGAGTCTTTTTCAACAAGTTTAAAAATACCAGCATTTGCTATTTATTCTGAAATATGTAATATTTCAATTTTTATAGTTCTTAAATCATTTCATCTGCTCGCATATAATTATGGACTATACGTTCCTTTCATTATTTTTACTGGGTTTAACATATTGAGTTTAGTTTTCATTTATTTCTATTTGCCCGAAACATCTGGAAAGACTCTTAAAGAAATTCAGGAAGACTTTTTAGGAAAGTCGATTGAAAAAAATTCTATTGTAATTAGTGAGAAAGTGGGTACCATTAAGAAAACTCATTGTAAATACTGAATACTATATTAATTTTTCTCTTTTAATTAAAATTATAATCTAAATGTCTTATGTATTATATAATATAAAAATCTTTTTAATATTATTTCAGAAATTGTAAAATATTATACTGCGTTTTAAACATTTTACCATATGAGCAAAATTTACTTTTAAATAAAATTACATATAGAAATATTGAGTTTTTTATTTGATCTTTAATATTATTAATCTTATTATATTTAATATTATTATTATTTAATATTTACTTAATTGTTATACTCTTTAGAAGAGCGTATATATATATATATGTAGCTTCTTTTTAATCATATGATCTACTTTTAAAGTTCAGTTCAAGTTTTCTAATTAGTAATTATCTGTTTATCTGCTGCAATTAAAAAAATAACAGCATTAGCAGCATTATGGACAGTTCTTTCTGCAGTATGGCAGTGCAGTAACAATGGTTTTTATTCGGACAGTTATAATAGGTAAAGCTACATTAAAAGCAAATTAATTAATAAAATAAAAGAAAGTATAATAAGCGAGCCATTATTTCATAGCCAATTTAGCTATTGTTTCAACTGGAATTAGTTTCGGATGGACATCTCCATCAATTTCAAAACTTCAAGATCCAGATACAAGATTCACGATAACGGATAGTGAAGCTTCCTGGGTAGCATCTCTATTAATTTTAGGATCTGCAATAGGAGCTATAATTGCTTCATTGGCATTGAATCGTGTCGGACGTAAAGTCACATTACTATGTGCAGTTATACCTTTTATCGTTGGATGGCTAGGGATTGCTTTTGCTACTTCTGTTAAGGTTTGCATTGGTTACAGTAATTCATTAAATTTCTGTTATTCCCACTTCAATATTCTTCATATATTTACAGTATATCTGTTTTGGACGTCTAGTAATGGGTCTTGGAGTGGGTTTTACTATGACCACTTTACCCTTATATTTCTCAGAAATAGCTCCTACCAAGCACCGGGGTGCCACTGGTACCACAATGTTCTTTGGATTAAAATTAGGAATATTATTTTCTTATGTTATGGGAACATTTGTCTCTATCAGACTTTTATGTCTAATAGCCTTAGTGTTTCCATGCTTATTTGGAGCATTATTCTTCTGCTGTCCTGAGACGCCATATTACTTAATTATGCGCGGTCAGAATGAAAAGGCAAGATCTACTTTAATGCAGTTAAGAGGAAAGTTGGACGTTGATGAAGAAATGGACATGATCATGAAAATGATCGATTGTGATTTATCAACGAATACAGGAATATTGGATTTATTTCTCGTACGCTCAAATAGGAAAGCATTCTTAATTATGTTTTTTCTTGTTTTGACGCAATATACTACAGGAAGTCAAGCCATTACAGCTTATGCTCAAACTATTTTTGATGCCGCTCGTAGTAAATTAGCAGGAGAGTAGGTATCGAAACATAAAAGTAACAACTAAATAATAATGGGAATTGATGCTACTTATTTTCTCAATAGGTACTTGGCAATAATTTTGGGAGCAGTTCAAATGGTGTCTGTGGTATTCACGATAGTTTGCGTAGATCGTGGTGGTCGTAGAGTTTTGCTGTTTCTTTCAACAAGCGGCATAACTATTTGCACTTTTTTGATAGCAGTCTACTTTTATCTTCAAAGCGAGGGTCAGGAGCCAGAAGAGTTAAAATGGATAGCCTGCATATCTGTAATTCTCTTCACGATAATGTACGGTTTGGGATTGTCCTCTATTCCGAATATGATGATAGGTGAAATGTTCCCCGCGAGTATTAAACCGAAAGCAGCAGGACTCTTTGGAATTCTCAGCGACTTGTTAAGTTTTCTTATCATTAAGTTCTTTTATGGTCTGTCAAAAAACGAGGGCATGCATGTACCATTTTTTCTTTTTACTATATTCGGATTACTTGGAATTTGTCACATTGCTTTCTTCCTGCCGGAAACTAAGCGCAAGACTTTACAAGAGGTACAAGATATTTTAGTGCTTGGTCGAAAAACATATATCCCACGAATCGAACGTCAATTCTTCGACATTAGAAAGTTATGAGATATCTCGGAAATTATAGAAAGATTGTAAATTTTCATTTAAAACTAGAATCTCTACTTTCCCTTTCCATAGTGTTCATAAAGCTTCGTGTTTTATACTTCGACATTAATGTATAAATTGATGAAAGTACTTCTCCAAAATATATTATATTTATCACACGTCATATTATTCTTATGTTTTAAATGCATATTTTTCTTCTCTAATCATCATTACTAATTTTTAAAAATAAGTATAATTATCCTAACCTTGCGAACTCCAGGAGATAAGGTAGTATTGTGAACTAATGTAAACAGGAGACTGGTAAACCAACTGCATTAGCATTTTGCCGAGTCGCTATATTATAAATTAACATAAAATTTTATAGAAAGTATCACTATGAGATGGACTTCCAAAAACAGACTTTTTCCCGTCACACTTACGGGTAAGTGGATAATGTTTGCACAATTATTTTATTAATTGTCTCATCACTTTTTACCATTGTAATCATGTGTGAAGATAGTGGGTGTGGAGCAAATAATCATAGGATTATATGGAGCATGGTGCTCGCCGTACTTACCAATCTTAATGGAAGAAAATTCTTTTGTCAAAATTACTTTGGACGAAGCTACGTGGATATCATCAATTTGGAAATTAGGAGCTGCATTAGGATGCTTTCTTTCAATTTTATGCGTTGATTCTGTAGGAAGGAAATCTATAATTTTAGTCTGTTTGATTCCAAACGTATTGAGTTGGATGTTAACAGCTTGGTCATCATCAGTGACTGTAAGGAAGGAGATGGCCTAATTTAGATCATTTTAGCTTGATATTTTATTCTAATTTTTTCAGGATTTCTATATCGCTCGATTTATCGGTGGTATACCTAATGGTATAATGTTAATGGTAGGCCCGACATATTTGTCCGAATGTTCTCCTCCATTCATTCGAGAATCTCTGAGTGTTTGCTATTTTTTGATGTCACTGTTCGGCTGTCTTATTGGATACATTATGGGAGCATTTCTCGAAATACCTCAATACTCGTATATAGCAGTGGGATTATCGGTTTTCCAAGTGGCTATATTCTTCTGGTTTCCGGAAACTCCCTATCACTTGATACGATGGAAACGATACGTGGAAGCAGCGAAGTCTCTTGCATTTTTACGCGGAACCGACAATATCAATGAAGAATTAGATGCTATCATGAGATCGGTAGAATCGGAACCGAAAAGTATGGGAATGTGCTCAACATTAACGGAAATTTTCTCCAGACTTGGTATACAGTTTAAGGATGACAGTACTTAACAATTTCATATGTCGTTGCATGAGAAACTATTGTATTTTAGTATTGTGATTTTATTACGCAGGAGGTAAACGAGGATTTCTAATTGGAACAAGTTTAATGGCTGCCCACGCTTTGAGCGGTATGCAGGTTCTCGTCACGTACGCGGAAATATTGTTTGATGCTGTGGAAAATCCTATTCTACCTGGGAAGTACTTAAGTATCATTCTGATGATTATCTACATTTCTGGAGTTTTCATGTATATATTTTTAGTGGATTTTATTGGACGGAAGCCGATGTGCCTTCTATCAGTGATCAGTGTAATCATTTCAGCTGTTATTGCAGGAATTTATTTCTTTTTACAAAATTATGCTATGAAAAATCAGAATTTATCGAATTTTTCTTTGATACCTGTCGTCGCTATATATTTTTACGTTTTAGGTGGAAGTTTAGGACTTACCAATGTAACGATCATAGTTGTAAGTGAAATATTTCCCATGTATTCTAAAGTGGTCTGCGTGAACATTTGTTCCATCGTAAATTGCCTTTTATCGTTTATTCTCTTAAAAGTATGGGGCGTTATAATAACACGCTTAGGAATAGACTTTATGTTTTGGATTTTTGCATGCCTAAACATTTTTAATCTATCGCTGTTCGTATTTTTCGTACCTGAAACCATAAACAATGGCTTGCATCACAGGCACGACATTTTTAGCTTTAATTATTATAAAATGTAATACATATTATGGAAGGACTGATAAGAGAAAATGTTTCCAAAGTTTATAAAGATTAAATCTATGTAATACAAATAATTATAAGCAAGAATGATTTGTTCAAAATCTTTTAATAATCTTCTTGAAAGGATTTTTATGTAAACAGGTACTTCAACATCATTAAATGATCATTTAATTAATGTAATACACATTTATGAGTATCAACAATTATTTGCTAATTGTAAGAGTATTATTTATATTTTTGTAATCTTAAAATATATTTCTAGAGATTATTGAAAAAAGTAATTAGAGTTAAGTATTTTATAAATATGTTGATACCTCGATCGTTTATAAAATGCTTTAAAAATAAATCTTCAAAGTTTTCATATAATATTTAGATGTTAAATAAATGATTGTGTGATAAATTTTACACTGTTATAAAGTCTCTACATTTGTAATTATCAAGAGATATAGATTAATTTATTTTACACGTATGGTTTTTCTTTTTTTTTTAAATATCCCATGAAAGAGGAGCTAACTTATAATTTACAAAGCTTTTGACTAGAGTGGAGGAGTAAAATTATCGTTATATAAACTAGCACCAGCATAACGATATACCGCAAGAAAAATTATATTAATTATATTTGCGACTTTTTTCACGAGCGTTATGGTGATGATAGATTACGTAACGTGGAAATTAAACTATTCTATCCTAAATCTATATTTATAGATGTCGACGATGATTTTCATTATTTTCTACAAAAATCATTTAAAATTTACAGTATCATTTATACATTGTGCTTCTATATGCCAGTTCTCACTTTAAAATCACTTTATTTATAAGAGCTGAATATATCAGCTCAAATCCCATTAAGTAACGTAGTCAGTGGTGGAAAGACTCGTCAATGCTCGATGTTAAAATGTTTTATCTCTCAGCATGGAAATTTATACAGATTTGGAAACGTTCAGTTAAAAGTATTTTTAGTTTCCGATCGATTTTCCATAAAAAGGGCCGCGCGTCCACCATGAAGAGATCGACTCCCTGGGGACTTTTTCATCGGGAACGATGGAAACCACTTTGGCTCAGGTGTGTTGGTTCCCATTTTCCTTTTCCTGTTGAATTCCGTGATTGATCATTATCGTTGTGACACCGTCATTGAAATCAAGCGAAGATGTCATTTTGGCCACTTCGACCTCAGGATTCCATTTAGGCGTGACACCTGTTACCGCGATTTCTGAAAGAAAAATGTGTGTCTGGAGCAAACGCATCATTAACTTGATCTCCATTAAAAATTTTAATCGTCATTCTATTTAATAAAAGTAAATTGGCTCTGTTTAAGCCCCGTGTGCACATTTCTTCTTCTTTAAGATCCACCATCGACTCAATCAGCTAATTGACGAGTGTAGTTGCTATTTGGATTGCGCAAGATGATAGTTTATATTTGCTGTGAATTTACATTGCGTTTAATCCTCGAATGCAGATCCTTCCATGGTAATATAACTTGATTGGAATTCAAATGCAGCAATAAGCACCTTAGCCGATTAGTTTGCATCTTCACACGCTACAATTACAAGCTTTCATGGTTAGGCGTTCATCATACTTATACAAAGTAGAACGACGATCAAATGACAAGTGGATTTAGCCAAGTTACATGCATCACAAGTGTGTATAAGCGAATGCTTGACCTGCACAATGAGAGTTTTATGCACCGTGGATAGGCTCGATCTACGTAAGCGTGATAACTAGCCGTAGATTATTAATTATCCGCCAGGATAGTTCGTCAATAATAAACAGAAGGTGATACCATCATCAAAGCCAACCCTAATAACCATAAATTACACAATTTCGTGCACACTTGTTGCTGTAAATTACTCGTTGACACATTTCACCGATGAAATTTTGATTTGCCACCCCAATTGCTTAATAACCTATCAAGCTAGTGCCATTATCATTTATAAATGCTATCTTCTCTAAGAATAGTATTATACACCCATGGTTATTAAAAAGGTGATCATGCAGTTATTAAAGAATATCGGGTGTTTTATGATAGCCGAAGGAACGGTGTAACACAGAAGAAACGACACATCGAATTTATCAGGTGCCACTTCGAAGGAGGGAGAAACCATTTACCAGGTTGTAAAGTTTGGTTTGTTATAGGAGAATCCGGAAATTGGACGTGTTTGCGTAAAGGACGGCCGGTTGGACTTTTATCCGAAGGCAGCGCATTTTGTCCGGCCGTAGGACTCTCCGTTGGTGTTGGTGTGATGGTCACTTTTGTCTCGTTATTAGTTGCCAGTCTTCGCGAACTCAGACAGGAAGTGGCGGTGGTTGTCGGCTGTACCGCATACCGTACCGTTGGCACCTTTAAACAATTGTTCCTAAAGCTTCTTTCATCATTAGTCGCGATTAAACTTAGTTCATCTAATTATAATAAACACAAGTGTCTCTGGATCGTTATCCTCTTATCTTTTATCGATGATACATGGTACTTGTAACTGTTTGAGATTAATTAGCACGAATTCCGCTAATTAAATACATTTGTTTCGTCATGTAAACTCACAGCTTTAAACACACATAGCTGACATAAATTAAACTTAAATTAGCCATTCCTTCTTGTGATATCATCAACGTAAATATCAAATATGTCTGGCTAATATGTTTCAAGTTTTCTTTCTCTAGATTTATGAGTGACCCACATACCGTTCTAGATCAAGATTACAAAGGATATCCTTTATTAGTGTGTATTCAAGTTCAAGGTCTGTAGGGTAGACCCTCGGATAAGTAATTGTCTTAAAATTGGAGAAAATGGTAGCAACTTATCTTTATGCAAATTAGGTCAAGTTTTATTCTGTAAGTCTTGATAAGGATTTTATGGTGAATTTAATTTTCGTTTGAGGATTGCTTAGATTCTGATTTAGTTGGGTTTATGGTGGAAACAATTGTCGTGGCATTTCTAGTTCTTAATATTCTACGATCGATCATACGATGTTCAAAGCGTCGTGGCGGCGCCATTGAGAGTGGTGCATCCATACGGGGTACATGCACACTTGTGACATGTTGACTTTTGACTCCACTAGTCACGTGAGCAATGGTATTGACATGCGTCGTTCGTAAGGATCCCTATACGTAATCACCTTTTACATCCATTAATACCACATGGAGAAAAGGACTAAACCAATAAATATATTGCTACACTTATATGCAATATCCTTCGTGAGACTTTAGGTTTTTCATAATTTAAAGTTTGAAAAAGTGCGTCACTTGTAGAACCTCTAAACAAATGCTTATGATTCTACAAGTCCGTAACTTAAAATTTGATTTTCTCTCGCTAGGGTAAGAGTGGCATCTAAAGTTTTTACTCTCTCCTCTCGAGTCTAACTTTATTTCTCATGAAACTATATTTTACGAGATTTTCAGATCCCGAACTTCATAAGTAAGGCATTGATGTCACATTTTATGCAATTAGCTTAGTGAAATTTTTGTTATTTTAAAGTTACATATCTTTGTTATTACGAAACAATAAATAAATGAAAGATTCCATCTGAAATTGCCTGTTTGGTAAATTTGATGGACGTGTGAAGGGAATAGAAATGGGCTGCCGGTTTTCGTAATTTTTCATATAAGGGATCAGAGCCTCGAGGGATACAAGATATTTTTCCGCGTTCCATGGCTGAACAGAGAGAAGTGTGAATATTTCCAAAGATTCGTATAAAGATAAATTTTTCTTATTTCAAAAATGTAAGATAATTAAGGGATTAATGATTTAAAGCTGTTACAAAAAAACAATTGGATTTTCAAATTCCACGATAGAATTTAATTCCTCTGAATATAATTTACTCATACCTAAATATCGATTTAGTCTGCGGTACTATTCAGTGTTCAACAGAGAATTTCCAAACTAATTCACATTTGTGTATTTGATGAGAAATGCAATTATCGGAGGGGTACATTCCCTTTGTGGGTTAATTGTTGGACGCAATGAACCAGATTAAAATTTAAAGATCCCTGAATTTATACAAATTTCATGAATTCAATCACTAACTATACAGTTACAAAAAATGTTCAACCAATAAATAATGAGACTAATTGGTTCAAATTCATTTTTTACAGAATAAAGGTCTTAATTGACTTAATTGTCAAGGAGATTTATTTCTTTTGACCCTAAATAAAACTCAACGACGATTCATCTTATTTTTATTCTGGTTTAATTAAAGCTCTGCATCTGTTAATCTTAATGAGATATATATCATCGTTATCTTATTTTGGCAAGGCTGTAATGGGAGCATGATTTACATTGCAAAGGTAAGGAATAAGTGTCGCCTTCGTCCTGCCGAGATAAGAAAGCCAAGATGAACTACTTAAAGAGGGTGGACAATAATATAATTACGTTTTAGGTCTAAAAAGTGGAAGAAGTTTTCTCGAGCAAAAAAAGGAGAAAACTTTGTTAGCATAACAGAAATCCTCGAGGAGGCACTAATATCGCATTAAGCATCCCGCACAATTTTCTGCAAATACATAAATCAAAGTTGATGAGTGGAAACCTAACATGTATCCGGAAAGCTAACACTGATTATATTTCAGAGAGAGAGAGAGAGAGAGAGAGAGAGAGAGAGAGAGAGAGAGAGAGAAGGGGAGAAGGGGAGAGAGAGAGGACGATTAGTTTCATACACTCCACTGAGCGAAATTATATTTGGCGAGGAAAACATCCAATATCGATATAAATAGGTATTTATTTGAGGCGTCCCTGGATGATTATCCCTAGAGCAAAAGATATCTATGCGTATTGAAGGAAGAAGACAGGGGGAAAAAGGAAATAATGTAATTCCTTTTTACTCAGCCGACATGATGGATATTGTGGAAGGATTTCCTTATTTCCGATAATATTGATTAGGGTATAATGGTTCTGGCATATTTATGCATTCCTACGGTGTCTGTTTCCGTTCCTCGAGCACTTTAGGCTCGTATTTCAATTAACGACTCTTCGCGAGACGACCCAAGAGCGCCTGTTTTTCTTCTCTCTGGCCCTTGCCCCATTTTTTCTCTGACGCTTTCCTCCGTAAACCCAACCTTCCAGATTTTTTGGATCATTACTCCTTTAGTCTGGCAGGCTCGACATTTTATCCTGAATCTCGAGCACGTTGGCGTACGATGATCGCCCTGAGGGATAATCTTTAAAGTATAATATCTTTTGAAATAAGCATCAGCGCTTGCCACGTGGTAATATCATCGTACCAAGAAACGCTTACGATGAAAATGAACGATGACATTTCTGTTATATATCATTCGCTAACATTTTACTAACGGATGAAGCCGGAGGAGCTTTCTCACGCCATATTTTTCAAGCTGACTTAATACACTTTCCAAGAAACATCTCAAATGTAATAAATTATAAGGAACTCTGGTAAAATGGCTTAAATTTTTCCCTCGACTCATTTACTTGAAACTTTCGGATTAATTCAGCATCGCGTTACCGGAAGCTATGGATTTTTAGAGATTGACTCTTGATAAAATGAGATGGTTAGATAATCGGAACTGGGGGTCTGATGGGAGAAGCGGAGAGCAGCGAGCTGTTTTTCGCCATACACGTAACTCTATACTAATGTTACTTTTGCTCCTATTGCAAAGTGTACACTTAACTTTTTCTCCCTCTTCACGATCCCCTTTCTGTTCCGAGACACTCAGAATACTGACCCTGTATTCGCATTCGTCCGCCGCAGTTCCCCTACCGGCCAAGTACTCCTGATACTGCGAGACCACACAGAGAAGCGAGTAAATCTGTGCAAAAGGAAAACAACGCATCATTACGAGAACAACGGGGAAAATTCGCCCGAGCCCTCCCGATATTTTCTACGTTTCACACTCTCGAGTTTCTCCCCCGAGCTTCCTAATAAATTGCGAGTTTTGTTTTCCGCCTCGCGAACGCTTCGACACGCGCTTAAATCTGTGCTGGCTGTGCAACGAGCCACTTTTAAGAATTGCCGAGACGAAGCGACGTGGCATCAAGTGCACGCGATTCGATGGACTTTTTCGCGTTCAACTGCATATCGTTGTGCTCGGCGCGCGATCGATTCGCTCAACGATACTTACGTTCACGCAAAAGAGGAAAAAGTTGAACGTGTAGATGATTGCCATTTTTGGATCGATGTAGGTCTGTAACATAACAAGAGAGATTGCGTAAATCTGGCTGCTTGACATCGAGGGGCTGCTGCGACACGCAACCACTACTCAAACCGGAAGACGCGCTTTGTTCGTTGAGAAACGGCCGTAGTTAAATCGCAGTGTCAAAACGATCGCGTTCAATCGAAATGGCGCGGCTCGAAACAAAGGAAGCCTGTGTTGGAAGTGGCGCGCTTGTGCTACGGCTATATCCCTTCCCCTGCCGATTTTAGGTAATTGTTCGCCCGGAAAGCGCTGTCGCAAACTCTTCCAGTCGACTGCTCTTAAAGGACGTCGGTCGGGACTCCAGAAAGAAGCCTGTGGTTGCTTTGTCCCGACTGAATCTACCCTACACTCGAACCAATATCAAACGCAGCCGTGGTATCTTTTATAAAATAAAAAGATAGCGGAAAAAAGGCATCGGAAAGAGTAGCCATTCCCCGCGAAACACGCTAGACGAAACGGCGAACGTATTTGTTCGGCAGGGTCCTCCGCAGTTTCTACGCATTCGAGACGAGATTTCTTAAAATTCACGTGGGTGGCTCCAGATTAGAAGCTCTTGTCCTTTATTGATCGAGCTTTCCGGATGACAATTCTGCGAGGGCATATAAAATCGCTATAAAATCGAAACTCGAATCGGAGTTTCGATGACAGTCAAGTTACCATTTGTAAGCGTTACTACACATATTATTTATAGCATTATCGCGATGCATAAATTGTGTCGCTCGCTAATCAAATGGAAGATCGCAGCTGCGATATTATTAAACTGATATTCATGGTCCGCGCGGTAAGCGAACGCAAGTTTGAGTATGGCGGCGATTGATTAAAAACTGGTAGGAAGCACTAGGAAGTTATACGCTAAGTTTATTTCCAGTATAACCGGGAGGGGGAGGGGTGGAGGGAGGCAATTAAATGAAAAATGTAGAAAAGGTTTTGTGTCGTTCAATCCATAAAGTTTGTCCATTCATTTGTACGAGTACAGTTGATTGTAACGTGACGTAATTAAGAGTTTCATGATATTTCATAGGCAGGTGCCGTTAATGGCATTGTTGAATAATAGCGTTTTATTAGAGGCGATGAGTCGGGGCTTCGCAACCCACCCCTAAACCGATCATCACCATGCGCGTGTATCGTTGGGGGTTTTCCAGTCCCGCTCTTGTCTATTATTGCATTGTTGCGTTTCTGCAAATGGCAATCAATTGTAATAGAATTGGCCACCGTTTATCCCGAAAACTGACAAAACATTATTCATTGCGCAAACACCACCATGAGAAACAACGTTGAGTGAGCAGATTCGATATTCCCGCAAAATAAGCAGAAAGTAACGGAGCTTAAACGAACTTTATTTTATCAGGAGTAAACGCTCCTGAGAATAACAAACGATATTGCTCGCTGTGAAATACACGAGTACTTAAAGTGCTATTTCAGCATTCGAAAAAATTCAATCTTGTTATTGAAGCCTGCAGTTTATATTCAAGTCTGGTTAGAGAGTTGTTTTATGGCGAAAGTATCCGGGGCTAGGATTTAACTTGGAAAAATGAAACAACGGATTCCTTCGGGAAGTTTGAATCGCGGGAATGATATTTCCGTTTTGGCGAGATAAACCTCATCTCCGCTGTTTTCGTTTTTACGGGAAATAGCTTAAAACCGTAAAAGGATAGATTTTAATGAAGATCGCGCTCCTGAAAACACATCTACTACCACTTGTTCAGCTTTCGTACTCCCAGCAGCCGCAACGTTACGATACCAAGCGAGCTGTAACGAAGAATCTCGCAGCTGTTAAAAAATCTATTTCTCTGCGTTTTCCATCGCGTGAGTTACAAGGTAACGGAAATGCAAATGGATGTTAGAAAACCGCTGGCCCTCCAGGGGGTGAGTTGTGTATTTCATTCAGAATATTTCTAATATCGCGTGCGCGAGGCGTTTCTAGGTGGTTCAACTCGATTGATTTCCCTGGAATAGCCTCTATCTTACCACCAATTTTCACTCGTGAACGAAAACATCCTGAGACACGAATGCAAATTCCCTGGAAATTCCGTCAAGAACACGCGGGAGATTCCGTTGCACGCGCACGACTAATTTTATTTTCTAATGGTCCGGACGCAGGAAATTTACAGAGAAAACATGACCTGGAATGTGTCAAGTAACCATGGCCGAAGTTATTCGTGGCATGCTTTTAAATGTCTAGGTGGTTCATCATTAATGTAAATAAAAGAGGATCGGGCTTATTTTTACTGAACGCGTCAACTACTTTGAAGAGTGCTACAGACGTTTCGAGCTTTCGTTTTCTTTCTCGTCTTCTTATTTTGCACTTCCGATGATTTTTAGGTGCCTTTATCGGGAAACGGGGGAGGGAAAAAAAAAAAAAACATGAAGAGACCGTTCGCTGTAGCCGAAGGTGGCGCGTAGGTGTGACAGACATCCTTTTTTCTTCTACGTGAAAGGACGATCATACGGCACGTTCTCACGAAAAGCGAAAGTAAGCTCAAGCGAGGCGATGGATGGACGCATTGACAAACGCTCGGGAATTCCCCGTCTTCCATGTAACCCCCCCATTTACACAAAATATCGAAAAAAGCCACGACACGACCGTTCAACTCTCTTTATCCCCCGCGATTTATTTTTTGCTCGGAGGAATTTAGCATCGCATTATGCGAAAAAGATTTTCCCATTTCCATGCGTTCTCTAATATTACCAGGTCCTTTTAAAGGATCACTTTTATACGCCTGCAATACACGCGTAACACATAGACGCACACATCAAGAAGTTAAATCCACTTTCTCGTTTTCATATTTCAACGCAGTCTAATCTTCAAAAGAGAGTTTTCACGTGTTTTATAGATGAAAATAATGGCTTTGCGTAATCTACCATATAATTAAAATCGTTGCTGCTTTAATTATTAAGATATGGCTTTTATTCGAAAACTTACGTCAGACGTAGAGATGAGCAGGAATAAAGCGTGCGCCACGTCAACTGCGATAATCATTGCTACCGAAGTTATCCAGGGCACAAGGAAAAACCGTTTGTCCTAGAAAATATAAAATAATTTCATTTCCAGATGGGTGCACTTAATATAATAGCCATCGGTTCCTATCTGATGCATTTAACGTGTCCATTTTAGTTCGTCTGTTAAATTTCACTTCGCTTCATATATATGTCTATAAATAGAATTTCTTTTTATTTATTTAAGAAAAAACAATATTTGAGAGAATCTATTCCAATACTGAATTTCCGTTAGTAAAACAGGATTCCTAAAATGCGTTTTTCCCCTATTTCACGAAATGATTATTCATCTCAAATCCGATATTTACCTTAAAACTTTACTTCGAATTGAAAACTTTGTTTAGCCGAACGAACGAATGAATTCATACGACGATCAAATTTTTTCTAAACGGCCTATAAATGATCTATGCGAATCGTCACTTAAAGTCGGCACTACTTTCAGAACTAAGATATTTAAACACTCTTGGAAATTCGTCATTTTGCAAAGTAAACATAGTGCGGAAGACACTCCTTCCACTTCTTCTTCTTCTACTTCTATTTCTTCTCCTTCTTCTTCTTCTTCTTCTTATCGATCTCTTTTACCCATTAATCATTCGACGCGAACTGTCATGTCCATCTCACCGGCAATCATCCATGAATAGCCATAGCAACCTTTGAATAAGGTTCTCATAGGTATTCTGGATACCTTATATGCGCTACAGCATTTATTTCTCTTCTGCTTTTGAGTACTCGATCTATAATTCTTACAGTTCCCAACTCATTGAACTTTTCTAAGAAGTTACGTAAGAGTTGATCTGACCTAAAACTTCTACGTTTTAAAATATTTTCAGAATTACAGGACTCTTTTAAATGTAATAAGTAATAAATTTAAGTAGAGAGAGAGAGAGAGAGAGGCGGATGGTGAGATACTACATCTTCAAATTAAAAAGCTAATTACGCAATTGAAAACTACTGTGCAAACTTCACGTGAACCCACAACGAGCTTGCCGAGTCTATGAAAAAGATATAATGGAAAGGTCACGTAAAATTGATATAGACGTATCGTACCCTTTTATTGAGTTCATTGTGCCACTTCGCTCATCCCGTGGGCAAACTTACAACTGTTATATATAAACCATGTTTTTGTTTCGCACAGGTTAGAAAAGGACGGGATTGAATCCAATAGATGGAGAAAATTTTATAAAAACCTTCATCGGAGAAAATAGACACTGAGGGTATAATGTTTGATCTCGGTCATAAATTTCTTCAACCCTCATTGGATAGATGTTTCTGGATTATCCGACGCTCTTTCTTTTTCGCCCAAACGATTCGCATCCCTCCTCCCCATGTACTTCCTGAATACAATACTTGTGTATCGATAAGCGAGAACATGAGAAAACGAATATTAAAAATGAACGCAATCAAATTCTGACGAGGGGAGGGCTAACGTATGATCGATAATAGTAATTGCGCGAAAGAGGACATGGTGCTCTTAATTAATCGGAAAGAATCATTTCCTCCAGAAGAGGTCAGAAAGGCCAGGAAAAGAACGATTGCTCGTTTGGATGAGAAATGAAAATTGCACTTTGAGTTTTGCTTCGAACAAAATTACTCGAGCAAGTATTTCGCAAGCACGCAAGTACGATTAAAGTGAATCTTAATAATCCATCTTTGCCCGACGCGCGTTCGGTGTTGAGATTTCATATTCGTGGATTACGCCGGGGTTCTGACGGCGCACTTATGCAATTCCATTTCGTGCAAAAGGTTATTGCTCCCACTTGTTGAGTTTCACTCGGGATCGTTGGAACTACCCATGGTACGGAATCATACTGCGAGGAGAGAGCGTGACATACTTGGATTAAAATCCACGCTGGCCTCTTTGGCTGCTCGCGATATGCCTGTCACGTGCCGAGAAAGCTGCGCGCGAGAAATCTCACCCGTCTGATTGGTGGTTTGCCTTTACTACTGCGACATTTCCAAGTGAGACATCCACGTCCGGTAGTTCGCCGGTAAAGAACAATCATAATTCTCCACGGTTTATTAGATTCCAGAAACTCGTGATGATGCTTCTGAGAATGCAGTTTCAAAGGTCCCACCACAAGGTTCGAGGGGGGGGGGGGTAGGGGAGAGGTTCTATAATCGTAAGAAACTTTAGACTCACCGTGCAAAGGCCATAGACGAGCAACAGGGTGGAAATGGCGCCGCAGCAGGAGCATATTAGCATTGTCACATTGAATCTGATCGTCGCTAAAAGCAATAGGTTGATATTGACATCGGACCGCGATGTCCCGTAAAAGCAAGTTGCACGATGGGCAAGTGCCATCGATGGATACTCACTGGGTGTCACGTTGCGTGGTTCCAGAATGCTCGGGCTCTCCGGCAAGGACCGATTCCCTGAAAGGTATTGGCTTTCCGATTGTAGCATACTGCCGGTCGTGAATGTTACAAGCACGAAATAGATCTGAAAACGGAGAAACAAGTGTTTGCTTTTAATAACCCGATAAACATCGCTTCGTGCCATGCATCACGGGCATCGCGCGCGTTTTCATTACTATTTTTTTTATACATTCATAATCCTTTATTGTGCGTAGCTCGCGACGCTAATGAACTTTCATACTCGACCTTGATAAAATCACTTAATCCTTTTACGGAAAAGTCATTTTCTCGAAAATTGGGGCGGCAGTGTTAGTTTTTCATGAAAATTGCACTCGTTCAATTACCACCATTCGCTTGGACATCCTGCAATGCTTTTTTTTTAATATTTACACGGCGGCACTTTCAACAAGCAGTGTTTTTACAAAAGTCTTCAAAGTAATAGCGGCGTCTAAATTGAATCGACCGGCTAGCAGCAGCTGGCTAGCCGGCTGGTTGGCTTTATCCGTTTAATGAATTAGGGACCGATGAAATGGAATTTATCGGATGTTTATCACTTTCTAATAAGCTTCTCGGTTTTCCTTTGAGAAAGACACTTCCCCGTGTTTATGATAGAAATTGGCAGTGAATAATGCGGCTGTAGCTATAGCTGGCTGAGAACTCGATCGCGGCTGATCGCGAAAGATTCGAGAGTTAAACTCCTCTCCAAACAGGAAGTTGATTACATTCCTTTTAGAGTTTTATTTAGAGGAGGGTCGATATGGATCGCAGTGGAAGCGTTCCCGAAGCTGTCGCTCCCTCGACTCTCTTTCGATTCGCATCCTCGCGGAAATGAGGCCTCGCCGAGTCGAAGCTCGAAATCGTATCCTCCCACCGTCGTCGACCCGGAAACCCTGAAAAGCCAAGTCGAGGCAATCTAACTCGTCGCTGAAATTCTGGCCATGAGACCGTTCGAGTATGGAATCGAGTTATTTTGAGCTGGTGCTACCCGCGCACCAGCGCACCAATGGGAAAGGAACTTTGGCAGGGCTCAGAGGGTAGGGGTGGTCGGGGGTTAAGTGATCGTACGAGACACGATTTTCAAGGGTGCGTCGTCTCCAACTTCTTTTCGGTAGAACGATCGATCCTTTACGACGAGGGTTATTGAAATTGCCTTCCCGCCTTTCATATTGTCTCCTGCTACTAACCTTCAACCTTGGACCCGTTTCATCGCTTTTTAACTCGCTGACGTTCTCTTAACAACCCCGCCGAGGGAACCACTTGCCGGAAAAAATTCAATTTTTTTTACCTCGACGTTTACCAACGGTTTAAATACTTATTGGTAGCCATAAATCGATGTTGGCTAAACCAAAATGAAAATCGAGATTAGCTTGATGAGTTTTATCTCGCTCGACGTACTAAATCTTGGAGGGATCGATTGAAAAATTTGCAACTCGCAATATTAGAGGGGTTAAATTAGTTATTGATGTACTTTTAATATTCTTACCGGCGAAAATACGGATAATACGGACGGAGATATATACCACTAATGTTTTTTCGCTCGATGTATATTTTTAACTGTTACTTGATAATTTATACGAAGATACTGCCACGTGTACTCCTGCCAATTAGGCAATATGTCGCATTTATTAATCTTTATGAGTCTCCTATATATTTCGATAAACTCTAAATTGTATGTGTGCTATTATTAATGAGTAAAGTTTACTAGGGACAAAAAATCACTTTTAAATATTTGCTATACAAATTTATATCATGCTAAAAGCACAATGAATATTTTTACGAATAAAACGTTCTTAACTTTTATACAGTTATCTCATTTTCCTATATATAACCAAATCTATAGATTTTATTATGGCGAAGTTAAGGAGTTTGTAAAAGACTTCATTTTCGCTGAAGAAGCTGAGGAACGTAAAGGATTTTCCGATAAGATAGACTGTTAAAGTAGGAGATAGCTGTTAAAAGGGGAAGTGAAATATAAGAAACTTTACAATACCAAGAAGTTTAGTAGGAAATTCGACAAAGAGATCGTTACCCATGGACTATCACGATCCTATTGAACCGTATCGTATATCGAATACGAATACCTGATTACTTCGAACTTTTTTTTTTAGTTTAGGTCACTAGTTTATTCACAGTAATAGAAGAATTATTGGATAAAAACTTTTATATTAAAAAAAAAAAAAAAGAAAAAAAATCCCTTTTCATGATTTTTTCATTAAGTTTGTTACCATTTGAAATTTATTTGCTATACATATATGTATATGGACAGAACGATACTCTGATTTACATTTGCTACGCGCCAAGGTCTCTGACAACCCCTTAAAATCGCCTCACGGTTTCTATTAGGAATTCTTAAATGAGGGTGTACACCAAAGACGTCTAAATTTGTCTTTTCACATTTCTGTGGAAATGGCTGAGAAACATCAATTGCTTCTTGATTCGACGAATTTCCAGAATTTCTTCATTTAGCATCAAATAGAATTTACAGTGTGATTGCTTTTCGTTCGAGAGTCTGAACGCAACTCACTTAACATATAAATGAAATCGTATCTATGGCCGAAAGATAGGCTAATTTGTAGCGAATACTTAGATCACTAAGGGCGCGTTAGAATAATGGCCAGGTTTTATTAGAATAGAGATATTTTGGGATTCGCATCTAATATACATGAAGAGCATAGAGTATAAATTATACATTAGATTTCATTTTGCAAATACTAATAAGTCAGAATTTCAATGAACTTTTATTGTGATTTAGTCTACTATTGTACTGGAGTCAACGTCTTCAAAGCAATTGAAGCGCCGCGCGCCAATATTCGAGGCGTTGCAATTACAAAAAATATTGCCAGATTCTACCGTCATTGAAACTGATTGTAAATTAAATCATTTCTATTAATTGCCAGAACAACGCTTTAGCTTTATTAAGTTAATTTTCAGCGAAATTGCAGGAGCTTGATTTAATTAATTACAACTTTGACTTCAGCAAAGGCCTAAATCTTAAATTGTAGTGTTGTTAACTCGTTTAACTTCAGGCGAACCCTCGTGGAAAGATATAAGGCTGGGATGAAATGGAACCAACACTATACAATCTCTAAAGAGCTATACTTATTCAATGGAACAATTAACTCTATTGAGCTTAAATCCGTTAAATTAAAAGTTTGCTTTTGTGTTTTAAGTGCTCTTGTTGCAAAGCTATTAAACACGATGTGCCACCCAAGGTATTGAGGAAAATTGCAAAAGTTCTGGAAACAATGTATAATTTTATAATCGATCAAGCCTTATTTTCTCTCAATTTTCAGTTACTAATAGTAATCGGGCAAGTTTTTACACAATTTGGTACTATTTGATAACAAGTGCTAAATTGCCGATGAAAGGGCTTTTGTAATTTTGTAATGGTTCGTTTGAAACAGTAGGAATATCGCTGTTATAGAAAGCTTTATGAACAATTCCGCATAGGATTATACAGAGTGTGTCCCGAAATTATCGTACGAGCATCGAAAGGATTATTCCTAACGCAAACCCTACCAAAGAGTCATTTATCACTTATTTATCCAACCAATGGCATTTTCATTATTGAATATCTCTTGGAAACTAAGCTCCGCACTTAAGAGTGGTAAAGTATATTTCGAAGAAGGACTCTTGCATTATAAGCCTTGCATTTATTTCGATAGACACCGTGTATATTCAACTTGCAACTCCTGATGAAACTTTGCCACTAACGATCACGTGGGGTTTATGTTGGCTGATAAAACCATGATAAAGCATCGTGCCAAATGCCTTGAGAGTCATGTCGCTCGAGGCTTAGATTATATCCGACAGTTCACAAATTCCATACGAGAATTTACTACCAAATTTTGTATTCCACCCCTTCTTCGCTAACCACCGATTAAATCGGTTCTATCCTAGATCATACCGATTAGAATTAAACGTTCCGATGGTAGTTATATTTTTATTGACAATTTTTACCGCAGGGCATCTCACGTTAAATTTTATGTCGATATTCGATTCCCACACTATAACAATTTCTTTTTATCTCCGGGCAGCCAGAGACAAATTTTGCTAAACGTCCACGTGAAATTGTTATTCTTCGAACGGTTTTCATTTTATAGCGCAGTATATTTTCTAGATGCTACGTAAGAGAGCAAGAAAAAAAGGAGAGACCTTTTACTTTGTAGCTACAATTAAAGAGACCGCTTTGCTTTAACGACCAGTTTTTTCCAGGGAGTCGCATCGAAGTAGATCACCGTTAGTTCTTGATATCGCAACTATTAAAACACCTCTCTGCTTGCTACTATCCCCCTTGACTCGAGTTTACAAAAGAATGCGTGGAGATTGCCGGAAACAATTTAAAACGGATCGATTAAACAGGCTAAATTGTGCGAAGCCCACTTCAATTGTAATTACCTTTGCCCGATGACTCGTGGCTTTATGGTATCGAGTATACCATATTTCTGACCAACTTATCGAGTAATAGCAGTAATGCCAATTTGATCGCACATATTATATTCTCGATAAGATGGAGTGGATTAAAGAGAAGGCTCGATGTCGCAAAAATGCATTACCGAAAATTTCATTGACATTAAGTTTCTCAAGCATTTCAAATTTCATCGTCCGTCTGCGATAATTTCATAATGGAAATCATTTGAATATTTACGTGATAAAGCTTATTTAAACTCCTCTCAGCGTGGACGCTAATAATTAATCTGGGAAATTAAATCGGAAATAATACACGTGCCGTTAAATTGATTAGTGATATTACTCAAGTGAAATATTTAATACAACGAATCCCAGTTAAAAATCATTAGAAAGTTTAGCGGAGCTTCGAGTGGTTGTCGAGCGATAAATTATTCGGTGGACCGATAAAAATTTGTTTATTTCGGGGAGAGATCCCCGCGCATTCTTCAATAATTAACAATGCTTCGAAGGTAGAATCGATCTGACGAAGTTTCGATGCGAATAAACTGTCAAATATTTCCCTGCAAAATCCGGAAATGCGCGTAATAATTCAAATTTTCATTCGGACAGTGCGTCTTCTCCTTAAAGGGAAATACCTTAAAGTCTTCTTGAGAGATTAGGAGCTAGCAGCGAATCTCAGTGGGGAGGAGGGGAGGGGTGATACAAAAACCTCATTTGTTCATTTCTTATTTCATCCAGAGGCCACGGAATTTTAATTTTCAACCATGCGTAAGTCGAACGCTCGTTTCCTCCTAAAGGATATTAACGAGCATATCGCCTCTTCTCAGCGATATTGCAATAATGCATAAACGATTAATCCTGGCAATATTTATTCATTCGTTTAATATTCGGATAGTACTGGTAAATTGTGAAGAACGCGACAGGAAACTCAGCTCCATTTATATTCACCAACATTTTACGTGGCGAGAATGTGAGGAGATGGAAATGAAGAGCTTGAAAAGCTGCATTTCAGGAAAGACGCGCGAAGTGCATTTCGCAGCTTACGATGAAATGTCGGAAGATTGAGGAACGCTCGAGGACGGTTACCTAGAGCGGGGTAAGATCAAACGAGTTCAACCGATCTCTTTGTGCTCGTAGCTATGTAGGATAATAAAATGTTGGTAGAAATATCAGGGGAAGATTTTTTTTTTACGCAAAGAAATCAGGTGAAATGGTATTTTTCAAATCTACTTGGGGTGTGGGTTTACGAGTGGTTGGACGTTTCCATCGAACTGGGGTAAACCAAGAATGCTAAAAGCGTTATTCTCAAGAGTCCCGTATTTGTTTTCCGCGTGTTGTTATTCCCGCGAGAAATTTGACGGACGCGCACGCATCGACCACCCATGCATGCGTTATTCTCCCGATGAATCTTTCAAATGTTTTTTATCCGTTTACGCATGCTCCGAGGAATTATCGCGCTCTACCTCGATTGTGACGTGTCAGTGAGAACTGACACTTGACGTAGGTTCGCAATATCCACAGGACTCCCGTAGCTCCAAAACTTTTCACGTATCCATGTGTAAAAACGTTCTTCTCTCTCCCGTCTAATCAAATTTCACCCTTTTCCACTTTCTGCGTCAATTGACTCTCTTATTTGTCTTGCCACAACTGCTATCATCTACTTTGACACAGTTTATGAAACGCTTCCTCTTCTTTGCTCTCTGTATTTAACACATATGCACATGTGTATAAAATTATTATTATTATTATTACTATTATTATTATTAGTATTATTACTATTATTATTGTTAAGCGTTGTTCAGAAGGTGAAAGAATGAACCATTCAAAACTTGGAAAAGTTTTCCATATTGAGACAAAAAATATACGCTAAAATTTAAAACTTTTTTATTTAACAAGTTTTTAATTCCTTCCCACGAGTTTGTTAATCAATCTATGCAGCGTTGATTAATGAACGTATCAGTACTTCAACGCTTTATTGGAAATATAATTAAATAAGTATCATGAGTATACTGGTAAAAATAAAGAAAATAAGTACACGCGTATAGAAGTAGCAAGTGTTATTATCAATGTTAAATTAATGGCACAAAATAAAATTAATTGGTAAGCAGGGATAACGCACGAACCAATGTGCATCGTAAATAAGTACGTTATATCGAATGTGTGTGCTTACGTATATTTACAGGATCCCAGAAATGGAGTCCGATTAATCGTCAGCGACCAATATTCCTTGAACACTTCCGATAGACACGTTTTGTCCACTGACCAGCAGTAATACCGAGCCAATCCGTCTTAGAGTCCAACGAAAGAAAAGGTGAAAGATTACTCGCTCTTACTTATAAGTGACGTGAAAATATTTGATGGGGTGAATGGAGAAGCATCTAGAGGAACTATAGGTCAGTTATCATATCCAAGTCGAATAGGGTCAGTACTACTTCCGCTCGGTGTACATTCCAATTTATCTGCTAGTCATTTTAGATTCCATCAGATATCAGAATTCATCTATCATATAACGATCTTTGCCTTTATTGGCTCTCCTGTTTGCAATTAGTCGTAGTCCCTTCATGAAAGAAGAATTAGAGCACGCACGTAATCCTAAATGAAGAAACTGCTAATAAATAGACTACACCCTAATAAGAACTTATTGATTGATCGGAGATCCTTCGCTTAATCTATATTACAGCCGAGGGTTTCCTGTATACCAAAAAAAAAAAAAAAAAAAAAAAAAAAAACCATAACAACAAAACCGCAAATAATATTCCGCATAGATTTTCAGTTTTGACATAGATATAGCGTGTGAAATAATATATTACAGAACTGACAATTTGAGGAGATACGAAAATGATTGACGACGCCCATAACTTTTCCTGTTGTATCGCGATATTCCAATAGGAAACTTTGATCCAATCACTGCAAATCACTGCCCGTTATATATAGCTCGAACACATACACACACACACACACACACACACACACATGTACCATCGCAATATCGTAGAAATTCACGGAGTCTTTTAATTAAACGGATAATCATCCAAATGTACCGTATTTCCATCGATTACCCTCTTAGTAAGATGACTCCTGGAGAGGGTTAGTGCGTCTGTACGTACCACTAGCAGGGTAGCCAAATTGTTTTTTACAATTATCAAGTAACGCAATCGCTGGTGTAAAAGGCTTCCACGCGATGTTTATTCATTGTTTATTATCGCGGAAACATAGTCACACCGATCTCGTCGTATTTTCGTAATCGTAATTATTGTTTGCGCTTCATTTTACTTACCCCTGAATAAACAGCACAGACGAAACTTCCCCTCCGCACGGATTGCCAGCAGCAACAGGACAGCATAGCCATGCTTCGGCCACATGGAGCACTGAGGCACTTTTTTTTCCTTGATACATGAAATTTTATTAAATAATCATTTACGTTCTATCGCATTTCATTGCCCCTGATCACGGAGTGCACGTTAATTGGCAGTTCACATGTCTGGAGACAGCCCGATCGAGTCCCGTGGGCTAAACAACCCTCGCGAACGGTAGTTCAACACGCACTGGGCCGAAAGCTCGACTTGTGCTCTTCGCGCTCCTCCACCTTCGAACATGCGCAGCACATTCAGCTGACGATCTTAAAAGCTTCCGATGCGAGAACTCTGTCAGCTGACGCACGTATTGTATTACTCGCGTGGAAAAAAAAAAAAAAAAAAAAAAATTAAATTGAAGTACCAGACGCCAAGCATTCCTACCTGCAGTTCGTCCCATTGAGGATCCTCTTTAATGAAAAAAGTTACCCTCTTGTTAATACTTGAACTAATATTTAAAGTTCGTGCCGGACTTACGATACTTTATGAGTCACCGTTCAACTTTCATTATATCTCCCGTTTGCAGAAACAAATTTCCTTTCGGTGCAATGCAGACTCGATAAGCTACCCCCTTATATATTTTTCGAATTACGAATTATGAAGAGAGTTCACCCCCAGGAGCTTCTTGTTAGAGAGTTGAAGAGCGTTGGATTTCCCGTGCTGTGTGTTTTGTTTGGGAAAGAGAGTATATTATGCGAAGCAGCAGTTACCGTATATCCTTACATCTGTCAATTCCGAGCAATTCAAGATACGACTGACTTGTTACCAAGTAACCTATTATCTAGGCACGTGTAGCAAACACGTGGACACGTGGTACGTTAGAACAATCTGTCCTACGTATAAAACAACTTACGAAACTCAATGAGCATAGAGATTTCTGCTTGAAAACAAGCGCCCACGTTTGCCATTAGCTATTCGTAACTTCCAATTTTTAATAAGCGAATTCAATTTCTAATAAGAAAATGACAAGTCACGATAATTATTCCAAGAATGATATCCACGAAAATATTACGATACTTGAGCACGCGAGTTGCTTACATTTAGGAAGCAATTATTTGTTAAAAGTTAAAGAAGCAAGTTTTCTTGGTATACAACCACCATGAGATAAACTAATTACTGAGCTTTTGATGAGCTTAAGCTCTTGAACTCGCCTATGTCTCAGTAGGGCCGGCCTCCCTTAGTTTTGATCCTGTCTGGGTCTCGACCTCGTGTTCTCCCGACGTACCATGCGGCTAACCTCGGAACTTAACTTCATAGAAATTTCTAAGTTGTTGTTATATGTATAGCGAATTTTATGGAAAGTTTTATCAGAATCCATTAAAAGACTTCGCCAGGCATGTGAAATTCTAACACAATGCAGTATATAATAGAATAATGGAAATAATAAAATTTATAATATGAATGTCGTTAAAAATTAATTCAATATTACGTTTATTGTATTTATTCCAAACTCATTAAAAGATCTCTGCAAAATATTTATTTGCAAGAACGAATTTCCACGAGAAATTCAATGAAATGCCAGTTTGTAGGATATTAAAGCTTTGTGTGAGGATATTCAATTATTTCTTAAAAAGCCCTTTCGAAAATTGCTCCTATTGTCAAAAGTTAATTAAATCGAATAAATCGATAATGGAAATACGAAATAAATTAATAACCCTTGCGATATAAGACTCCGAATGAATAATTCTGAGCTGTTTGACTTTCGGTACTATTTGCATATTAAATGCCATTTTGCAATCAGCAATCTGAGCTTGGCAAATTATCGGTTGATCATGTACCGAGCAGTTCAAGTCAAAGTGAGTTCCAACGACCACAAATAGTTCCTCAGCACGAAAATTTATTAGCGTGAACAGACATGGGAAAATCAATATCACAGTCGGACTTAGAGAGGTAAGTGCGATGACCTATCACATACTAAAAAAACATTAATATTTTAAAAAAAGTTGCAGACTCACAAGAAAAATTCTAGTTCTATTTTCATAGTCGCAAAATGTGGCTTTCATTTTACGCTTGAATGGTGGTTGCACGTCTAAGCACTTTTTCGCTAATGACAAATCGATACCTTTAATGTATCGTTCTTGTAGGATTTGGTAATAAAAATCTCGAAAATACATATCATAATTTTAAGTCGATTTATTGGACTGAATCGATACTTGAAATTAATCAAACATTTATTTAAAGAGAGAGAGAGAGAGAGAGAGAGAGTGAGAAAGAGAGAGAGGTTCTAACCAAAGAGATATATGATCTTCAAGAGGATTGCGTAGGAAAGTTTCTTTTGTGCGAAGTAAAATTTCAAGAGGGTATTTTGAATTTGTCTTGCGCAAAATCCTTTCTTGAGAGTAGGCTTCCAAGGAATTTCGGCTGTTATCCATTGAACTCAAGATGGTAAGGGTTATGGTAGACGTCCCACAAAAAATGGACTATGAGAAATGGAACGAAAGCTTTAAAACGACCATGCCCCTTTTTACGCTTGACTCTGCTGCTCTATTTATTATCGAATATGTTGTTTTTCGCAGCAAAGCAGATTTTCCAATGATTCCTTCGCGTGCTTTAGCCTACCTTGCTCTTTTAGCTACAATTTTGTACTAGAAAGTAAACGAAATGGTTCTTTCACAATTGCCTTTCTTATTGTGTGGTCACGTTCAGGATATTTAAAGAAAACTTAAAAGACATTTTTACCGTAATATTTTCATTTATTTTAAGTACATTATAAAATGGCAATGCGCATCTATCTATATTTATCATAATAATTAATATCAATAAGTGTTTGCTAAGAATTGAGCTATTTCAATTATATTCTTCGAGAAGTTTGCTTAAAAGAATAGGAACTAAATTAAATAAATTGCAGCTCCTTCTTTTGGCTCAGTTTGGAACACTAGCTCTTTTGGATCGACCTGAACTTTTTCTTGATTTTCGTATAAGTCGCTTCTCAAAGTATCTACAAATTGGGAAACTTTATCCTTTGTAACGATAGCCACCACGCAGCCACCCCACCTACATAAAAAAAATATAGACATACGTACATATATACGCATTCTGTAAATATATCCAGGATGCATATATGTTCCACAAATTTAAGGATTTGTTGAGAAAGCTATTCTAAAATGATTGTTTATTTAACACTTTTCTACCTAAAGGTACTATTAATTATATAGGCAAAGACAGTCAGGTAGCTGAAACTACCTGACTGCTATTGTCTAATTAGTAGCACCTTCATAATTTTCCTTGAATATATCTTGAAAACTAAGCTCCAGATAAGAAAGTGGTAGATTAAAAATGATCTTAGAATCACTTTCTCTGCAACCTTTTCAATTTATGGGACATGACATTTTTACACTCTGTATATATATATGACTTAATCATGCAAGCAAAGAATTTTATTATAATGATGGTAATTGCGCAGAAAAATTTTAATACTATTTTCTCAGGTTATTAAACGTTCTTTTTATGAAGCATAAACTTTATAGCACAATCTGAAGTACTTGAAACGCGTGCATATGCATAGCTATCAAACTTATCACATATTTCTCTACCACCATCACTTAGGCTTTCCATCTCTGCAAAATGAAATTACGGTCATGTCCATTTAGCGCACCAAGGTATTCAGGTTAAGTTGATCATACGTGCAATGAAATGACTACTCGAAAATTGTCCTTTGTAAGGAGCACGGGGAAAAGACAGAAACTATTACTCGCGAGAGCTTCCGTGATATGCGTATTCCTTCTGGCTACATTACGATGGATTTATGTAATGGAAAGATGCATTGTTTCATAAAATAGCCCGCTTTATAAAAGATATTATTCTGTATTATTGACCTTCTCTCTAGAGTTTAGCAAATTCGATAAAAGACGCAAGGTTGCCATGACAACTGTTCGTTTGGAAAAAAGCCCCCGTTATTATGGAAGCTATTGCTCTTATCCAGAATGTAATGGTGGTTGTTTCCTTATAGACTCATATGGGTGTTCACTTACCCTGCTCCCGTAAGCCTTGCACCAAGTGCTCCGCAATTCATGGCCCTGTCGACTAGTGCATCGACTCGTGGGTGGCTGCACTCGTACAGTTTATGGAGGCTGGCATGGCTCTTTGACATCAGATTGCCAAGCTGTAGAAGCTTCTCGTGTTCCATTATATTCTTTTCTTCGTTAATACGCCTAAACGCCGCTACTCTGTTCGCCTCTGAAATATTCCCCAATCACCAAGTGCAAACTACTTTCTACGCGTAACGTTCTACAAACATTATTTATAGAGTCTCGTGATAAAATACGTAGTTTAAACTACCGGAAGGAATTGTCCGATTATGAATAAGTTGAATGTCACCGAACGAGTTTTTAATATAAAAAATCTTATCTAATTTCAAAAGCCATACATTTCATTGACATTTGCTTTCCATTTTGATTGGATGAGAATCGATATACTTCTCACTTTACGATTTATTTGCTCCTGCCACGAATGTGTGTGTGTTCGAGACGCGCGTGTACGCACACATAAACATATACACGTATACATATCTATAAAATAAAGCCGTTGGAAAAGCTTCACCGGCATCGATACGGGTTTTCATCGAGTCAAACCTATTTACAATAAGGAGCACGTAACGCGTTAGTCTGGTTTTTTAAACGTTACCTTCGACTGTGCCAACAGGTGACGGAGAGAAAAGCGGAGCAAAGGGGGGAAGAGAAAATTGAAAAGGGCTGCAATGTAACTCGCTACTACCACCACGGTTTGTTGTTCGTGCAGCCGTCCCCCTCCTTCGTTGGGATAATAAATTCTAGTCGAGGCACAAGTCGGCTGCAATCAATATATCACCACCGCGAAAATTTATACCTTCGTAAAAGAATTTATGTGCCTGATTGATTAGCAATACCATCTCTTCGATGTGGTCAGCGGACGTTTTCGGAGAGGAACTATCGCGACAACGATTCTAGTTAAAGTAAAACGGGGGAATTAGTTGGCTCTTTTCTTTCTATACTTTCTTTATGACATGGGGGAAGGCTATCTGCTTCCAAATCATGAGAGAGATACAAGTTAATAAACTTTTCGTTCGTAAGAAAGGCAGAGATCTATACATACGCGTATCTTCCTGCTATGGATGAGAATGGTGTAGTGACTTTTAATTAAAAAGATAAATTTGGTTTATTATTATATCATCTTATTATATTACTTTTCCGGCAAAATTGCGTAAAGCGTTACGTAAACTATATTTCATTTGCGATTCTATTCTCTGATAAAAAGGAGAAAAGTTTCTTTCTGTAGTTTTCGCTATTAGATTGAGTCATGAATGCCCTCAACACTTTACGTATAAATTTTTGCTCGGAAAGGTGAAAGTTATTTCTGGCACAAGCCCGTATAAAACCAGGAGATACTTTAGTTTTACTGATTTTGTTTATTAACGAAACGCATGGGAAAAGGGAACGGGGAAGGTAGCATATTGCCTTGGTATATTATATAAAAATTCGTTTCTCGGACACCTTACCTTGAAAGACGTGCAGAGACCTTTGCCTGAGCTTGAATGTTTGCGAAGCATTGAAGGAAGCAACGAGCGAAGTCTTCTTCAGCCTCTCGTATGTCGTGCCGAGAGTTTTGCATATCTAACGTAAGAAATATAAAGATGTGTGAGGAATGTCACTTTGGAAGATTTCAAAAAAAACTTTCTTCAGACACTCGTAAGTTTTCTGTTGCGTTTGTTATACTTTGCAATGTCAATGAATAAAAAAAAAATATATATATATATATATATATATATATATATATAGAATAACTCCGAGAGAGTCGAGTCGGTTTCCAATAACTATGATCCATTTATCTTTGTACATATATAGAAATCGTTAAGGAACTCGTCGTAAACTACTAGAGAATTCAAGTACTTGCCTCCTCGAGTGTATAAGGCTCTTCGTGTAAGTCTGATATTACGATGGCAACCATCTCATCTAAACTGGCTCCCAATCTTTCCTGGACATCGATTAGCTTCTGCACTACTTCCCAATCTTTGTTGTTCTTCTTCGCTATCATCTGCGTAAAAGCGATGGGACTAAAAAAGCTGGATCGATTTTCGAGACAAATGATTCAATTTCCTGTAGCTTAAATCACCGTAGGAGTAATGGATGAAATCGACGAGTGGTCAAAATATACACGTCAGTCCCAATAATGTTATTTATTTCTTTGTATGAAATTCGGCGATATTCTCAGTTATAGGGTGAAATGAAAAAAAATAGTAATAAATGATCCACGTTCGTCGAATGTATGCGCGCGTTCTACCATTTTCCATGAGTGCTTCTCATATATTTATGAACAAAAGGGCATTTTTATAAAATTTTGTATCACCGTGCGTGTTTTATTATAAATTAATACGGGGAACACACATTGTTGAAGATTATCAATCAAAGTCAAAGCCTGACAGCTGATGTACAGTTTAATAGTAGGAGCTCTTTAGTCTCGTTGAACCTGGATAGTTAATCTGGATTTCCGAAGACGGATTTGTCGTCTCCCGAATCAAAGGGATAAATCAAGCGAATTTTCACATGAACAAGTCTTACATTATCAGCTCTTTCCTGATTCATTAAATAGAATAAATGCGAGGCTCTAATGTTTCATTAGGACAATGGGTAATATTTCACTTCAAAAAAAATGTACAATGGATTATCGGAGTTTAATGGGAATTAGTCCCAAAATACTAAGATAATTCGAGCAGTTAGTCCGATGACAATGTTTTATTAAATTAATTCTACATGGCTCCTCCATACAAGGCATATTCGTTAGATAAAATAGAGGGGTATTCAGCTAATTAACTAATGAATACTCGTGAAAGCAGCTAGGTATTTAGTTAAATACATCGTTGAGCTTTTACTCCGGAGACCGGTAAAGTTAGCGTTGCAGAAACGAACAGAATTTCAGTTAATCTCGTTATGCAAATTGTAAAGCACTAACGAAGTTAAAACTACCCGTGAAAGAACAGTGTCAGCTGGCGATAAAATTTTTTATTTTTTCTTAATCGCAATTCGCATATAGAGAAAATTTTGGATGCGAAGTTTCTCCGAATCGTCGTTCGTCTCTCTTCGCAGACGTTTAGTTAGGAGGCTTTCGGTAGATTTTCCTTATCTACGCCAATAAATCTCAACTAGTTAATAGATTAAATACGTACCTGTGCTGCTAGCCGGCATTCCGCTACCCTTAAATTGAAGTCTGCTGTTGCTGCTTTATTGTGAGTGGCAAGACTGTGTGCAATCACGAATACAGCACTATCTGGTAGAGTGATGTCGGTTCCTCTTAAAGGATTGAATTCTATTAACTTGGCAGAGCCTTAAGACAGAATTAAACGATATTAATCAATGGAGGAAGTTTCGCTAAACCACTGGAGAAACAGTTGGAAGCGACATAAGTAAAGAGGAATGAAAAATCACCTGCTCTTCCAAGAAATGCAATTGCTTGGTCCATTCCCCCACCCTGGGTACCTATGTGCCTCTCAGCTTTGGCACTAATCGTTGCCAATTCTTCCTTCGATAATGGATGCTACAAATTTGTGCGACAAATATATAGGAAGAAATCTTACGGGGGGAAAAAAGAAATTTGTCATCTTTGATTAAACTTTCGAAATCGAAGAGGGTCTGTCTGCCCATGCTCTAACTTTTTCTACTACGCTCTCCGAGTTGAATAATGCCCACGCGCGCACACTCCTAGACCATCTATTAATCAGTATTCCGATCAAGCATAAAACGACAGGGATAAAGGAGGATCAATCTTTTTCGAGACTAAGTAGCAACTAATACCTTGGATTTTTGCATGCAGTTCTTTCAGGCGTTAAAAGACAAGTGGTTTTTCGTTACGAATCCGCTAGTTCCGGAAGACCAGAATCCCTCCGAGGCTTACAAGAGTATACAGCAAATCCTTGTTTTCGTTTCTCCTCTCCCTTTATCTCATCCCTACCTCACGCACCCTTTTTCACTATCAGGCTCGATAATCTGAGAGACAGCTAGGAGTTTCTCCCATGATAAAATAAATTTTTCTCCATAATGCTCACGAAATATAGAGTACCACGCTAAAGTTAACTCGAATATCGCTGCTAAATACAAAAACAAATATTAGTACCTCTAAACGCTTTGGATATACATAGTTTCGGCATTTGCTCGTTCCCACGAAAACGTGCTTAATGGTCGAGAAAGTATCAGAAATTCCTTTGACATTCCATGGAAAGAGATTCGCCATATAATCCAGGAGACAAACGTTGTCCATTCTTGCCTGATTGCTGGAGAGAGACATTAGGACTCAGAAAACTTTACTTATCGATCTTAGAGTGTGCTCGAAACGCTACGCTAAGGAGATTCGCGTTGAGAAAGAAAATCCAATCTCAGAGCGTATGGAAAAGAAGAAAAATTAAATTCGCGCGCGCACACGCGCACAAACCAGGAGTCATTCAGTTAAAACAATATAAACTTTAAGACAGCGTGTCAGCCCTATATCAGAATTTTTATTTTATTTTATCGTCTATGTTTTATTCAAATCTATCATTTATTCAAATCCGCGTCAGAATAAATCTGATAATGACTGATGTAAAGTGGATATTGGATAGGAAGAAGGGGCGAATTAAAAGAAAATTTGCTACATGTTTCAAATAAAGGTAACGCATCTTACATGTACTAGCATCGTCGTAACGATAGACCACGCAATAACATGAAATTCTATGTTAGGTATCAAATGCTAATTGAATGTTTCTTTCGGTGTCTGGAAAATCTCTTCAACAACCAAATCTAGAAGAAAAGTCCAAGTATGAATATTTATCTTGAGTTATTTTAAGTAAGATAGAATGTTTGACGTGCTGAAACGCAGGGCAAATGCATGCAGATATTGCAACCGCATAGCCTTACAAATGGCTGGCTACATGGAAAGAGGATACCGAATCTAACAGCAGAGATGGAGCAATGGTTTACATGGTTTGTTGACCTCTCGTAATCCAGTCTGACCTTTCCGATAAAAGCGCTTGACGAATAAATGTCTTTTTATGTTATTTTTTATTACCAAAAAAATTGCAATTAGGAGAGGAGAAGTCACTAAAACTCCAAATGATATATTGCAAGAAGGAATCTCTATTCTTAGATGAGCGTAACATTCCTCTTTACGTTCCTCTTCACTATGATGCTCCTTCGTTCATGGAGAGAATGTGGGATTATACGGTCCCCGGTAATTGCGGAGATTTTATTTTCGAGAGGGAAAAAGGACGTTTTATATAGGTTGCTTTTATAGTAATGCTTTGGGTCAAGACGATTACCGACACGCCATTCGCAGGTTTAGCATATTTGCATCGGTAATGGCCAATGATATCGATAATTGCCCAGACAGTAACTATATTAAGCAATTTTTTGGATTATCTCCAGCTGTACAATCGTATACAGAAATTCAGATGGTATTTATGTTATCGCGCGCATTATAGGCTGAAAATGCTGTTTATTGCCTGATAGCGTAGAATTTATAGGTTTCCGGAGAAATAAAATATTTTCATGGAGCTTCGAGATCTATCTATATTACTTCGAGCGAGAAGAGACATAAATGCATTGAACAAACATAGGATTGCACTATTTTCTGATTTAGCATGAAATTGCAATTCCAAACCTAACGAAAGCAAAAATACAATTGACTAAGTTATTCACCTGACTAGCGTGCATGGTTGAAAGAACTGCAGCTGAGACGAGTGCGCTGGAGCTAGAAAGTCCGGAATTGGCAGGAATGTTACCCCATACAGCAGCTAGAATTCCCGATGGAACACGTGCCTCAGAGATCACCTCCAACGCTCCTTTAACGCCACACAGAAAATATTTGTGCCACGCAGGACCTCCTGCCTCACTAATACAGACACTGTCACACAAGCAAACATTAAAAACAATACTGAAACATTAAACGTGCATTCGCGCAAGTAGACATCATTCGTGATAATTAGTTCCCCTGTCTTTTAATAGGAAATTCATCATTATTGCAATCTTCCGAAAGGATAATTGTAATTATTGGCGGAGGTCTATCTACCTTCTTATTAGATCCTACGAAAAAATGGGGGGGGGGGGGGGGACCCTTTGAAAATGTTATCTTCTGGAAGTACCTTCATCAGAAAAATCAGATATTGTCTTAATTTATCCAAGGACAGGGGGAAAGCATTTTGCCCGATAAGGGTGGTGTCAGGAGCTCTTGGGACAAGTCTGAAAATGTACGAACAGTCCCAGCTGCTGCGGAACCCGAGGGTTGTTGCTACGAGGCAAAAGAATGACAGAAACGTGATGAAATGTACAATGCGATATATTGTAGAATTCAGAATGGCGTACTATCGTCCGGTAGTATCGCATTTATGCTTATACTGAATTACAGTGGTTTCCTCGTATGACTATAAAAAATTTAAAAGCTTGATTCTCTACAAGCCTGATACCTAACGTTGGCTTCATACAATATTACTGATTTAAAAATAGCAACTTTTATAAAAAGAATCTCAGTCGTTTCTTATTCTAGAAAACTAGACAGTACTCTCTACCCTTGTAGTACCACGACGAAAATACCGCAGGCTTAAGAGACTTTGCTAAATTGGGCTTTTAAGACACATTTTCCCTTGTACTTCAAACCAGTTAGCACATAAGCTTTTGTAAGAGGGAACCATGTTGTTTCTCGTAAAACTTTCTTACTTCAAATTGCGTTGTTCTGAAAAGTGTAAATGCACCATTTTCATACAGAAACGAGTGATCCGACAAACATTATTATTCCAAATGGATTTCTATTTTATCACAATCCAGAGTTGTCGTCTTATCTATCAGTCGCTATACGCGAGGCAAATACGTACATTTCTAACACTCGTGGTGGAGTCTATTTTCCCTCCAGTTTATCTAATTAATGAATCTGATCAACGCTTCGGGTGGAATTTTGCCGTACGGCAAAAATGTTCTCTAATCTAATCACGGATGCACGGCTAATGAAAACTACTTTTAGGATCAAATAGGAGATACTTTTTCTTTCATCAATGAAACGTGAGGATCGTGTCGATCCACTTTCCTTGGTCTCTCTCACGCGTCAAATCGGATAAAGTTATTTATTGAATGAGTACAGCATTTATGGTCATCATACAGGAAAGAAAGTTGAAGCAGTGCAAACTTATGCGCGTTTCAAAATATTCATTCGCATGACGACGAGTAAGCTGGTAGGAGCTAATGAAATTACGGGGAGAGCTTTATGGTAGTGCTCCGCTTTTTACTGCAGGCTCTTTAATCTAGCACGCGCGCACATTCGATAACGCTAAAGTACTTTCCCAGCAAATTAGTCAAATGCTGGAGGGGTCGCCAGCCACTTCCACTCAACTTTTCTTGCGATGTAAATTTCTGTTAAGAAAACTCACAACCCACTGTCGTTTATTTCATTTTCTCGCTGGGAATACCTAACTATTTCTCTGCAAAATGATTACTCCATAGTGCGAACGTTGTAGTTTTTCGCTTTTTACCGCCTGTTTTTAGCGACGAACAAGCTTCCATCGTTATACTACCCCCCGTGTACATAAATACAAAATATATATGTAGTAAATGGCATTAATTAAGAATAAACCGAGAAGGACGCTACACTAATTATTCTTTCTAAGGTAAATTGCAATGCGATGCAAATTTATTTCGAGAGAAACATTTGATACATCATTTAAATTAATTATAATAAGAATTTTACATTTCTACGTATTTCACCCCATCGTTTGTACTTAATATTACCCTAATGTCTTGTGATTGTGGATTTGCTGCTTTGCAATTATGAACGAACAGTATTAATTAGCCATTGTTCGGAAGGAACAATAGTTCTCCCGAACAAACTTACTTATCGTTTATTCATCAGATGCTTAATGCAAATTTGACCGGAAACCCGATAAATTCGTAACATGATACTGGATCTTGTTTCCGGAAATAGGGTGGTAGTGCGATGCCTCAATTACTTTTATCCCCAAGAGAGTATGTCGCATTAAATTTACTTTTCGTAATTGTATACTGAGACATTTTTTTTTTTTTTTTAATATTTTGTTGAAAAAAAGTTCAATTCGCAGATTTTTAACAATTACTGCATCATGAAATTAGAATAATTAAGTATTGTGGTAATAATGTAAAAATTTATTCAGACAGGTACTCATTTCCATTTTTTCTTAGAGAAAAAAAGATGAAATTTCCTTATTCCGACTTATGTATACTTTATGCCAGTATCATAACTTTGTAGGTGGTTTTCTGCAAAAATCGTGCCTCGCATATATCTAAGACGTAGTACTTTTATTTGACTTACCCCACATTCTGTAAATTACAGCAAAAGTCCTCGTATTTCGTTTCAAGGTTTGTAAGATGAATTTTGTCATTGTCTGACACAGCAATCGCGATAAGAATATCCTGCTCAATAGCCATAGGACAGACAGCGTATCCACAATAATCGATATGTTCTCCAATCAAGTTCACCCTGTAAGAGAATCCCATACCGTTCATAGGAATTTATCCGTATCGATTTGTCAGAGTAAATAAAATTCAGCATCATTTCATGCTTGTATAAATATTTGATGCAGCACTCCAGTACTCTATCTATCGCTAGTTTTATATTTAGCAAACTGTTAATCTACCAATTGCTTTTACGTGCGTTATAAATAACAACATAAAATATTACATCCTTTTTAATAAATAAATGATAATAAACATTCACTTAGTATGTATTTCATTGAATTTTAAATGAGTACATAATTGCTAAATGCCATAAAATTGTTATATACGGTGTCCTAATAATTGACGTTAATAATACTTGGCATTAAACAAGAATAACTGACCTCCCGGGTACTCTAGTAAAAAATGTGGGATGTCTCCCAAATTTTTTCTTAAAGTGTCCTTCCAAGATTTTCAAACGGGGAAGAATACTTTCATTTGCCTCCAAAACTGGCACTGGATCTTTTGGTCCATGATAAAAGTTTCCATTGGTTTCCTGTGACATATCTACACAGATAAAGCAGAACTACTCAGTTACGGACTACACGCAATGAAGTTTTGTGTATAGTACAATAAAATTTAACAATATTTTTAATCATTTTTATAAATAAAACAATTCGATAGAGACGATGATACGTAATAAAGTCGTTAGTACCATCCTAATAAAAGAAGCGCGCGTAAAAACGCGTGGGCCGTTTGTTGCGTGAAATTTAATAATTTCCAGAAATAAAATGAAAATTCGAATGACAGGCTAGACCTCAGGGTAAAATCTTTAATACCTGGGATGAAAATCGCGAACGAGGTCAGATCCATTAATGTAATTACGTTGTTGCACGTGACGGTGTAGGGTCGTTGTGTCGCACAATTTGTCCCGGAGTGCCGGAAGCTTGACTTAAAATCAGCAGTACTCGGTACAGCTTAATTTTTACCCTCTCATTTACTTATAAAAATTTTATCGATCTTTCATCAAATGTTCGTGAAAAATTGCTGCAATTTAATTTAATCATTTTTATTTGGAATTGTATTATATTTATCGCTTTATTTATTGCCCACATACTTTTATTTATAAAGAAAATTAAAAGATCCAAACAAAAAACACATTATTATCGTGATACATGTTTCACGATGAGTGTATCGATATCTCTATCGCACAATGAATGTTATCTCAAGATAAACTGCAGTATGAATATTATAGATACAAGAAAAGAATGGAAGTGCATTTAATTCATAACAGGTACTTGTATTCTCAATGATAATTGAGAGATATGAAGAATCCATCTCCATTAAAAGTTTTTATAGCGAAAATCTATCAAAGTATTGTATCTTTTGAATAATTTATAAATTTATTTAAGAGCAATCGCATATAGTATCTTTTTTCAATATTTCTTCCGTGTTATATTTCTCATTTTCTATTTGCGCAAAAATCATACTATCGTTAGGAGGTACTCGTCAGAATATTGCCATTACTCGAATACTCCCGCAAATTGAACAAGTATTTTAGAACTTGAAATATTTGACGCGGCAAGGCGCGCATATCCGGAAACAGTTTACGTGGCAAAGCATAGAGTTGAGATTATTCGACGTAGGACGCCGGTAGCATTGATCAATTGTTCCTATCCAGTTAGCAGGGGCAGAGAGAATTTTTTTATTTCATAAGATTTATATATATATATATATATGTGTGTATATATGTATATGTATATATAGACATATATGTGTGTGTGCGTTGTGTAAGAATTATAAATTCAAAAAAATATTAATCGACTTACCTTTTAGCGTGATCCCTGTATGCAGTAAAATTGAACCACGACGGACAGTGTCAAACTGTATTAACTTGTTGATTAACCTTATCACTTTGTGACGTTTTTTACAGACGTGCCTCTGGTATACGTAAGGTCGCAGCACTTATCGATCAGCATAAAAAGATTAAAGAAGTTACAAAATACCTCCGTATATATTTCTACCGACTTAACACGACGGCCATCTTCTTATTGTCGTTCGATAAAAGCCGCGGGCAGTTTTAAGCAGATCTTCTCTGTCATAGATATACGTATTATTTATTGTGTAAACATGATTGCTTATGTGTAATTTAATAACATGATATCATTCACATTATACACGATAAATTATTGTGATATTTATCTGAAATTAATATGTACTTGATATATACATATCGAGGATAAAAACCTATCCATCGAATATGGGTTTAAAAATAAGCAGGAAACACTAAAACTACATCAATTAATTCAATCCTACATCCTTTTAATTAAAACTAACGCACACTTTAATAAAACCATCTTTATAATTGCAATGATCGAAAGGCAAAGAATTCTAAATCAATTGATTTTTGATTGAAATTCTTGGTTCTAGGTTCAAATATCAATTAAGACGATTCTGAACAAATTTTAGACTTTTGCAATATAGTGTATAAGTCGAAATTAATAGTTCATTATCATTAAGGCGCAGCAATACCCTGGAAATTTCTAGTAGTATGATGTCGGTAAATTTATGGTATGGTAAGTTAAGCAATCGATACCGTAAGCGGTGATTTTTAGGGCATGCGAAGGAAGGAGAATTGAAAAGTGAATTCTGCCAACTTCTAGTATGCAGGCCTGAAAGTGTAAATTTAATATTAATAAATTAAGCAGCTGTTGGTTAAAGACCTATAAGCTAAGCTCTAAGTTTATTAAACGTCGATAGAGCAGGTTTCGTTTCACTCGGATAAAACAGGGTTGTACCCTCAAAAGTTAAGGGAATCTCATGCTACTCGTTTGTCAGAAGTTTTCCTCGAGTTTTTCTAGATGGCTCAAAAATTCATTATGCTTTTATATAGTTTTTGAAGCCTATTTTTAAATAAGAGTTAATTGCAGCTGCAAAGAGAAGAGAAAGAGAGAGGACAATGGTTTACTTGGCAATGAATTATTCAGTAATAAATGGAACTTCTAAAAGTAAAATAAAGATCACACACACGAGGCGTGTGATGCTTTTAAATAGTGTTACACTCCCTCCTAATTAAAAGCTATTCCTAACTCTGAGACTATCAACAGGCAGACCACGAGAAGTGGTACAAGCGTTAGAAGGGAATGTCAAAGAAGAAAAATCTTTCATTTATATTTGACTTTATTAATAATCTGTCAATGTGTCGCTCGCCATTTTACAAGCCTCTTACAACTGAATACAACAGTTGGAATTTGCTCGCAGACGCGAGTAACGTTGCGCATAAAATGTAATGATCTAACGGGCGAAGTTTAAGGGACAAATGCAACATGAAAATCGAAAAGCTCCCTTACGCGGATAGACGCTGATTGTATTTTCTTGCTGGCGTCGTTTACCGCTTGTTCCTGAGTGGGGATCTCGTCGAGAGTATATCGCGAGAGGGGCAGACGTTAGTTTAATTCGTATTACTTTCCTCATAAATCCGTCGGGATTCGCGGCCATGGGGCGGCAATATAACGTAGCGTATAACGAAACGTATATACGTGTGTATATATACGTACGTACATTCGGCTCTCGTCCAGGGAAGTCCCCTCGCTCTTCAACTCGAACCACCCACCACTACCCCTTTGCAGCGTCCTCGTCCTCATGCCCTTTCTCTCCAAAGTCCCTACCCTTCGTTTTCCAGTGTCTTTCCGAGAGAAGCTCCACTGTTCCGATTCTAGACAGTTTTTGCTGAAACATCGGGCCGTTGATCCGGCATTTTCCAGGCCGCTTGGTTTATCGCTCGGCTTGATCCCTCTGTTCGTACCGCGGTGTTACAAGCCCCTGCAATCGATGTTTTCATCCCATCTTCCTTACTCGGCTCCGCCTACGATCCCTCTCGACTGCACCCCTCGTGCACCTCCGAGTACTCTTCCTGCTCGCGTATATCAGACTTTCTCTATTTCTCTCTCGACCTTCCGAGATAACCGGCGCCATTTGTCTCCCCGCGGCAGCGTAAAGCTACGCGCTGCTGGCTGCATCTACGCCATCCTGACCGCGCACCAGAGACCTCGATTCTTCGCCAAGGAGCTTCGAATCTCAATAGAGACGCGATTCGAGCTCATCCTTTACCTCACTCCATCTTCCTTCGCTCGATTTTGGTCTCTACATTCCCTATTCTTCAAGATACTCGCTGCTTTTCATCTTCTGAAATATACAAGTTCTTACGTCCGACGAAACGTATACACCCCTCGAGACTTAAATTTTCTTATTAGATCCTCCGCGAAATCAAGTAATAATATATTTACCTTTAAATACAAGGAGACTCCGCGTGGGTAATAAAGTGACTCGAGTTTCTCGCACGTTATGTGACTATTAAAATATTATTATACGTTCGGAAAATATGCATTAGCTGTAAAAATAAGTGGGCTGCTTTTAAAACCTGTTCGGGAGTGAAGTGCCAATGGGCAGAAAAAGGTTTTACCCCGGATCTCTCGCGCACCACCCTAAGGCTACAGGATTCTGTTTCCTGGGCGCGCAGGTTCGCGCGAATAAACACGCCGGGGACACGCGATCTGATATTCAATATCCTCGATTTTCACCCTCGGGAGTATTTGGCGAGCTGGATACGATGCACTGTATCCAGTTTTCTGCGAGTTTCAAACTCGCCAAATACATTTTTTGTCGTCGAGGGTCTATACGCTTCGCATGCTCCATTCGCGCGGGGTTGATTCCGAATCAAAAATCTGATATACCGAAATTTCTTCAAATCGTATTTCCAGTGCGAGAAAGAAAAAACAGTGCTCGAAGATTTTAATAGAATTTCAATGAAAGCCGCGATATGACAGTTTGGCTGACGATCATCACCATCACCACCAGCCACCACCCTCTTGTCACTGACTTCAATCTACGACATTATGGAATCAATTGGATTTTTCTATTTTATTCTGACAGTTCCTTCGGGATGTCCCGAGAGTGATCTGGATATGTGGTCGCTGGGGACGCGATGTCCATTAGCCGACTGGCTCTAATGCAGTTCAGTCCGCTCCATGGTGTTTTGACACTCGTCGATGCGTGACGGCTGCGGAGCGCCATACGTCGTCCGATCCATTTTGCAACGCGATTTATTTGCGTCCGTTTCGGGTAAAACTACGATCCGCCGTAATTCATCTCACCACGGGGGCGGAAAAGTGAGCCAGCGTCTACGCGGAAGTCGACAAAGTGGTGCAATACCGCAAGATCTGTGGTTTCAGTCGGAAACGAACAGCTAGAGGGTATAAATTGAATCGGAGCGGTACATCCGGCGCATAAAAGCAACTTCGCACGCCCTTTAAATCCCAAAGCCACGATTGGCGACAGATCGCTGCGCTAGACAACCATTGCCGGCCGGAAACCGACAATAATTTAGCCCAAGTATATCTGACCAAGCTATCTAGTCAGTGTAAACTGTTCGTTTCCCGTAACTCGCACGACAATAGCTTCTCTTTGGTCATCGCAATTAATTGCAAATGATAAAGTCGGATAATCCATAATAAAGGAGAGATATCGTAACGGGGTTTTCCGCCGCGACATAAAATTTCCTAAAATATCGTAGAGAGCGCGCGCCGTTTTCTCTCCATGCTTCCAAAACTGAATGTGAGAATGTGTGCCGCGGAAGCACAGACTCTATGTAGAGTAGGGTAAGCTTCGAGGAGCCAAAGAGGAAAGTTTCGAGTAAAAGTACACGGGAAGGGGAGTAATTGTAACTGCTTCTAGATTTAATGAAGTATCCAAATAATAGCTGTTACGTGACCAACCTACTGAGCGAACTTATCCAGGTTGTCGCCTTGTGGGGCCATAACAGTGCTTTTGGAGTATTTAGGTTCTTGCGAACCATGTTCGAGCCGTACTATCTCGTTGTTACAGTATCCAAAGAATTTCCAGCTCTATCCGCGTATACGTATAAACCGCGGTGACATAAGAATTGCGTGTCACGAATGCAAGCGTATCGCTCTTGGATAGTTACATGAACCCTTAGCACGCCACGGTTTTCTTTTATTTCAGAGATTGTTGAAGTATGTGCAAAAGAAACTTACTAAATACCTTCTCGTGTTTAATGATTCTAGTTAGGTCTCGCATTAGCGCACGAACGAGTAGAGCGGATAAATGAACTTGCAAAAAAGGGCTAGCAGCGGATATTTCTACTTTTCACGAGAATAGACCGGAGTCACGAAAAATCCTCTCACACGTACAATGGATTATGGGACTCTGGCGAAGTGCTGGAATCGCAGTCGCGCGTTCTCTTTGCTGAATAAAGATCAAGTTTAATAAGCAAGGCAGGCGGAGTTGGGGAGCGCAGCTGTATCATTGTTCGAGCATCGCGAAATGCAGAACCGGGTGAAATTCTATGAATTTCGCTAACATATTCATTCGGACCGTTTATCGGACGCACGGTGGTCCACGGGATCCGAATCAAATATTCTCATGCCCGTGGCGGAGGCGACCTGTGGCTAGCGTTCTGGCTTAGATACACCGAGCTTAGGTCTGCCTTGGTTTGGTTTGGTTTGGTTTGGTTTGGTTTAGGACCCTCGCGAAGGCGATACGTCAACGTCATAATGGGGGCCATAAATCCGGCTCGCACGCGCCTAAACCTCACTCGTGGCGACCGCATGCGAACCACGGTCCGCAACGGTTCATAATCCTGCGCGTCTCTTGCTAGAATCGCTGGAGAGCTCCAACTTACATTAGTTTGCACGCTGACTTCACAAGATAATACACACTCGATCCATCATGAATGGTATAAGTCAAACTTGACCCGAATACATCGCCTGACATTATTAGCCTTTTTATCCATGCAGGGTGAGAGGGGGTGGGGGGTGAGGGGGTGGGGAGGTTACCATTAATAAGTTACCGGGTAGGGAGATCCTCGATAAGTCTGGACTCTGGACAAACTTTGATTATCTGCCATTTTTAGAGGAATATAAAAAAGCTTCTTTTTGCAGAGACCCGCATTAGTATTCCGCGTAATCTAATCACCGGTAAAAGTGTTTTTCACGAATATCGCGTGCCACCGATAAAGAATTACTAGTAGGTGAATAACCCTTAGAGAAGGACAGGCTTCGCTTTCTTTGCAATCAGTAGTAGCCATTGCTACTGAGTCGAGCAGTGGCGTTCATAGCAAGGTGTAAGTGGTGGCAGTAACCTGAAAGTTATCGCGCGGCCAACAGGGTCATAACGTGCACACCGCGTAGAATGCAGGTTACCGGTCGAAGGGACGACATCCTGCTAGCATATTATAGCTACTAAGGCTTGTTTACACTACCGACGTCCACTACCGCGCATCGTATCAGCGTAGCGTATAGCAGGTGATAGCACTGCTGTAAAATCGCTGACGGTTAATACACTCACGATGCCACATAATTACGCTAACTTTAGTGCAACTATCATTACTCCCTAACACAGTTATTGATTTAACTCCAGGATCGATAAACCGTGCTGGCGGTACTTGAGCCAATACCGTTCGACCATGTGGATTAACTAATAAAACGCAATATCCAGATAATTATTTACTCTCTTTCTCGCTTTCTTCATATTTATTTTAAGGACATACTTTTATGTCCGTCTACCACACAACAGTTCGGTGTTAACTGGCACAAGGGTAGTTGAGCTCATCTCGCTGATTTTAACGTTCCTCGGGATGAAATAGCCATTTCTCCTCTAACTCACCGACCACTTCCAATCGCCCCTCGCTTCCTGCTCCGCGTATCTTATTCCGTACCTTTGCCCGAAGTCTTTCGATATCGCAGATATACGCTTTTTACGAGCAACACTCGATAGACACGATATGTTTCCCTTCGTCAAACGATATCGTCATCGGATTTAAGTATCAAGTTTGTCGTCAAGAGTTGATCTGCTCTTTATGAGATGATGTATCGTCGAGCTTTATGGATTCGGTAATACCTTCGTCAACATCATTTGTCAGTTATATAGGCTGGGCATTAATTAATTTCCAGATTATTTCCTGTCCGATGTGCTCTCCTCGAAAATACTGATTTTCGCTTCCTTCTCGTATCTGTGCTCCTCGTGCTAATGCTTAACACGCTTCTTCTTAGAGATAAGAATCTGCGAACACTTTACGCATCTAGTATTCATCACGGACTTCCATATCCGCAGCTGTTTTTGTCGAAGACCATTACCACTGTGTAAGGGTACTCAACGTCACGTGAGATATGTAGTCACTGACAGATGCATAGAATTTTTCTTCGAGCCTTCCAAGGTACCGAGACGTGGGTAACGGATGCTATGATTTCCCATGGGTCATGGGGTTACTGTATATTTTCATACGAATGCGTGGTAAATGTTTATCATTTCTCTGCTTTACACGCTTATAACTAAGGTATCCAATTTTATTTTTACGCGAATGTACATATATATATATATATATATTTTTTTTTTTTTCATGCGAAATATGCAAGCCGCGAAACATGGAGACCCTGGTCTTTTTTTACTTGATTAATTAAAAGTTTTCGTAATATTTGTTAATTTGAAAGTATCTGCTAATGAATATTTTTAACAAGGTAATGTGCAGCTACTGATAATAGTGGAGGAAAATTTCGTGGTTGTATCATTAGTGGAATACAATCTCATTGTTGGAACGAAATGGTTGTGAGGATATATTGGCAACGTTTCTGCTGACAGACCGCTGGATTACGTGCTCCACTCATTTCTCTCGTATCGGTTTCTCTGTGGGACTGTGGTAAGTGGGATAATGGTGGAACCTGCCCGAGAACTTTGATACCGACAGACTCAAATGGTTGCTGTAGGTCCTATTCTGGAGAACCAATTTCCGAGAGTGCAACGGTGGTGTGCTTTTTGGTTTAGTAATGGAAACTAGGAAATCTAAGGTAGGCTATACATTACAGAGCGTTAAACAAGAACCGGCAAGTGTAATGTATCTAATCTTCTCGCCAGGAACAAACTGGCGATAAACAAGCTAGAACACTCTCCTGGCAATTGTTCATTCCATTAATGGAATTCGCATAATCAGAAAAACAATTGAGAAGTGAAATGCAGAGACAAATAATTTATCATGCTGTAGAAATTTAATTTTCTTGAAAGGCGAAACAACCCCCTGGGATCACGAGAATACAAATACTTTAACGATGTTCGGAAAATGATAAAATAATACCTTAAAGGGAAGGATATATTTCTTACAAAATCGCCAGTAGCGATGTAATAAGATTTTCCAATATGTCGGAATCTGCTATCGGTCAACACGAACCTCAGGAGTTACTAAGTGTATGAAATTCAGCGACAGTTCCGCTTAATATTCCCACGACGTTCCTACACAAGATGTAACGATCTTCGATACATCATCGAGAGTCTGCGTTACTTGGATATAGCTTATCGGTGTAATAGGAAGAAACGTATGATGCAACACGAAATCAAATGATAGCGATGATTTTAATTGAAAATCGAAGTGCTCAAGACGCAACCGAGTCTCTTTCGGACAATTCTAAAAAAATTAGCGCAGGCGTGTTGGAGCTGACGTAGTACAATCTGCGACGTTCGACGATCGGCTCCGGGTCAATGCGGGTGTCCGGAAGCTTTGAGGAGTGTGGGTGGTAGATAGATAGAGAGAGAGAGAGAGAGAGAGAGAGTGACGGTGATGGTGGCGACGGCGACGGCGACGGCGACGGCGACGGCGACGGCGACGACGACGACGACGATGACGACGACGACGACGACGACGACGACGACGAAGAAGACTACGACGACGACGGCGACGACGACGACGACAACGACGATGGTGGTGGTGGTGGTGGGTTGTGGGGGAATCGCGCCGTCTTGCTGAAGACGACGACACTTGCTGGTCGCCAGGAGCAACGTAGCAACAATCCCGTTTAGTACTCTCGGCGTGTCTGGGTGCGGAGTGGTGCAGGAAACGGGCGAGGTGGGTTGAACGAAGTCTGCGGCAGGGGTGAGAGGCGAATGGCGAAGGGTGAAGAGTGTGGGAGAGTACAGGAGGGGTTGGAGGTGGCAGGATGCGGGACAGCCGAGTATACGGTGGTGTTGCGGGGTGTCGAGGGGCGGGCAACGCGCGCCCGGTGCCGTCGGGGTTGAAGCAACGGGGATCGGGGATGGTCGGGGTGGTTGGTTGGTGATGCATTGCGCGAACTCCCCGCGGCGAGGTCACGTGACTCGTACCCCCGGCCTATCATTGATCGCTCCCCGGAGAAACGTCGGACACACCGTGCCCACCAAGCATTGTACCTTGGCACCTCGCGGCTTTCGGAGACACCGGGACTCCGACGGGGACGTCCTGCGCACCAAGATCAACTAGCACCGACTCACCGATTTTTCGACCTACCCTTCACCCCGAATTGTTCTTCCTATCGCGATTAAACTTATCACGAGTTAAATGCATTGACTTCCCGAGGATAGCCTCTTTCGCTTCTTCTTCTTCTTCCTCCTCTTCCTCCTGTATCCCATAAAATCAATTAGAATGAGAAACTCTCTGGCCCGACAAATAAAAAATAATTTCTAATGAAATCAACTTATCGCGCCGACATCCAATTTGAACAGTAGCGATGGAGATTCGAAATGTCGACGCTAATGTACACGCGCGCGTCATACATGGAACGTGGACAAATGCGTGGACCAATGTATGAATTCGCGATGAGGGTTATACTCGGGGAGAGACGCGATGCGAGCAATCATTTTTAAGGCTTGGCTATTGAGCGCGAATGCACTTTATTTATTCGACGGTATTGTCTCGCTTCGTGTAAAATTTCGTGTAAAATCGCGGGGGGGGGGGGGGGGGGGGGGAGGGGTGGCGATACCACGCGACGTTTTTGTAACTGGATCCGAGCACAAACGTTCTCCAGAGTCCAGCTATGAAACTAATTAGTAAAATGATATTTAACAGCGTAATATAACGCTCTCGCGTGCTCGGAGGGTGTACGGAGTATGAAAATGGACTGGCCTCGTTTCGCATTCGTTAAATGTACAATTATGAAAATTGCGTTTGTTTTACGGCTGCTCTGATCGCTTACACGTGTGAATGCCACCGATTGCGCGTCGAGCAGATTTCGGCTATGATTATACGCAGTATATTGACGTTATCGCTGCCATTCCTATCAGTGGAAACCATTAACGCGGCAACAGTTACCCGTTACGTGGTCCGATTAAACATACGTGTTAGCGAGGATTTCACACTACGTGAAATTCGCGAGGGTGGAAATGTACCTAATCGTGCTTTACGAGCCGAATTACCGTTGTTTGATACAAACGATTTTCAGTGGGCGATATCGCAAAACTCCTGCCAATGTCATTTTTCAGGATTTTTCAATGAACCCGATACGATTTTCAATAATGGGAATGGAGTGTGGTATTGCGACACGACCCCCGTAAGACGCGGAGCTTCCCCGTCCTTGTTGCGTGTATCTCGCAATAGGTCCGTTATTAGTCGGGCCGATAAATTTTCTCTAGAAATTCCCAGGACTTTTCTGACAGATTTTCGCTAATATGAAAATAATAATGGCGAACAAAGAGCCGCGGTAGTGTCTCCGTGGTCCCGAGGTGACGTTCGACGGGAATTAGAATTTCCTGCGGTTCTTTTGTGATGTAAAGAAGCGGCGAGAGAACGGGAGCAGTAACGGGAAATGGGGGCAACGCTCGTGGAGCAAGGCGCGGTGGTGTCTTTTAGAGTTAAGTAGTTACGACACTCTACGAAGGGTGACTGGCTGGCTGGCTGGCTGGCTGGCTGGTTGGCTGGTTCAACTCGGGACGCAGCTAGAGCAGCCCTCTGCTTTCGCAGGCTGCTTCTTTCCCGCGAAAACTCTTTAAATCGCTCCTTTTACTCTTCGGCCGAGTTTATTAAAAGGGTGAAGAAGACGAAAAGGAACGCGCGCGGATACCCCGGGGCGTCCCCGTACTTTAATATATTTTGATTGATAGGATTACCAACCCTCTTCCCGCGGTCCGCGCTCGCCCGAGATAAATGGTCAGTGATTGCAGGTCCAATTAAAAAATCAAGTAGGAACAAGGCGGGGAGGAGAAGGCTCCGTCGAAGAAACCGATTACAAAGTGCTCTCGAGCAAATTGAATTTGGATGTTTTCGGATAAGTCTCGGATTCGAGAAAGAAAATAATACGGTTAACGTGTACGTATTTCTCCAAGGGCCATGTGCAAATGAGTAGCGGCTTGCCTTTCGTAATTCCATAAATTCGTTGTTCGTCAGAACTGCGTGACAGACGGAAAGAGGAAGGAAGAGAAGGGAGGAGTGGTTGAGAGAGTGGGGTTGAACCGGATGGTGGCACCGCGGTAAGCCGTGTAAGCGAGACTGCTGCGGGGGCGGGAGAGACAGAGGAGGAGAAGGAGAGGGGGAGAGGAGGCAAAAGAGAGCGGAAGAAAGAGAGAGAGCGAGTAGTCGGGGGTGGGTACAAGAATAATTGAAGACGAGTTTCCTTCGCTCGGAGGATAGGGGCTGGTCGTGCGGCGTCAGGGGGAGGGTTGTTGATGGAGGCAGCACCAGATGTTATCTTCCTCTTGGGGTGACGCCATCAACTTTTAGACAATGCGAGGACTTTTCGACGAAATATCAAACTTCGGTCGCGTCTTGTCAGCTCCCACTCTCCAACCCCGTTCACCCCCGCTTGCCCTAACTCGCCAACTGACAGAGGACAATTATTATTAAAATGTAAATTTCTCGAGGGATTTGTTTTAAGCATCGCTCGCGCGTTTACGGAGTTTCTTGTAATTCACAGCCCGAGCGGCGGATGTCAGTTTCATGCATTGCACCTTCTTCAGAGAATTGCGATAACCTCGTTTCGTTCATTTAAACTCTAGATCCAGCAGTTTCCTCTGAAGGGTTAGTGAGATCGGATAATTTTAAGCTCGCAGTATTACTCAACTTACGGATTATTCGAGTCTATCTATCCGTGGAGCAGTGCCGACTGCTAACTTTCTAGAACTCGTTCGTTTCCTTAAAGGTGTAATGACACTTAGGAGCGGTCGTTTGACGAATGAATAACGCGCAAGTGGAAGCTTTGATTTATCGTTAACCGGTGATGACGGCGGCGGTGGCGGTGGCGGCGGCGGTGGTGGTGACAGAGGTGATGGTAGAGGTGGTGATACTGCAGGCGAGCCTGATAACATAGAACCAACCTCCCTCCCTCCCTTCAGCCAAGGTAAGAGCGGCGATTATGGCCGATTCGACTCGTAGAAAGGAATCGAATGATTTGATCTCGCTGCGATAAAAGATCTTGGACCGGAGATACAGAGATGAACCAAAGAAGCCTTGGTAGGGGGTAGATGGAGGGGATGAAACCTGGTCACCTTGCAGGAGAATTCGAAGAAGGTGGAGAATTCAGAGATGCTCGACAGCGGAGAAGGAGACGAATATCGGAGTGGTGGTGGGTGGGTATCCTTATCGACGCCATCCTCTCCTCGTAAATTGAATCAAAAGGAGCGAAATGAGCAGGCTGCGAGTGGCGCGACGATGGGGTATTTTCTACCAGTTAAAATGGGCCTTTAATCAATGTCCCATCCTAACTACAAGCCATGAGATAAACGACCGGAAATGACACCCCGATAAGAAAATTGCTTACTCGACGTCTTGGCTCGCCGTTTCTTGAAAATTGCCTCGCTTTTCCAGCATCCGCCGCGTATCTCTGTCCCGATCCTTGCTAACTCGTTATCAAAATGGATGCCCCTTTCTAGCTACTGTCAACGACTGCCTCATCGACGGTGCTTGACGAACGACGCTCAACTTCCAATTGGAGTAACGACGTACCAGCGTCTGCTATCTTGCTGGTACAAAGCTGCTCCTTCTAGCGGAATAAAGAGGCATCCCCCCCTCCCCTACCCACGATAAATGAATGTTAAAAGTCAGCCAATCGGCCTATCAGCCGACCCTGATGGTTCATACCCACACGATTGTGGTACCGTGGCGAATATCGATGCTCCATCGATGGTCACGTGTTTCGAAGAGAAACGACGTCGCCAAGCATAGTCGCAAGTAGGTGGGTAGACCAGCAAGCGGCGGGCAGGCGGGCATAGGTAAGTAGGTGGGTAGGTGGGTAGGTAGGTAGGTCGAAAAATATGTAATGGTGGAAACACACGAAAGTTCCACCCCACGAGTGGCTTGTTAAGCTTATGGAACAAGTTACACCCTCGTTTACCACGGCGACTTATTGCAGATATCAATCTCTCTGGTATGCGAGGCGGTCTGCATTTGTATGCAAGGGTCGCTCCACCGACGACAGGTGTGCCCGTAGATAAGCGCGCATTTTTGCGCCAATTATTGGCATTTCGCAAAGTTTCGCCTTCGCCGTGGATAAGCGCTGCGCTTAACGAGCATCATGGCATAATGCTCCTTGTCGGCCCCTCAGCCGAGATGCAGGTGCTGCTTTATCGTGCACTTTCCAACTTTTATCCCGATAGCCTTATATTGGACATTAAAAGCGCTAACCCACGTACCAAGCGAAAATCCCATTTTGTTACCTTTCACGGAACAGTTACCATAATTAAAAGCGTTAACTCATATATATTACTTATCCTGCGGGAGCTCTAATACGAAAATATTTCAGCGCAACCAGCATGATGATAATCAGCCGTTTTATTAACTTATCCACGTACACCTACCAATCATCAACGTCGTCGTAAACAATAGTATCAGCGTTCATTGATCTAAAAGAGTAACATATTATTCCCGCACAGGGGCACGGGGGCGATTAGGAGAGCAAATTTCGCAATACAAATTAATTTCCACGCGCCCCACCGTGTCTTAAATAAATTCAAATTAATCGCACGCACATTATCGCGTAAGCCCGTACGTGAAATTTGTTCCGCTGAACGAAACGAGGGAATCGTGTTCCTACAAGTAAACAATGGACCATTATCCTATCCAATATCCCGCAAAAACTGCATACCTAAAGTAGTGGTGCATCAGCGGGGTGCAGTGGAGTGCACTGGCGGAGCATGTGCGTCGCGCGCTCGATTCCCCGGTGGATGAAGCTGCCGGCAATTATCATGCAAATCAGTCCGTTTTGCGGCCGCGAATCGCTTTCGATTGAAATTCGGGAGAACGAGGTAGGGAGGGAGGGAGGGAGGGAGAGACCAGGAGGTGGAGCGAGTCGCGGTTGCCAGCATTTTAATGCTCTCCTGCACGTACCGTCGAGTGTTCTGGCGGTAGAGTTGCGAGAAATGACATAAAAGAAGCAAAGAGAGGCACGGGTTGTTCTAGGGGGAGCGAAAGGGAGCGAAAGGGACCGAGGAACGAGGAACGGGGTAGGGTCGACACGTTGTTAAGTATGGGTTTACGGTAGATACATATCGCCGGGGTGTATATCGCATTTTACCCGAGGAACTTCGTAGCGGTGTCGGGAAGGTGTCGGCATACGTCGCCGTGCCGGAACGCTGCTACTAGCGATAATTTCGCGAAACGGTCTCTATTCCTCTCGCGCGCGATGCTGCTAGAACGCGCCACGTCATAAATATGGATCGTCGGAGGAAGATACATTAATCTCCATTTGTTGGAACTCGTTACAAGATCTCTCGCGGACGACCGCGGACCTCGTCGCTGCCGGAACGCGCGATGTTCAATTCGTTTTATTCCTCGATTTGTGTAGCCGGAAAATCGAAGGCGTGCCGAGAATTAACGAACAAGTCCTCCGGACCATTTTCAAGAGCGATCCACGAAGTAATCGTGGCGCGCACGATCGCAAATTTCGTATCGCAGCATCAATCTTCGAACTCGCGGAATCTACTCGGGGGACTGTGGACTACGGTCGACCGTAGAAACGGACAATCAACGGACGTCCGTCCATTTCAGGGTACTCTCTCTCTCTCTCTCTCTCTCTCTCATATTTTTCTCCGCAGCCAGTAGAATTATGGCGGAGGCTCTCGGTACTTTTGCACTCGGGAAAATATTATCGAGCAATCAAATTCGATAGCGTTGGAACAGTGTTTCGTGCTCCGGGTGAGTCCTGGGGCGCAGCGGGAAGGATCCCGCGGCACATTCCCGCGGGATTTATAACGGCCCGTAGAACCCTCGAGCGTGGAAGGGGTAAAAGTTGCCAGAGGGTAGGTAGGGGGAGGCAGAAACAACGACAAATATATCGAGGTATTCGCGAGGAATTGAGCCGCGCGAGCCGCCGCGGGGTCACGCGAAATATGCTCGTTCCCCCTTCGACAATTTGATCCCAGGAACAAGATAGCATTGTGGAACCGATGCGCAAGGCTGTGAACTCGGCGCCATATTTATATGCCGCGACCGGGACCCGCCGATAGCGCGGCAGCTCTTCTGGCATTCGGGCTTCTATGTTCCTACCTGGTTGCCTCGGCAAAAACCTCGCACGAGAATTCAACGTTTACCTTCTTCCGCGCATTCTTCCCATTTCCATCCCTTTCCCCCTCCCCGCTCGCCGCACGCCACTCCGCGATATTTTCCTCCAACGCGATTCCCCCGTCCACTCGCGCATTATCCTCCAATTTATATTTCCTGCTATCTTGCCTCCAGTTTCAGCAACCCGTTTCAATATTTCCTAGGAATGTCGCTGTTGTGAATCGACTCGCGATATTTTGTCTCGAGGCTGTCGACGCGCCAGAAAAATACTGCCGCCGGAGACTCAACTCGAATTTCTAATACCGTTTCGGTATACCGAGCAGTTTCGCGTACGCGCGCTAGCCCGACATTTCCCATTTCTGCGGACTATTTTGTTCTCGCACCGCTTCTCGCATTGTTGGCAATAAACGTCACGATCTCACGTATTTTAGCACGTGTTTCTTGCAAAACATATCGGGGGGACGCGCGCGCCCGCGATTTCTCGATAAGAGTGCTTTCACGCGATCTTTCGGTAACGCGTGAGCGAAGTGTAAGTACGTCGCCACTCCAGCGGGATTTCTAAAATTACTCCTCGAGTGATTTCGTCGAAAAAAGAATCTGCTCGTTCCGTTAGCCTCGAGAGTGAGAGGGAGAGCAGGAGCGAAGCAAAATTTCGAGAACGGATTCTTCGCCGGCCCCGATCTACCCTCCTAAATTCGTGGAACACTTTATCGCGGACTCGACTGAATTACCCTGCATGTAAAACACGGTCGGCGAGCCACGTGCTTTATAAGAGCGCGAGGTAACCCCGGATAGAATTCGTACAACGGTTATGAGGTATCGGCGACGGTATTTGTATGTCGCTTGCAGAAGAAGCGAGAGATGTTTCTCCCGGAACGGATACGCGGACAAACACGAGTGGTGCCGGGTCGAGTGAAGAAATGGGATTGAGAGCGCGGGCGGCTGCCTCGTAAAAAAACGCGCCGAGTGCGAGCGTGTGGAATCCGAGCGATGATATACGCTGGCGCGCGCCTTATTTTTTAAGCGGACGTGCGTAGTGCATCATCGCCACGAGTAGAACGGGGTCTCTTCGTTTTCCTGGCCGGCCGCCCCGACCGGCTCGTTTGTCGCCTCGCGCGCGAAAAGCGGCGGGCAAACCTGCCAGACTGTACAGCCATGGACAGAAACGAAGTCTCGGACACTCCGTACTCGGCGCGTACGAGTTGGACGTGGCTTCCTCGGCGTTTGGATCGCCTTGGCTCCCGATGAAGTCGTCGGGGACTCCGCATCTGCCCTAGGCTGTACGCGCGCATCGAGCATCCTGGGCCCCCGGGTGTTGCGCAACGCTCCAGGCCCAGCAGCTGGACGATCGGAAGAGATTTCGGGCGGACTGGCATTAACCGATCTCGACGTTTTATTCGGGTCTCGCTTCTGCGGGAACATCTGCTGCCTCGGAGGAGTATCAATTGTCCCTGGTAAGGAGACGCGGCGACTCATTCTCTCGGGGAACGCTCGTCTTCGGGTTGATCATCATCCGCGATCGAGGCTGTGCGGGATCACACTTTTGCTTAGAAAGAGCGAACGATTCGCCGAAGGTGCGGGAGGATGCACGCACGCACACACGCACACGAACCAGTTAGTTGCATCGGTTAGGCGAATCGCCGCGACGTGATATAACACCGGGCACGCAGAGGCTACCGAGCAACACGCTGAGGAGTGGGTTGCGCACATATCGTGTCGCCCATAATTCACGAGGCTCGCGAATTATGGACTGGCCCGAGGAGTCGCTCTCTCTCTCTCTCTCTCTCTCTCTCTCTCTCTCTCTCTCTCTCTCTCTCTCTGTCCTGGCCCCCGACTGCACCTGGAGATCGCGCGACCTCGACTAGCAACAGTCTCCCCGCGCCTCCTCGAATCGATCCGCGAGTGATAACGCGCGAGTTGCACCCGCGACGAGCGAGACGCGGATGTACGACGCGCGATTCCAGAAAACTCGTGGAATTATTCGAAAACGATTACGCGGACGGGACGGTGGCCCCGGAAAAAGAGGCTATCGGTGAAACTCTTCCTCGAATGGTGTGGGAGGTCGCGAGGTGCGAGTCATGCACGCGCGGGTGCATTGACGGTGCGACGGGTGAGGTCGTATGACGGATGATAAATTAATTAAACGCGATATTAGGTGGAACGAAAAATCGCTCCATCTGCAATTCATGGAGATTAAAGGACGGTGCTGCGGGCGTTACAGCGAGGACTCGGCCGAGCCGGAGCCCCGGAGCCAGCCTGACTGCCCAAATCACTTTGCGCAAAAAGGCCCCCGATCAATTTCAAATTTATGGTCCAGCCAGGTTAATTAGCAACCTCGAGGCTGCCGCTCGGAGAAAAAAATATCGGCCAGGATCCGCCGCTTGGGAGCGGCATGCGGCTTTGGTTTGCTTCGATTTGGTTTGCTTTCGTTTCGTTTGCTTTGGTTTTATGCTTCGACTATGGCCGATACTCCGCCGCCGCTACGTCACGTCCGCAACGCTTACGAGGCGTATGTCCCCGCCGCGCAAGAACCAATCACAGGGACACCGTTCGGGGGTCGACGGTGCGTGAAACCACGTATCGCACGCGCTTCCACGCATCCGTCGTCCGCGCGTGTGGTCTTCTTTCTCCACTGGCGCGCCGCCTCCCGACACTAATTTTGCCATTAGTGGAAAACTCGATGGCGGGAAAATCAAGATATGGAAGGAAAATGGTCCCTGCATCCTTTGGGTATTCAAGGGACTCCTCTCGAGTTGCGTGAATTATTGAGCTATATCCAGCTGCGCTAGAGAACCGACGCGCGAACCGCGCGAATAATTCAGCGAGGCAAATCTACTTGGGCCGAGTTTATCGATCCACCTGATTGTCAGCGAGGTGTTGGGAGTCTATCGGATTTTAAGAAAGGGCGAGATCCGCGAGAGGAGATTGCAGCCTGGTGCTGCGAGAGGCTCGCGTCGTTACTTTCAACGATAAGGGGCCTCGCGAGTTACAAGATAGGAAGAGAAATTCGAAACGGGACAAGTTAGTTAGCGCTCGCGTCGCGCGCGCGAGACATTCGTATTTGCGGTGTCTGCGAACAGGTGTGAGCTCCGCGCGCGTGTGCGTGTGCGTGTGCGTGTGCGTGTGCGTGTGCGTGTGCGTGTGCGTGTGCGCGTGCGTGTACTTACGCGTGAAACGCCCGTGTTAACACGCGTGCGAATTTAGCGGGCCCAGCAGGGTGCAGGATCTCCTTCGCGGTTCCTCCGCCTCGACCTTTTTCTTCGCAACTTCGTTAAAAATGGAGAAAAAAACAAAAAAAACTGGCGAGTGCTCGGCGCTCTCGTCCATGCACGGGGTCTTCTCTCGTAGCTCTCCTGGCGTCGGTTATTTTTACGATTGACGACGTAAATTGCTGTGTCGTTGATAAGCGCGCGTGTACATTCTCTCGTGAAAACGCTGACGCGGTTGCTCCTCGGCGCGATCGACTTTCTCGTTTGTCCAATAGTCGAACGCGCGCGGAAACGCTCGATGGTATCGTCGAGCGAGCGGCTTCTCGTAGGAAATGGGGATAAAAACCGGGTAAAAGGTAAAATCGTTGGCTCGGAATATCGCGCTCGCTCTTTACGGCAGCTCGTATCTTCCTGGCGGAGCACCAATTCGAAATTATGTCGTCCCTAGACAAGCGTTCGATTTCCAAACTCTTGGAGCTCTCCGGCGCACCCCCTCCCCCTCTCGATTGAAACGATACTCCTCGATTACCGATGGCTTTTTATGCCGCGCGCCTGTTTCTGTAGAATTCTTCCCGTCGGACAAGATGTTTACCGAGCGTCGAGCAACCTCGTCGGTCTCTTGTTAGCCAATTTAACCCTCTCCTCCCCCTCGCTCGCAGTCTATCAGTTCTTTTAATCCTTATTCCATCGTTAAAGTCTCGGGATCGGAAGGATCGAAAGACCATCTCTCTCTCTCTCTCTCTCTCTCTCTGGGACCAGTGGGACACAGCCAAAGCGCGCGGCCTGTAACATTATACTGCATTTGCGTATATCAGGCTCACCCCCTCAACCTTCCTCGTCCCTTCAACATCCCGGCCCCCTCCCCCTCACCCACGAACGAAAAGAATCGAGAAGAAGAAAATCGATATCCGCGAAGACAGATCAGGGACGTTTTCGGTAATATGAAAAATGTCGGGCTACGAAGGGGGTTCGGGCGACAGGGGTCGGGGGGCTCAGTGTCAAGTAACATTTCGCGGGGTTCGAAGCTCAGCGGACTTTCAGCTAAACGTCTCGCATCATCCTCATGGGGACGTAATCCCTGATGCTGCTCGCAGGGATCGCGCCGTTCACGAACATGTGTCTGACATTTTTAATCGCCGGATTAAAATAACTGATGCCCAAGGTGTAGTCCCGGAATCCATTATCCGGCGGATGAGCGAACGGCCACCCAAAGTGTCGCGTGTCTCCCGGGACCTGTCACGAGGCGAATTGCCCAAGTACTTTCACCGGGGAGACAAACGATACGCGATAGAGGAGACGAGGCAGAGAGCAAGCTTCGAGCAAAAGTATCGGGCGGAGAGAAAGAGTCCAAGATCCTGCGCGGGTATCCTGCTGCAAGGATGATCGTCCAGACAGCACGGGCAAGCAGCACTGCTGCTGCTGCTGCTGTTGCTGCTGTGGCAAGCACTGGCGGCAGCGTCGTTCTTGCCACCGGCACCTGCCGAATAAATTTCGAATATTCCTGAGGAACGCCACGCGAGAATTTATGCGCATTTTTAACGCGACAGTTTTTAGTAGGCTTGCTTGGATAAATCACGCGTTATGGTTAGAGTTGTAAATGTATTGGTGGGGTAGCAAGCTCTTCGTCAAGTGGCCCACGGGACGCAGCGGGAGTTGATCTTGAATTTATAGTTATGCTTCGAGCGTGGCTATTTAATCATTTACAAAGCGCGCGTCCAATATTCATTGCGTAGGCGACACGGTGGCAACATTTGTCATTGGTAGTCTCTCGCATATAAGTGAACGCAGCAGAGACAAACCGGAACAGGGGCGGTGTGGAGGGGCTGTAACAGGGCCGTACTTCCGGAGGCGGTACTACAGCCAGGTTCCTGCACGAGCAATTGATCCTACACGTACGTCCATAGTCCGCACGAGTGTTCCAGGTATTTCATCGTTGGCGGCCATGTTTTTTACACACGCTCCCTCCGTACTTTAGATACTCGCTGCGCAAACGAAACCACCCAGTGGACTTTGAAGGTCAAGACTGAAACGACTCCTCTACGTGCTTCTCATTTCCAGAGTGACCCTTCTCTCTCTCTCTCTCTCTCTCTCTCTCTCTCTCTCGTTCTCTCTCTCACTCTCTCTATTTAAAGCAATGTAATTTCGCCTATCCGTGCAATTGAAATCGTGAAAAATATTATAGCCGCGAGGAGTGGCTCTTCCACATCTCGATTCGCGATGATCGCTCTCAATTTTATTTCACGCTCCTCTTGATTGCCTCGACTTCGATCGTGCGTGCGCATGATTTATTCATTAATGCCATCGAGTTAAGAGAATGGAGTGGATAAAAAAAATATACAAGTTTTAAGGATTTTCTAGGGAAATGAATGCGAGTGGTGCGTGCTTTGCGCGGGCATGACATTATTTATAGTAGTCTCACGAAGGTAAACCTTACCTAGTGTGGACGGATGCCTATTTTGCAAGCTGGTAGCCGTGTTCTCTCCTTCCAAGAAACTGCTCGACCGACGAACGTTTGCCATGAGCACACTTTTTCGCCGCAGTTTGCTCAAAGCCGCACCACCACGAGAAAAAATAAGTCTCTCTGACCCGCGAGCTACACGGGGAGACTATAAACTTGTTAAAATTAGCACAACAAAGTTATCGAAAATAAAAGCCTTCGCCTCCATTCGCAATAAAACCTCTATCGATGTTTCATGAGAATTTTTTATCCCGCCCTTCCAATCCCTCAGAACTATTTTTCGCCGCGTTAAAAGAGGAGACCGTCCCTTTTTAGAGCCGTCGAAGAGTAGTGGCTGTAAGTTTAAAAAGATTTCACATTCGCGGAGTACTTTAATGGGCTCGCGATTACGAATTGATATTAAATATGCGCGCGTATATTATTATATCCATAATATATTCCGCGAAGGAATATAAATACGTTTCATCGAGAAATGGCGCGCGTAACAGTGAAATCGGTGCGACGTCGGCTTTTCGTCGGTTAATCAAAATTAAAATTCACTTGAAAGCGTGCGCGGTCGTATCCAATTAAAAAATGAAGTGCTTTTTCATATTCATCTTCCCCATGGTAGCCTCTGCAACCCCGCGTCCCACCCTCTTCCTCTTTCTCTCTCTCTTCTTTTTCCCCTTCTCTCCCCCCGCGACACGTTCCATCCCTCTCTCGAATGCGCCTACCATTTATTTTCGTAAATAACAATTAAAAATACTGGCTAACGCGATGCCAGCAGTCGGTACTAATATTAGTCCGGAGAGTGTCTCGCAGCCTGATTATCCGCATTTCCATCGCTTTCCTGATTCCTACCCCCTCTGCACGGACCCTCCGCCTCCAGCCCCAATCTCCCTGCCTCGTTTGCATTCTGGACAACTCGCGCCCGCGACGAATTTGCAAGCTTTTAATATAAACGCGACGCGTATACCGTTGAATCCAACTGTTGTTCCCCCCTCCAAATCCCAACCCCCTGGAGTACTACTCGCCTCTGCCTCTGCCTCTGCCTCTGCCTCTGCTTCTGCTTCTGCTTCTGCTTCTGCTTCTGCTTCTGCTTCTGCTTCTGCTTCTGCTTCTGCCTCTATTTTCAGTGGCCCGTCCTTTTCCCGGCTTTCTCGTCGGTCCCTTTATGAATAAATCCACCGAGTTGCCACCTGCAATCGCCCTGGAAACCGCCCAGTTCCCGCATTTTTCTTTCTCGCTCGATTTCATATATTCCCGTGTCCCGCTTGTGGTTCAAGCTGACAGAACGCGCGCCGAATATCCGATCCCGCGCGTTTTCGGCCGTCAGGACCTAATGAGCAGACACATTTCGTCGATATAACGCCTTGATTGAAACTCGCCAGGCGACGCACGAGATGGCGAAATTCAGTGACGAGTGTCGTTGCGTAACAGCTAGACTCTATCGACAGGTTCATTATAGCCAAGAGCAAGATTTAATCATTCGCGAAAATGCGAGATGCGAGCTGCGAACGCAACGCTATAATAATAATAATCAATAAGCGAAAGATCCTGCACGGAAGCTTTTCGCGCGCCCATTAAGCTCCTCCTCTCAATTATTGACTCGCCGCTAAAAAGTGCACGCGGTTTCCATCGCAATTTCCAGCGGCAAATATATTCGGCACCACCACCCCTTTCCCCCAGTTAAAATTAGCTGTAAAATAAAAATATCGTCGCCCATGAATATCCCCGCAGGAAATATCGCAGTCGGAGGAGCGACCAGCAGGAGCAGGGGAATAAATTGATGACTTGCATTGTTTCTTTAAAAAGCAACGGGCTTTTCAACGCATCGAGTCTTCGCGCATTTAAAGAATCATCGTTACTGATGAAGATTGATCATCTCGCGACATATGTACGTGCGCGCGCGCGACCGCCGATCCGGAAGAGCTGGATGCTGGCAAATTTTCGCCAATGGGGCGCCGTCCTAATGAATGAGTCGACGCATGAGCCGAGTTACGACGAACACGCGTACGTACACGACGCGGATGGCTCTTAAAACGAGGGGGCGGTGGTGGCCACGTGCCGAAGAAACAAACCCTGGGGGTAACTTCGACGTAGACCGCGGCAGCTCTCGCAGCGTATCGGCGCGTTTCTCTTTTTTATGCGTCGACATGATTAATAGGTCTCTGGTCTCGCACTGCCGCTTCCTGATCGGGGGCGATCGCCCTTAGGAGCTTTCAGGCTTGTACGATTTTCCATGTAAAATTTCTCCTCGTCGATCGCGCTTCGTAATTTCCATTGTGCTTCGCGCAACGCAACGGCGAGGGCGAGTCTCAACACTGCGCGAGATTTGTGGCAAGCGGAATGCAAATTAGGAGCGAGGAGGAAGGGTTAAGGTCGCGGGGAATGGGGTCTCTCCATCTGACCGTGAAGAGGAATTTAGTGGCGTCGCACGATCATTTCCTTATCTCGATGAGCCGAGAGTCGCGCAGCGTTTCACGAGACTACCACGATCATTCGAGTAATTGGGAAACGGGAGGAAGTGGAGAGCGTGATACGTCACCGGCCGTTTAGCGCTGCAAAACCTGGTTTTGCTCTTGACCTTGGCGCAGCGCGACTCCTGCAACCGGGGAGTACTCCGCTCTGCCTAAGGCCTTACGGATAATTAGGTCTCGTTAGTAGCTGAAAGTTTTTTTACACGCGATATTTTCGTATTAAGGAAAGTCACAGCTGTGCTCTTTAATTGTGCTCGATTATAGAAAGCAGATGCGCGATACGCAAGTTCACGTTTCCTCCGCGTGTACGCGTTCGAATGTCTCTCTTAAATGAAAGAACTTTGCGACGGGAACTCCGCCTTGAAAAACACGAGTAAGCACTTAGCGCGCGATTGACTATCGATGAAATGAACGTAGCGTTTTTGGCGATAAGCGCAGATGCGTTACGGCGCTAGTGTTGTAATTGGGAGGACAGCCACACAGCAGGCCCAGCTTGATGGAGAACGACGCGCATCTGTTGCGTGTCGTGCACGCTCCTAATGTCGCAATTAGTCGAAGAAATAGTCCAAGTCGGAAAGAAAAATCCGAGTTGGTTCGGCCTCTGTTGAAACTTCAACCGAACTCGAACTGGTCAAGAGGAATTGTCTTCTCGTATTATGTCCGCGGAGACTCCGAATTTAGTGCAACTAGCACGGATGATCGCACGAGAGAACTCGGAGAGATCTGCGCGAGTCTAGGGGTTGAAATGCGAAACGCGAATCGGTTGCTTCGAGCACCCATTTCCGAGAATTCTCGCAATGTCTTCGGGGTCCAAGTTTCAAGGGTTGCGCGCCGTCCTCCCCTTCCCGACATCTTTACCCCGCTCTCCATTGAACACCCTAAACAAAGGGATATTGAGAAATCCACTGGAATAAGAGATAGAATCGAGAGAAGAGAAGAGGAGGAGAGGAGAGTGGAGGAATAACGGTAGATCGGCTGGAAGGAATCAATTGCGATAGTTGAAAAGGCAAATAAATAAAAGACTTCCTAGGCAAACTTTACGTAATCTCAATTGTGATCCATAAGGAATTCTGTTCGGTTTAAACGCGTGATTGATATTCGAATATAAAGCACGGTGTAAATTTTATCAGAAATAGAGAGATAGGAGAAGTATCCTAATAAAATGCCAGCGAGGTAAAAGGTCGAGAAACCGTGGCGGGGGAGAGGGGGGGGGGGGTGAAGGGGAGTAAGTTGCACAAAGTATGAAGCGGGAGAGGGCGAAGGAGAGAAGAAAGAAAAAGAGAGAAGGAAAATAAGAAGGAGGGAAGTTGAGAGAAGGTCGAGAGACAAAGAAGAGGCGACGGCGGCGGCACCTTAGGATGGTAGGGTGGCTGTGCCACAATAGTACATCGTCGGGAATCCGAGGGGTTTATTAAAGCCGCGGTTGGCGATACAGCTCACGTTCCTTGCTCTTCCACGGAGCACCCTCGTTCCTCCTCATTCTCTCGTTCCATCCGACCTATACGCTCACCCGAGGCCATCCGGAGTCGGGTCATCTACGTCCTACAACCACTCTACTTCCCAACGACTTCGTAGTCTACCCAGCTTGAGTATCCAGTGCCTTCAGAAAGCTCGATATAGAATTCGAACCGGTGTTTTCGCTTGCTCGATAAATTCACATACAAGCCAACCTGCAAATAAGTGATACGCGCCAAGTATTCGACATTGTAACATCACTATTTAATGCGCCTGATCGTTCCTGCCACATAAATCATACTTGCTGAAATTACAGCTGATAAGATTTGCAAAACTGTCACGTCGCTTCCGCGCGGTTTAACATTAAGCAGCCATTAATGATATTCAATTTGTTCCAGTCGATTTTCAAATGCAATGATAATCGGCTATCAGCTATCGCTTTACCATTAACGCGATTCCCTACGATGACACAAAAAGTAACGAGATTAAAGCGTGATTTTACATCGATTTGCATGTTGCTAAGCGAGCGCACGACTGACTTGACAATGTTTGAAACAAATTGACGTTTACATCGCTGTTGTCCGCTGGTAGCTGTTGAAGGATGGATGAGTATTCTCCGGCTATTCGATTTTACGCATTTGTCGCGGATAGACGCAGATTTCAGGGGGTGGATTGGGGGTGGTAGCACAGAGAGAGAGAGAGAGAGAGAGAGAGAGAGAGAGAGAGAACGTTCGCACCATATACGTGTGTGTAGGAAGACGCTGGGTAATCGGGAGCCAGGAAACACGTGTCTCTCATCCCCTAGGAGAAAGCAGATCGCTCGCACGGCTCCTTCCATCGAGGTAGGAGCCACCGCCATCGCCGCCCCCGTTGACACGAAACGCGCATTAGGCGCGACTGCATCCTTATGCCCCGAGCTCCTTTTTCGTCCCCCTCGACCCGAGCGTCTCGACCCACCACCAGGACCAACCCCCGCCAGCAGATATGCATTATGACAGCTGAGACACGGCCAACTCGATCTTTTTTCTACCTTCCTACTTATCACTATTGTAACGGCGCCATATGAATTCACGCCATTTTCCGAAGAAGATGTTCGGCCTGAATGTTTCAGACGATCTCGCGCACCTCGAGATCCCGCCCCTACCAATTTCCGGGGAATTCCCGTCGAGTTAATTTATCTGGGCGATTTAAGAAGCGTGCGATGACGATTACAGGCAGTTGCCGTCGCTCGTTGCAACTTTTTATCGGCGCTTCATTGGTCCACCGTTGGCATAATTAACGATATTCAGGGAGGAGCTATCAGGGAGCACCTTTATGCTCGGGTCTGGCAACCCTCGAGGGCTAAACTTTCCACGAAGAAGTTTATCCCGCAAATGGAACTCCCCCTAGCGGCTGCCGGTTATCCGGCTCGTTATACGCCCCGCGCGATGTCCTCGAATAATGCCGGTGCCTTCGCGTGTGACTTCGAAGGATACTCGTAAACGGATTACGCAAAGGTGCACTCCTGCATGCGTATACGGCAGCCATTGAAAGTCGCAGTGCGCTATTTAGAGGAAAAAAGCGCGGTGATGTCCGCCGATCGTCAGCTTTCGTCCCTGGCGATTCAGAGCTCGCAGGATCCGCGGAATAAATTTCGATCAAAGACTCGACTCTCGTTTTGCGCAGACTCTCCTTCCCTTGTCAAAACTAAAAAGCACGAGTTAAAGCACGAGTTACCAGGGCCGTAGGCCAGGACTCTGGGCGGGGGTGAAACGATTCGGCTGCAGCGAGATAAATTCTTTTCATTTAACAGTGCGAAAGTACGAAGCGTAGTTGGGGAAAAAGGAGGAACGCGATACGGATTTAAGAGTTCTTTCTTGCAAACTCGGCGTTTTCTTTATTTTCGTCCCCTGGCAGGAAGATAGAGCGGAATTAGGTGAGTACGCGTGTACCGAGCTCCTGGAGCAAAGCGATAATAAAGGACCGTGGGGTAAACTTTTATTTTTATTTGCCACTGTGTTACAATTTTTATGTTGGCGGCGCCCTGCCGGTGCCGGTGTCGGTGTCGGTGTTGGTGCCGGTGCAGGGCTTGCTCGCCGGAAGTTGCATTAGCGTCTCGCGACCAGGACCCGGTGCCGGCGCTTCGCTTCCTGGACAAAGTAACCGAGCCATTGTCGAAACAAGCCACCTTCGCCCCAAACCCCGAGCAGCGAGAATGTTCATTGTACCAGCGGCAGCGTGTTAAACTATTTGGCTGATATATTAACTCTACGCGAATCCTGCGAACGTTCGCTTCATAAAACATTTCAGCGCGCTTTATTCCCCGGCGAAAAAGCTCTCCGCTCGAAACTCGAGCGTGTCTGTGTCCGTACATATAATTCGAACCTGATGATATTTTAATTAATTATCTTCAACGGTCATCCGATGCTACTCCGAACGATAGTAATTATCCCGAGGGATGAAGATTGCAAAAAGCGAGAGACTGTGGCGAAGGCTTTAAAGGTGCATTACACCTGGCTGGCTGCTCGTCGTTGTCCGTTTGGATCGCGAGAATTTTGAAGGGAGCGACGTATTTATTGCTTAATTCGCGCTTCTTTGTTTCATAAAAGTGAGAAACAGCTTTAATAACGGGCTACGATGGGAGTATAATGAGGGGTTTCTGGAAGGCCCGATCCTTCGGGAGGAGGAGGCGGCGAGGAAGAAGAGAAGGGGAGGTACATTCGCGGATGATCTGCCGGAGTCGTAACCCGTTTCGACGTTCTCGTCGAGATCACTCGCTTCGAATACAGGTTTTTCGACAAGACTTGATGCTTAACGACTCCCCCTCCCCCTCCTCTTCCTCCTCCTCCTCCTCCTCCTCCTCCTCCTCCTCTATACGCCACCCCTTCCTGTTTATTATTACTCTCGCGATAATGAGATCGATACTGTCAACTGGAGATGGACAAGTATTGCGTGCTTAAAATAACAGCAATTCCTAATTATACGTTTCATCCTGTGTCTGGCACGAGTAATGCTGTGCAGCGAGTCTAGTTAACTTCTCACGAATACTTTTCAAGGATCCATTACGTTTCGTTGAAAATAATCAGATTAATTAAGAGAGAAACGCGGCGCGAGAGATAACGAGGTTACGCATCGAGGGGAAACTATCATTAAGGAGAGAAATAACAAGAGAGTGCTAACAAGGGGTTAACGTCGTTTCGATACTCGTAGGCGCTTTCAGCGCGCGAGGAACGTCCGAGCGAACGTTTCTCCTCGAATTATTTCCCTCTTCTTTTCTTCCGACGCTTTCCCTTGTCGTAGCTGCTGCTGGCCTCCCCCGCACAGCCCGTCCGAACGGAGTGCGCGAGACGATAAAATTATTTTTTAGAGTTTCGAGCATCTTTCCGGCATCGAGGATTATTACGAGGATCTCCATCCTCCTCCTCGATATTCTTGTGAATCGCGTGCGAAACGAGACTGGGGGCAGGTGATTTCCGCTCGTAATTTCAGCGGATACTTTGTCGAAGCGAAATGACGTCGGTGGATAAAGATGACATCGGCGGCGTCTCGTTTCCAACACCAGCCAGGACGCTGCTCATCGGCGGAAGAACTCGTTGAAAGGGGGCGGCTCGGGAATAAGGGGACGCTGAGACGATTGTTCGAGCCGTAGAATCGCGCCTTAGATGCGACAATTGAGGTTCCAGACTGTGAACCTGCAATCAATGCTCCGTCCTCCCGAGAGTGGGAAACGTTCCAGTAAGGTGAAAAGAGAGGATGGGGTGGGTGGGGTGGAAAGGGGAGAACTGCTCGAGAGCCGACGGATGAAAGAGGGAGAGAAAGCGCGGTGCAAGGAAGAATCCGTGAGGGAGGGTGGGAGGAGGGAGGAGAAGTAGGAAAAAGGAAAAAAAGAAAAGAAAAGGTAAGAGGGAGAAGAAGAAGGAGAAGAAGAAGAAGAGGAAGAAGAAGAAGGGTAGTGTACCGAAGGAGAGAGAAAGCGGTGGAAAGTGGATAAAAGAGGGTATGAGAGTGAAGTAGACCGATAGGAGATAAGGTAGTAAGAATGAGTCGGAGGAGATGGACTGAAAAATAAAAGAAAGAGGGGTAATGGAGGAGTAGGGAATATCGTGAGACACGTGCGTGGGTGGGTCGTGTAGCTCAGAGGGAGAAAGAGCGAGGCTTCGAGAGGGCGTGAAGACAGGCTTGGGTAAGGAACTTTGGCTTTGTCTGCTTGTGAAAGCTCCCGGAGGGTACGCCGGAGGGGGTGGGGTTCGTCGTGGAATACGCCTCGAAGGAACCTGGGTAGCATATCGAGCTGGAACGCGCGTCCTTATTTTCCGAAGACGGTCCGGGGAGAATCCGCTCTCCACAAATCTGTCTTCGGCGAGAGTGACGAAGAAGATCGGGCTCGGAGATTCACCTTGAAAACTTGCTTGCGCGCCGAAGAATGGATTTATCGGTAGGCGCGGAGGGACGCTCTTTTCCGGTCCCATTTAATCGAAGGGATATTTTACTCTCCGATAAAGACAACGTGCGCAAAGAGAGCGAGTCGTCGCGCATGAATCTCGCATAAAATTTAACACGTCGGACAAATTCCCCGGTAGCCACCGCCGTGGCCGCCGCCATCGACGCTAACTTTTTCCACGAGAACGGATCGTCCGCCATGATAAACTCGACTTTATCGCGAGGACGAATATTAATTCCGATCGTTCGATTAAAGTTAATGCTTATTACAAAGTTCGAACAGCGACGCGAATCCTTCGAGAGATTAAGCGGGCTCTCGTATAATTTGAATATATTCAAATTACACAGGGTGTAAATTTCCTGAAATTTTCCAGAAGAAGGGGCAAGGTTATGAGAGAACGGTGGACGGCCGCTTCCCGAAGGGAGGGCCGAGGAAGAGAGAGGACGCGAATAGATAGAGAGACTCGGACGGTTCGGCCCTTCAATCTGGTCTGCTGGATGAAGACACAAAATTAGTTGATTGCAGAAAAACGGATCGTTGTCGCGTGCTTCGACATCGACCACCGAGCCACCATCGGCGGAACTCGGTTTCGCCGTGTAATTACTGCCCCGTGTACGTACACGCGTAATTACTGGTCCTCTCGGCAATATAGGCGCGCACGTAATTACCGTTCCTTGTATACATAAGAGCGTGTACGGTGATCGACTCGCCGCGATCGCGTTTCGAGCGCTTCTTATCCAATTACGTGGAGGCCGAATCTCGTGGTGGCACCTGCTCGATCGTGAAAAGGCTGGCCTTGGATCCCGGCCATCTAGGGCAAACAGGATCCGCCGATCGATACATCCAAGACCACCGCCGCAAATTCCCAGACTCGCGCGCGCGCGCACACCCTAGAATTTCATTTTACTTATCCCCTCTCGGGAAGGGGGGAGGGGGGGAACCGACGTACGGCGATACCGATCGGCGGCTAGCATTATTATAAGGTGTAATTTTCAGGAAATTCACTTTCCCTCGGGAGCGAAACGCTCGATCGCGCCTGATCGGAAAAGATGCGACGACGCAAGAAGAGGAACGCTCGTGTATCGAATATGCGCGAGCCGCTGTATCGCCCGACACCGAGTTTTGTAGAGAGAAAACCGGGAAAATGTACGAATTGCGTCAGACGAGCGGTACCGCGCGCCCGAGATTGTTGCGCAGCGAGATTACGCGATAGGACGAATTTACATGTGTCTCGCGGAGCGTGTACAATTGGAAAAGACAATTATGCGGTGAGATTACTCGCGCGGAGCGTGCCATTAGCTACCGTGTGTGCATTCTACTTCAGGGGACTTGTAGTCGCGTAACTTCTGACTTGTACGCCGAGGGCTGAAGGGGCGAGGAGGACCGCGCGAGGTTGTTCCAAGTGCGAAAAGTAGCGGTCGGGGATGGGGTCCACGCTAGTTTGTCGACGCGGGTGGCGACCGAGGTTCCCTCTTCCTATTTGGAACGCGGTTGGGCAATAATTGCTTCTTCGTGAAAATAAAGAAGGCCTTCTCGTCGCGGAGAGGATCGATTGTTGTCTCAAGGGAAACCTCCACCCTGCTGATAACCGAGGATATTTTTGCGCAAAGTGCAAGTGCAGTCGAGCACGAAGAGACATCCTGTCGGTTGGTACGCGTACGCGCTGTATTTAAGCGTACGGGCGCGTATGATGTGCCCCAAGTGGCTTGCAGCCTAATGGATGTAGCGCCGCCGATGTTGGCAGAGCAATTAAGCCAGTCCGCGGTCGAACAGAGAATAAATAACGGATATACAGGTGGTTGCGCCAAGATGCGGCGGATAAAAAGACTCCGGTATCAGCCGTTTACAGAACTCCTGGAGTACCTCGCGAGCTTTCTCACGAGGAACAACGTTATTTCATAGGTAAAAATGCAGAACGAAAGAACGAAAGAAAAATTAGGAAAAGGAGGAAGGTGGACGCGCGGGATCGTTTGAAATTTGATTTTCCAGTAAAATTAGCATGATACACCGGCGCAACGTCAAGTTTGCATTCATTTCGACGCCTCCGCTAAAGCCTTATTTACATGACTGCAGCGAGAGCACGGGAACAATCTTGTAGCCTCGTGTAAGTAACGTTAACGCCTCATCTACATCCGCCGAGCAAACTGCTCACGGCGAATAGAATCCCTGGCCTAAGTCTAACGAGCTGGGACAATTACGGTAGAGGAGGTTTCCCATGAGTTTACGACACTACGCGCAAGCAAGTTTAGTTCCATAATCAATCGTATCTGGCAAACTCGTATACCAGCGAAAAATCCTCGTTTGCGCCCTCTCCTCCGTTTCTTCTCTTCGCTCCCTTCATGCCAACGACCCCCCGTCGTCCCGTGCATCCTTTGTGCCGTCGAACAATTTCCTGGATCGCAGTCGAGTTTTATGGCCGGTACTTTATTCCTCCGACAATTTCGAAATCTCGTCTCACCGCGAAATAACTGCTTTGTCTACCGATTACATCGTATAATATTTATGACTTCGCGGCACGACACGCGAGGCTTTCGTGCGCTTGCGAATTAATCGCGAGGAGAATTCATAAAATTGGATAGGATCGGCTCTAGTTTGGCAAATTCCGAGGAACCCAGTAATCCAGTTTGCTCGGAGCGGCGCTCGAGAGCCGCGTTTGGAAAGTTCCGGCGTTATGGGGAGAACTAATCGTTGGAGCGGCCTCCAGGAGGGTGATAACGGCGCGCCAGCGCAGGAAATGGCCGTGGTCGACGACAAATGGAATCGCGTCGCTTTTCCTGCAGAGTCAATTAATGACGGAACGATGTGTTTTGTATCGGGTGATTTCGGGTTTGGGGTTGGGCTTGGGGTCGGGGTCGGGGTCGGATCGGGAGAACGATCCCTACCGATCGCAAAGCTTTGCCACGCGAAACGATCGCGGGATGATTTTTAACTTTCGGCGGGAAGTTTCGTTTTTCATTCAGAGTCCGCGTGGGAGAGAAATGGAGCGGACGGCAGCGGAGCGGAGGACGAAGATCGAATATCCGGTTAGGTCCGAGGGGTGGCGAGAAGCTGCCGGATAGGATTCGGAAGGACAGGAAATAACTGTGTAAGCAGCAGGAACACAGCGTAAGCCCGAGGCCTGCATTAATGACGGAACGTGCGGTACTCGTTTGCCTCGTTACAGTCGCCCTGGGGCACCGCGCTCTCCCCCCTTGGTCCTCGAGAGCCTAACCACCCCCGCACCTCGTGTAACCAGGATATTATTTGTTTCCACTTGTTTGTGCGCACGAGACTTCCTGACAAACCAACAATCTACTTTCCGAGAGCCTGGCCCCTTGCCCAGCGCATAGAATCCGTCAAGGGGAAAGAAACGAAGAGTGTGGGGAGAGGGGGTGGAGAGAGGAGAGAGAAAGAGAGAGAGAGAGAGAGAGAGAGAGAGAAGGGATGGAATCGCGAGAGAACGAATGCACCAAGGGCACTTTATTGTTTCGCCGTAATTTCTGGATCGACCAATGAAGAATTCTCTCCTTTGTTCGTCAGACTCTTGCCCGGGTACTCGCCGAAGAAGGATGGGCTTCTAAGGAGCATCCTAAATGGATAAAGGATAGGGCACTGTTCGCAGGAGCTTGCGTTCCTGGTGAAGTGGCAATGAGATGAGGCATTCGTCGCGTTCGCGCCAGCCAACCCTTTTGTGTCAATGCTACGATAATTATTTCTGTAGACCGGCCCGTAATGGCTCATTCAGGCAGTGTCGCCTGCTTTTTTCAATGGTAAATCGCACCATTAAACGGCCATAATGAACGTCGCCGTCAGCGTTGCACTCTACCGTATCTCTCTCTCCGTGACATTTGTCTCTCTCCGCGGAAACTTCGCTGCTCCACGATACTCCCCCCCCCCCCCCCAGCTAGATTCGTCAACGGCCGATCTACCGATTTCTCGATCATCGACGACGCATTCCACGTCGCATTAATTACGCGCAAATTGAATCAATGGGAATTAAGACGTTCATTTCCTTGGAGAATGCGTTAGGAGAGCAGCGAATCCAAAGAAATGGAGTTTCTTCTTTGACGACCCTCGCCGACAGCAGTTAAGGAGAATAAGAAAGAATTGCATTAAGCCAGGACCTTCTTTCCTTTTATAGTGGATATAACGAGAAGAGGAAGAAAAAGAAGTGGAAGAAGCGAGGGAGAAGCAGCAAGATTCACGTTTTCCATGCTCTTTAATGAGTTTAGTTATAAGTAGACAATGTCATAAGGAAATAAGTGCATTTACATGCTTTTCTTCGAGACAAGGGGAATGGGGTGCGCGATGTGCTTTGTTAAATATACTAATCAAGAGTCGCTCCGGGTAAATGGGATGGATGATGAAAAAATGCATAATTAAACGCATCTCGTGTCTGGCATAAGTTGACAAGGGAAAAGAACGAATTCTGGGAAATCAAATGCACGCGCGCGTATAATTGCAACGTTCGTGGCTAAAAAGCTGGCGGCGGTATTCTGAGAAATTGAGCGTGAGATTTACATTAGACACGGAAACACAGAAATGCCCGTTCATCCGTCTCTCCGCCAAGTGCATTTGCCCTATTAATTGTAGAAATTATATCGGGAATTTCGATAAGAGCGGATGGATCTTTCCAGCGAGTGCGCAGCTGAATTTCCATAAACATCTAATTATCTAAATTGGAACGCTACAAGCAAGTTTTTTCCTCGAATTCGAGGGCCTACGCATTGAAAGAGGGCAGAGGAGGGTAGGGGCAGCGGCAGCACCGTTAGTTACCTGGTACATCTGCCACGCGGAATTGCGAATATATGTATAAGTATGCATCGCGATGAGAATACAAAATCTTTATCGCCCTTATCGCCTGCCGATCTCGATGAAGTTTTTCGGAATTCTTTGTTATGCGCGAGCGGTCCTGTGGATCACCGAGGACGTCGGAGCGCCTGTTCGGTATGAGATTTGTCATGAGAGGCCTCGCGCACCTCTGTAAAACCTAAAAACCCTCTCATCCGTCTCACCCCACGCGACGCGACGTGCGTTGCGTCGAATCGCGGTTGATGCGCGTGTAAGATGCAACATCCACTCGTGAACCTCTCGATCTCGTCTCATTGATAACGGAGCGCAATAACGCGAAGGAAGCGAAACTTTTCTCGATCGCAGAGCGAACAAAGTTACAGAGTTATGAATTATACATGGGGAAAAAATGAGTGACCACCGGTGTGTCGATGCCGATACCGTTGAGAGGGCTTAATTTAGATTCTAAACTTGACAAGAGGGGTCTCTCCTCGAGAGAGGGATTATAATTTTAGTATGTATATCCGATTAGCCGCTTGGCTAAAATTGTAATACTTGTCGGGGGGTTCTGAGAAGTCAACGAAGTAGATAAGGCGGAAGTATTATGCAGCGGTGTGGAGTTCTGCGAATTTCAAAACGATGGGAGCCCGACGATCCTCGGAGCTGAGGATACCACGAGGACTCCTCGGAGGCATCGTCGTCTTTCGAAGCGACAGCTGGCTGCGCGGCACCTGTTCCTCCGATTTTTTCTTAATCCAGCTACACATCGACGACGATAAGCAGCCCGCATTTAATCCCCGGGGTAAAACAGGCATTTGCCTTCTCCACGGAATATTATTCACGATCCCGTATAGGAAGTTCGTATCGACCACCGTGCTTCCATGCGATACTCCAAATATAAACAAACTCGTAAATAGCTATCCAATAAAAAGATTTGTCGCTAGTAGCGAGGTAAGAGCCAAATGTGCAAACTCTCCGCCGCGTCCAATTTTATTATTCCATAAATCTGCTTTATCGCTGCTCCGTAATGGTATTCGAGCGTTAGTAAATAAAAGCCTGCCTTTTAATAAAAGAGATTTGTTTAAAAAACTAGAGCAATAGTCGCGCGTGGCGTGAAATTTGGAAAATTTGCTCGGCTTACCTGACGTGAGAAAGGAGTTGACCGATGCGTTGGGGGTTCTCGCAAAGTCGAAAGGCCGAAGACGCGCACCAACCCACCACTCTTACTTTCAGGACCAATCGAGAAATGGATTTGTTTCGCGGAATGCAATGGGATAATTGCTCCGCGATTCGCGGGATTGAAATTACTCGTATGTACGTAAGTAAGTACGCGAGCGATGCACGCTTGCACGAATAGTTGGGTAATGCTGTGCATTCCGAGGTGGAAGCGATTGATAGGTGGAAGCCTGAGGATGATCGATGACGTCAATTCCCGGATCGATCGATCGATCGAACGATCGAGATCCAAGGGACTGAAATTCCCTCTCGAGTGTCACGAGGAGCCGGGTCACGTCCTTCACGAGTGACGCAGCTCCCTCGAGCTAATCCCCATTCGAGTGGCCTCACCGAATCGCACGGTTGCTTAACCTCCGTTAATTAGACCAATTAGAGTGACGGCGATCGCCCGCTAATTAATTCAACTATACGCAAGAATCTTCCGATCGCGTATGTATCTTACGAGAGGATCACGCGGCGGATGTCAGGGGCCCACTTTCCATGCGTGCACGCACGCACGTACGCACGCACGCACGCACGCACATACGCATACATTTCTCTCGCTCGCACAATAACCTCGTGTGCGCAGGAATTGATAGCCCGACATCGAATTCGGTTGCCAATCGCCTCCTCGAGCAAATCTGTTTCTCGACTGCGGACTGAGAGCGGCACTCGCGCGCGAGCTCGGGTCCCCTCAAAATTGATGGCGCGCCGAGAAATATGAATTTTCCAATTGAATCCTACTACGTGGCACGCGCGCATGTGCCTCGAAAAGGCGAAAAAGTCTCTGGCGACACACCTGTAGACCATCTCGAGTTTCCGGAAAGAACGAGCTTGAACGACCGCCAGGTGCCTCCGATACTTAGACTTGTCGATAACGTCAAGCAAAACTACCTGCTTCTTTCGATATTTATACCCCGCTAAAATTTCATCAAATATACCGAAGCATGTACGAGATAGCATCGTTAAAAAGGATTTATGCGTTCTCATCTCGCATGCGAGTCGTTGACATATTTATGCCTCCGCACATTTCTTTCGTCCTTTCAGCCATTTAGCAAAACCTGCCGTGCAATGCTGTTAAAGCAGGATTTTTAGCTCTTCGGCGCACGGTCGTTATCTTACAAGGTGTACGGCTGCTCCGGAGAGGCGCGCTAAGTGAAACAGTTGAAAAATTTTAATTACCCCCTATATACCAAAGAACGTCGAAGATAATGTACGGGTTTCCCATAAACGCGAGCCCCCGACACAGCGCGCATTATCAAAGGTTAGTACGATTTTAATTGGTGGCTGCTTTAAGAATACCGGGCGAGTATGTTCAAAGCGTTTGACGGAAGGAAGGGAATAATAATATCGGGCGATAACGAAGGGAAATTAATATTTATGACGGTTTAGTTCCGGCTGCGTGAACGTGCCAGGGGTAAAGGTTTAATAACGTCTTGCGCAATCTTTAATATTAATTGCGCTATATTATTATTATGCAAGGCTCGTTGCTTTGCATCGGCCAGTGTATGTCATTTTCACGCCAGAACGCAGTGTTGTCATTGGTGATCCGCGCCTGTGTTAAGCGCTGTTCTCCGACTTAATCTTAAACGAAGTAGAGCCCCGCACGATAGTATCTGGTGGAGTATGACCGCCCGACTAATTAGTACTCTCTCTTATCTGCCACCGTAAATTAATGCCAGTGACTGCATATAGGTTTTTCTCTTTACACGCTCCGCTCTACTCTACTCTACTCTACTCTGTTCTGCTCTCCTCGTAGACCGAAGAATCCGCAGTCCACGCTTCCTCCTCGGAAAACTTGCCTCGCGAAACAGGAAATATCAATATACGCGATTCCCATTGAATTTCCACTTGACGCCGGAAACCCGTCGTCGCGCGATACTCGACTTTATTATCAGATTTGTTCCGGGCGCTTTCGGGGCAGAAGCCTTCGACGATTCTTCCCGTGTCACTCCTTCATTCCCACGTTTCAACGGGATACTTCCCTTCGGGATGGCTCTCCTTCCGGATGCGTCCCGACACTCGATCAGATTACAATTGAAGCGTGTGCCACCGAAAGCAATCTTCATTCTCGAAAGGTGATAATCATGGTTATGAGTAATACGAGGGCCGGTAATACGTCCGGCACAGCGCGCAACAACATTCCACCGCATAAAGATCGCTAAGATACTCTATCGGGAAATTAATCGACTGCGATTCTTTGCCCGAATAGTTGTTTGCGAACCGGTCGCGATCTTAACGTCCTCTCTTTTATGGATGACGAAGACGGAGATTAAGTGCCGTTCTATACGGTCATGTTATTTGTTAAAAGCCACTTGCTCGCAAGGATACCAGGTGCGTGTGAACTGCTATCTGGAAGTCATAATGCACCTACCCCCTCTCTCTCTCTCTCTCTCTCTCTCTCTCTTCGGAACTCGCCGCTCGACAAAACATCGAAGATCGGCAGCACGTCAGCATAACTCTTATAAGTCGTGCGCTCTTTAACCGCAGGGCAAAAAATTCATCAGGGATGCCGCGTTTGGCCGAGTCACTCGTGTACGCTATATGTTCGCTGAACAAGAGATTATTGATAACTCTTAAATTAATTAGTGAAATTCAAGCCCCCGGCATCAATTAGCACGCTCAAATCTTGGAATCATGAGGAGTCCTCTTTGTATTCGCGTCTGTTTTGCCTACATAATTAATCGGCTCGTTAAAATTAGTGTGTTAATTAAATCAACTATTCTGTTTAATAAGGACATCGCCGCGTAAGGATCTTTTAATAAGATGCGCTATTTTTATCATCGACTTATAAAGTCGGTACGAGAACCCTCGGTATCGTTGGGAAAATAATTACGCAATATGGGCGGCGGCGATACACCGAAATGAGTTTCTCGTTTCTGCTAAGAGTACGCTGTAAAATATTTTTACGCGAGCCCGGTTTCGGCCGAGGAGAATGGATAATCCATTGCAGCGTTGATCGAACGATGAACGGCATCGTGCGTACCGATAAGAACACGGTTATCGGTTGCCCAGGTATTACCGGTTTGCATTACATTTAATGGTTCCCACGTAATGCCGCTCCGATCTCTTTCCTCCTACGTTTAAGTAATTTAGCGCGATACGCTCACTCTCGTAATCGAAGCGATCGGCACGCGTAAGAGCATCGAAAATTACTTTGATTCGGTTCGCAAGAAGGAACGCATCTTCCAAAAGGAGGTACCACCACCACCACCACTACCGGTGCATATCGATCGATTTCATCCTCCTTTACCGACACGGAATCTTCGTAAATATACACCGCATAAATTACCGGTACCTCTTTGGTTCGTAATAAAAAAAAAAAAAAAAAAAAAAAAAAAAAGAAACAAGAAAAAAAGGAGAAGAGCAAAATAAAGAGAAAAAAGAAGCGAGAGGAGGAAAAAATGCATCGACCCGCGGGAAATAAAATATTCGACTAATATCTATTTATAATTAAGGCAGTGTATTTTGCGCTTGTGTGCGATCGTAGAGCGATAGACGAAGAATACATCTACGAAGAGTAGATAAATTGATTATTAATGCGAGAGCTGGCCAGGCCAGAATTCCCGGGTCCTGATCGCGGTACGTTGCGCGTATAATCCGCAAAGTCCATAACGGAGCATAAGTAGCATGGCTGCGTAAGCTATAAAATCTCTCTCTCTCTTTAAGAATCGGCGTGGCGCGGCTATCGATGAAGTCATAAAAAACGAGCGATACGCGCTTAATACTTGGTTAGTCGAAAATTGGGATCGACCGATCTCGTCTGCTCGGGGCCCCTCCGCGCCCCGTTAGTGCCCCGACAGTTCGATAATCGATTCGGACCAGACACGTTAATTATTTATCAGGTGGCACGCGCGACTAGCGATCGTCCAATTAAATTAAAGCAGGAAGCCGGATCGGGGCTATCGGCACTTCAGCGACCCTCTCTACGTTTCGGCGCGCTATCTGATTGACGCGCGCTGCCGAAGCGACGCGGCACTTTGGTGCGACGGAGACACTCCATTCCAATGGAATCCATTAAAACTCGTTAGTGTCCGCGTATGCAGCCCTTAATTGGATGACGTTGTGCTTTGACGTTGTCTTTCCATTCTCTCCGACTTAATAGTTCCTCCAGAACCAACCACTCATATACCATTATACGTATGCGCGTATGGCAGCAGTAACAGCATCCGCTCGACCTGTACAAGTTCCACGCTAGCGTTTCAAAGCTACAAACCCATTGACGGATAGCCCGCACACCTTTCCATGGATTTTCCACGGACATTTTTCTAGCGGGTTTTCCTGGCAGGCGCGGCGATAGCAAACAAGCGCGAGTGTCGAAGGCGATGAAGTGGACTGGCGAACCCCTTCTCGGTTATTTAATTCGAGTAAAAATTACGACAATTTTCCTTCGCGGGCTTATGTACATTGTGTAGCCATTACGACGGGGTGAGATACCAGCAAGATATCCCGGGCGTAAGCATAATTAAAAGCAGCGTTTTTCTAGTGGCAAGCGGATATTTCTTGCGGGCGATATGGACTTTTATGGCGGCGTAGATCTTGCGGGGAGGCATTTAACGTGGCCGATCGCCAGCCTGGAACACGATAGTTGAAGACCTCTACATAGCTGCGGGCTAATCGTAAATTTTTGCGTGTCATACCAACGAGGCTCTGAGCTATTTTAAAGGTAATCTTCCGGTAGCGCGAGATCTCGACGGCTTACGCCGTTCGCGTGCTTCTACCATTGCACGAATTCACGCGCTACTCTCTCGCACGAAACTTTTTTTTTTTTTTTTTATTTCTTTTATCAGACTGTACTCTTTTTGCTTTAATCTCTATCAAGAATTTAATATTACGGAGATTCTGTCATTTTCTTTTTCTCCGCGATACCGAAGCTTCGAAGCTTTGAGAAATTATTTTTACAATCGTTTCAGAGAGAGAGAGAGAGAGAGAGAGAGAGAGAGAGAGTTAAAGAGAGATTTTTGCACTGGGTAGGAAACGCTTTCACGCGCATTTGTTAAAAGCGAATAGAAAAAGGGAGGGATCGCTGGAGGTCCCCAGGCGCGGGAGGCGTAGACGTTCTACACCCCCGCAAACATATGGGGCCCATTGTGAACCCTTAGGGGCTCACACCTTCGGCGGTTTTACCGCTGCCGGCGAGATACGAGTCGTGATACGGCGTCTTTTATAGAGCGTACACCATGTTTCTTCTGTGAAAAGCTGTGTGCATGGTATAGCTTGGAAAACCGTCGACCTGCCGCGAGAAAGAAAAGTCCGTCGGTGAATTCGCCCTTTAGCGAGTAAAACTTGAAGTCACGAAATTTTCGATACAAAAACCTGTCCTTGCCACAATAATGAGGGTAGACAGAGAAATTAATGTAAAGTGGGTTAAAAGGATCAAAAAGTACGGACTATCTTCAGTAACGAAAATAGAAATGTCTGTAGTGTCAAGTGGGATTAAAGTAACGATGTGTACGGATATCGCTCGTTGCACGCGGGGTTCCCCAGGGGGATGAAGATAGAATAGAAGGGGGCCAGCAAGATTTCTGTAGGCAGGGTTCCCGCTGGCAACGGTGCGTTATCACCTACCAAATAATGGAGGCATATTGAATAGATAGCTAAACCTAAAGTGATGTATATCTGATTTCAGCCTCTCCTGGGGATATTAAGGAATCGGTCTGTCCCTTCTTCTGGTTTTCCCTTATCGCGAGGGATCGCTTCGCAGCCTCGACACAAACGCACTTTTTCCATAAGTCTCACGGATCTTGTCCAGATATTTTCTCTCTCCGCTCCTCGTTTGATCATTATCGCAAGAGACTTCGCCGCGCGTTCGTTTATCTCGCTGAGAGAATCCAACACTTGACCCGTTTCTAATAATCATATAGTACATCCTCCGACCTGTCGTTTCCACGAGTCGTTAGAAAAGATAGTATAAACGAGTCTTGCCATTGAATTCGAATCGAATCGAATCGAATCGAATCGAATCGCATCGCATCGCATCGCATCGCATCGAGTCGATAACGTTCTCAAATTCGAGAGGCGTCGATCGGTATCCTCGAGACGTTCCCACACGCTAAACAAGGTCTGCGAGGTCTCAAAGCAGCAATACCGAAGCTTTGCAGCGCAGCCAGCAACGCGAGCGAAGGGCGAGAAAGTGGAGGGAAAGGAGGAGGAGAAGGAAGGGAATAAAGCGAGCCGAGAAAGAGGGAAGATTCGAAGTAGACGAGTTTACGTGTGTTCGTTTAACACGCAGCCGCGCGTGTGTACATGGGGTATATGTATGTCCAGCGTGTATATCCCGCATGTAGCCACCGTATATACGCCTGCCGCCTCGAGTAGAAAGAGGATCCGGCAAATGCGGAGGAAACGAACCAACGGACGGACGAACGGACGGACGGAAAGAGGAGGGACCAACCGGAAAACGGAGTGAGAGAAAGAGAGAAAAGTTAGAAATCCATGTGCTCGCTACCTGCCAGCGTATTGGATTTGTTGGCGGTGTGTTGAACAAATGATTGCGCAGCTACCACCGTGGAAAAACTTGGTGGAAGCGGTTCGATTCGCCGATTCGCCGATTCGCCTATTCCGGCGAGCTCCTCCACCTCGAGACCGACGAGGGTTGTCGAACGAAGAAAGTTTACGGGCTACAAAGCGCTCCCTGAGAAAGAGCCGAGAGCACAATCGTCTACCTCCTCCCCCTTAACTCCTGCTATTTCACAATTCCTTCCCCTCGTCCTCCTCCTCCTCCTCCTCCTCCTCCTCTTCTTCTCTTTCTCTCGCTGTAATGTGTGCGTACGTACGTGTATACGAGTACGCGTCTGCAGGAGAGAAACCTACCGAAATTTTCGTCTCGCTCCGCTGCCAGCGAACTCGGATTCAGAATCCTTTTGTGGTTCTGTTTCCGGATTTGAAAATCAGGGACGTCTCCGTCAAAGGGTACAAGTTTAAGTTTAGACGCGCTTTAAGGGATCGCGAGAGTCTTTGGGAAACACTCGACAGGAAGTTTCGCTGTACTCGCGAATTAATTATCAAGAGAAGAGTATTCCCTCTCGTTATTATAATCGAGAGGGTGGTAGTTTTCGTATGAAGAATTTCCGATGTTAGACGTGGACTCGAGCTCCGACTTAAGGGACTCCATTCCAAGATTAAAGAACACTATTAATGCTGTGTGGGCAGACGTTGATAAATGCACTTTGCAGTGCCCGCCGCATCAAGTTAGCTGCTTGTACTTGAGACTTCAGAGGGAGCGAAAGAACGTCATCGTACAAACGCAAACGACAGACGAAGCCACTCGTACGCGAGTACGAGCCGAAATATTATGTTCCGGCAAACAGACGAAAGTAGAATACAAATATGTGAAGTCTGTGCTGGAGGAGCCAGGTTTTTTACGTTTGGCCGGTCCCTCGGTGGATTTGTCCTTCCACCACTCGACGTGTTGACGTTTTCAATCTTTTGTCCGAGAAGTACAGGTACTTAGGTATAAATATCCCCAAACCGTCGTCTCGAAACTCCAAAACTAATTATCCCCTAGATCTTCAAGAGTGATACGACCCTCTTCTTCTCAATTTTCAACTCCTTCCTTCCTTCCTTCCTTCCTTCCTTCCTCAATCTGGATTTTTTCACAGGGCCATTATCATTAGTTCCCATTACCCCCGATGCTTACGTCATTACGAGCTCATTAATTTTTATCGATTTTACGAGAGTGTTCAAAATCGAAGCGTTCGTCGACTATTCAAACTGATTTTAATTGCTCGAGAGTAATCAGTACAGATTTTATGACGCAAAAGACGCTTCTGCTGGGAGTCCTTGCAAACTATATGCACCCGACCACCCGCCGTGCGGTAATTAAGCCCCCGCGGTTTGTCGCGCTAATGAGGAGTTTATCTTACGACCCCCGGCTACTCGTGGCCGTGCCCTCGTGCGCCATCCTGGTCCCAAAGAAAAGTGGGACCGCGCGAATCATGCGGTTTCTCCCTGTCATTAACGAGACTCCCTCCTCCATCCTCCGACGAAGGTTGAAACCTTCTTGTTATTGCGAATATAGTTATAATCGCCAAGAATCAATATTATTTGACCACTATTGGAAATTAAGGATGGGGGTGGGAGAGCGAAGAGGGAGAGGGCGAGAGCGAGGGCAAATACCAGACTTGCCTATTTCCGCATATCTAACCACAGCACGCAAGCAGGACTATGCTGAGAGGGAATTTCGAAAAGCGGAGATGGAGATTCCGCTATCAGGATGCGGTACGAGGCACCGTCGCGGCATTTTTCGCGGCAGGTCGAGGCAATCGGATCGGTACATGGCACGCATACCCGATGAGAATACGACGGTCGCGCGTTTATATTAATTGTGCCAGGGCGTCGCGATGCCCGGCGTCGCCCTCATCTTTCTCCCTTCCTTCCGCCTCCCTCGTCACCCCGCTTTTGGCCAGCTCGCGTTATTAAGTTTGATCCACGCATTCCAATCGCGGAACACCGATTGAATAATGCGACCAGATTTTATTCCTCGGCCTAGAGGCAGAGGGAATCTCGTCCACAGTCTTTATAGCTTTATAGTGTGTGGGGGAGAGCACTGCTCTGCGTCTGTGTGTGTATGCGCGCGAGCACGCGTACCTTCTCAGGCAGCTGGACCGAGTAGCAAAACAACGCCGGTCTGCTGAATATTGAATTGCCTGCGGATCTAGCAGCTAGTATTGGAGCTATTGTATCGCCCCTGGCACTACGTTAACTAGACAGGGTTAACAGGTTGATTAGAATCGATCCAATTTAAAGTGCTCCAGTTATTAGGACTTCCGTTTGATGTTCCGTTTATATCCGCCCCCGGTCATTCGGCAAAAACCGCCGTTCCTAGAGCCGCCCTAGTTTCATTAAAATTCGATTTTTTTCATGCTCCTCCTAGTTCCTTCTCAGACTTCGCGTATAATTCCTCCGCCGGTAGACAAGTAATTATCGTAATTTCACGAGAGAGAAAAAAGCGGAAAATTACCGGAGGATCCAAATACCGTAATTACTAGTTTCCCGAGGTAAATCCCAACTACGTGTCGCATATAATAATACCTCCATTTTCACTGTATCGTGAAACTTGTTAAGAGTCTTCCTACGGATAACACGGTATGTTGTTGGTAAAGGAAATTGAAGTGTGCTTATTACACTTCAGCTCATAAATTCCGAGCGCAAAACAAAGTGTGTGTTATACATATGTATATTACCGAGCAGTGGCGCCGCCTCTCGAAGTTCGTTCGATCAACTTCCCAAGGATACTTTACCCCTCACCCCTCGGAGAATCGACATTAGCCCGAACGGAAAGCCCTCTCTTACTCTACTAACACGATCAAGCTATTTACCGAACTGAACAGCCTTGACGAACAATGATAATAGGACACAGATATTGCGTTTGTAGTAGTAGCAGCAGCAGCGCACTTACTTGGCACGAATTCTCCCGAGTCCTGGCGCCATTTCTGGGGAGTCTAGTTTTCACGGGATTACGGGAGGTCGGGCTAGAAATCGGCGGCAATGCGATTTTCACCAAACGAGTCGCGAAGGAGCGTGTGGCACGCGTGTCGGTTACGGCAAGCAGCATCTGGGCACTGAAACTCTCGTGTGCTCGACGTTGAAACGAGTTCTGGCAACGCAACACGAGAACAGGCCCTTCTCGCATATGCCCGGCCCTTTTCGTGATCTTTCGCAACTTGCTTCTTTTTCCACTTCCTACTCTTCCTTCTCCTCTTCCTCTCGTCGTCGTCGTCGTCCTCGTCCTCGTCCTCGTCCTCTTCTTCTTCTGCTTCCAGCCAATGTACAAGCTGGAATGTTAATGAGTCGTCGCATCTCGCGGTCCAGTCAGGATAACCGAACGATCGAATTATTCGCCTCTGGCACGATCAGATAAATCTCTAGGCATGTTTACCTGCCGGTTTTGCGAGTCTCCGGACTCTCGATCGTGGCAAAGGACGGGGAGATGGGAGGAGAACCCGGGGAGGTGGGCTGGAATACTGTTTTCAGGATCCGAAAATACGATGCTGCGCCACGAACTGGGATAACGAAAATGTCATCGATCGACGGGCCACGATAACAGATCCGGATTCTCGAGATTCATCGCGGACAGATCCAGAAAGTTGCTGCTTTTTAGGATGATTGCGCGGGAAGGAGGGGGGGGGGGGGAGGGCTCCGGCTCCTCTGATTAATTGCCCTCGGATTTATTCCATATACGCGCGAATGTACCAAGCGATAACAGGGAATCCATCATGGCGCGAGTTCAATTTCAGCCGAGGTGCAATTTAAAAGTGTTTAGAATAAACGAGGTAACGCGACACCGGTGCACTCTTTAGCCTGCGCGAAAATAATAAGCGGGGATTCACCGCCGATAGTCCCCATTAATCATAACGCATTGATTATGGTTCTCTCCTTAAACGACGCACGCCCGTTTTAAAAGCGACTTTATTGCTGGCATTTGTCGTTTCGCGATTATCGATCCTATTAACGTCAGATCGGCAGATACTCGGCAGTTTAAACGACGGCCCGATGCTTCGTCGTCGATGCGGTATCTCCATAACTCATAACTCAAGGCTGTCCTACCGGTTACAATGTAACCGGACAAGAGTAGGCCAGCCAGCGTGCAGGTACAAGGTGGTTCTCACGCGAGGACACGTATTTTCGACTGTCCCCGGCTGCTCGTCTCACATCGGGATCGACCATCACCGATGACGGATGTGCCCGATCGGCCAAACGGCTTCCTCGGAAAAAGCGAAATCAAAGGGAAGAAACACCGTGTGCCCGTCCCACGGTGCATTAATTACGCGCGCATCGCGTAAGCATAACGGAGAAGACACTCGCAAAGAACCCCGGGGAGAGGAACGAGGGAATTCTTTTCTTTGTCACTCATCGAGGATGCTATGGGGGAAAAACATAGAAAAATTTGTACCTCGCATCCTCCCTAATGGGATGCAGAAATTCCACCGTCTCAATAATTCCCCTTCTACCAAAAAACTTCTTGCTCCTTCCCAGCGAATTCTTCGGGATCCTTCGACGCTCGAATATCGCCGATCAAGGATGGTTCTTCCGTTTCCAGAAGGGTGCCTTCGTCCTCGTCCACTCTCCCGATGCTACCCCTCGTTGGTCAATATAGTCGAATACTCGCGATTGGCCTAATTAGGGGTTGGGGGGTGGATTTAATTCGATGACCGACCACACCGATAGCATCTCCGTGGTTCTTCGATCGAAACTGATCCATTGATAAAGACTGTAATCCGGGGAGGGGGGGGGGAAGCAAACACGGAGGAGTAGCAGAAACGATTGGACGAATAAACAGGCAAATCACGCGATTATCAACGCGGACCGTGTTCGTAAATTGAACGAAGCGAAGCGAGCGCGTTCTAATGGGAAAAGAAAAAACGCGAAATGCAATGACGTCGTTGCCGTCTACGTCTACGTTTACGTAGTGCGAGACACGCGTATTCCACCGTGGATCGTCCGCGGAAGCATTAGCCCGTTATATCGTACCGTGGCGTTTTCATTAGCATTCGTGTGGTCGGAGGATCGCCGGGCTAGCTTGAAAAACTCAATTTGATTTATCGCGAGGCTCCCGCAGCTGTCTCTGGTGGAGCTTCTCGTTTCTCTCCCTCTCTCTCTCTCTCTCTCTCTCTCTTGGGCCAATTCACCGGGCATTGGCCGTCCTTGTCTCGCGACAACGTTCCAGAGGCAAAATAAGGTGAAGCAAGATTTAGAGGGTGGTCTCCAACAATGACAACCACGCTCCGCTACTTTGGAACACACGAACACACGCGCATACACGGGAATTTTTCTACGCGCGCGAGAGACTCCGTGCTCTTTCGCTAATTAGTTACTTTAGCCCGAGAGTACGCGTTCATGTTGCGAATCAGTCGACATAGCTGGCGGAGAACGCGCGGAAGGGATGCATTGTTTTTCCGCTGGCCGATGTACACGCGTGCACGATTTACGAGCTTTTAGCAGCGCGATTTCACGAAGTAGAACCGCTCATAAATTTCCCTGCTTTTAATATTGCATCACACGCCGCAGCATTACGCGTATGTTTGTAATAGCATCGCCACCACCACCACCACCGCCGCCACCGCCGCCGACGTCGTCGTCGTCGTCGTCGTCATCCTCGTCGTCATCCTCGTCGTCGACGCTCATTGAATTTTATGCAGGAGATATTCGTTAACAAAATTGCAGCGTGTTTGGAATCCTGTTTCGAGATTTGCTGAATTTTTTTCACAGTGGAAACGAGCGAGTGAGCGAGCGAGCGCACTTTCTTTGGTCTCCTTCGCGGAACTTTTTCACTATTGGAGTCGTTGCTATGAACCAATGGTAAAAAAACAGACGAGTATCTAATGGGGTTTCTGATGAGCGCGGCAACATCACCAGCAGCAGCAGCAGCAGCAGCAGCAGAGGAACAACGTCCCGCGCGCTCAAACTTGGAGAGATTTATTCAGTATCGATTTTGGTGCTTTGGCCAAGTATCGAGATTAATCGACCACACCTTCGGATCGATGTATCACACTCCAGAGGGTTGGCCTGTGCGGTTACGTTTGCCTATTATTACGCGAAATCTCTGATCGAAATCGAAATCGCGCAGATGATAGATAAAGTTAGGCCAGGTGGTTCCTGACCACCGCCACTGATGGATGGTCCACGCGAAAAGTTTAACGCGTCCAGAGTGTCGATAATTCTAGCTCCGTTTCTGTCTTCTTCGTCATTATAGAACGATCCGATACTCTTGCCCTTATATCGGGGATAATTGCCCTTGTATCGAAATAATCAAAACCCACTCGGAAGTTTATCGGCATTCGGAAAACTCTTACTCGGGCTCGTATATCTCGAGAGTTTGCAATATCGCCGCTGGCAAATTTGCATTTTGTAATTTGTACCGGTTTCTTTAGTAGCTGTTACACGCATTACCCGCACTTGGCTTAAAAACATTTCTCTGCTCGACTGCATCAACGGACGACTTATCGAGCAGGGAGCAGGTTGCAACGTCTGCCCTCTCCTCCCCTCCCACCCCCGTTGCGTCCTGTCCCGTCCCATCCCATCCCATCCCATCCCAACCCAACCCAACCCAACCCAACCCAACCCATCCCATCCCGTCCCGTCCCGTTCCGTTTAAGCACTTCCTTTACCTTTATCTACCCCGATCTTATAGGAGGATATAAATATAGGCTCATGCTGGACAGTCTAAAATGTTGCCAGAGGTCAGTTAATTATCTCTCCTCTCTCCTTCATCCCCGCGTTGCTCCGCGTGGAGGAAAATTTCCCTCGATATGAATAAGATCGAGGGCTTGGAAGACGCGGTTCTCCAATAGCATTTAAAAAAAATATATGCTCAAGGGAAGAGTCGAGGGTGGACTAGAGCTGGAAGGTCTGATTAAGTTCTTCGTTTAATCTTTTTTTTTTTTTAACGAAACCAGTGTACTGTCGCAGTGACACGAGGCTCCCTTCCCTCCCCTCCCATAACACCCCTCCGTCACTAACTCTTACATTTGTCACTCTGTTAATCCCTATTAGATCAGGCTGGATTTGAAAGCCGCCCGGCCTGCAGGCTACGTGCTCTTGCGTGGCAAAGAGTAAGCTCGTTTGAAAAGTGAGCACGCCCTGCAGGGTCGTGTCGAACACCGAACCGAACTGAAGCGGAGGGAAAGGGACGAGGAGAGCGAGCGCCAGGAAGGAAACTCCTGGGTCTCACTTTTCAGTCGCGTCCTGCAAAATCGAAGATCGATCGACTCTCTCTCTCTCTCTCTCTCTCTTTGTCGTGCGAAAAGTCGACTCCGGACTTCTCCCAGGAGCTTTCCTGATTACATAAAAAACTTTCTAACGAATGCATCGAGAACCGACCAGGATAATGGCCGGCGCGGATAATCCCACCCCCCGCGCGAAGAGAAATCGGGGCACCCCTTAGGAACCGAGAACACGCTGCTCGTCGAATCCGCCAGAAATTTTATCGCGCGCGGTCCATTTCGATGTGGTTCGCAGAGAATGACGACTGATAGACGTGCCGGGGTTCGCGTCCTTCGGCTTGTTCGTGCGAAATGGACAAGCTGCAGGCGGACCAACGACATGTCCTAATACCCATCGTGAGTTACTAATCCTTTAAACGGATTACCAATTAAACGTGTCGCCCCGAGCTGTAGGCAGAGACGCACTGGCTAGCTGCTCTAGCAGAGAGCGAGCTAGAAACCAAGTTCAGATTCGAAAGCGAAGGTAGGGGGTGCGAGAGGCGGGGTGGTGAGGCGAGGAACTCGCGTCGATGGCGCCTCCACCCTGCGAGTTCGCACTCTGTAACGGGTGTTACGTTTCAAATCTCAACAGGCAGACCCGCTTAAGCGCGCGTACACAGCTGCCAAGTGGCGCATATTTGCTGTCACATCAGGAAACTCGACAGGGCCCCCTATTACCCCTTGTGCCCCCTTCGTCCTCCTCGTCCCCTTCGTCCCCTCTTCTCTTTCTCCCGTCGTCTCCGCGTCATCTTCTCTCTTTCCAGGCGTCTCTCCTAATTCTCGTCCAACTCGCTTTCTCGCTTTGCTGGCATTAACTCGTTACACGCGACCCTGCCCCTATTTTTATTTTCATCTTACACCCCGACATCGGTGCGCGAGAGTATATCTGACGGCTTAGTCCATCTGTCGCTTCGCTCACGATCAGTTAGCGTCCTCGCCTCGGATTTCACTTCACCAGATTACTTCGCTTACTCGCCGAGATTCTTTTCTCGCAAAACTACGCTTCGCGAGTCTGTCTTGCGAGCCTGCGATGCGCGACGCGTGTGGCGGGACAAAGAGGAGGAGAAGAGACATCCGCATCGATAGTTTGAGATTGCGAGAGACGATCAACGGAGATATCAGGGGGCTCGAAAAGAAGCTAAACCAATATCCATATTATCACAGAGGACTACCGCAAAAATATGTCAATCACTCGAAGGCTCCGGACCCTCGAATGGCGCACGCTCCTCTATACTTGACATCCTCTCGCATCTGCTGTCATCGAATCTATTCGTTTGCTCTTGTTAGTCGCACACAGACACGCGCTTCGAGCTGGCTTCCCGCTCTAAGCCCGGCGTATCGGTGTAACACGCTTGGATGAGACCAGCTACGAGAGAGCGATCCAATAATTTCAACGATTGCTCCAAAGCAAACGGCCCCTCTCGCTTCTCGTCAATGGGACCGGACACTCGCGGCCCGACATTGTTTTCCTCAAACTCCTCCAACCTAAATAATTACGCGTCAGCGGTACTCAACGACAGTCGCCGTCAACTATTGGAAAAGTCATCTCACCGCGCGATGATGAGTAATTCGCCTTATCTTCGGTACCAGACGTTTTTCTTCCGGAGCAATGTGGCGAGCACTGCTACGATAGACTCTATGACTCATCCCATGTCGACGATCAATCACTTGGCTTGATCAGACGTGAGATCTACCAAGTGAAACCGCACGCGCGTTGTAGGACGACCCTGTGTAACGCGGGATTCTCATAACGCGGGTACGAATTAATCGCGTTATAGGAGGGCTAACCACCACCACCACCACCAGCGAGAGTTTCGAATCTCTTCGACGAGAGAAAAGCCGATGAAAAGCATATCGCGGGATATAAGTTGACCGCTGAGAACTTATGGGAACGATGCATCTAGCGAGAACGATCGTCAAGTGGTGGATGCTGCAGATTCCTCGTCGTCGAGGAGGAGGCAATGCACCCGGTATTCTTCCGGACCTTCCTGTGGGAATTGCAACGTGATAGATGGCCACTGCTACGACGTAGCATCTCAGGCGATATTATCTCAGGCGACGAAGTCACGCATGCACGCACGCATGCACGGACCAATGTCGTAACTGCAGGAAGTAACGGGTGGCGGGGGTGTAGGCGGTGGCTGGCTGGTACATGCTGCGAGGTTAGTTATCTGGAGGCTACACCTCCGCGACAGGAAACCTCTGAAAGAAGTGCTTAACGAACTCGCTACGACATTATTGTTGTTACTCGGGGTCGACTCCAACTGGATTCGGACACGACTATCTCGTTCCTTTTATCGGATGAGTCCAGGAGGTGATGGTCTCTCTCTCTTTCTCTCTCTCGCTCTCGCTCGCGCGCTTCGGACTCTGGCTACAACGACATGGGATCCTCATAATCCATTCATTCTTCTTTTTACTTGATTTCTCGTATCGCCGAGCTCGGATTAATAGAATGTAATGTCGGTGACTCGTGGGGAAAGCGACGATTAAAAGTTGGAAATAACCCGAGTGTGTAAATAAAGTTTCAGTCGGCGCGATATTGCGATAATCGATGGACGAATTCATTATGACGCGTAATTGCGATCGAGGTACGATCGATGGATCCTTTTGTAGAACTGCAGCGGGAGCACCGATATTTCCTCTGGCCCTGTCATGTACCTCGTACGTGTATCTGTCTTCTTTCCATTCTTTCCGCTAGTCGCGCATTTTCTGTGAGATCCGGAGTTCTAAAGGGAAAATGAAAGAGCGAGGCATTGATGGAGGAACACGGAGATTGTAGAGCTGGGAGAGGAAACGACGAAAGGGGAAATTGTCGATTTGACTCCGATGCCAAGGGGGCTTTAATTAACTTGCTGTTATCTACCCTGCTACGTGTTGGTATTTACGTGTGTCAGCGGCTTGCGCTTACCGGCTCTCTTTGGTAACATTTTCAGGAAAAGTCGTGTCTAACAGTTCCCTGGTTTTCTCGGGCAAACCAACTTCCATTACGAGTCGATTTCTCGTCCGCTTACATGCAAATAAGCTCGTCGGTGAATATTTGTAAGGAGCAGTGTACACTGTTAAGCAGAAATACTCCTTTATATGCAAAAGCCGTATTAAAAAAGTAATTTTCTATAACAAATTTATCGTGGGGCAAAGTAGTTTCAAGTATAATTAGTTTCCATCTAAATCCAAACGCAAACGTGCAATATTTTTAAGAGTATACCGGACGGAGGCTACGAGCAGTCCTCGGACAATATTTCTCCGGACGTGCTGCGGGTGTCTTTCACTCAGATTCATTAAAGACTTTTATCGGGAGAACACAGAGCCGTCTATGTACCAATTCACTTAACGTAACCAATCTAAAAATGCTCATCAGCAATTTAAAGCGCCGAGGGCTTTTGGAAGGGTTTAGGAAAGGGGCTAGGGGTGAATTTTGCGTAAGCGGGGGTGCCACTACTGGGTAGCTCGTCGGTGGCGAACCGCCTTTACCACTGCGCTCTGATTCTCTCTCCACACGCGGACGAGAGAAGAAAATGCCAATGAAACGGGGTGCGAACGAACTCGAGGAGTGAAAGGAAGAGAGAAAGAAGGAAGGGGGGAAGAAAGAGAAATGAAAGCGAAGAATGATGAAAAGAGGGAAGAAGGAAGAATGAGTGAAAGAGTCGGTGGGGAAGAATGAAAGAAAGAGAGACAATTCGTGTGATTCCGTAAAAGAAGGACAATAAGTTTTAAAGCGAGACGGAGAATAGGAAAGATAGGGCAAGATCCATTTACGAAATGCTCATCGACCCCGTAGTGACGTAGTATATATTCTTCCATACCCTCATCCTTGGAGAGCTCGGAGGAGGGGTCCTCTCACAAACGCACAGAGTAGGATTACTCTGATTCGTTTCGGCTTGCAGATTTCGCTTCTCCAACAACGCCCACCAATCCTCTCCTCCCTCTATACGGACTACCGCTAGGTTCGATGGAAACGAGCCACACGGATAGACGGATGCGTCGCAACAAACCTGAAACAAGTAGAAATCAAGTCGTATTATATTATTACCCTTCGTTCGACACGAGGCTTTGTTCTGACAAAATATTCCAAGACTTTTGACAATGGAAACTTTGGAGTTTCCAAAAAGAAGGGAAGCGAGGGAAAGAGAGAGAGAGAGAGAGGGACGGAAGTTTCCCAAAAAGCAACTCATATCTGATTCCATCTGGACAGATCTTTCCCATTTCCATTATTCCCTCTTATCAGCGAGTACGACTAATGATCTAATCCCCTAGACTGGATCTCGCCAGTGGGAAATAGACTTGTTTCCTGGGATAATACGAGACTTCTGATTAAGAAGTAACGCGATACGTCATGATATACTTTGATGATAACGCGACTTGTCGCACCCGGTTATCGGCTAAGCCGAGTAAAGAGCGGGAGCACATAATACGTTCGCGGATCCGTAAATCATGGTGTTTGCATAAAATATTAATAAGTGACACGAGTCAATCCAGGATTAGATGGACCGGGAAGGGCTGGCTGCGCTTAAGCATCCCCTAAGTAACCCCGCCACTTTATCTATCTCTATTTTATTCCGCTTGTGTTGGCTTTTCCCACGAAGGGCCACTGCTCGTCGATACTTTGGCACCCCCCGTTCGCTCTCTCTCTCTCTCTCTCTCTCTCTCTGCTTCTTCTCGCAAACTAGCCGAACGACGTTCTTCGACAAATAGTAATAATGCGAATTGACACGTGACACAGTTGTCGCAACAGCGGCAAACAATACACGGTCCAACGACGCCCTTTTACAAACCAAAATACTCGACGCTCGCACCACCCTTCCCTTTTCGTCCCTGATTAATCAGACTTTTCTCCTCTCCCGAGTTGGAGGCTTCGAATAAAAAGCTCAACGCTGTTCCGGGTGCTCTCCGGTTCGTCCGAAGATGGAAAGTGTCCGGAAGGTCGCGAGAATTTCGCAAAGGGTGTCGTCATCGAGGCGTGCCGGTGTCTTTCGGAAGTGGAGTCTGAGAGTGGCCTGGACGCGATAGGGTAGCGATTGGCTGGTTTGCGCGGACGAGCGTGCGTGCTATAATTGCGAAGGTCTGTATCAGTGACCCACAGACTCGGTGGACACGTGTCGCCTCGTGCTTTGGCTGCTCTTATCGTTGCGACGGTTTACCGTGCACAGCACGATGTGTTTCCATTATCCGTAATAATATATTCTTCTTACAACCCTGCTGCACACGCGTTTGTCAATGTTTGCCAGTGTCGACACCCACCTACTTATGCAAATCATTTAATTTAGCCCCTCCACCATAGGGGGATCCCGCGAGAGTAGATCGTATCTTGAAACCTATTCGTATTCATTGCTTCGGCGCTGGGGCGGCCCGCAGCAACCGACTACGGTCGCGTTCCTCTTGTCGCGATTCCTCTATGGCGAATGCGTATCGCTATATATCCCAACGGTTTCGCTTGCACCGAGGAAAACCTCTCCGAAGTGCTATATTTTTGATTCGATGCTCCCTTCCCTCTCCGCTCCACCCTGGGATCCGCTCGATTTATCGAGTCAGCGGCCAAACTGGAATCGCTGCTTGCCACGATTCCACGAGAGAATGCCATCTCTTCCGCAACCCCTTCGACTTTGGATAGCGATGATGACGATTATTATTATTATCATTATTGTGCAATTCGACCGAAAGGTAAATTCGATGAGCGCAAATCGCTAAAACCGAAGGCAGTGATAACGATTGGTCAGCGATCGTGTTCTGTCGTGGCGACGGCGGTCGTGAACATCGTGGAATGACGTATCGGTCATGCGGTCGTTAGGAACGTTTTACAGCCGGTAGAAAACGAGTGTCGCGAACCACGCCGAAAGCTCCGGACATGCATCGCGACGAGCAGTACGGCCGCGCGAAATATCGATCGAGTCTCTCCAATGGCAAAATCATCCCCAACCCTCGCACTGTCCGCTTTGCTCGCACCTGCTGAATTAGTAGTATTGTTAATGCAGTAATCGAGTGTCTCATCGTTCAATGATTTCAGCGGACTGCGAGCGATTCGGCCGCGGAATGACGATACTCGCGCAGCTGTGTGTGTATCCATCGTGTGATACAACGTGTTGTCATTCGGCCAGCGTGTATATCGCCGTCGCCCGCATAAATTTTGTCCGGGAGTCATCAATTGCCTCGGCAAAGCCAACTTGGCAAATTTCAATCGAACCAACTCGAAATTGATTAGCGCGTTAAACGACTACTCCAAACCCCGCGCGTGAACGAGGAAAATGACTCCAAGGTGTGCACGTAGCCGATGGATTAAATGGCGAGCGGTTCAAGAGGGTTGCGAGAGAAGAGGAGCGGCGAGGAGAGGAGAGGGGGAGGGAGTTCCGCCCGTATGGTCAGAGAACAACGCTGAAATTCCATACGCGTCGCCGTGGTAGATCCGACGATAAAACCAGTCGATTTTCGAAATGAAATAACCAGGAGGATTCAACCCCTTCCCCCGTCGCGCTATAGTTCCCGCAATAATTGCTCGCATTTACGCGCAGGAGCGTAAATATTCCAATGATTCTGACACGTATCGCTGGGAAATAGAAAAGTGTGCAGGTGAAGCGGATCGAATGACACGGTAGTACGCTGGTAGAGAATTATTCGGCTGGGACAATGATTTGTTTTAATAGGGGTGTGTGTGCGCGCGCGTACGGTCACAGAGCTACCCGGTAGTCCTGGGGTTGAAAGGGGTGGGACGGAACGAGAGTCGCATAAACGTTCGCCGTGTATTCATGTACGCGACGTGTACTCGCCGTTTGTTGGTACGCTCGACGTTCATTCGTTTTTTCCGACTAAATGAAAAAGCCGCAGATGCATTGCCGGCGCCGAGCTGCGCGGAGGTGCAACCAGCCCGGAAGCAGCCGGCGTTGTAAAGTTGCCCCGCGCGCGCATTTCGAATGCGCGCGTACCTGTAAACGATCTCGTAAATCTCCCCGAAAATATTTCAAGCCCGTGAAAAACCGTGAGCGCAGCTAAATTTTTAATGTTACTCGTACACTTGATCGCGCCCCTGCTTAAAAACAGGATTACCGCCCGAGGTCGACATTCCGCTTGGTCGAGAGACGAGAGGAGACGAGACGACGACGCGCCTCGGCGCAAGAAATTGCGCGAGAGATTGCGAGAAACTTCCGGGCCAAATAAAGTGGCCGAATGCGGCGCCGGGTTAAGCTCGTCCATTTCGTCAGCTTGATTATTCGGTGATTCGCGCGCGTAACCCTTCTCCCCCCCCCCCCCTCCCGATTCTGCCTTTTCGGGAGAGTCCTCGTCGAGACGCGGGGCTCCGCTTGACGGCAAGAGTTGAATATTGCGAGAATGTCGGAAAAGTGGGATAGGAAAAGTAGTGGGCGTAGACTTGCGTTTAGCCCGTTTGTCAAAACTCTTTATTGTCCCGTCCTACGTGCGTTGTATTCAAAACTGGAGTGTAGCCACCGGCAGCCTGGAAAAGTGGTCCGCTTCAGTTTTATATATCCTCCCCTCGTCTATTTTATGATTACCAGAGCGGGCGTTGGAGATGTGCACCGCGCGACACGTCGACACGTTCCGGGTTTGTTCGGCCTCTCACTGCCCCCCCCCCCACCCCACCCAATCCACACTATCCTTGCCCTTTCCTCTCGAAGCCGAGCTTTTTTCACGAGCAGCCCTTTTGGCAATGTTGAAAGGCCCGGCACAGCCCCGCTTCTAAAGCCAGACACGAGGGTGCAGTTTTTCATTTTACGCTTTCCAGCTTTCCGGGGTTTTTCCCTTTTTTTTTGCGCAGGGTCGCCCAACGAGCCGTTCGTCACACGTCACGGAAACGGAACGGTAGTCGTTAAGACGCACTTTAGCGCGGAAGGCACTCTTGTCATTCATTTATCGGCATACGTTGCATTCGCTCGAATAAAAATGTAAAGCAGTTCTCTTCTTTCGAAATTTCTTCCTCGCCGCCTTATAAATTCGCCGCGGTGTTGCGCCATCTCCGATTTATTCCACGTCCTTTTTTCGACTGGACTGTTCTACGATAAAAAATGGCCTAATAAATTCCCGACAATGTTCCACCTTCGTTACAAGCAAGACAAATGTTTTTCTTGACACCTCCCGCACATTAATTTCATTCAAAGTTTATTGTAATTGCCTTTCGTTTAACACGAAGACTATTCGTCTTGGTAGGCTACAAATGGGCAAATGGCTCGCCGAGCAAATTTCCAACATTAATTTTCATAGAAACTCGCGAGAAAATTAGCTTTTCTTTATTACGCGGATTATCCAGGGGGTGGATGGTTGCTGCGATACAAGACTTACGAGCGGTTCGTGATTATTGCTCGATTCATCAAGAGTTGCGTTGTTTTCTGTCTTGAATGCAGAATGCAACGGACAGCGCATACATGCACCTGCGGCTCGCGTGTTCATGAATAAAAGCGCAAGTAGACGGACAGAGCACGAGGCATTAGTGGAATAAAACGGCCGTAATGTCGACTGTGTTCAACACGCTCGCTGCTTGTATGAAATTTCGTCCATCCGCGCACAGTGGCGCACGAGGCTACGCGAACGAACCACGACTAATATTCCAATTTTTTTTCCACCCTGTTTGTGTCTCGAACAAACGCTCGTTTATATAATTCTATGGAAAATTCCTGACAGGAACAAATTTAATATTGCCGACGCGCGTTCTACTCCAGTTATTATTACCAGCGGCTCCGAATAAATGGGGGATGATATTTGCAGATGAAAAAACTTAGCGGCTAATGCCAAATAAATATGAAACGCACAGCGTAACACTGGCGTCGTGCGTTCGCGAGTGATCAACGTCGACGATTAAGGGTACCTACCCCCGTACCCCCTTAAGGGCATCCCGTAGCGAATAGGAAAGTTTGCGACGGCCCCAGCTAACTCGTGAGTCTAGTCGGCTAGCATCGCTCTCACTCTCTCTCTCTCTCTCTCTCTCTCATTTAGCCTTATGATTTTCTTTCTTCTTCATGGTCAGCTCTCTTCAGCTTACTACCATATAAACAAAACGTCTGTATTAATACATGTTTTTTCTATGTGTATATATGTATCGTAATTGCTCTCAGCACTATTCGTGCTGTTCTATTCTCTTATTTTGGCCAAATTTTCTCTAAACTTTCTTCTTTTCGTATTTTAAGATTTCTCATTTGTTTTCGCATAAATTAATTTATCAGTGGTCTCTAATCATACATAGAGACTTTATGCATCTCGCTACACGCTCCTTTTTCTAAATTCTTTGCTTCAAGACAAAATTCCGTGTCATTGAAAAAATTGTTAATACTATTTTTTTTTTTATTTTTGGAAAAAGGAAAGTGTCGCGAGGTAGAGTTTTATTAACTTTATAATCCTTTGAAAGGATTTTCTAATTGATCGATAAATAAAAGAGAAAACTTAGAATCCGTTTTAGACCTACAATTTTGTCGGTACAGGATACCCTTATTTCCATTGTGGCGATTGTGTTCTGTCGTGAGAGAGATGTTCGTCGTGACCATTTGAGAAAACTTTTGAAAAATTTGAGAAAATCTTTGCGACAGAACCTTAGAATAGCAAATCAGAGATCGAAGGAAATTTTTTCCCATGCTCTTTGGCGAGCGGTTGCGGAAACGGAAATTCCTGAATAAGAATCGCGAGGAGGGGAGCGCTAAGTGCAAGCCGACATAAATTAGCAGCTGATGACGGAACAGACGCGAACAAATATTATTGCAGCGAGCTGGTGCAGGAAGCTCATACTGGCAGAGTGCTGCCATTCGATAATAAAATGGTCCCTTTGTCCCCAGGATTCGCATTGGAACACATACAGTTACAGTGACAGCCTGTTCCCTTCTCCTTCCCCTTGGTCCTTCTACCCTTCATTTTTATTTTCTTCCTTTCTTCGTACCTTCTTCTGCCTTGTTCGTCTTTTTCGTGTATAAATGTGTATATTGAAGGGACTTTGACAACTATTCTTGTATCCTACCACCATCTTTGAACCTTTTAGTGTTCCGAATCTGAAATGTTTTTGCTTGGAAAGTCAATCTTTTCCAACTCTTAGTGTTTCCTCGCATCCCTTGCTAATCTGCTTTCTTCTTTTTTTAAACCATTACTCGTAAATGGACGTAAGCTCGAAACAATGAATAAAACTAGTAGAAGCGCGAGTAAAAACAAATTTCATTGTTTAATGTTAATGCCAAAAGATTTATTTTTAGATGTGACGTGTACAAAAGACTTCTTCCAAGAATGTACCAATAGTTGAGTAACCATTTTACGACCCTAGTCCAATGCATTCAGGAGAAATTTTACACGATATGCATTCCAGTTATCGAGGTCGGCACACAATGGGCTTGAAATCCGAAAAAGGGCAGGCTGCAGATAATTGGTCTGTGCGTTTGCACAGCGTCAAATCGCGAGGTCAATCCGCTCGAGCGCGGCAATCTCACCGGCTCTCGCACCACCCTTGCAACGGGGGTTGGAAAACGGATTCTGTTGGCGGTATATGGAGGACGACGCGGCCATTCGCAGCGGGTCCCTCCACATCAGTACGTGTGCCTACACGTGCTCCTCTATGTATCGAGATCGACAAAAAGTCCTATTCTCTTCGACAAAAAGTCCCACCCTCCCTTCCCCGATCCACCAGATTTTATTTGCAGCGGCGTTTTCATTGCGATACACTGATTGAATGCGCTCCCAAATCGGATCAAACATTTCCCGGACTTTTTTAAATAACTCGCGACTAGCCGCTGTTTTGTTCGATATTTCTATACTTTTCTAAACCTCTCGAGCTAGGTCGAGCGACCAACGCGGAGCTCGCGATATTCGCGCAGCGTTCTCATTGTTCCTCGAATATATTTTTCCAGTCGGGTTAATAGCGACTAATTAGCAAGTTTTATCGCGAGCACCGAAATTCCACGTTTTGACTCGGCCTCGGGGAATCGTGTGGGCAGCATCGTTCAGCCAGACGACTCGTATATTGATCAGTGGAATATAAAAGTATGAAATACATTCTGCCGTAATAAAATTTTAATATGCGTACACGAGGAACAAAGTACGATAACCAATGTCTGCTTTTTATACTGCGCGAATGACAGGATCGCACGTAGTCCGCGCATTATTTATGAGATTACTGGAGATTATGGGGAACGTGATTCTGATACCGAGTGGTTCGCTCCCAAGAGCGATTATTAGCTACAATGTGCAACAGCCAAACTGTTTCAACGCACTGTGTAGCAGGCGTCAATCTGAAAATAGCAAACTTTACGGCACGAGAGAAGAGAAAAGAAAAGAAAAAGAATGGTAGATAAAAGGGACTGGCAAAGGTTTATCGGGGGGCAAGAGATGATAATGGATACGAAGAGAAACTCTCCGTCAAGTATATTTTTCTATCGATGCCGATTCATGGAAAGTGAGAAATTCAATGGGTATCGCGTGAAAAGTTTGTCCCCTGTTTTGGCCTTATAGTTATTATTATTATTATTACTATTCGCTCTGCCGAGTCACATATATTCGGCTTTGACAGCGTTCGCGAGTGTTCTCCTCTCCTCTGCCACGCGTGTCTATTATGCGTCCATAGAGCCGCGAGAAAGATACACAGGAGGGCCCGCTAATCTGCTGTGTGCTCTTAGGGAGGATTCGTCGCGGTATTGCCACTCCGATAAATAAATCAACTCGTAAGTAGCTACCATTAGGGTCTGTGGCGTGTATGCTCCCCACGCTTTCTCTCCCAACCTCCCCTTCCTTCCATTCGCAGGGTACACGCATGTATACGCCTGCTTTAACGACGACGTCGGTTTATGCACTCGTAAAAACGCTCCAGTGCGAAAGCGTATGTGCACTTTTACGCAATGTTCACGGCGCTTATGCGCCCAGCGAAAATGCCTCCAGCGAAACTCGCGGAACCACCTGCCAGCAGTTTGTAAGGGTAAAGGTCGGACATCCGGTTACAGCTAAATACACGACATATTTCAACTCTAATCACTCGTGATGTATTTCGAGTCGATAGTAAGAAGGTTCGAGGGAACTGGGAAATCCGAAAATGCTAAAATATACTCTAGGGGATAAGAGAGAGAGAGAGAGAGAGAGAGAGAGAGAGAGAGAGAGAGAGAGGGAGAAAGAGAAAGTTTAGGGAAAACCCAAGAAGAAATCTGGACGATGATTGGAGCAGAATAATCCCCGTCACCGTGTGCCGTTCGCGTCCTCGACAAGGGTGGAAAAACTGGATAACCCTGCTGGAAACTGTTCGGCTAAGATGATGAATCTAGCGCGGAAGCACTTATGACGTACGACTCGGAAAAGCTTGGTAGGGTGACTCGCCGCATCCTGCAGCTTTGTTTTCCGCATCAGCGGCGCCGCCCCCGGCTGGATTACCCGGGGTGATCAGCTATGAAATTAACTCAATCCCTTTCGCCCTCGCTATCTCCCTTCGCTTTCTCTCGCTCTCTCAGCTTATTTCGTAAAATCATCCTAGTCCGGCAATCTTCTGCATTGATTGGAACAGCTACGCAGCGCGCGCGCGCGGCCAACGGGAATAAGAACGAGAATGAGAATGAGAATGAGAATGAGAATGAGAATGAGAATGAGAATGAGAATGAGAATAAGAATAAGAATAAGAATAAGGAAAGACTCGAACAAAATACTTGGATAAACTTGGAGTTCGTTACAGCGAGAAGCAGAGACTGATCAGGAGAAAGCTTTTCGACGCTTTACCCGTAGTGAATGGCCGCTTAATTCAACGAGTTACTCCGATCGCGGATCGTGGTTATACGAAGGGAACAAGCAGGAGAGGCAGCTTCCCCCTTGTGGATCCAGCGAGAAAGGTCTCGTCATCCTCGAAAGCCGGAGCCTCCTCGATCATCCCGTGCGACGGCTGTATAAATATCTCTTTCCTGTCTATAAAAGATACCCGTAATTACGGCACCTTCCAACAGAAACACGTCCGGCAGTCCGGGCGATCGATGCATCCGAAAATTTATTGCTAAAAGTTGGAGCTCGCGACTCCGGAAGGCGCGCGCGGTTGCGTCACGGGCCGGAAAATCCGCGGATCAGGACCAGAGGCACGTTTGCCGTCGGGAAAAAAGTTGGAAAAGCAAGAGACAAGACGCCGTGTATAATGACCCCGCAGCGCGTTTCTTCTTTACGTGGTTCGAATGGGCAGTGACGCTGCCAAATCCATTAGCGGGCATCTGCCACTATGTTTGCTAGTGGCAGTGACACTTTGGATTATTGCTCCGTGGCGTGACGACGCAGCTTCGACAAAGCAGATCCCACTTTACAGTCGGACCCGGATTTGTTTGCGTTGAGCGAGTTATTGTGATGCTGATTTCGATTGTGCCAAGTGGCATTGTCATCGATGTATGAAAAGTTCCCTCGACTCGACTCTCGAGTATTGGCAATTAAATCCTTGATTCCGAGTCGAGCTAGGAAAACATGCAACGCGGAGGAACACGCGTCATCCCGCGTCATAACTTCCCGCGACTAGGAAACCTTGGGTCCCACAGGAAACCCGTGGCAAGGCTCTCCCGGTCGCACAACAGGATGATGGGGGATAGGAGAGGTTCGTTCCGCAGGGTTTGCCATGGAGCGAACGCCGTTTTCCACCCCGTGTAACACCTCGAAATTGGACTTGAATAATAGTTGCGTCAATCTAACTTGTCACTGTGGCATGTAAGACGGACCGGCGACAAGCCAGCGCGATACGTGACAGCTAATTGCACAACAGAGCTTACAATGGCGTTCCTCTTTCTCCACGCGTCGTCCCGCAGACGCGGGAGATGTTTTTATTCACGAATTTCCCCGGAAAAATCGAGGCGAGAACTTTCTGCAGCTGCCCCTGGGCCAGGTCGCATTATGCTATGGTCATCTACATCTTTCGTGCAAATGCATGAATTGGGATTGCTTCTGTATACCTGGGTTTTATTAGTACCTAACTTATATTATGTAGACGTCTATCTTAAGGTACAATGATATATGAGGAAAATGAACTTTTCTGATTTGCCACTGAACAAATTTAGAAATTCTTTTAAAATATTCTCAATTCTTTCATGCTTTCATTATTCAAACGATTTTACTGGCTTCTAATTGCTTAGAAAGTATAAGTATACTTTCCTTAGAAAAACCAAAGTTCGGTTACGTTAAGCAAAGGTATAGTAAACATAAGGAACAACTATAAATTGTTGACAACGAACAGCTTCCAGCAGTCGTATAGTAAGTCTGAAAGTGCTAACATTAAGTTCTAACCTTTCCATGGTAACGTCAAATTTTAAAGTCTCGGTATTAACGTTGAATTTTTTTTAAACTCTCAATAATAACATTGAATTCTAAACTCTCAGCGCTAAGTTTTGGATTTCTGAGTTAACAGTTACATTCTAAATTCTCAGTTTTTATTCTGCTCAGTGTTTATCCATTTATTTACTTTTATCAAAATGAAACCAGAACTCATCATTTTAGCTGATTTTGAAGCAAATTTTAGAATATTCGACAGACTCATCTGAGGTAAGTAATAATTATTTCACTCTCTTTTCAATTATATCACCGATTAGCTAACCAGTTAATCTAAGCTAAGTTAAGTGGCTATTACAGTGTGACGGGTTAAAAAAGTTGAATTTATTTTATTCCATATTTCAATAGTATAATATCCTAGAATTCATATCCAATCTGTAGTAAACTCTATTCTTATTTTGGTGACTTTGTACAGCGCTTCATAGTAGGAGCGGTTTGTGCGCGCTTTTGGTGTATCATGATTTTAAACACGTTTTTCTCAAAATTATATTATTTGACCTGACGGGGAAAATAAAAAAAAAACGGCTTAACCGACTTGGCTAAAATTTTGATCAGGAGACTCAGTAGAGTCTCGCTCCAAGTTAGTATATTCGGCATACGTATGGCTATCGCCCGAACTAGAATTATTAAAAAAATTTACTTCTTACTTATATTTTTAGCCGTATCTACGGCGAGAAATCAAGCCTTCTTTCGAACACTTCTGTATAAAATGGCGTCATTTCATTCATTTAAAAGATTAAGTAATAATTCTAATTCAGGCAATAGCAACACTCTTAACAAATAAGAAACTTTGGTTTTTAATTAATTATTAAACATATATACATGCTTCTGCAACGAAACAAATATTTTCTATTCTTTAAAAGTTTATCTTTTCCAAGAAACAAAGTTTGTGCCGATACATAAAATACTTTTTAAATAAATAATCATTAAAAGCTTATTTTTTCGGATGTCACACTGTAATAGCCTCTCAAGCTAGGCTAAGAACAATTAATGTTGTGTATGGAAAAATCTCTGACATTCAAATACTTAATTTTTTGTTATAAATACTTAACCCTCTAAACGAGCAGTCGTTGTATGACTCTAGTCACCTATTTTCCTACCTATTTTCTTATTTCTTCAATTCTATTTATTTCAAATTTTAATTCTATTATTTCTCTTTTATTTACAGGTATCAGACGCCTTAGATAAGCTTATAAATTTTGAAATGACATGGGAGCTTATAAAAACGACAGAAGTAGCTGACACAGTATATTTATTATCAACAAATAACAATAGTGCTAATCAAAATGCAAAAACATTATATATATACTGGGCTAGAAAATTTAGTGTATGCATTAAGGATGAATTCTTTGATTTAAAACATACCTCATATTGGGTATATTATAGTTTCCTACGCATAGATAAACTTAGAGGAACCTGCAGTATCACATGCAAAAAAGTTCATGAGAAGCATGTTGGTCTAAAGGCGATAATAAAGTTATAGACGCAGATTCCGAATTTATGAGATCTTATCTGCTTAGTATATTGGAAACATTTTCTTCTGTCGAATCCAAGGAGGAAGAAGAACAAGACGATGAAAGCGATGAAACGGACTTAGAAGAGTTTGGAAAAAATTCAAAACATTTTGATCCGCCGCCTGATTTCGACGGAAGTAAACTGCCTTTTAGGTGGCAATAGACAACGGGTCTCAGCGTCGTAAGTAGCAGCCGTCGCCTAATGAAACTACAAATCTCTGTATCCTTAGGCACAGCTTGTTCTTAGCACGAGGTACACCTAGCTTTACAGCAACTTAGTATATAGTATATATTGTATTTGTAATATTTAACATTATTTTCTAAAATACAAAAAAAAAATAACAAACAAAAACAAGGAAAAAAAATTATCATCGACACATTTCATTACATGTACATTTCATGTTACACCCTGTACATATTTTGCGTATTTTGTTCTTAATGCTTTAAGTAATAGAATTAGTAGAATTTTGTAATAGTAGTTTAGTGAATGCGTGATATAATTTTTTTGACACTTTTTATAAAAGTACTGTATTATAATTTCACGCTTATTAATCCTAAGTAATTTTAACGAATTATTTAATTTGTAATTTAGCAAAAGCATTGTAACTTTGTATTTAAAATGAGAATAACTTTTAATAAATAAATTTTTAAATTTAAACAAAATTTTGTCGTTTACTTTTATTATTTGTCCCTTTGGATTATGAGTTGGAAGCAAACGGTGAACAATAGACTCAATAATTATATGCAATCTGTACCTGGAAAAGGATATAGATACGCATACATTCCATTGGACCTGTTCAAGAGAGGTTTTACGAAGACCACAGCAGATTCTATGGCAGGAGCCTGTGGCACCGGCGTTGTAAAACAATTATACGGTGTCGCCCAGCGCAAAATCGATATATCATCAATTCCATTGTCATTGCCGGGCAATCCCACGTGTCATGATTATTGTTCGCAGCCGCGTATACAATGAAGGCTGCTGCAACCGCCAGCACGAAAAGTGGAGAGCCGATCGAGCAGTTGGGTGAGGAGGGGGAGGGGGAGGGGGCTGATAAACTGCACCCATTATCAACCGGCGATTTCGTACTTTTCACGAACACGCTCGTTTCCCATTCCAGAACCGCGTTTCGTTCTCTTTCCCTTGCTAGCAGCAGCTCTATTCTGATAGGACGTTTCTACTCTCCATAAATAAATGCGCTTGTTAACTATACATGGTCCGCTCGCGGAAAGTGAATACCTACGTGCTCGACATTAATATGCATTCATATCATGCACTCGCCTACCGTATGTCCGAAAGTCACGAACTCTAGCTCTTTTTCTTTTAACTCGACTAACGATGGAAATCCACGGCGGCGGGGTGGAAGCTCTTGTATTTTATTCGTCGACTGTTCACTTTTTCATCCATACGGGCCGCCCCGAAATAAGAGGGTACGATTTTTCCAAAGAATCGCTCCTGCTGACCAGAGAGTAAGACCAGTCGAAAGGTCTTTCGGCATTTTCAGAGACGCGGAGCTTAGTTTTCGATGTATTTCGATCGTTACACCCCTCGTGGAGGGTTCTCTCGCGCTATTTGTTTAAGAAATATAGGACGTTCCTTTCCGGGAATAAAAGGGTTGGGTTCGAGATGGCCACTAAAGAGGAGGTCAGAGTTGTGTGTGCGCAAGTCGATGGCTCGTAAAACGATTAATTGGATGAATCCTGAAACGAGTTCGCTCTGGTGCGCGAGGCACTGTTTGCCAAGGCAGTAAAATCTGTTTGCGCTCTTTCCCCAATGACCGTCGAGAAAATGGCCCGACGCGGGTGATCGACGCTGACGTTGCCGAGGCTTTAAGACGCTTAATTCAATCAGCGTTCTGCCAGCCAGAGCTTGTGGAAGGCCGGCACTTGCGTGGACATACGTCGTAAAAGCGTTAACGCGATTGTTATCAACCCCAGACGTTACGCGCCGGGATGACTCATTATTTCGAGTTATAGCATTTGCTATTAGAAATTGCTATACGCTCTCAGACGTATTTACCGCTGGCCGAGATTAAAGGAGACCGCAAATAACTAATGGAAGCACAGCCATCGGCGTTCGCCAAGTCAAATTTTAGGCGTTTACTCAAGACGAGAGTAGATTAGCCATCGTTCGCGGAGGCGCCTGAAAGTTTTATTTCCTCGGGAACAAGTGGTCCCGAAACAACCCAACGAAACGAAACGAAACGAAACGAAACGAAGCGAAACGGGCTTTTCCGACGTTAAAGCGTACCTGAATAATTCGCCAGGAACGAGTGTGGCGACAGGTGACGCGGGTCACGTGGTTCGCGTTATTCGAGGTCGAGGTCGTGGGTGGGTAGTAAGCGGAGAAGCTGATGAACCACGATGGGACTCGGGACTCTCTTTCTCTCTTTATCGCGTAGTCGTCGTCAGAGTAGCATCAAATATTCAGCGGAAGCCGATGGCTTCAGCCACGCCTGTCACCGCTCGCGTTACACCGGTTCCCTCCTTTCGAAGCAGCTATTTAGCTGATTTAGCGACTGCGAGAATGGAACACCCTCCACTTTTCCGACACTCTCACCCTGTTCCGCGAGCCGTGACACGCGAATCGAATTTGTCAAAGATGCCGTCTCGAGCGTTTCTTACGGCGTGCTCTCTTTTCTTCCGTTCCTCCTTCTATCGGTTTCCTCGTGTTCCAGCGAATCCTCCGGCAGCTGTCGTCGGAACGCCGAACTAGCTTATTCTCGTTTTCATGTTCTCCCCGCGATCCCCGCGAATAGGATGACGAACGTGGGGAGAAGAAGGAGGACGAAGAGAGAGGGAGAGTTCATTAGCATCGGACACGTAAAGTCTCTCCTATGAAAGTAGTGAGACGTGTAAACGACTGCTGGGAGTGACAACGACTCGCTCAGGCACGCGTCTCGGTGTAAGTGCACTGATAGATATCATGCTTCCGCCCTTGGTAAAGCATCCGCACATTTTGTCTTTGAAATTTTGAATTTCATGCCTCCGACGTCGCGATGCTCCATTTCATTTACATTCGGGGTTCTATCCGTGTGACCATACTGAAATCCATCGTCGAAAATATTCTTCGTGACTCCCCCCCCCCCTCTCTCTCTCTCTCTCCCTCTCTCATCCCTAATGAAAAGTACGCGAGTTTTCGAAAGTTACGGTTTTATGCGAAAAGGGGCAAACCAGGTGCTTCGACCGTTATTCGTTCCTGATCTCCATTTCACGAGTTGCAAAATACTCCGGAGGAAAGCTGTTCCATTAAAAGAGAGAGAGAGAGAGAGAGAGAGAGAGAGAGACCGGAGAACACGAGCGAGGTGAAAATACGTATTATCGCATACGTAGGCTTAAAGTTCTCTTCGTGACTAGTAGATAAAACGCTATGCTCAGTTCAATGATCTGTAGCTAAGCCAAGTCGAAGTTTCATTAGCATTAACACGTAAATCCCCGGCTTGTGCAACTAGTAAATTGTGTACACGCTACAAACCCCTACGGGAGATTGATATTATTGATATTGGCACAAACGGTTCTTGTAAAATACTGATAAATTGCACCATCGATGGAATCCCAACAGTTTTTCGCTTTTTATTATTCTCGGCGCGCGTAAACATTTACGCGTGCACGCGCGCATGTTGCATAAAAACTTTTGCACGGCATATTTCATCAATGCTTAAGCATAATTGGCCACACATTCCTGTCCACCGAAGCGTACCAATTACATTTATGAAACTTGTACCTCGATACCAGTGCACCCGCGCCATAAACAGCGACGACGAGCAGAGATACCAAGAAATTTGAGAAACGTTGCGCAACGCTGGCCTATAATGTAGTTTCCCCAGATGTGTGTGTGTGTGTGTGTGTTTCAAGGATCGAATCGTCCTGGTTTCTCTGCATAGATCGAGTCTCTAAATGTCGGATTAAAAGCCTTCTCTCTTCTTTCCGCGTTCGATGGGGGGAGGAATGAGATCGGTCGAGATCCAGCAAAGCAGGAACGTGGTTCTCACCTCGTGCATAACTGATAGTCAGCAGGATGCAAGGAGATTAGCAGCGAGCCCTGGCACTTCTAGAACCGATATAATCGGATGAAGGCTCGACGATGCGCGTGTAATCAAATGAATCTGTCGCCCGCCTCTTCCCCACTGCCCCCGCTGCCACCGCCTTCCGCTGGCACGGGGGAACCCCAGGACGAGATCAGCATATATATTTGTATGCACTTGCACTGAAGGCGAAAACGAGTTCTAAACGATGGGTAATTTGAGAGGACCGGCAGCGAGCCGAGCGATCCGGTGGACCCAGTCCACCCCCTAGTTGGAGGGTGATGTATAAAAAGTGAGAGTGAGATGGCCCCACTGCGAAGCATTATGCCCGGGTCTCTTATGTATGAAGGGGTGAGTGCCTCCAAGCAGCCTACGTAAGTAATATAGGGGTTCCCCGCGACCCTTCCGCCAAGGGTTGTATTCTAAGAGGGCATGAATTCGGTTGCCCCTCCCCTGCGCCACCGCGAGCCGCTTTACATTGCATAAGTAACGCCATCAACCCCTCGACCCTCGAGACTGTAAACCGTGCTTATTTGCCCCAACGAACGTACCCTGAAAATAGGCCGACGACCATTTGTCGAACGTGTGCCACTTGCCAGCATTGATCACGATCCTGCTGTCAATTAGAAAACATTTCAATTTTTTTCATTTTCTTCGAGTTTACCGCGGATCATCGTAAACACAATTTTGCGGAAGCGATTACTATTACTACAAAACGCGATAGATAATCCTTACCTTGCTTACTATCTTTGGCTCGTTTCTATTGGCGATAGATTAGGTGGCATTTAAAAATGTAAAAATACTCTTTTCAGTAGAGCGGACTCGATGTATATCTAAATATTTTAATTGAGGCACGTACATTAGGTATTAGATAAAAGATCCATTAGTCGACCACCTGTACATAATCGAACGTTATAATGCGCGCTAAAAAAAGAAACGGGAGCGATAATTATGGGCAGCGGCAGGAAGCGAAGACAGTGATTGGTTAGAATTGTGTTGAATCAGCGAAGGAGGTAGACGCGTGACTGATAGGCAAACGCACTCGATAGCATCGTTACAGCTTCGTTAATTGACATCTCAGCCTACTACTTCATTAGCGACTGCTGCCACGATTAGAAACATTAGTATCTTTCCAACGAGTATTTACACTTGATTGAATATTTGAGTATGCGCGGAACTATCTCCCGGAGTGATCGTATTTTTCAAAGCAGAAACCTTAACGACAGGTGATCGTGTTTCCTTTCCACGCAAGGAGCAACTGCGCCATACGAATGAAAATGATGAAATTGCACGATTTGCACGCACCGGATAGAGTACTCACGGCAGGGCAGGGCAGGGCAGGGCAGGGCAGGGCACGGCACGGCACGGCACGTCGAGGTAGAAGGTTAATTCTTAGGTCAGGAAAGCGCGGCGATTCCAAAAGCAAATAGTCGACAGGCCGTCCAATTTTGCCCTTGGATGGGCAGCATAGGAATCGTGCAATGCGCGTGTCTGTGCTGGGGGAGGTAGCGTGTAAACATGTTTTTAACAGATCGATCCGTGGCGGAGCTCCGCGTACCTACCTTCTGACAGCCAGTCAGACTTTCAGGTTTCTCTTCTGAGTGACAGTCCACGTCCCCCCCCCCTCTCCTCCCCCGACGAGCTAATACCAACCTACGGAGCTCCTACGATACCGTAGGGATAACCACCTTTCGCATTTTGCAGCTTGCCCTGCTTCGCTTCGCTTCGTTTCGTTGCTCGAGACGTGTTAATCAAAATGTTAGACAAGCCACTTACACGAGCCTCGTGACGTTTCCATTTAGACCTGCGGATCTGCTCGACGCGCAGCGCTCAACCGAGTTGCTGCCCTCGCACAGTGCAGACCGCTAATTAATAGTTATGGTAATAACGACGAGCCCCCAAAACCCGGACTGTCTAATCATCCTCATCGTGCGAAACGTTTTAATATCGAACAATGCCTTTCTCTGCCCCTTGCCCCCTTCTCCCTCCACTGTTACCTTCTTCTCTCTCCGAAAGAAAATCTCGCCTTGCTTTGCCCTGCGCAAAGAGTATTTAATTATAGCCTGAAAGGGGTGGGAAGGGGAGTGTGGATTAACGAGCGCGTATTCCACATTCGCGAAGCGCAGTGGTAGATTGTCTCCGAGTACTCGTAGCGTTGGCTCTACCAACGGAAGCCAGTGTCGCGAAGACAGCAGGAGAGTGAAGATCCAAAGCGGAAAAGAAGAGAACAAGAGAGGTTGAACTAGATAGAGCGTCCCGAGATAGGCGAGAGGAACTTTGAGATGCGGACAGTGGCAAAACAACCGGACTCTGCACCCGTTGTTTATCGAAAGGGCAGAATTGTCAGTCCTGGAGATGCAAGCGCGGGGGTGGGCGCGGGGGTGGGCAAGAGCGCCAGTGCGCCGAGCGAACGAGTCACTCTCCCGAAGGACAAGGGCTCGTCAAATGTTTGATCAAAAGTGTTTGTTGTTTTCGAAGCAAGGCTTCTGAAATTAAATGCAACGACTGATTGCCAATGCGGCAATGGTTGTACCGGGCGCGACGTTGCCAGCTCTCGAAATCATGAAATCGGACGAGACGTATTGCGAAACTACCCCCCTGAGCGATTCGGAGCCTCGCGAAGAAAAGGCGAAAAGAGTCGAGGAGTATCGCACGGTCTAAGCGAAGACGCATTAGGATTTTCCGCGTGCGCGCGAATGGGGTTGTTGGCGATTTTTTCGCAAAGTTGACAGGACGACTCTCTTCCATCGTGACTGCACGACTTTTGCGTGTTCCCGTGGTGACGGGGCAGCGCGAGTTACCTTGTTGCCAGCCGAATTCACTGTATAAACCTTCCTATTGAGAGGCGACGAGGTTGTCAGCGGATAATGAAGACGTTTCAAGTGGAGGAACGCTCTTACGAGAACGGGTAACCTGGCATCCTTGTTTCCTCCGGCGCGCTGCGGCTTCGCAGGATCCTCCCGTGCAAGCGTGCAAGCGTGCAAGCGTGCAAGCGTGCAAGCGTGCAAGCACGCTTACGGATGTATACCGTTATTACTCGTGGCAGACAGCCACTGAAACGTTCAATTATCTACGGTGCCTGCGTCACATCCCATTGTGCCCTTCTGCTGGAGCGCTGAAAAGGGGCTGCGTTTCTCTCCCTCTCCCTCTTCCTCTTCCTCCTTCTCGCTCTCTCTGTCTCTCCCTCTCCCTCCTCACTCGGGTTACCCTGAATGAACGTCAAACGATGCTGGAAGAGGTCCGATGATGTCAGGTGTCCATGCGGATACAGTCATCATCCAGGTCTCCCCCTCTCCCCCTTGTTCCTTTTGCTCCACCTAATCATCCGGCAACCCGCTCTTCTATCAACGCATCCCATTGATAGCTGATAGCTGTCTCCGTCGGTCGAGGAAATTCGAGAAAGTCGTGAAACCTGGCGATTAGCCTCTCCTCCTGGAAGACGTCTCGCTGGATCTTATTTTTCTCTCCATCGGGAATCTGCTGGAACGAACATCCGGAGGTCGGAGGTTCAATGGCAAAATGCGAGGTTCAAGTTGGAAAGCTTGAATGGGAGTGATTAATGTCTTCTAGTATGCGTGGATGTCCAGACCAGCAGACCCACGCGACGCTAATCAGATCTTTCAGCGCATCGACAGCGGCAGCTCTTTCTCCATTTATGTCCCTCTTATTTTGACACGAAGAATGACGGACCAATTACGCGGGGCAGCGATGCTGACACATGAATGCGCACATTCCTCTTATTTATTATGGCCACTGGAGCTGGCCAACGGCTAACGAGCGATAAATCGCGAGGATTCACCGGAACCCCCTCCCTCCCACCCTCCTCCCTCCTCCATTACCGACGTCCTTCCTTCCAGCACTTCGGCTGCGCTTCTTCTCCAGCAGAGCGATACAAGATCAAAGCAGGATCGCGTCCAGCAACGCATCCTGACGGATTTAAGGAGCCGAGTCTACCTATCCGTGTCCGTAGATACAGGTACCGCCGCGAGAGACGGTTTTCTTTTCTCGGGGAATCCTCGTGCTCCTCTTCGGTACACGTTCTTAACATTTTTCTTTCGAGGGATGACGGGCGAGTTTCGTTGGTTACGCTGGAAAATCGCGCGTTCGGAGTATAATTGCCACTCGCGTTTGCGCGCAACACAGTCCTAAGGTTGCAATAAATGCAACTCGTACGAGATTCTTGGTCCCCGCGCTTAGTCAGCTCCTTCTCTCTCTTCTTTAGGGCGCGCAGACGTTCCGCGAAGTTGGCAGAATGAAAAAAGTTGGCAGGGACCCTCGAGAGAGCGGCGAGTAGTTAGCAGACTTTGGAATAATCTTCATTGAAAAAGTTTGCTTAAACCTTAAAACTCGCGAGCTCCTCTGCTTGGCTCGATATGAGAAGTTGTAACGAGACTCAAGTATTTAGGGGAGAACGACGGAGAAGTCGGGCACAGACTTACGCAATGCAACTATCCACCAGAATGACGTTTCAGCTTGGTCGACTATAATGTTTCCTTCGAATCTCTCTCTCTCTCTCTCTCTCTCTCGCCCAATTCTTTCACGAGGAAATCAAGCATCTCTCCCTTCCACCTCTCTCCACCGATGACAAAGTGTATCGAATGGAGGAAGCGGCAAATTTCCCTCGAACAGCCCTCTGTGTCCACAGCGCCTTCTTCCAGGGGGGGGGGGGGGGGAGGTGGACAGGCTCGTTTTACTAAGGCCGATTTTTCGCTTAAATTCCCACGTGTCATTTGGCCCCAGGTATACAGCCACGGTATACCTGTCACTGACGAATCTCGCTCGCGTTTCCACGACGAGAACAAAGGAGGATGCCGCTCTACTTAGAGACACCTTTTACGATCCCGAATAAACAAATGCGCGTCCATCGAGAGCTCTCTTGACGCGGAAACGATGCTTGCATCTGGCGATCGGCTTCTAACGCACCGGCTGTTGAAAGATTATACCCGCTAAAGCTTTCCTAAGTGGTACTAGAGCGAGCGAGAGGGGCTGGGAGGGGCGGGGACTTGTTCGGCGAGTGTATCGTCTATCCGCTACCTCCTAATTTCCCAAGACCCCCCACCACTGCCCTTCTATCCTTTTCCTTTTCTCCAATCGCGAATAGCCCAGAGCCAGATACACTTGTACATATTCACCGACGTCATTCGACGCAACGGTCTCATTGGAATTTCACGCCAGTGAAAAATGCATAATGCGCATAGACGTTTGTCAACGCGCGTCAGAACTGCCGGTGCTTTTTGAAAATTTTCAAAATCACCGAGCCGAATGGCAGATGCGGAAAATTCTGCTGCCGCGCGGCTAAAGGTGATCGATGTCTTTAAATTAGGAACGCGCCACACGGTCACGGTTCTGGCTCGTTAGGGTGGTGATTGTCAGAGACAAATAACTCCATCTTGATTGACAGCCCTTATGAAATTTCGAGTGCTTGACTAATAGCCAGGCCAGAACAGCGCGTTCTTCATATGGACATTTTATTACGCTCTCGCGCGTGTCTTTGAATACACGGGCGAATCGCGATCCCTCGGGTTCGGGCTTCTATAGGATTAGAGTCAAGGTGGTCGAGTGTCTCAACGGAAGAGGCCGTTATAGAGGCTCTCTGGTGAGAGCGGACTGTCCAATGATCGATAAAATCGGATCGGTCGAATATCGCATCGGCAAGCGAAAAACTTGTCTCTCCGGATTAACAAGTATCACGCGAGTACCTGAGCGACCTCGTTAATAACAAGCAAATCTCTCAGGCGGGAATTTCCGATAATAGTCCGCTGCCGGGTTCTTAGGGTGGCGCGTTCGTGGTCGAAGGACCGCTATAAGAATCCAATAAAGCGGTAAAAGAAATGGAAGAATTTATTCAGAAAAAGGCGGGCGTGGGTTGAACGGGGCAACTTACGATATTTAATAATTCGGTTGACGCCATGAACATCTGCCGCTCTCTCGGCAACCCTTTGCGTCCTCGTCCGCTCCTTCTCGATCTCCCTCTCGTCCCTTCAGCTACTACTACTACTGCTGCTACTGCTGCTGCTACTACTACTACTACCGCTGCTGCTGTCACGGTATTGTTTAATTAATCATGTTGTATTAATAAAAGCTCGCCTAATTGAATTCACTGATTTCACACCGTTAATACGAGTTTCATTTAAATTGAATGAAGTGTCGCAGCCTCTCCTCCATCGTATCCCCGGCCCCCCTCTCCGCCAGTTCTCTCATTCTCCCCTCCTTCTTCGTCCCTTCGGCCCTTCTCCGCAGTAGCAGAAGCAGCAGCAGCACCAGCAGCACCACTACCACCACCACCACCACCACCACCACCACCACTACCACCACCACCCCCATATCGCCGCTGTGAAACCGGAGCCACCCTCAAATCGTTCTTTTTCTCTCGCTGTTTTATTGATCTTCATTCCCTCTGGCTACAGAGCTTTAAAACGGTTTACTAAAAGGTAACTTATTTCTCTGCCATTGCCGCTACGAGCGGCATACCGAGCAACTGCTCGTCGCCTTCTCGGCTCCTGCTATACTCGACGGGCCTGAATTTTCATTCCTATCGGATATCGACGCATGCTGTTCCGTAATCGCACCTTCACCGCAAACGCCGATCGACCGCAGCTGCGGTCGCTCTCTCAATGCTCCACCGGAGCCTTGGACACGCCTGAGTCTCTCCTCTCCAGCCGATACTCTATCCTTTCTCGCGCTACTAGTTACCTTCTAGTAGTCACCTCTGTCCCCTCCATTCGCAACTCCTCGTTTCCTGGAGAGACTGCACTAGCGCGTCGCGGCTTATCTGAAAGGGTGGAAGGGACGTCATCGTGCCCACGAGGGTGAATTCGCGACAATCGTACGATGACCCCTTCGGTTTCATCGAGGATCATCGACCGAAGGCATCGGACCCTCTCTAAGCGTACCCCACAAGGTGCGAGGAAGGTCCGGGGGGACAGTTTGACGCACCGACAGTCCTCGCGGATGCGATCGGCGGCACCCGCTCACTTTCGGGGGTGCGAAGCTTCCTCCGCTCCTGGACGAGGTGCACGAGCTTCGGCTCCTGACGATCAAATACGCGGCTGTGGCCTGTTTGCTGCATCGGCCAGCAGGCTGCGCTGGTCGACCTCGGGAAGCTTCAAGATCCATTGGCCTCGGGCCTCGGAGCTCATGGGTGGAGCGCGAGGAAGCCGCACCTCGGACTCCGCCTCCCGTCTGCTTCGCGTCTTGCCCCAGGAGGCGCCGCCACCGCCGCTTGCTTTTGCTCGTTCGCTTGCTCGTTCGCTTGCTCGCTCGTCCTGCTCGACATCGGCGAATCCCACGACTTCACTCGCCATTACGAACGACACCGTGCTCGCCGATTCACCGTTTAATCACACTACCAGCCACAAGTACCGCCACTTTTCCCGAAAAAAGCCTCCTCCGCTTTTCGCTGAATCGCCCCCGCCAACGGGCGGTGCATGTCGCAGTGCCGACTGCAGCGCGTTACAAGAGATCGTACATTGCAAAGGGGTTGATAAAGGGGGTGCAGAGGGGTAGGCGGGGTGGGACGACGGTGAACAATTTCGGAATCAATCGGATTCTACCGGTTGTCGTCGGGGGTTCCGGGGCTACCGAGAGGTCTCGAGACTCTGAAAATATCGGTAGGCGAGAGACCGGAAGTACGCGGATGCTCATGGTGGCTCTAGAAGAGGCTCGTTCTGTTGAAAAAGATCGAAAGAAACGTCTTGTAACTCGGTTACGAGTCGAGGAAAGGAGTAGCGCGTTCGCGCCTCGTCTCGACTCGCCCTTCCACTTCCACTTCCGGCTGACGCTTTTCAGTCGGCAGCGGGCGTTGCCTGGTTTTTCCCGGTTGTCCAAGGGTCGGCCGCCAAGTTTATTCAGTCCGCCAAACTTTGTAGTACACGGTGTCGACCGCTAGAGGGCAGAAGTCCGACGGACAAGAGGTGGGAACCGGAACTGAACGCCGGCTTGGAACATAACCACCTCGGTCCGTAGCTTCACCCCTAACACCCCTTCTCGCCTTTCGAGTCTAACACCTCCACCCTCTCAGCGGACCTCGCGCTCGCGCGCATACATACACGGATCGCGCTTTGTCCGGTCTCTCGGACGCAATTAGGGTGGGTCTCGGCCTTCAACCCCCTTGGGGGTGGCCCGTGCTAAGTAGAAAAGCGTGTAGCTACCTCCGAGCCCAAAAGGCGGTAGAGCTTACAGCTGGACGGACGGATAGACGGATGGACGGACGGACGGATGGACGGATGGACGGATGGACGGATGGACGGATGGTCGGATGGTCGGACGAATGGACGGATGGACGGACCAACGGGCGAAGGAACGGACGAGCAGTCTGACAGTGGCCAACTAGCAACCCCGAAGCCTCGGTTTGTTTCGCGCGGGACCACCTTCCCCCATCCATTCCCTTCCCTCGCCTTACTGAATCCGGCACCCGGCCACAGCCTTCCCAAGACAAACACTCTCCGCCCCCGCCCCTGCCACCGCCTCCACTCGCTCACCTTCCAGATGCTCGTCAACGCTGAAAGCTTAAAGACGCCGCTCGTCTCAACCAACGCGATGACGGAATTAGCGCGCGACCCAGACATCTTCTTCCGAGTGTATATTCGTCTTTTGCCCACTTTGTCGCTGCTCAATTTTTATACCGCGCGATATTCGGCAAATTACAAGACGTTTCATCGCCGCGGAATACTCTTCAAAGCCAGTCGAAAGTTAAAAAGGCTTCTGACTTTTAGAAACTCTCGAGAAACTTCAGCCAGCCCTCCAGTAATTCCAGATAAAGCGAAGGACGGAAATAGGAGGAACGTTTTGCCACGGTTTCCTGCTCGATTTACACGCGTCCTGGGAATTTTAACTAAAAGTCATTTTTATTCCACGGAATATACGAATCGCACCCCTTCCGCGGCAAGCTCTTGCGGCGGTACTAATATTACGCAAGTACGTACATACCATTACACATCTTGCCAGCGATGCCCGGTAGCCGCGATATGGTCGGTTGGTAGGATATCCTTTAGTACACCCCGCAAGGGGCTCATTTGTCTAACCTTCCCCACCCCTGCCCCTGTCCCTACCCCCGTCTGTTATCCAGGGGTACGCGGTTATACCCACTTCGTCATCGCGGTTCTGGAATAAGGGGCTGCTGCTGCTGCTGCTGCTGCTGCATGTGCCTGCGAGACCGGGAGCCCCTACCACCTTGCTACCGAGTATCCCCGCAGCCGCTCCTAGTGGCCCATTCTGCTCCTAAATTGTGAGTAATGCTGATTATGTAAAAAGGCTTTACGAGACGTTATTACCGTCATTCCGATTACGATGTTATACGAGCCGCAGGGCGCGCGAGGCCCCGTGACGCTCGTAACCTCGTCCCGTTCTTGCTTTACCTTCTTCTCCCCTTTCTTCTTCCATTTCCTCTTCCACCACGACTCGCTTTGGACCGAGGAAAATTCCACTAGGTCCGGAAAACATTTTCAAATAATATCCACCTAATTGCACACTGGCCCATATATATCGCGTAAGCGCGTTTCCAAAACTCCCCTGTTTCCCCGTTTCCCACCCCTACCTACCACCACCACCACAGTCGTAGAATAATCATCATTCGATTCGTTTTCGGGAAGACAGTCCAGTTTGATAAATAGAGAGGCATTGATGGAATTCATTCGATCGCATTATGCAATGTATGAGAAGAGGGAGAGAGAGAGAGGGGTGGGGGGGTGGTGGTTTTTGTGGGAATATAATGAATTTACTATCGGACTTTTATTTTACGGTATAACGTCGTATCAGTTTTGTAGGATGCAGCGAGAGGGTCGTATCTGAAGCAAGAAAGTGTAGTGTCGAGGTGTATGCAGGAAGACGATGTATCTCTCCCGTGGAAACCGGCGATAAAATTGTTACTGTGCGAAGAGTGACGCCTACTGCCTAGCACGCCGCTCCGCATGCTTATTCGATAGTACATCATTTGCTATCTCTCCCTGCTGCTGCATTGTAGTCGAGCAAGCAGAACGGAAGTAGCTCTGAGAACAAGAAAGGTTATTTCCCGTGACTTCTCCGCCACGGTAACATCGCTTTACTCTCTCTTCCAATATCCGCCTCGAAATTTGCATTAAAGAGAACAAAAGGCAAACAATGTCGGCGTCGCGGCAAATTCGAAAATCCCCGCAGCCGGGGGAGTGGCGGAGAGCCGAATTGGAGCAGCGTCCCGAAGGAGCGGGGCATCCCCGATAAATCGTGCAAATGCGATTCCTCGTAAAATCCTCATTACGCCTCTCTTGTCTCGAGGCGCGCCGCCGTGTTTTATTGGCGTTGGGACAACGAAGTTTTGTCCGCCGGTCCAACTCGCGTCAGCGGGGCGGGGGAGGGTCGATCAGCGGCGCGAACCCGTCACTTTATAAATATCGCAAAGTCGTCGAGATCGAGAACGCGTCTGTCAGGCGGGAGCTCCGCTGACGCCTCGTTAAGAAAAGAAAAAAAAAAAAAAAAATTAGCGCGGCCATTGCCAAGTGTTCCCGAGGTCTGGCGACACGCGGCGAGGGCGTGTACACGATTAAGAAGACTTCCGGTAGACGCGAGCCTACCAGCGACCAAACGGATCGAACGTAGGAGACTGCGGTTCCTTCCCGCGGACGAGCGGATTTCCCTCCTTCCGCGGTTCCTCCATCAATCGTCGTTCCTTCGACACATTCGGGAACTCCAACGAGGAATTTGCCGTGTGCGGACGTGGAGCAAGTGTCAAGTAGGGGGTCGAGGGTATCCGCGGGGCAGCCGAGGCCAGTGGGGGCAGAAGCCGTGCGAGAGAGGCGCACGATGCGCCATGGAGATAGGGTAGATTGGAGAGCCGCCCCCGCTTCCCGGGATACCGCGCCTGGCAAGCGCTGATACGGTCAGCCCCAGGATAAAGTAGATATTAACACGAGATGATCCGTTAATGAAGCGTATGTTCTACGCCGCGGTCTCGTTCGCGCGAGCGCCTCTCATCCGCACCGCGAAACACGCACCCGTCTACCTCTTTCTCTGTTCCCTCACCCCGAACCCCTCCCCTTCCTATTCATCCTCGCAAATGCACCCTCTCTCTCTCCCGCTCTATGGCCCAGCCATTACCAGCATCCTTTCCTGTTATCTTGCCCGGACACCGCTGGCCCGCTTGCGAATTATTATTAACCGTGTTGGAATCCGCGCAACTCCAGCCACCTCGACCCGTTAAAACTTCCTTGAAGCAGCAGCAGCAGCAGTAGCACCACCACCACCACCATCACACCCGATTAATCCAGATCTGATCAAACGCATGGTCCGGTACCCGTGTGCCTCGAAAGTGAACCGGAAGAAAATCTATGGGGAATATCGGAAAACAATTTTCCCTTTCTCGTGGTTGTACCTGTTGGCAAGAATTATTCTTTGGGGCGGTGGATGGCTGCGGGTAGTCTGGTCTGGATCGTTCGTCATGGGAATCGGTACTGTCTTTCCATCTCGCTTCTCTATCTCGCACTCGCGCGCGCGCGCTAAGGCTGTTGGGTTAATAGATCATTACGGTACACGTCGCGTGTTCGTCGCGGTGTCTCGTCGATTTCGACACGAGCTTGGAAGTCGCTCGAGTACCACTTGCCGGCACAGTTCTAAACACATATCGATTTTCCCCAGCCATCCGCATAGTCGTCGTTGCTCTCTTGTCAGGAAAGTTTGGCGCTTTAGCACGCGTGTTGCAAATGCGTGCTTGCTTTTCGAAGGCGAAACCGGTTCGTTGAGCAAAAGGCAACATTGTAAATTCCTCGAACGTGATCTGTTGGCTGCAAGTTCGCGAGGGGCGAGGCGAGGGGGCGAGTTCTCCTTGCCTTATTATTGCAGGAACAATGGCGAGTGTGGCAGTACCGGGGGCAAAATGGTTTCCCCGGCTGGGAAAAGGCGCTGGCTGCGCCCCGTTTTCCTATTATTAATATTCGAGCTCCGTCGGTCGGATCAAAACGGTCGTCGGCTTAACGAGCCGCCGTCAGCGACGAGGATCGTTGCACGCGCAACTTCGTCGGCCCCGTTGATTAGGCAACGCGCGATGACGCACTTGCGAACCACGTGCGCGAATGCGTACACTCAGGTGGCAGCAGCACCGTTTCGGAATGATTAATTGGAATTGGCCTTCGCGCTGCTAGATTTATCGCTGGCTCCTCGAACCCGCGTGAACCACCGGCAAATTCATCGGCCCGATGAATGCCGAAACACGCCCTGTCATTGTCGTTGTTAATTTTCGCATCTGTGACAGCCGAGCGGCCCCCGCGAGCTTGCACCCACCCAACCCCCCGCTGCGCACACGCGCGAGCTGCAACTTTCTCTTCCGGATGCACCGGAGAATTCGAACCGGATACGCTTGTTTTTGGGGGGTGAGACCCGCGCGTGGAGCGGGCACCGCCGCGTTTCCGAATATTCTCGATGGCTGATCGATCTTGACGAACAATGGGGAGCACTGTGTTCATTCGGACCAGCGATTTCCTCCCAGGCGATAATTCACCGAGTTATCCCGTGAATGTTATCTGGAATTTCGCAAGTTTTCCATTGCCTTATTACCACGGGTGTGGTATCGTGGTCGTTCGAGCGGGTCACGTGTATCGGGAGAACAATAAGTCATTTTTGTTGGAGCACGGAGCCCGGGTCAGAGGAACATAAGCATGTAAACGGATAATAACGCGCATAAACGACTCGGCGCATACTGGACTCATTCATCGCTGTCCTCGTTATCGGCCACCCACGACATCGATCGTTTTAATCCTATTGCCAGTTGCGTCAAATTATGACTTTAGGAATAATTGCAGCAAGCAGGGTCGGAACATCCATTAGAGGAGAGGATTCGTCATGTGCGTGCGCATCGCGATGAACGATGTCTCGACGAAATGGAAGCTCGCAGGGTGAGAAAAGAGGGTTGCTCCCTCCTACCCTTCGGACGAAGCAAAGCTTGATAGTAGTGGAGTGAAGATGGAGCAGCAGCAGCGACAACATTGGTAAGGATCCTGACAGGAAGCGGTTCGTAGTTTTTCGTGGCCGAACTACCTGGAGGGCCCGAAGGTCAGAGAGATCGAGTCGGACGGGTGGCGCGCGGGGTAGGTGAGAGAGCACGAGCCGGCTGAAAGTTTGAGGCGCGATATCAAAGCGGACATCTCTCGAGCGGCGCCAAGGCCGTAGTTAACGAGGTCCTCGTCTGACCATTCAGCAGCAGGGACCCCGTGTAGACGTCGTTCTCCTAGTTGTCGTCGTCGTTGTCGTCGTCTTTTCGGCATGTAGCCCAGGTAAACCGGACCCTACGGTTACTCTGGCTGCTGCTGCTGCTGACCGGACACGAACACCGGAACCCCCGTTACAAGAACGTCGTCGTGACAAAACCGAGCGTCGACCACCGTGCTATACTTTCGCGTCTTCCAATTCGCCCGTAGACATGACACGATGCACCGGCCAATGAGACATGTCGATGACAATCGGCTCTATCTACAAGGTCCCGTGGCTGCGATCGATAATGGACGGAAGAATTCTCGAGTTTCCCTCCGCCACCGTTTCTCACCCCTCCTCTACCGCCAAGTTCCCGCAAGTTTCTGTATAGACGCAACCCACCGGAAGCGGAGGATTCTGCCGAGAGGCTGAACCGGGCCCACAGATTGAAGGATTCCTCGAAACTGTTCAATGGGGAGAAATACGGAGGGGGACGGACGGAGGTCGAGAGACGAACATCTTTACGATTACGGCGAGCACCGCGTGTAGGTAGTGCATTCGGGTCCAGGAATCTCGAGCGAACGGATCGGATCTGAACGGAACGGAACGGAACGGGGCGGAGTGGAGCGGAACAGAACGGAAATACACCGGTGGCATGGGGGGGCATCTCTCTCGCGAGGGCGTTTTTCTTGCGAGGGAATCTTGGACCACCGCGTTACGCCGTCGCTTCTTCCTTCCATTGAGGGTCCGTCCGGAGAGGCTGCACGAGCAGCAAGAGGAAGAGATGAGAGATAGGAGAGATTGCGTCGGTGCGAGGAGGGGGAAGGGCCTGAAATGCGGGGGAGCATCGGAGTCACTAAACTCGAATACACCATTCACACGCAGCCGCGGCGTCGGGAATACCTGGAAACGGTGCTAATGATATGCCTGGGCCGCGTCCTGAATGGACCTTTCGGGAATTCTCCGACGGTTTCGAAGAATTAGGAATTCCGAGGACGGGTCCTTTCTCCTCTCCTTCGTCCTCTCCGCCCTTCTGTCTCTTTTTGCCGTTTCCTTTCCACGCGCGGTATCTCCTCTCGTCCTCTCCTCTATTTTTCACTCCTCCCCCATCCTCACCCTCGAGCACCTCCGACTCCCTCAACCCTCCATCTTCCGTTCTAGTTCGTTTACTGCTCCCGTCTCCCGTCTCCCTCTCCCGCTCTCGCTCTCGCTCTCGCTCGGACTCGCATCGCGAGAGGAGCTACCTCCATAAAAAGGTAGTTGCGGCGGCAAAGAGGCGGGAGGAACGCTTTGTGTGAAGCGTTCTACCTATTTCTCTCCCTCGGCCCATCCGCCGACGCCCTCGCTTTCCTCTCTCGTTGTTGCTCCATCCTCCTCCTCCGCTCGACGCTATCTCGATCTGACTATGCCTGTCGAGGGCTCTCTTTCGATTCGCCCTCCTCCTCCCCGCCACGAGCAGAGATTTATAAGCGCGAACGAGCCTTTCAGGGACGAGCCACCGGCTGATCCTCGAATGGGAACAATTTGGAGAATAAGGACGCGTTCGCGCGGAAGCGGAGTGCCGGAGGACGACGGGGTGAGACCGAGGCGGCGAAGGGAGGAGGAGGAGCGTGGAGTGAGAGAAAATCGACAGGGTAAGACGTTGGATCGCTGTGAAAATCGTTGCGCGATATTCCAAGCACCCTTATCTCTCTCTCTCTCTCTCTCTCCCTCTCCCCGTTCCTGCGTCATCTCGGCAAGCACGATAACCCGCGTACCGCGGTCTCGGGGAATCCAGGAAGATGGCTGCCATGACTCCAAACATTCCTTTGTGCTTCGGATTAACCCATAAAAATATGTAGCGGGCAATCGTCGCGTTATGGCTTCTCTCCTCTTTCTTATCCAAAGTCCGTGTTTAGGATATATCGCTGAATTCGAAAATTCACTCTACCAAAGAATCTCTCGCGTAGGACAAACTTTATTGGTAGGCATATCTGCGAGCGCGATAACTCTCGGTATCGTTAAGTTAAGTTTTTAATTTTTATTTATCGCGTGCTCGCTTCGTTACATTTTATAGTTTCATAAGAAGGACTCGTAAAGATACTTTTTCAAATTTAGTGGGATATAACGAGTTTCGGAATGTGCTGTTAACTACTCTTTTACTACGGTAGACGTATCTCTCCCGTGACTTTAGACGGGCGAGGGGACAGGCCCAGGAGGCGGGAGGAACAGGTTTGCCGGATACTCCTCGGATCCGCAGGATGTACGTCAATTGTTTTATGCTCTTCTTCGCCCCCTGCTCCTCGCTGCCACCCTCGGTCCTCTTCTCTTCTCTTCGCTCGCCCAACCTCTCCTCGCACGTTCGCAATTTCTTGTTTCTTCCCTTTTTACGTTGTTAAGCGGAAGGTCCACCGCCGTCTAGATGGCGCCACGTAGTTTCGTTCTCGCGCTTTCTACGAAAAAAGAGGAAAAATTCGAACCCGCCGCTGGATTGTTTCGATTGTACACCCTCCCGCGCGTCCCCTCTCGCTCCGCACCACGCAGAATCTTCTTCGAGGGAAAGAGACGCGCTACCGTGTTATACTCGCAGGAGAGGAGCGAACCGAAACTTTGGCCGAGTGTTATTCCTTCCATCAGGATTTAACAAATTCAATACTACGGGGCTAGGTAGAGCTAGAAGCACTCCTGTACCGGGTACTCGGAGTATTCGCGTCTCTCTCTCTCTCTCTCTCTCTCTCTCCATGTCCTTTTTATGCAAAAGAAACAGCCTCGCTAATGTAATAGAAAACATTTAGAAGTGGAACTCTCCCGTGATACTTTACTTTATTCCGAGTAAGTGACTGAAAATCAAATCTTCGTGTCAGCGGGTTTTCAGCGTTTCTTTCAATTCACTTAGGTGGCTAACGAATCTATAAATATGCATCAGTTTGAACCGTCGTGCGACTTTCACGTTCGCGATTGAATAACCGGAAGAGCCCCGCCGCGCGGAGCGACGTTCTGCACTCGGTGCGATGTCCCCATAATTACGGCATAACTACAACGGTTGATAAGGAGCGCGCGTTCACACTCGGCTTTCCACTTGGCAAGTAAGTAAGTCACCTCTTCCCCGATCGATTCGCTCCCCGCGATTAGGAGCAAAGTTCCTCGCAGGTATCGATTTAGCGCGAACACGCGCGGAGGTCCGCGGACGTAAACTCTGCATTTTAACGCGATAAATGTAAAATAAAGCTAATAAAAGAGCCGGGGTGGAAGTTGGCGCTGGGCTCGAGAGAATTAAGAAAAACTCCTCCAACTAGCCCTTCCTCCGAGCCACTCTTCGAGTCCTAAAAATTTTTACGTCATCAACGCTAACAGGGAGATATAAACGACGAAGGAGTTTGCGGGGGTGGCAGCGGTTCCATTTTATTTTGTCAGCCCGGCGAAACAGCGTGAGAATTCGTTTACCTTTTTCCCATTAAGGAGAGAAGCTGTAGAGTGTTCCAGGCTTTGCGGAACCGGGGTTGCCGTGTCATCAATGTTTTATTTGCCGTCCCGGACCGCCCCGTGGCTGCAGGAAGAACGCAAAAGTTTAATTAATTTCGAGCCGCGGCATTAAGTGGCGCGGTATCGAGAGAACCCTGCTCCTCGACAACGGCCTCACCTCCCCTACCCCCCGGCCACGGCTGCCCGCGCCCCGAACTTTCCTTCGTTCTTTTCTCGAATAATTTATAACGGATCGACGCGCCACTGATTTTAAATTACCCGTCTCGCGAAATGCCAGCGGACACTTGTTTAAATTAAGGCGGGCGTTTTCCTCGCGAGTCCCCCCGTCAAAGATCGGCAAGAGGATCGACGGGATCTATGTCTGGCCTGTCCTCGCCATTTCCCCTCAGCGTCGCACGATTTATCGATGGAAGAGTATCGGCGCGCGTATCGGCGGTGGAGAACGACGGAAAATTCCCAAGGACGAGGGGATTTTGCGTTTCGCCGGTCGGACGACCGCTTCTTCGGCGAAACGCGTTAAGAGGGTCGTCTCCCCCCGTGACTTCTCGAATTTCGACCCGACGTGTACTCGCCGATGGCCGGCGCTCTTTTGCGTCGCGATACTTCCTGTGGCGATATGTCAAAGTTTTGACGCATCGACCGCGATGACACCGGCACCTCGAGGCCGCGGTCGGAGCAGGGGGCCACCATCCCGGAGTTTGTTTGCTCGGGGTCCGCAGGAAACCGGTGACTGATCGCTCACGAATCCGAGAAGGGTTCGCGCGGCAAATCCTCGACGACACGGGTCGCCATCGTGGCTTAACGTCGAATACCGCTCTTATAAGTCAGCTCTCGCTAAAACTCGCCGCTCCCGAGTCACACTGATAGGATCTGCTGAGAAATCGCCACTCGGCACTGTCTCGCTCGTCCTGCCACGTTATTAAATACCCCCCGTGCCCTGCCACATCGCTACCCCCCTTTCTCCTTCCCCGCGCAACGCATAAATCAAACTCGCGCATTTCCATGTTTCGGACTGGCTGATAATTCTTCATTCGACAGGATAATTAATAAAATCGGCTTCTCGCGGTGGAGAGACGCGGCGGAGACACCTCGGGCGAATGGCTGCGAGGAAATTCAAGTTTGCTCTCTAGGAGTTATCGCGAGCCCGGTGATAAATGTAGTTGCGGATAGGGAATTGGTGAATCTGAAGATTCCTGGTGAGATTGAGACTAGCGCCGAGTTCTTTCTCGCATAATTCTGAAACGAGGTACCGCTCGCTTTTTTCCTCTCTCTCTCTCTCTCTCTCTCTCTCTCTCTCTCTCCATCTTATCCTGGTTCTCTAAGATTCCTCTGCCAAGTTTTCACGAGGATACCGACGACGAATGCGATGACGATGAACATACGTCGCCCGTTGCAGGGACGTCTCTTACGAATTTCCCCGACCATCCGGCCTCCTCTTTCTTACTCGCTGCGAATCGTTGTCTCTCGCTTCGGCTTTCGTCGCTGAATGAGCGATAGTAGCAGAGAGTGAGAGAGAGAGAGAGAGCCGTTGCTTCGCAACACGAAACACATGTCCGTATTTTCTCGCGCTGTGCACGACTCCCTGAAAGCTTCCACTTTGCTCGGGTGCCAGCGCGGGGGTGGTAAGGCGAGCGAGCTAGGACCGAGGCAGGGGAGAGGGAACGGGCGATGCTTGTCGACGGCAAAATATCGCAACAACGTAAGTTTGCCCCTTCGCAGAAATAAGCGAGCTAATCAAACGTAACGCTGATGCGTTTCTTTATTTCACCAAACTCCCGAGTTAGAATTCTGCATAATGCGGGAACTAAGAAGAAAGTTTGCGAGTAAAAGAGTTCCTTACGGCTCCAGCTCGGAGAACTAATAAAATAAAAGTATGTCTGCTTATAGACAAGTATAAAATTATACTACAGAGGTCTAACAAGTTTCCAAGTGGAATTTATAAAAGGCGTAAACTTTGACGATTCCAATAAATATAGCGATGTCTGCCGATGTGGAATTTTTCTAGCCGAGGGCTCCGCGTGGAGAGAAGGAGAGGAGAGTCGATCGAGAGAGGAGGCCTCAACCTTTACAACTTGTAGAAATAGACAACGGGCGAACTTGCTTGGAATAAATCTCGCCGGAAGGAAGATTTGTCTCTCGCGTACGCACAACGACGACGACGCGTCTAGCGAAACGCAGAACGAGGAATAGCATCAGCCTGCCAAATTCTCATGACAACGCAACAACGACGACGACAGCGACGAAGGAACATGCCTCGCGCGTACAATTCTGCCAGAAACGCCCTACGGATTTCTCTCTCGGATGGAACGCGTCTGTTCGCAGCGGGGAACACGTGTCCGTACTTTCTCGCGTGCTTCTCAGAGAAATTCGCATTTTGTACCAAAGCAGGCGTAAGGGCTTGTCCGCCGGTAGAGGAAGGGACTCAGTAGCGCAATCGGGTGGCAGTGTCGCACTGTCTAAAAAACTAGACCGGATTCCACGGATTGCGCAAGCGACGCGTGTAATTTCAGCCGGGCAACAACGCCCGCGATAATGGCGTCGGAAAGTTAAAGTCGCGTATGCACGCACGAGAATGCGTCGTACGCGTATCGGACACGCGTCCGATAAATCCTTTCGCTCCGTCGCGCGGTACCGCGAAAACCGGATTGAGAAATTGGACTGAATTTTCTTCAACGTTGGTGACGTCGGGGGGGGGGGGGGGGGGGGTGAGTGGGAGTTTCGAGGATGTGGGGGTCTCTCACCGACAGGAGTTTTTGCGTGTAGATCGAGCGTGCGACACGGTCGGCCAACAAATCATCGACACGAGGCCCGGCGCTGTTCTACAGAGAGGAACGTGTTGACGAAGACGACGGATTCGCGAGTTCAAAACGGTCGCGCGCGACGACACTGCGAGAGATTCATGGCCGACTGGACGGGAATAGTCTCGTCGGGGCGGCATCGACGACGTCTTCGAATCGGCTCCTCGGTAACTTTGCCGACGCGGAATGCACCGCGACCCCTCGCGGCTGTTAACCCTCGGCCACTTTTATTTTCGAGACCCGAAGACTCGCCCGCGAATAACGCGAATAACCGCGGAAAGAATAGTCTTCTTGGCAATGGCGAGAAGCGACTCTTTTTACTGGGAATCTCTTCAAGTCCTGCCCCCCCCCCCTCCCCGCGCAATTCCTAATAGTCGCGGATAGAAAGAGAGAGAGAGAGAGAGAGAGAGAGAAAGGACGAGTACTCGGGCATATTTTCCGGAATGTCGCTCCATCCGTCAGAAGACGCCTTTGAGCGGATGCCGCGGACCGTCGCGACGGAGGTTACGAGTCAGGTAGAGACGCGGGAACGAGGCGTCGACGAATCGTCGCGCCTCCACGTAACGCGACTACCGACTGGAATTCCATCTGGTTATAAAAGCGCGAGACCCTCCCGCCGCTCATCGACTACTCTTCCTTCCTGCCGATTTGGCGACTCTCCGAGGCAGCCCTTGGCCGAAGGGCGAGGCAACGCGAGTGAAAAAAGTGGCGGACGCCTCGGGAACGACGGCCATGATGAATCGAGAGATTACGCCGTACGCTCTCTCCCTCGGCTAGCGGAAGAGAGTCGAAAAAAGCAAAAGCGTCAAGCGAGTAAAATCTCTATGGAAATATCTTGATAGCCCGTGAAAAGATGCGTGTCGCTCGGAATTCTCGGAGAGGCTTTCGCAGGGTGCGACGCTAATCCAAATATACCAGGCTGATCCCCATTAATCATCGCGGGATTCGCGCTTGGAAATGAATTTGCGCACGGTTCCGTGCGGTTCGAAGCGGTTCTCCAAGCGGGCTTCGAGCGGTGACGACTCGCGTCGCAAGGGCAGAGGTCCCGGTGAGTTATCGGTACTTGGCCCCCGGAGATCTCGCAACCGGCTTAAGGCTGGACTCTCCCGTGGAATCTATTCTGCGCGATCGCTTTGAGCCAGGCAAATTCAGTGGCGCAGCACTGACAGCTTCGTTTACCACTGGAGTTTGCGCGATCCATTAGAGAGAGAAATGACATCGCCCGGACGCATTAGCGGAGGCATTAGCCAGTCCGCTAGACAAATGAAGCTTCGACGAGTCTAACTGCGAGCCGGTACCTCGTTCTCGAGCGTGCCGTGGCTCTTCCACCGCTTTATGATAAACATCTCTCGCGTTAATGCCAGACGGCAACGCACTCGCCCGTGCAAACTCCGCGCGCTGGATCCTTTCGTTATGCGCGCGCCCTTTCGCTTATCGCCAAGCGATTGTCGTTTCCTATTGACTAATGGGCTTTCGCGATTCTTTCGTTTCGATTATCTCCGGAGCGCCGTGTGCGACTCCTCGCGAATAGCTTCCTATTTAAGTATGCGCGAGTGCCGTCGGTGTAGTAGCACCGATGCCTCGAACGATCTCGATCGTCGAGCGAGCAGCAGGGGTGTCGGCGCGTCGGGGGTGTGGATGGGGAATTTCCGGGGGAGAGTAGAAAAGCGCGGATGGCTAATAAAATTTTAAGCGGAGCCTTTCGAGTCCGGGTCGCCGTCGCGGAGGGTTGCTCGCTCCGGGATCCGAGCGCAATGCCACCGTAGGAATGACGATCGACTACTACGCGGAAGAAAACCCCTCTCGCACTGTTGGCGCGACGGGAATTATTTAAATGGATTACCGCGGCAACTCCGCGGCAAAGTTTTCCGGGGATCCACTGATCCGCTCTTAAAATTTAGATGGATTATAAGAGAACGAACACGAGAGCGGCTCGACTGGGAGGGGGCGGGGGTAGCAGCGTCAGGGGCAGGGGCGGCAGGAGCAGCGTCGAGGCGGACTGCAGACTTCGTACTTATTATACTTAACGGGGGACGGCGTCTTTTTAAAGGGGCTAACAATGAGGGATGGTGGACCCCCTCCAGCCCCTCAAGAAAATGTTTAATGCCGCGGAAAGTAAGGCGCGGTAATTAATATCCATTATCTCCTACGCTGGCGACCTCCATCCAATTAGCTCGCGAATCCTCCGACGCGGAAACAAAGACGCATTAGAGGCGACTCCGCAAGGCGTCAGACAATCCGGCCCGAGACAATCTGGACCTCGTCGAGAGCATCCCCACCATCCCCTCCCCTGTACTCACCCCGCGTGATCTTGGCCGACTAGCTTCGTCAACGGTGCGTGACCCTCTCGAAAATCGCCCGCAGCTCGATTCTCGGCAAATTATTCCAATTTAAACGGATGATTTAAACAAATCGCTGTTGTCGTGCCACTTGCGCGATGCAACAACGACGACGGCTCTAAAATTGTGATTCGCCTCTCGCCGAAGGTGCGACTGCGAACACCTATAAAATTCGCGCGTGTAGCGGAGCACCGCTAATTATTTATTTATTCCGCCATTAATTACGACAGTATTAAATATTATTCTTGTTCTCAAGATTGCCATCGCGCGCTCCTCTCCTCCATAGAAAGCTATTACACGAAACAAGCAATTCCTAGTAATGCGCCGTTTTAATTAAATCCACCTATTCGAAAACGCGTAACCTAAGGTTAGTTTCCAGGTTTCGCGGCTTGCAACTTAATTTATTGCTGTCTGGGGAATAATCTCGAAGGTTGCTAACGGTGTTCTTGTATGCTGATACGTTGTTCCACTTATGGTAAAAAATGGCGTGAAAAGAACATGAGCGCGGAACAGTGTTCCTTTATAGCAGCAGTGCAACAATCGTGCCTGCTACGATTACTATTCTCACGAACTGCCGTCGACCTTTCAGCAATACTCCCGTACCAGTCGGGTCAGCGGAAGTCATCGTGCTGCACTCGCCCGCAGCTGCACAACACGACTCCACGCGAATGCACGCTGATCGAAGTGGGGGAAACCGAGGGTGGGCCACGCTCTGCCTCCCCCGCACCGATGGATCCTAGAAATCTTCCTTGGATTCGTTTCAACGCTGAAACAACGATCGCAGGTGCTTCGTCGTTGAGTCTCCGTGCTACCCAGCAACGACGACGGCATCCTCGCGACTTGCTCGCGTCCCCGGAGCTTCGATCGCTCTGGAGACACGAGGGAAGCACGCGCGTTTCCAGCTGGGACCTGGAGGGTTCGGGAGTTGGCGGGGGTGGTCGTTCCAGGAGGGCGGAGAGTGCATCTCCAAGGCTATGTTACCACTCATAAAAGCACGCGTATTAATTCGAGGGGTGGGTGGAGGGAGCGAGAGGATGGTAGAGATCCGGCGATCTACAATTCCGCGCGGTACCGGCGCGGCGGTGGCAGACGGTATCAGCAGGCGGCGTGTACTCGCGGTAAGCGTGGTTGTAATCATAGAAATTACCGTGACGAGGATCCGTCGTCGAGCCGTGTAAAGCACGCATGCGTGCGCACCTGCTGAAACATCGCAAAGACGCAAAAGGCTTAAGGGGAAACTTCATCGGGACCAAGTTCCCGGAACGCGGAACGTCGTCGTCGGTCGTTTGCCCCGAGATAAGCGGCCGCTCTCTCGGAAGAATATAAGAATGCGAAGGCTAAATTAAGATAATGCGCCAAAGGATCTTATCCGTCGGACGATTTTCAAGTGGCTGCTGCCGGGATAATGTCACTGTGCCGCAACGAGCGATTAATACTTTCTCTCGGAATTGGCTGACAAGACCACTTTTATCGCTGCGTCCCATTCATGAGGGACCCTTCCTTCCCCAGCCTCCGTCTCTCCCCTTCCCTCTCTTCCACGACTTCGTCCTCTCTTCCCTTATGAAGACATAAAAAATCCGCGAAATTACCTCAAAGCAATCGAGGAGCGACTGAAAGGGGTTTACTGTTCGCGGAACGCGCGCGAGTCTCTCCTTCGGGTACATTCAATGAAAATTTCTTATTACAATTCCGTTTTCCAGGAACAAGAAATCAAACACGAGTTAATGAAGATTTATTAGCGTACACGCGAGGAGAATGCACGGTGAGGCGAGAGTGGCGACGAGAGGCGAGAGGGGTGCCCACCTCCTTCGCGTCTACGAGTTATGCGAGAAGCGAGACCGCCGCTTTGAAATTTATGCTAAAAATCCTCCTTCTCATACGTAGCCCAGATCAGCCGTATAGCAATTAGCGCTATCAAGATTTCTCGCACCGTCGGCGGCTCTCAAGCATACGAAACAATTAGAGCAGACCAGTAATTTCAGAACACGGGAACCAATTAAAAAAGTTTACTCGCGCGTCCTCCCCCTTCCAGGAAGTTTCGAGTCGCCCGCGCGATGAGCGATTGGACGCGGAAAGTAAAAATTTCCAAATTCCCTTCCAAGTTTCGAGCGTGCGCTTCGGGCGCGAAAGCTCCGGAGCGCGTTGAATTTCGAGTTTCGTTGAAACGATAGAGGCAGGGCTCCAATAAAGCAATAACGCCCAGTGACAACGGGAAGCAAGCAGCCAGGGCGAACGGAAGTTCGCGTGGAGGGGCAGTCGTGTCGCGATAATAACAGCGATTATCGCGGTATTCGAGAAATTACTGGTAAGCGGCAGCCCGGTACATAATTGAACACTGGACAGATACTACCGCTGGCGAGTAGGTGGAAGGGTGTGCGATGGTGCCAGGGTGCGCGCGTGCAACGCGCGAGAGAGCAGCGTTGCGGAGAAACGTACACCCACACGTAGGGTCGACAAGGTGGTTGTGCACACGTACGGGAGGAACTGGCGGGGCGCACTTACACCAATACGGAAACACGGCTATCTATCCGGCGGAGGTTTATACGCGTGTTGCCGCTGTAAACTCGCGCCCGGGTACGCCAACGTAATCGCACGAGATCCCATTGCATGAATATAATTTGCATACAAGTTGGTTATATGGCGGGGCCGGCATCAGCTGGCTCGCCCGTATAAACGATTATATGGAGCCAACAGATGTGTAGGCGGACTCGCGACCCGCGCCCTTCGCGATTGGCGTTGTACCTTTTATGCGCCCACCTCCCCCCGCCCGGCTTTCTCCGGCACCCTTTCAAACTTGCCGCGGCCGCGTTATCGCTAACCGCTCTGCTAATGGCAAGGGCGCGTAATTTACGGTGCCCTCCGAGGACCCGAGTGCCCGTTACACGAGTTCTCCGCGGCGACGAGTCCTTGCGCTTATTAAGGAGAGAGGGCCCCTCGCCTCGATCCCTCAACCTCTCTCCTCATCGACGCTTCTTATCCCGTTCTCCCGAGATCGAAGGGGAATTGCGACTGCCCCCTCCCCCCTCCGCGTTCATACCACGAGGAGACGACGAAGAGCCGCGATTAGCTACTGGGTACGATGAGTCTCTCCCTCCCTTCCCTCCCCCCTCACTGCCGCGCTTGTATCGATCGCCGGAGAATTTGCGATCGTGCTTTCGGGAGGAGTGGAGGACGAACTTGCGAGGAATGCGCGGAGGATCGTAAAATGTACGTTACTTTGGAAATCGGCCGGTCGAGGGGGCCTGAAGAATCATCGTCAAAGCTCGCATGTGCGGTAAGAGTGGAGGAGAGGATCGCTAACGTGGCACATCATTAAGCCGAGTGGTCTTGTCGTTGGATCGCCTTCGTCTTTTTTCCATCCGCCCCCCCCCCCCCTCCCCTCCGTTCCCGTCGTCTTCGCCACTCGTCCCGAGTGTTTCCTGTTCCCTCCAATCCCTCCCGGCTCCCTCCAGTTCCCTCCGAGCAGGTTCTCCTTCGTATGGCGCGGCATCCAGCAGTGGACACCTAATCTAATGGGAGAGACACTACGGATATAGGCGTGAGCATTTCATGGGAGAGAATCCCCGGGACCCCGCAGCAGCCCGGCTGCGACTCTCGAGAGCGATGGAGACGACCTAGAGAAGCAATAGCGGGGAAAAAGAAGGGCGTCCGGTTAATGGGCCGGCGAGGGAAGGGGTAAGAAGGGCGAAGATCCTTTGAAGCAGCCGCCACCACTTGTTGGTCGATCAGCGGCCCCCTTTAAATCCGATCGCCAAGCGCTTGGTCCCCCTCCCCCGCCCCCTCGTATCCCTATCGTAGCACTCTCCCTCGCTCTCTGGCGCCCTCCTCTCTCTTTGGGGAGAAACGTCCTCGTGCACGCCTCACCGGCCAAGGCGGGCGTTACAGATTTTCGTTTACATTTATAAGTCCGAAACGAGCGGCGAGCTAATAAATTCTGCAGCAGCGCCGCTGCTGATGCTGTTGCTGCTGCTGCTGCTGCTGCTGCTGCTGCTGGCCTTTAGCGCCACGTACCAGCGCGGGACGCCTCGTCAACGGCCTTCAAAGCCCAAGCACCGCCTCCACGCTTGACCAACATACATACCGCTGCTGCCGATGTCGCTCCGAATTTATCGTCGACCGGTTTTCCGCCGATCATCCCCGGCTTTTTTCCTCCTAGAGAAGTTCCTTGCGCGCTCTCATCCGCCTCCGAGAGATAAGAACTCGATTCCTTCCTACGATAGCAAGAAAATTATAAATAACCGAGAGAGAGAGAGTGGCCTTGGATTCTTCCTAGCCGACAGTGAAATTTCAATATCCCGAGAATCGGAGGATCGATCCTCGAATTTCGCGATGAACCTCCCCTGGATTTTTGTTCGCGGAGCCAGGGAAACTACCCCTCTCTCTCTCTCTCTCTCTCTCTTCTACTCTCCCACTCCACGAAGAAAGCAACATTGATCGACGAGTCAGTAGGATTCGTATGACGCAAAGTAATATAAAGTCTGGAGCACGGTCATATCGCAGTCGTAAACTAGAAAGCTCTTGCTCCTACTCTTCTGGCGCAGTTGTAAGAGCCCCCCCCCCCCCCCTCGTTCCTTCCCGTATTCATCGACCAGCGTCAGCCTTCGTGGTATAAAGCAATTTACATGAGGGTCGCGCTTTCGCCCCACCCCGTATCGTGACAAGGATTCAGGATTCTCCACTCACGAGGATTCTGTTCTCGATCGATTAATCCACTGACGCGAGTACCCCGCGACAATGACGGTCGCGCGATTACCGCGCGAGTACCACGCGTTCATCCTCAGCTTCCGGTTCCCGGGGAACGAAAGATCGATAGATCGACCGACCGACCGACCGACCAGCAATCCCGAAGGATCCACGGGGGAGGAGTCTTCGCCTCGCTGGAATCTCGAATCGCGTATTTATCATGGCCCAGTTACAAACGACGGGATATCGTGTTTAGCAACATTTACCGTTAGCACTCGCGCGCGCGCACGCAACTCAAACTGACAGATCGCGCGATTGATTATCCAGCGTGGAGGGAGGTAAAGAGAGAATTTTGCCAAGAATTGGAGCGGCGGTGTGTTGCTGCGAGTGCTGGAGAACGTGGGTAGTGGCACCGGTTGGCGGTGGCGCGTTATCAGGGAGGGTCGGACGGCACGGGAGCTGTTCCTCCGGGGCTATCTATAGGTGGCGTGTACTCGATAATGCCAGGACAAAGTGTCACCGGCGGTTGCAAGCAGGTTACACGAATACTCGAAAAGTGGCTGACGCCCCAGTGGTGCTTCTTGGCCGGGCACCGGGGGGGAGGAGGGGGTTAAGGACAGGGCATCTCTTACGGCGACGGTCGAGGAGCGAGGGGCAAGGGGGGTAGAAGGAGCGGAGTTGACGGCCATATTAGAAGGGTGTGCGAAGGGATGGCGCCGTCCGGTCGCGTCTCCGGACTCGCGAAGCCCCGCGTGCCCTCTCTGTCGGAGAGTGAGCACCATCTTGTTAACAGCCCAGTTCTTTTCCCATCGGCGTTGGCTCCGATAGGCCTGCAGACCACGGTGGGCGTTCTTCCTCGTCTTCCTATTTTGTCCACTTGGCTCGCTCCGCCTCGTCGTGGTACTGCACCAAAGCGTCGTCGTACACCTCGCGTGGTGCCCCGTGAACATGTCGCGCGGCGCCCTTGCCCTTGCCCCCCACCCCCCAGTGTCCACCGCCACAACTCACCAGCGACCAACCAGTCCCCAGGTTCATGTTCCTTTTTGAGATAGCTAGCCATGGGTACCGCTCGATGTATTGTCCTACGACGCCATCCCCTACCTGTCCTGTCGATGAAGATTAACTTACCCGTATACCGTTTCAACGCGCCATTACCATAAATAAGGAATTTTCTACGTTTCGAGCCTCCCTTTGGCCATCGGGATCTTAGATACGAGTGTGTCGAGTTACCAGAGGGAGCGAGGACGAGGAACGACGAGCACGTCGAGTACGTCGAGTGCGCGTGTCTAAGGGCGGCGGCGGTAGTTCTGCGCGCGATAAGCCAACCTGTGCGGGGAGGCGGCGGGGAGTTTGAAGGACAGGTGCGCGCGCGCGTCTTCGGACCATGATAAGCTATAGGCTACACCTGCAGAAACGACGCGGTGGACGCGGTGGAGCGCAGCAGCCGGCGACAAAACCAGAGAATAAGGGAAGATACACATCCATTACCATCAGCATGCAAATTAGATCGAGGATTACCGCAAATCCTTTCGTAACAATCCTCTACGCCGCTGGCTGGCCGTTCCATAAGAACCGGGCGAAAGCACGGGCAAAGATAGAGAGACGAATGGTAGTTACCTTGCGAACGAACAAGGACAAACCGATGGAAAGAGAGAGAGGATCCTCGGTATTCTCTGCAAACTCTTAACGGAACTTAATTAACGTCTGCCTTCGCTGTCGGGGAGGTTTACGAGCATTCGAGCCTGTCTCTCTCTCTCTCTCTCTCTCTCTTTCTATCTCTGGTACTACGTAACCTCCTCTCGTAGGAGAAAACTAAAACACACGTTGTACATGCTTAATTACTGAGAAATTATAGTCCCTTGTATTTTCCTGATATTATTTGCATTTGGTTTTTGCGAAGAAAATGAAGAAAATGAAGGGAAGAGAAGAGGAGAGGAGAGAGAAAAAGGGAGTGAAAGTCCAATTTTCAGGTTTTCCCAAAGTCTCGTGAGATCTTTATCTTAATGGAGGCATTCGTTTCTACTTGGCTGAAAATTATGTTATACATCGATCACTGAGCGAGGCAGCAACCAAAAGCCTCGAGCTTATCAAGCTAATCGTCTGATTCGGCGATTCACGAGGGCCGCGGACACAATTTCGGTTCTTTATTTTCAGCCGGACGGGGAATAGAACTCTCTTCTGTTCCGTCAGATCTGGGGTATTGCGTGACCGCCGAAAACGGGCGAGGCTTCGTATATAAATTAAAGTTTCTGGCCTGCTGCGCGAGGACACGGGACAAGACCGGGCATTGAGAGTCGAGCGTGTAAGGCATTTACGCGCTCGTATCTCATTCGCAGGAGGTGCTTGCTATCTTGACCCCGCAGCGTTAATGGTCGCATTTCGAAATTAATAAAACCGGAAGAAGGGATCAGTGAGAAGGGTGGCCATTGATGCTCGTCGGGCTCCCAGTACCTCGTGCGTGTCTTCATTCAACAGCGACCACTACAATCGCTTCTTTTTCCTCGAAGAGACCACGATACTAGGGAGAAAACAGAGAGAGAGTGAGAGAGAGAGAGAGAGAGACCAAAGACGACGAAATTTCAAATTAGACCCCTTTCATCGCGCGCTATCTCGAAAGATTCTAAATCGTTAATTAAAGCACCATCGAAATATTCCTCCGTCTAATATTTCCGAAGGAAAAAAGTTTCATTAAAATCATCAGCTGCTCTATAAGAAAGGGTGAAGCTCCATTATGAAGGAAAGAAATAAGGGTTTGAGCGATCGTTGCGTCTTGACAGGAGCGCGAGGAAGGTAAGAAAAGCGCAACCGCCCTCCGCTAGGGGTGAGTTTTCATTAGGAGCAGGCTTGTCAACGACACACCCCACACGCGTTGGGGGATGAAAGTGTACAGCAAGGGGTTGCGCGTCGTACCACACTACGCGATAAATAAGCCCGGAAGCGACTTAATGCCGGCACGAAACTTTTTCTCACCACGATGACACATCCCCGTCCGTCATCTTACACGGCTCTCTCTCTCTCTCTCTCTCTCTCTCTCTCTGTATAGAGGCTCCTAGCTACTACCCGCGGTCTATATCGAACGGCCACATTACAAGCAAATGTAAATCTATGCAAATCGAGCTATCCGAAAGCAACTTTTACCGACGTTAATGAAGAATCGTTAGAAATAAAGGAACGAAGGGATAAACAGTCAAGTTTTATCGAAGGAAGAAAAGTGTCGGGCAGAAAGACACGGTGTGGTTCGCCCGTTGCTCCACTTGAGAGCGGGGTTTAAGGGAATGAGTAAAAGAGCTCGAGAGGGAAGGAAAAGGGGTGAGGGGGTAATTTGTGAGACGGTCGGAGAGGCGAATTAAGCGTTTGGAAAGGTTCAACGAATCGTTTAAACAAGCACAAGTTAACGATTCCGAGCATCTCGGTGAGGACGGAGAGGGGAAGGAGAGGGCTTTGCACGGACGAGCAAGAGGGCTGGAAGCAAAAGTGGCGAGTGCTGCGGACATTGGACGGAGTCCAAACGGTTCTGCGGGCTATAAAGCACGGGGAAAGTCCTTGAGGTGTGTCCATTAAGCTTCGGGCAAACAAACCCGAAGAGCGTCAACGACCGGTACTTCGCCCGTAATATATTACGACGTGACTAACGCACGCTAAATCGCGGCCGCTTAAGCTGCGTCTATATACAGTTGTCAGATTGTATTTTATAAGTAAACAGGTCTGAGAGATTTATTTTGTGCTGGACACTGGCCGCTTCTTATCTTCGCCGTCATAAATTCAAAGCGCCGGGGACCTAATAAAATGTTTACATTGTTGACCTAACGCGAACTATCGCGAGCCGCTAATTAATTTAGCGTTGAAAAAGGTTGTAGTACCTTGAGGAGGACGATCCATCTTAAAATGGCCGGCTATTTGCATATGCCGTGTGTTTCCTCATTTTTTTAAGCGTATACTTTTAGCTACACATTAATTAACCACTGCATATTTCACTCGCGCACTTTGCAACTCGTAGCTCTGACCACTACCGGGTACGAGCGTCGACGAGGAATTCGATTGATCCAATGCAGTGCCTATACATGCTATACGTTCTATTAGCGTCAAATCCTGCCAAATCTCTAAAACTAACGAGATGTAGTGTACGCTATATATTCCGAAGCCCCTGGCTTCGGTTATATAAAGAAAATTTCGACGGGCTTCCATTGTTCCCTAATTAATCCATGCTAATCAATTACGTATACAATTTAGCATCTCATTAGTGTCGTATATACATTGTATGAAAGTAGCACAAAGTAATTGGCAAGTCAAATTTACGACCAGGAAGACGTTTTGCAATTCTTCAATATTCATGACTAGAAGAATATTTGTCCGTACTTTGTTAGAAGCAAATGCTTAATAAAGAAACATGACTATCCAAAAATTAATCGAGAACTCCTATAAACAAAAGACCATTTAAATTCTACCCATTAAATTCAATCGGTTTCTATGAAAACAATAGCGAAATCAACGTTTATCAGCTGTCAGCGGCGTTTCATTAATTATTCATCGCTACTACTGGCATAACTTGATTCGCGATAAAGAGGCGCTTTGCTCAAAACGTACGAAAGCTCCTCCTCCCTCCCTCCCACCGATACCATCCAGCGAAGGACAAATTTCGCGGTATCGTCGAGAATTTTTCCGATCACCCTTCGTCCCAGCAGCAGCAGCAGCAACAACGGAGAGAAGAAAAATTCACAAATCATAGCGGGGGTTTAAGTGGTACGACCCCACGATTTCCGATGCAATCCGCGTGCACAGTTGATGCATAAACAATGGGAAGACAGCCGACACTATTGCTTCGCATGATCGCACGAGGATTGGCAGAGGCGAGTAGTCCACGAGGAGGAGGAGGAGGAGGAGGAGGAGCGGAACAGCCGAAAGGTCGACGAAGATTGTCGGGGAGAGTCGCGAGGTCGTCGGGCACGAGGATTCCCTGAGAAAATTTATGTGAACTGTGCCAATCGTCGATAATCGTTCTCCGATCGGCGATAATCGCGTATATATCTGCTTTCGGCGACCCTCGTAAATTATACCGGGTCGAGAGTTCGCGGCCAACGCTTGTATTTCCGCGTGTGTAAAGTACCGCACCACGTACGCACTACTCATGCACGCACGCATGTACGCACGCCGCTGCTCTTCGTGTATGCGAGCACGAGCAATTCTCGTTCGTGACGCGTTAGTTGCGCGAACTAGCAGCGTTACCTCTTCCGGTAACGCCGCGATTTACATCAGCGTTTCGACGATTCACCCTCCTCCGTCTCTCCCGGCGTTTGATCAACGTCCGATATACAATAATTATGACGATTCGTCGTCGTCGTCGTCGTCGTCGTCGTTGTTCGCAATTCGATTCTCTACCCGATCGAACAACGCGAACTGACGTTTATTCGGCAGAAGCTTTTTATCGACGTTCCGTCGATTGCTTTAACGAATTCTCCTCTTGCCGCCGAGGTTATAAGTGGCTCGGCAGAATTTCCGCGGGTCGAACGCTAAATTTATCGGCATCTTCATTGGCCAGGATCCTGCACCACCCCCTCCCTGCATTTTCCTTCCACAATCGCTGAGAAATAAGCGAGTGCGCCGGTCAGGCTCTGGTCCGCTCTGGCTTTGATCTTAGGCTTGACCGAGAGATCCGTCGTCCATTGACAACTTGGACTTGTCGAAGCAATGGTGAGAGCTCATTGACCGAACGTCCGTTCAGTGGGTTTCGCGCCAATTTTCATTTTAAGGACGCGCGCGCTCGATTCCACTTGGAAACGAAACTGAGACGCGGCGCGACCGGATGGAGAGAGAGAGAGGCGGACATTCCGTCGGGGCAGCGGACGATTTCGTCAGGGTGCCGAGGATGGATAAATAAATCATGCGGCTCTACGAGCGATTAATGCAAACTCAACATTCTCCGAGACCCAGAAGTGGGGGAGGGACCCTCTGCCACCAAGGTGCTTCATTGAAAAATAGCGTGGTTCGGCAGTATGAGAAAACCGGATGTCGGTCGCTATCTCTTCAGCGATCGCGTGTGCTCGATCGAGTTAAAGAATTCGATAGTCGCGCTCTGGTCAGGCACAAAACAGGTATTTGTAATCGGCCATCCTTCATCCGGTCGCTCAAGACTATTCGCACACCTGATATCGATCGTCCGACGTTCCTGACAATCGGATATTACACCCACGCGCGTGCTTGCCCCTCGCGCGCGTGTCATAAGCGCACGTTGCGCATAATCACTTACATCGGCGTAGCTACCAAATCCAGAGCCGGAGGAAGCCTCCCTCCTCCTCAACCTTCCAGACGATCGGGAGTTTTCATCCGATTTCCAATTTCCGGTTGCTCGAAGACGCGTCGAGACACTTATGACGTGCCACTCGTGTAATTTGCCAGCAGCAGCGGTACAACCAGTACAACCACCACCACCACCACCACCACCACCATCACGAGCCCCCTGAATACGCTCGGATCCATTCTCCGAACTCGACGACAGTGTCGGATGAGCATGTGTCAAGTGGTGGCAATCACACGCTACACCCACACGCGTGTTCCCAGGATGCGGATACCCAAGTGTGGGTGTATACCCACGAGACGCTGCTGGGGTCACAGTACACGCGTGTACACTTGCTCGCGCAAACACAAATCGGAGCACGGATATTGCATCCGTAACCTCCGTGTCTATAGCCCGGCGATTAGGCTTGACAGATGAGAGAGGAGCGAATATAATAGGGGCTTTCATCCTCTTTTTAAGTTTCGGCAAAATTAATGAGTCTTCTTCGAGCTGCTATCTCGATCGGCCATTAAAATTTTATGCACCGTAGGTTCGGGGTAACCCGAAAACCCGTTCCTCCGTCATGGTAATCTTAGGAAATAGACAACTGTGCTGGCTGCTAAATAGCGCGTTTCGTGATAAGAGGAAAAAAAGGGAGGACAGGGAGATTCCACCACCTCCCTTCCGTAGAAGTGATCTTGGTAGTTCTGGTTTTCGCATCTGGTTAGTGTCACCAAGATTCTCGCGGTCAACTTATCGATGTTTATGTTAAAGCAACGCATTTAACAGCCCTGACAGTTTATCTTCCCGATAAATAACGTTGGAGGGTTCAGCCAGTCGTTCGTGTTCTCCTTGGCCGGAACGAGAGGTGGTGGCTCCTCGCGTCATTATTGTTCGCAAGCGATCCCGAAGGACTCCAACGGGACCACTCGCTTCGGCAGCTATCTTGATAGGAGTCTCCTCCCTCGACCCAAGATTCTCTCACTTTCCCTTCGCGTCTCCTTCCAATCTGGAAAACGGCCCTTCGATTCTGTGCGAGCCTCCTCCTCCTCCTCCTCCTCCTCCTACTCCATCTCCTCCCGCGTTGGGACGAGAGACGCTTTATCTACTCGAGTGACGACGTTACCGCGATCCAAAATCCTACGGTAGCGAAGTACCGTAGGTGTCTCGTGACATCCCATGATCGACTGCTAAAAATCTTAACTATTTTAAGTGCGCGCCTCGCAGCAGAGCATTTGATCCTCGCTATTGGGCCAAGTGCCAATTTTACGACGCGAAATCATAAATATCGCTGCTCCTGCTCCTATTAAATGCTAGGAGCGATTCGCCGCCGACTCGCTCCGAATGTTGAAACAACAGCGATATTTCAGCATTCTCGAGATGCAAATACGCGGGTGGAATCCTGCGAGTAGGAGGGCCAGAAGGAAAGACGTACCCCGACACAGTTCCAGTTAAGAATCGTCCAATTTTCAAGACTCCGGTTTATTTCATCGATAATACCTGACCTGACACATTTCCCGCCTGAATTTGAAAGGTAAAGCGTTTTATCCAAATGAAACGATAGGAGAGATCGGAAATAGATCGGCGAACCTATGATGATCTGTGATGAGACGAGGGTAATGTTTTGGCTGAGTGAAGCGCAGCAGTCCAGATAACCCTAGATAATTTCGCGCTTATAGATAGATACCTATACGTGCCGGTGCCTCCGAGTATATTTTAGGATACGTCGCACGACGGTTGCAAGAAATGCGGGAGCTATTCGTTTGACGGTGAAACATAAATTTCTGGCGTCCTAAGATTTTCTCGCCTTGTCACCTTTGTCATTTGTTGCTTATAAATACCAGTCGGTACTCGGCTTCTTCCCAGTTTAGCAGCGCTTCCTAAACATCTTTCGTGCCAACTTAAGTGACTCGTCTCTCTCTCTCTCTCTCTCTACGAGCAACGATTTTTTTCGGGATCCAGCGGCAAATTCGCGCGCGGATCGCGCGAACGACACTACCGGCAAAGGTGTTCCCAAAGCTTCGTCCCGGGAGAATCATCCCGAGTGATCTCGCGATTTTATTTCTGGAGAGTCTCGCGGGAAGATTTTAATGGTACCTTTCGACGTGTTGACATTGACGTTAACGTCGGGTGACTACTGGCGAGAGAACGGAGGACGCAAACGATGGCGAAACGGAGAGGAATCACGTGGGCTCTTCTCCGCGTACGTACATTAATTCTTCTTTTCCTGAGAGAAAGATAGGAAGTGGCGTGTCGTATTCCAAGTTCCTCCAGCTTGGCCGCGCGTGCATGTCACCGGCACGCCTTTCTCCTCGTGAACCTCGCAACGAGAGAGGGCCCCCGGGCGCTGACAAATGCATAACACGCACTCACGAATCTTGCCGTTTTTTCTCACTTTTATGACCCGGCCCTCGAAAATATGGCCATCAGGACCTGGCAAAAGAAAGACGAGAGCGCCTCCTCGAGACCCGTAAATATAATCGGAGTGGCCGGTCCCGCTTCGAAAAGTCACGTTGTTATAAAACTCGCGTCGATAATCCTCTTTAACTAGCAGATATCTCGAGTGTTTTCACACAGAGAAACTTCCACCTCGGAGCGCATTCGACTTCTCAGCTCCTAGACGAAGAAGTTTGTTTGTTTGCTTGTTTGCCGTCACGGGTCCACTTTCGGCTCGTTTTCATTCTCGTGCCCACGGAGCGCGGAGATCCTTTCTGTGAAAAATCAAAGAGAAATTCTTTACGATCCACTCACCCCCTCTCTCTCCTCCTCTATCCTAATTGACATTAAATGCACGTCCATCTCCATGCTCTCTCTCCCACTCTCTCTCTCTCTCCTCTCTCGGCGGAGTAGCGACGAGTGGTGCAGGAGTAAGGGCACGCCGAATCTCTGTTTCCTGTTATTGAAAGCTTTCCAGAAGAACAGTCGATGGTCGGCAGGGGTTCGGGACCCCCAGAGTTGTTTTTTCTGGAAAACTCGAGAAACACGTGTACTCGTAGCTGGAGTTTATTGTTTCATCGAGCCTATAACAGTGTTTTCGGACGAAAGTCTCTTTTCCTCGAGATAAATCTCTCGAGCCGGTAACGATAGATTTGTAGCGGTTTAAGAAAGCCAGAATTATCATGAAACGACATTTGTTCCCAGAGGTGTACTCGGGCAAGGGTGTGGGATCTCTCGTCTCCTCTCGTGTTTCTCCTTCATTGAAAAATCCGACATTCGAGAAAGGAAATGCGATATTTTTGTTTCGCGGCTAGGAGAGCACGCGGTTCGTTCGTTCATAAAGTTGATAAAAGTTCTAGTTCCAGTCGAGTAGGGTTTAAGGGATGGCGAATCAACAGAGGAGCAAAGGGGGCCCTGACTAGTATGCTTTACACGTACGTGCGATGTTCCCAGTTTTATCAGCCAACACTTGACTCGAGTTTAAATCCGACGGTTTTTGCTTGAACAGTACGAAACGGACGAACTCGGTTCGCCCCACGCAAATAACATCCTTCCACAGATCCCGAGACAACAGCCTACGGATTTTTCGAGAGACTCTGCCGCTCTCGCTGGGATCTACGTGTGACCGTCTGTTTGTAGACGGATTCAGCTATTTGCACATTGGCCTCGTCTTTATCTCTCTTCTCTTCGTCTCGGATGCGTCTCGTTTCGTTTCGTTTCGTTTCGTTTCGTTTCGTTTCGTTTCGTTTCGTCTCGTCTCGTCTCGTTTCCAGGCAAACAGACGTTCCGAATCGAAGAGCATTTGGCAGCGTCGTGACTCATTTTCCGAAAACTGCACGAGAGAGACCGATCGTGAGTCAGGGGGGATTTTGCCTAACGAAGGTAATCTTCCTCGAGGCAGCTGCCGCGACTGTCAAATTGAATTTCAATTTGAGGATGCGCCTCCCTCTCTCTCTCTCTCTCTCTCTCTCTCTCCGTGTGCGGTACGCGAAATATCAGGTGGAATCTACCCGGTGACGTTGGCCGATAAATCAAAGTTGGGTCAGCCAGCCGGCGGCCTCGCGACCGGCGATACAGAAATACAAAGCGCGCGCATTCTGATTCAGACTGGCCGTAATCGCCGAGAACAAACTTACGCGCGGTAGATGGAGGAAACGTACGTGACTCGTACAGGACGATTCAAAGAAATCGATGCTTGCACAGCCGATAAAGTACATATATCATTCCGCGCCGAGACTATTTCTGGAGAGCACCGCTCAAAGTCATCGAAGCACGAAACGTTTCGAAACGTTTCTTAAAACGCTTCTCCGTCCTGCTCCGCTCCTAATACTCTTATAACTTATTCCCGAGAGCACGTTCCTCCATTATTTTAGCAAGGATCATTTATCGAGAAGAATCAAGCCGCGGCTTATCGTGGATTTTCCGATTTGCTTCTCCGGGAGAGCCTTGACACGGTTCGCTTGATTTTCATAATTATGCGCAATGCGCGGAACGTTAGTCGAGCGCACAGGTACAATGGGAGGAATGTTTACGAAGCGGAAGTTGAAATCTTCGCTCCTGACAAAACCCCTGGCTGGCTACAGACAAATTTCATGCTGGAACGAGCCCGGCTGAGTGTCTCCAGTTTGCGAATGTCTGGCGGCTATCTCTTGGCTATCGGAGGGTCATCGGCTAGGTGCTTGCATGTATATATATCTCCGGCTATATATCGAGTGGCTTTACGAGAGAGAAAAGAGGAAGGAAAAAGGGGAGAGGGGAGAAAAGCGAGGTAGGGGAGAAACTGGCAAAAGAGCTGGTTCTTCGAGGAATGACGAGTGAGAGAGAGAGAGAGAGAGAGAGAGAGAGAGAGAGAGAGAGAGAAAAGGAGAGTTAGGAAGAGAGCCGAAAGAAGGAAGTGGCGAGAGAGAAGTGGCCGGGAGAAACGTAAGGACACCAAAGGTGGAAGCCAAAGGAGAGGCAGAGGAAAGGGAGAGAGAGAGAGAGAGGATGAGACCACGCTGGGCTACAAGCTGTCGGTCGACGATAGCATCGCCTATCGACCCCTAGGATCGCCCGAAGAGGTTTTCCATGTTCTTCTTCGTTATACGATCTTGTACGAGGAGCTCTCGTACGAGGGTGTGCAGGTAACAAACACCCCCAATTATGTCATCCTGAATTAGTAGTGGTCCAACTATTTCGAGCCTAACGAACTGTTCTCGTCCCTATCGCGCCGGTCCTGCTTGCCCGCTTGCCAGCGTGTCCGCCAGTCTCGCCGCAAGACGATTTTTCATTCTTCGAAGAAACAGCATCCATCCAACACGGTAGCTGATTCTTCAAATCAATTTTCATCTCCCACGAGGCGTCTCCGCTTCCGTCTCCGTTTCACCAAAGACGGTCTCCTCTACTTAACGGTGGGACATGTTCTCTTCCGTAAAAGCCAAAGGTAGCTTTTGTCGGAACGATGCGCGAGATCCTTTAACTCTTTCCCCGGAAACGATTTGTCCCGACGATTCTACACCTCCGAGGATCGGTGTCTGTTACCTTATCATCATTACTCTCCTCGCTTGGCAATAATTTCGCCAAAGAGAGACTTTGGAATTCGTAGATGCGCGCGGAGACGAAAAATTGGCACGGCACGGTTTTTGTTTCGTCTTCCGCCGGTTGGTTGGTTGTTTGGTTGGTTGCTCGGTTGGCGCGTATCTCAAACGTTTCCGTGGGAGTATCGTCATACATATTCATCGACTCCAATACCGAAACTGTTAGCATGTGAAAGAACGAAACCAACCGAGTAAGTTGTCATTGTAGCGACTTTGGGAAAGCCGAGACGACAGCTCTTTAGACGCGGTGTGCCAGAAAACATGACTTTTCCCTTTCATGCAGACGACACCATCTCGGCCCTCGGTACGACTCGGGAATATAAGTCTAGTAGAAAACCACTCTCCCAATTTGTTAGTCGCCAGCGGCGGAGGCTTTTTCAAGTACCCTGACTGGCCTGCATATTTTACCGAAATGTAGCCGAATGACGAATATCGTATACATCGTCGTCGTGCGCCGTGGAGAAAACTAAAAGGTTTTACCTGCGGGGGGTGAACCCAAACCAGGGTAATGGTGGTGGTGGTGGTGGTGGTGGCCCTTCTAAAGTTGTGCAATCGGTCTGCCGCTGGTTCGCAGCGGTCAGTCAGTTCCCTTTCCCGACCTGCTCTTCTAGCCAGACGATGACGACGACGACGACGACGACGACTCTTTCCCTGCTCTACACGATCCTCTTCTCCGCTGTTGCTATTCTCCTATCTGATTTTCTCTTGGTAGATTTGTCGTCGGCTCTGTTGTTGACTTGTTGAATTAATCATCCCCGTGCATTGTAAATTCATTCCAGGGTAAGAACTGGACTCTCCGACGCTACGTGACAAATTCCTGGTAGATTTTCCGCGACGAAATTGCCTCGCTCTGCTATCCAACAGTCTCAATTTTTCTCTTAAACGCATCGTTCTCTGTTCGGAGAAAGGAGGAGGAGGAGGAGAAGGAGGAGGAGGAGGAGGTTCTTCCACGTGAAAAATTCTTCCGTATCTTGGAAGAAACGAGTGTCTCGTCGGTTTTGACGTGGTCGAAGTAGTCAAAAGGTGGAGGAGAGTAGGAGCGCCAGTTCGGCCGATAGACTCTCGGAGCAGTGCTGCCATCCAGAAACGACGAGGAGGGTGTACGTTCCCGCCGTTACATCTGTAAAAAGTCTCGGGGGTCCCCGCCTACACGAGCCTATACAGGAACATCTATCGCAAGACAATGCGACGCTCGGCTGTAGGTACACGCGCGCCGAGAAAACCTCGGGACCAGCTTACGGAAGGATAATCTTAAGTGCGCTGCTTTACAAGATAAGAAATTAAATACGAATACCCCTCGGTAATCACGGGGCAAGCATTGCCGGATAAGATAAACCTCGCGTACTTACATAGCAGAGCGGACCCTGCATTTGTTCAAATTAAATGTCGCGATTTGACCAACATTCTCGAGCAGCGGTACAGCGGCAGCGGCAGCAAAAATAAGAGAACAATCGTCGGATGGAAAGTATCGCCTGGAACACGAGGGGCGATTTCAGATGAAACATTGGGGCATTGATGAACATGAAATTAAATTCTATAGAAAGACGCAGTCATTTGAGGGTTTAACGATCGCACAGTGCGGAGGTTGTTGTAAACAAATCGTAAAAAAGAGCGGAAAGGTTGGCTTTCGTTGGACTCGCATCAATGTCTCGCTATTCAAGCCTCGTAATAGGCACTCAGCTTGGTAGAGAGCTTATAAAACCACTCTTCGTTTCAGTGACGACTCCTTTTTAACGCACCCCGTGATCGTTACAGCCGTAAAAGTCGAATCGTTTTGAGAATGAGAATTTCACCTTCAGGACTAGCGCTTAAAGCGCATTACGCAATCGCGGGCTGTCGGCTGAAATAAGTTCATCACAAAGGGACAGTCGTTTCGCGCAATACTAAGGGAAATAACATTCGCTTAAAGCACTGGTAGCATTACCTAACTTTATGTTGGAGACTTTGTAATGCCGCTTTGAATTATGCTGAAATTCACAGCACTGTGTTTGCTGAATAATTCCACTGTTATGAATGTTCTAGTTTTCACCGGAGAGATATATGTAATACCAGGTATTATGCAACGAAACGATTCCCCATATCTATGAGTTTTCTCGCGGGGGTTTTTGCGCTCGCGAGCGAAGCGACGCGCGAAAAACGAGGCGATCGCTCGAAAATCTCCTTTTTCACGGGCGCGCTAACGCGCTGGGAAAAAGGAATAGTTTAGCCTGATTGGCCGGGAATAAAATCACACGAGTGGAGTGCACGCGTGACCAAAGTATCTTATCCAGGGCTCTGCCTTCGCTAAGCAAATATCAATAAAGCTCAGCTTACGCGCTCGTAATGAAAGTTAAATAACGGTAGTAAGTGTACGGTCGTCTCGCGTACGGAGCCAGTCGCCGTGGTGAATCAATGTTTCATGGGTATCCGTGCTGCGAGACGCTTTCCTGGGATTAATTACCGTCACTTTCGGTCCGCCGGTTATTCCACCAAACGTCCGTCGTGTATTTTAAGCACGTCGGTCTTTAGTCAAGTACCCCGCCGCGTGGCAAATTTTATTTGGAGTTTTGCAAGTCTAATTATGGAACATATCGTCGACTTGATTCGATATTCTCGGCCAAATATAAACCGCGAACTCCAATATAAGACAATCGTGAAAAATGAAGCTGGAAGAGATGGTAAGGGGGGGAGGGGGAGGAGGAGGAGGAGGAGGAAAAATCACTCGAGAGTTTCAAGCTGACGTACGCGATCTTTCGCGCGACACAATCATGCATGACCGACGACCGCGGTACGAACATTCTCCGAACTTTACAAGGATTGTCTGGATGTGTGGGCAGATGTCCATTGTGGCGACGACCACATGGAACATTGTCGATAAATAGCTTTGGGAGAGGGAGCAGCGCTTATTCGTTGCGCAACGAGAAAACTACATATTGTTAGCTGAAACATCGGGGTAGTTACCACCGTGACCATGCTTCCTATTATATAGGTGCGCACCTGTGTATATTTAGCTACATTCCCTATTGCAGTGCTCGCGTTTTGTATTGGAATAATGGAGGAAGATGCGAATGGCTACCACACACCACTTTGAGGAACGCGCATTACGCGAGGTACGTTCAAATGAATCAGAAAGGATCGTTCGCGCCGACGGAGGGTTTACCGATTTCTCCCAATATCTTAAGGGAGCTTTGCGTAGAGAAGCGTACAAGTACGCGTTTCTCATAAGAATCTTAAGGAGAGGAAGACGGTATTGGAGAAACGTCAGCCTAGTGCCTAGATTATCTCGTAAAATACGCTTGACAGGTTTAATCTTAGTTATTACCGGAAGCAGCGCCGAACCGGACGGTCAATGTTCGAAAGGACCCAGCATCGAGTTTATAGGTACACATACGGGATGTTAGGGTGTGGGAGGGTGTGTGGGTAAACACGCATTCGTTACGTGACTAGTCTTTAACGCAAGAGTCCTTTAAGACGAGGTAAGGAGGAGTCAACGTTAGAGCTGATTCGAAATAAATCGAGGAGTTCTTTTCCGGTCCTTTTTAAGCCTATTATGAGGATCTCCCTCTCTCTCTCTCTCTCTCTCTCTCTCTCTCTCTCTCTCTCTGCTTCTCATTCAACGTACCTGGCGCGAGTCGCGAGCATCCATAATCCTCGTGCGTGTGTATTTACAAGCTACGAAGGGAGCGTACATAATAGGGACTATGCGTGCTGGCCCACCAGGGATGCGTAGAATTTTTTCTTATTTCTCCTCCCCCCACCCCCGTCTTCTTTCATCGTCGACCTACGAGAAGGACGTGGCAGCAGCATTCGCGCGAGGGAGTAGGGGGGGGGGGGTGAGTGGCACAAGAGGGAAAGCATCAGAGGCCCACGTTCCGGGAACGAGGACTCTTTCTTCATTCAAGTTTTAGGATGTGACTTCTGCGTGGCAGACTTAGAAGCTACCTGTTCTCCGGCCCGAGGCTCCTTTCTCTGGACTGCTGTAGAAACCAGAGATCCGACGATCATCAGTCATTCGGGATCACTTTTCTCGTGCTCTCGCGCTTTGAGAACTGGAAACCCTGTGGGACCCAAAAGGCTCCCATTATTCGTCATTACACGGTCACTCGTGAAAACACGCTTTAACTACCACCCCCGCGTACAACGACCTGCTCGAATCATTCAAAGCGCAGCCTTACAGATCTTTCGGGGAACTCATCCCATTAAATGCTATTCGACGCTAGTTTGCGGTAAACCCGTGTATCAATATTTGGAGAGGATTCTCTTTCTCTCTCTCTCTCTCTCCCTCATGGAATATTTTCTAATCCCGGAAAACGTATTTTATATTTTTACGCAGATTCGCGTGAGACACGGTTTCTCACGATCACGAAATTTGACAAGCTCCATCGTTAATTCCACATCCGAAATTCTCGCAAGCAAGCGATTAGCAGAGCGAGATTCCACGTGGGATGATATCTCGCAATTTCTCCAATTACCGGATTGCTGCTTATATACTGTCAGATAAATAATTATCTCGGTACGAATATAAGCAAGTTTCATTTGATTATCGAACGTCGATATTTCTAATTTAGGCTCCGCGTGCCCACTACTGCCTCATCTGCCACATTAGACCGAGGAGTAATGACCGTCAGGAGATCCCCGAGTATAATTGAAACAAGCCAGGGTTCGCCTAGTCGCAACGAGAATAAGTTTGGTATTGTCGAAAGTCAATGCCCAGTCTAATCACAACTCTGCGCGGAGGGCACGCGCCAACCTGATGGGTTCATTAGGTGTCGCAACGCCATCCGCATTTTGATCTGACTTTTGCGCCAGTAACGATTCCTCTCGTTCATCGCTATCCTTGCGGGATTGCTTCCAACTTGTACGCGACCGGATTGCTTATCACGCCAACCCCGACACTCGAGAATTCCGCTAAAACGAAGAAACGATAGTTTAGACAAGAAGGGACGATATATTTTCTCGAGGAGTCTGCCTCGAAAAAATACTTTACCGCGAAAGAGGTAAGAACTGTCACGGTGGAAAGGAGAAGATTTCCCAGGGAAAAATAGATTGCTCCGCGCGTGCGTGCTGTTTCCGAACAGAGCACTTTTTATAAATTAACGAGCATCGCGCTTTTCCTTTTCAATTTATTTGATTGGGTCTTAGTGGGAAGGCAGTGGCAGCGCAGCTTTGAAGGCAACAGCGTCTCTTCCTCGGCTCTTAATTGGGAAAGTCATTAAAAAGCTTCTCTCGCTCTCCCCTCTGCCTCTCTCATCCCTTAAATTCCTTAATGAATTGGGCCTAACTGCGTTTATGCCTCTTTGCCTGCTGAGTTCCTTTGAAGGAAAGCAGATCCCCCTGGTTCGACGTTTAATTTTTTCTCTTTCACGGCCCGTCGTCTTTTCACAACGTCCGGGAAATTATCGAATTTCTTCGGAATTCCATAAATCGTGATAAATCGTGCGTATTCCATCGATCGTTGGATATTTAACGAGAGACTCGAATAATTTAAGAATAAACGAAACAAAATCAGAGAGAGAGTTTTTCGCAAAGTTTATTGATAAATCTCGGCGCAGCGACGGGACTCATCAATCAGCGTACACGTCCGAATAAATTCAACGCGATTCCCCAACGATTTTCACGATGATCGTGCCGTATTGGACAGAGAAGCGGAAAGAAACAAAGAGCATCGAAAAAACAAAGGTGTGCACACATTCGGTGGTGCCGAAAATCGGTTGGATCGCCGGGGCGAATGGTCGCTGGTTCAGGAATGGGAGGTGGAGGTAGAGGTAGAGTGGTAGGGTGAGGGGTAGGGGGAGGGATAGGAAGGGGCAGGACTGGCCGAACGAACGGACGGAATAAATAATTCGTTCGCATGCACGACGGGATAGAGAGGCGTCCTGACGGCTACGCCTCGGCGTACACACAGTCGTAATTTGCGTCTGTGTACGTACGTATGTAGGTACGCGTATAGCGATTTCATTGCCGGCACAGAGTGGCGTTTGACCGACGTGTGATATGCAGCATCCGTGATGGAGGCGCCGGGGCCAGGTAGTGGTGACGAAGGTAACGTGTGACGCCACCCAACATTGTCCCCCAACCACCCACAACCCCCACACACGGTCGACCGATCACCCCACGCTCCAGAGAGCAAACTCTCTTCTCTCTCTCTCTCTCTCTCTCTCTCTATCTCTCTCTCGGCGTTGCAGTAACCCTTTCAAACGGCCGATGCAATATTCAGCGACTCTCGGCAGTCACCGTGGGGCGGGGGTGACCGGGGGTGATCAGGGGCAGAGGGGAATGTTGGCCTACCGAAAAAAACCCCACGTGGCCGAAGCCTCCGACCGTCAAATTGGCGCCGCTGTCCATCAACCGATGCACAAGCAATCGCGTCTCTCCCTCCCCCGCTTTTTCTCCATCTATATCTCTATGCTATTTCTCTTTTGCGCACTCTCCTCGCTCTTCTCTTTCTCTCTCTTTTTCTCTCTATGTCAACCTCGGTCATTGGTTGCGACTGAGCGCTGACGAGCTGCGAGCTCTCTCAGTAGGTGGTGGTTCGTACTGAGCAAGTACCAGAGGTGTAAAATCTTCTTCTTCTTCTTCTTCTTCTGTTCTTTTCTTCGTCCGCTCTCGGTACCTCTTCCTATTCTTTCGCTTGTAAGGTATTCCGAGCGCATTCTTCTTACCCTGGAAAAAAGTCCGGAAGGATAACTTGTTTCGCTTCGAAAAATAATCAGGAATTTTCTACAATTCCTTTCCAACTCTTTTTTTTCAACGGTCCATTTTAGGGATACTAATAAATTACACCGAGACAAGTGAGAGCGAATACTGATAAAATCTTGGGAGTTGCATCCTTGTGTTTTAGTAAGCATTTGGACTAGAATGTTTAGAAGAAGAATCGGTCCCAACGGCAACGTATATCTGAGGCGACAATAACGTGGGGTAACGTGGTTAGTTCGCTGGCTTACGAGCTGGTCGAGCAAGGGTGCACATGGAAGACGAAACCGCGAGATTCTGGGAAGAAAAGAAAGGAAAGAAGAGAAAAAGAAAGAGAGAGAGAGAGAGAGAGAGAGAGAGAGAGAGAGAGAAAACGGAGAAAACGGAAACTAAGGAAAATGATAAAGAAAAGCGTACGCAGTTGGCTAGTGAAAGCTAAGTAAGACTCCCGCGTGTATATTACCTCTCGGAAACAAGAGAAGAGAAAACTAGAGAGGAAAAGGAATCGAAAGTGAAGGAGCGAGCGAGAAGAGAGCAAAAGAGGGAAAAGAAGGAAAAAAGAGGGAGAATAACAACAGATTAGAAAAGGATGGCTCAGAGAGCATAAAAGACTCGACACTCCGTTATAATAAAGTCCACCCTAGGAAGCCTTCCGTCCGTTTCGCGCGGCAGTTCCTGCCCTTTTTCACCCCCTCAGCCACCGCACCACGATGGCAGCGACGGCGACGGTGGCAGCGGCAGCAGCAGCAGCAGCAGCAGCAGTAGCAGCAGCAGTAGCAGCAGCATTACGCCATCCAACTTACTTTGTTCCTCAACTTTATTAATTTTTCCCTCGGTCTTGGGGGAACAGCTACCCTCTCTCGTCCCGCGTGTCTCCGACTCCACGGTATATCGAGAACCTCGCCAGCGGGTTAGACGAGAGAAAAGAGGGTGGTGGTGATGGTGGTGGTGGTGGTGGTAGTGGTGGTGGTGGTGGTGGAGCGAGAACGAGAGACTTCCTTGTGACGGGAAATTTAAAAATCTGTCTACGCGTTGTCGAACCACCCGAGGAAACTTTATTATTAGCACCCCCTCCAAGAAAGGGTAGCGACGACGAGGACGACGAATACGAAGACGAAGACGACGACAAGGACGACGGCGACGGCGGTTCGACGAACTACACCGCGAACGAAGATATTGCCTTTATAAACTCATTTGCAGCCGCGGCCTGACGTCGATCGACAAAGTTTTGTCCGCTTCCGCGAGCAAGCGGAAGGAGAAAGGTGGACAGGACTTTTACTCGCTGATAACGTAGCGGCGGTGATTGATGCGCAACCCTGGCTAAAGACTCGGCGACGCCGAATAATTAGAGGGTGGCTCTTCGACACTTTGCCGGAGGTGTTGGCTTTTTTTTTACAGAAACGACTCCACCCACCCCTCGGCTTCTGATACGGCCCGGATTTTCCGAGTTTTCAGGAAGTCGGACGCACAAGGAAGAGCCATGATGAATGTTGATCGTCTAAATTGCCGTTAATGAAAAGAAGAATTACGAGGTGTAATGAATGGATATTCCCTTCGTTTGTTGCAAAGAGACCCCATTATCAAATATACGCATAATGCGACACGTCGACTCTCGGTACGCGAATCGCGCGACTAAAATTGAAGTAGCCGCTCCTAAATCCTGAATATTAATAATTTTCGATCCGATGGAAAATGCACCGGTGCCCGCGATGGAACAGTTGCCATAAACGCGCTACGAGATGGACAGACACACGCACAGACACACAGATGCGATGGCGATACATGTCAATATTTGCGTTGGAAGGGTCGAATTTTCAAACGGAAAAAATCGATCAAATATTCCGCACGGAGTTCGATCGCGGCGTGAAAGCTGATCGAAAATCCAATTGTGACGACACCCGTGAACCGATTAGCGGTGCCCGCACTTCCACGAGTTTCTGCAACATAAATATTTACGACTCATTCACGAAGCTAATATAAATGCGATTTGGGCGTTTGCTCTTTTTAGTGCATGGTCTAATCCGATTAGGACCGAGGCACACAATACTCGTGCGGCACAGCTCGCATTGTACGAGCGATGCTGGGTAAGGGCCACTACCACCGTACCACTACCATCACTGCCATCGCCACCACCTTACCGCGCTACGACGGAAAGGGGTCGTGTCCCCCGTGTTCCACGGTGCATCCAGAACCAGCACAGCACTATAACCCCCGACACTATTTCTGACCGGTGACGCGGATTTAGTCGCTTTACGACTGTTCTATACAACGGTATAAGTCTCTCCGCGTTGCTCTCCGGATGCTCCTTTCGTGGGACGCGATCAGGCCCACTCTCCTGCACACGGGGCCACGTCACCCGGGTATTGTTACCCCTGTCAGCTTAACTGCTAGGCCTCTTCGCGTGTTCCGATGTTTCCTTGCCACAGCGCGAGATACCCATTTGTACATGTTTCAAGACCGACGACAAGCGAATCGAAGTAAACGTCTTACACCTTGTCATACTTTCTTTGCTGCCGAGTAGCAGCAGCGAAACATTCCAGGAAAGCTGATAATCCTGGCCATTTTTGCTGGATATTTGTGGCCCCGAGTAATAATCGTATATCCATATAATCACACAACTGCCTACCGTAATCTCATTTAAACTGTTTGCAAATAACCCGCTTTGTGTCAGGACCAAAGTGAGAGAGACAGAGTTAGAGACGGAGCATTTGAGGAAGGGGAGGAACAATATACATTTAAGAACGTTGTAAAACTTAAGAATAATATAGCGAGAGCTAGCCTAGGGTGGGTGCGAACTTATTTGGAGGAAAAAGGGCTGGTATCTTAAAAAGGAATTCATAGTACTCTATTGCGTCTTGGATGAAGGGAAGGAGATAAAACACCGAGTAAAATGCAATAACATAAAACGTTTTGGCTTGTAATTTGTAAGCCGCGAAGAAAGAGAGAGAGAGAGAGTGAATCCTCGAAAAGCGAGCGTCGTTCTCATTACACAACTGTACGTTCTTCTCGCGGAGGCGACGGAGGAGACAGGGCCGTGTGTAAGCGACTCTCCACCCCATTGTCAGCCAAGCCTTTTCAGAGACGCATTTGTTATCCTTTGAATGAGGAGCAAGCTATTATTTATTCCATTCTTATTTTTTGTCAGGCACCCGTTGTGTAGTAAATGGATATAAGTCAGCGCGGGCGAGCAGTGGCTCTGTCATTTTTATCGCCTCTCCCTGAATTAAGAAGGTGGAGCCGCGACTTCCTCCCTCTCCTCTTCCTCCCTCTTTCGTAACGGCTCTTGCCAGGGCCCTTCTGCTCTTTTTCCGTCTCTCCCCCCTCCCCCTCCCCCTAGTCTCGCTTCCCATCTCGCGACAAGCGAGACAAGCGCAGAGACCAAATCGAGGCTGGAGCACCGCCATATTTCTGCCTTCCCGGGGTGGTAGGCCACTACTTTCCGCGTCATTGTACCGATTGTGACCAGAGCGAAACGAGTTAGGCGTTACTATTCCGGCGATTTATAGATCGACTCGCGCGGGAGAGGGAGGACGGCGCTTGTGAAACTCGAGACTCTCCTGGCCTATGATCGATCGATCTTCTCGTAGTCCCGACCTGCCTGCTCCAATTGGAATCTTTGTCTCGCGATAAATAGTTGAAAAGGCGAAGGTGGATCTGCAAGTTCTCACCGCACGGCCGGATGCTGTTATCCGCGTAGTCGAGGAAATTCGTTAGGTGCAAAGTGACTAGGAGTAACCAAGAAAATCCCTGAGATTAGACGGGGGTGAAGATGTCCAGGTAGTTTAACGTCTTACAGCGAACTCCACTTCGTAGCTTCAATAATGGAGCGCCGGCTCTCATACTTGGTCTCATGGACAACGTCCATGTAGGTGAGGGAAGGTGGTAACCCCGTGTCGAAACCATGTCGCAGACAACGCTGGCCAAGCGTAAGCTTCGTTTTTCCTGCAGGATTCCCTTAGTCCGGATTCTCTGTCGTGGCAACGTTACAGACAGGACCCGAGTCTCCGGAGCCTTGATATCGCTCAGGGATCCAATAACATATTTAACGAGGGGTGTTGAAGATCCGTGAAATCGGATTGACCAGCGTCCATATTGGACAATCTCCTATCCTCCCTATCCGAGGGCTCTTTTCTTCCACCAACGGTGGTCACACCCTCCTCCGCGTAGAGCCGCACACTCCTTTTTGCGATCGTTCGCTCGAAACGCTTGGCATATGGACTCGCGCCCTTCCACCAACACCACCACCACCTTCACCTCCTCTCCACGCTCTATGGAATATTCATTGCGGATTCCAGCGAAACTTGATTTCTTGAATTCGACCTTGCGTTTACTCGATAGAACGATGAAGAAGAAGAAGAAGGTAGTACGATAGACAGATAGAGGAAATGATCGAGAGCAAAGAGCTCGAGATTAACCAGAGTGCTAGTAACCATCTTCGTGCGGTTTCGAGAGCTCGCCAACCACGGCGACCGCAACGCAACTTCTTCTCCGCAGCGTTCGACGGAAAGAGTAGGAGTAACGAGAGAAGAAGAGTAGCAGGAGAAGCTGGTCGTAGTGGGGTAGAGAGGGTAGTCGAGAGAGGAATAGAGCCAGGGTATCTCCACGAGGATGATTTTACGTGCCTCGGCACAATGTGGGCCTACTACACGGTAGTCTGTGGCCGTGTCGGTAGGCGGTCTGAGGCAATCCTGTTGATTAAAAGGTGGGGAATCGACCCAAATAAACTCGCCATTAAACCAGATGAGTCTCCGCGCGATCGCACTTGAACCACGTCCCACGTACCACGTTTCCACGGATGTATCGTCGGTGTGTGCGGCATTTGGGCCTGTGTTCGCGCGTATATACGTGCCGCGCCACCCTCTTTTTCTCTGGTACCACCTTACCGAGGAGGGAGAGTCGGGTGGGGAGGCGCTTGCAGCGGGGAAGGGAGAATAAATTGATTTCGTTGACTCAACCAGCCGTAACGCCCCCTCAGCATGATATCAACCCTAAGCCTCGGTTATCTTTATTTAAGCTTTACGAGAGTCTACGCTGGCGAATCGAGGAAACTTCGTGAGAGTCTTCTCCCCTCTTCTCTCCTCTTTTCTTCTCTTCTCTCCTTTCCTTTCCTTTGCCTTTCCTTTCTCCCTCGCAACTGTTCCTTCCATCCGTGCCACCCCCCCCCCTCCCCCAGAAGCTTATAAACGCGAGAGTGTACGGAGGAAAAAAGCTTCGCGACGAAATTTTCTTCACGGTTGCTCCTGGAGAGAAAGTGGAAAAAGGGCTGAAATTTCTGTTTGCTTAGCCGCGAAAGTCGCTTAACCAACATCCTTAACGGATTACTCGGAATGGCCGCGCGGAAGGGAAACTTTGCCTCGGCTACCAGAGTGGATGAAGACTCGTCGAGGTGCGATGGTGGTGGTGGTGGATCGTCGTCATCTCGTCTCTCCTCTTGTTTTGTCTTGACATCGACCGCCGCCATGGAGAATCTATGGGAATATGACACTGGTACAGTCCCCACCTCCTGTAACAGCAGCCTACGTACCTGCAAGTAGCACGCATACCTGGTGCGATTAATTAAAGCGGTGTTCGGCTGTGTCAACGGGTTCCGTTGTTGAACGATCACGGCGCCGTTTAGCAACGGAGATCCTGGCGAAAGGGACGCGTCGCGAGAGGGTGAGATTGTATAAGCTACCAAACACTCGTCTACTAGATGTAATACCTGAATACACTCGTAGCAGGCGTGTACGCTAGCCTCCGATAGCCCATCGGCATACTTACACATGAACCCGGTAGAAATGCGCGCGCGCGCGCACGCTCACAAATACCCGAGTACCCGCGTACCCGAGTACCCGAGTGTACCCAACGAGTACCTAGCAACGAGCAGAGCGACGTCGACCATACCCACGCATTACATCGCGTCCCGTGTATATCCAGCAGTTTCGCATATCGACTCCACTCTCGCCCAGGGTTCATTAGCAAATGCCAGCGTGGAATTCTGCGGCCGATGCGATCGCGACTTGACATCCCGGGGCTTTTAGCGCGGGCTTTTCCTCTCGATATTAGCAAGCAGCCTCATTTCCAGCTCTCGAGTACATTCCGTACAATGACATCTCGATTCGTTTCAACGAGAGCCAATAGCTGCCCCGCGATCGAATATTTCAATTATTCAGGAATCCCGAGATAACGGCGGTCGGCACGACAGATATTTCATAAACGACGCGTTACGATAATTATCCAATGGCCAATGCTGTCCCGCTGGCTCTTGAACTTGATAGCCGATAAAGGATACCACCACCACCACCACCGCCGCCGCTGGGGGGTATCGATGCTGATAAATGGTTCTGCTGGCGAATTGAAAAGGACGAATGTGATAAATAGCCGCATCGTTTTACATTCGAAACGGAAAGCTTCCTTCGTATGCTTCGTCTCGGACACTTTGCGTTCCGCGCCTGGAACAAATGGCGCCGGAGCGTGTGCATGAATATAATGAAACGAGCGCGGCGAGTGCGGCGAGTGCTACGAGAGTAGTGAGGGGAAGAGAGGGAGAGAGAGAGCAACACGCATACACCGTCACGTAGCCGTACGACTACGATATTATAATAATGAAGCACGTCATTTCTCAGAGTGTCAACTGCACTGAATCGAAGGACCCGGGATGGGTGGGCATGTCCAGGGAAGAGCGATGCTGCGTCTAACATTCCCGAGGGTGTCGTGAGCCAGTAAAGGGGGTCTCGTAGCTTCATCAGCGGATATTAAAGGATTTGCATGAAGTATTATTATCGTTATTGCCGTCGTATACCCGATGGACGGGCCCGGCGGATGTCGAGTTAGCGATAATTTTATTCGACACTCGTCCGATGCGTCTAAATCTGTTTTCCGCTTTGTATCGCGGAAAGTGCACTTTCATGTTGCTACAATTAATTTTCGTTGGAATCGTTCAATGTTTCGGACGTGTTAATTTCTGTTTTAGTTTTGCGACACTTAACTTTCGTATAAACATACAATAAAGATTGACGTAACACGCACCGTTATTCTTCTCTCCGCTGCATAATAATGGGCCGCGCGCCATTTTCAACAATAATGCCCTTGCAGTTGGAATCCACCTGAAAAATTCAGCCGGCCGATTTGTTCGCCGAAATTAAGAATTTTCCTTCTCCATTTGTGTTACCTCGCTATTTATTCGGCGGCACAGTCGATCAAACAGCACGCTGGATGCGAATAATTAAAGGATGACTGTTGCCTGGCCCGTGGGTTAAAGCGGGATTAATGTTAGTTAGGAGAATGTAGTGGTAGCTCCACCGGTCGTCGGTGGGTGGTGGGAGCATGTTTTCTGCCCCGAAACTTTAATGTGATTCTATTAAACGTAATTGAGGCTTTAGCTCTGGCTAGTTAAGCCTAGTTTTCGATCAATGTTACTGACATTTTTCTCGGCTCTCGGTACGAGGCTCCACGTAAACGCAAGTCGGATGAATGACGTTAAATTATGTGGATAGCGTAGGATCCGAGGGAGGGGGTTGCTACGAATAGCAAGCCGCATCTGTGGCCTGCAGAGGGTGTAACTGTTATAGGGGACGATCGCGCCGGCTCGGAACTGCTTTTCTCCTTTCATCTCGCTTCCACCCCCGCAGCATCCCTTTCTTCGATCTCCCCTTCCCCCATCTGACCCTCCCTCCTTCCCTCCAACTTTCTCTCCCTCCATCACCGTCTACGTTTCTCTCTCTTCTCTTTTCCCCCTTTCTCTCTCCCTCTCTCTCTCTCTCTCTCTCTCTCCCTATACTTAGCTCTAACTTTATTGCGTGGCAATTTGCTTATTAACTCGCAGTTAGTCTCGGCTGTGCGTCGATTAATTAATAGACGCCGAGTCACCAGATGGAGACACGCCCAGTAAACCCACCCCCAAACACGGCGAGATTGTACGTGCTGCCCTTAAATATTCGTCGAGCCTTACCCCATCCCCCATTCTCCGTTCTCCTCCGTCCTGCGAGATTGCACGATTCAATTTTACCCCGCGGAAAGATTTCGCCCGCGTTAATTAACGAATTCATGAATTAACGAACCGATCAGCAATTCTGTGTTTATTCGGAGGTTCGTTCTTCTTCGGGAAGAATGCGAGAGAGCGTACAGAGGTTCGTTTTATCGCAGGCTACTTAGCGGGATTTAGAGGTACTTCCGAGCGGGTCCCCCCGTAGGCGATTTCCCCGGAGATTATTCTAGCGGTGGAGCGGTGCAAACACGGCGATCGTGAAAAGGCGCGATTAAGGTTCCCGTAACCGATTCAGCCGTCAATATTTGCCGGGGGTGCCGGGTCGACAGCTACCGCACACGTCTTCCATCATTACGCGTTCCCGGTGAAGACCTAAGGTCGTACAGCCGGCACACACACGGGCCAATATAGCACACCACCCTCCTCCCTTGTCTTCACCTGAGTCGTGCTCAGTCAACCGCCGGTGTACACGCACCCGTGTAGTTAATACCACTGGCTCTGCGTAAACGCGCCGCGTTGGCGTACCGCGTGCGAGCAAACATTTGAGCAGCTTCCTTAGCTGCTGTTCTCCAAAGCCAACTGGAGAACTCCCTCTCGATATTCCATGACTGTCTGTGTGTGTGTGCGCGCGCGCGAACCTTTGATCTTGCCATTTGAGTCCCGCCGACGTCCACTCGCCCGTTCCTCCGGCAATTAGCAACGGCCGCCAATCGCTAATGAAGGCCTTAGCCTCGATCCAAGGATCGAGGATAAATTATCCTCGAGACGCGCGCGTTATTGCACCACCACCACCACCACCCACACCCATCACACGTGGAAATTTTACGCGCGATTCTACAAGGCGCGCTGACAAAATCGACTCGTTGATCCTAAAAGTGAAGAAATTAACCAACCCTTTGCTACCTTTCTCTCCCTCTCTCGCGCGCGCGTATACAACTCTGTGTGTGTGTGTGCGTATACGCGCACGAATGTATGCACCAGACAAGAATTCATTCCGTGAAAACCACCCCCTTCCCCCTCCATGCCTCGGTGACCGATGCGACAACCCTGTGGACTTCTACTGTCCGTGGTGTGCGTGTGTGTGCGCGTGTGTATGTAAAGAAAGATCCGCGCGCGCGAAAATAGGAGGAAAGTATACGGCACAAGAGCCGAGGAGAAAAATCATATTGACCCCGAGCCATATACGCCTCGACCGACGGGTACGAATCAATAAAGATTTCCTATCGCGAGCGAGTTGGACGAGAGAATATTTCAAACATCCATGGAAGACCCTTCTTCCGACCTACCTACCCCCTTATTCCCTTCATACCGGGCCGCTTCATACTCTTTCCTCTCTCCTTCCACTTATTCGCACTTTTATTATCTCGGCACGAGAAACATTTTTTATCGACTGGTCTGGCACGGGCCTCCGACACGGGCTGTAAACTTTTCCTCCCTTTTACCCTACAAGGACTCCTTCTCTCCCCTCGCAATGTCCACGTCCCTTTTTTCACCGTCCGTTCCGTTCCGTTCCTATCATCGCACCCACCCAACTTGCGCCGTGCTCTGGAAATACCTAATGTTCTTCGGATATCAGCGTGTGCCATGTACGAAAGGTGAAACCTGACTCTCTCTCTCTCTCTCTCTCTCTCTCTCTCTTTCTCTTTCTCCTTCTCCCTGTCATTCCTCTTGTCACTCCGTTATTCCTACGTCAAAATCTCTCGAGAAACAAATGATTTGTGTATATAGCCTCATTTATACAGACCTTAGGGGTGGAAAGCTCGTTGAACGTATCGCGACGATAGATATCGTAACTAATGCATGCATCTCCAAACTTTAATCATCTCCACTTGCCAATCCATCTGGCTCGAGTATTTTTGTTGTAATTCTCCTATTTACAGTTGGAGCTAAGTGACGTTCGTTTAATAAGATAATTGACTCGCCTCACTCAATACGGTCTCAACTCACGAAGCTGGCCGATCGATACATATTTTCAGCGCTTGTTAGTTGTATCGTACCGCACTTTAATGATTTTGCGACACAAAAATATCTCGTTGGCATCGCGGAATAGAATACTGATAACAGAAATGGACTGGTCGTCTGCTAAGTGGACGATGAAACGATCGAACCTCATATCTGACTAAATGACGAAATGATGCAAGTAAAAGAGGTCAAAACGGATGTTGGATAATCGAGTACTTGGTGCTTATCAGCGCGGAATTTTATTGACTCGTCATTTTTTTATCAAGTTTAACGCGATCGTCAACCCAAGACAAGTATTGACGCACGCGTGTTTCATTATGATCGACGGAGGATTGATGCGAGGAAAATCCTTTAGCGTTATCTCCCTCCTCGATTCGAAAGCAAGGCGAGTCAAGAGGGAAGCAGGCAGGCAAAGCCCGCTGGTAGGTGTAATAATATTCGGCCATTTATTTTATCACGTGGATCTTGTACAGCCGAGGACAGATATGAAGTTCCTCGTTCCACATCCCATATATTTTATGCATTTTTCACATATTTGCTTCGAGCAGTATTTATCGGTTTGCTCATGGACGATTTGTCTCAAGTGCATGCACGAGTGGGGGTAAGGACAAACAAGGCGGCGTCGATGGCGACGATGGCGATGGCGACGACGACGACGACGACGACGTCGACGAGTGGTCATCAGCCGATAATTGAATGCTCTCGGTGTTCGAAGATACGGGGGGTTCGTATCCGAGGATTAGAGTGTTAGGCTCGGTCTAGTCACGGGAAGATGCGAGCCAGGCGAGGAGAGTAGCTCGATAGTGCGAGTTAAGGGATGATGCTGGACCACGGACGAGAGGAGAATACCCAGGGGATCCTCGAGACATTTGTCAACGAGACGAGCGGTGAGTGGACTGGACTTTCACCGTGCCCGGGTCGTACGTGTATTCCGCCGAGACCGTGCGAAGTAGAAGCAATCTTTTCTCTCTCTCCTTCTCTTCCACCCTTCCTCCTTCTTTACCCTCGCAGACTCTCTCTCTCTCTCTCTCTCTCTCTCTCTCTCTCGCGCGCGCGCGCTATCTCCCTCTCTCTGGAATCAGCCGATATTAAACCGCATACGTCTTCGGCGTCTGATCAAAGAACGACCTCCCCTACTACATCTGGAAAAGCTGCTCCTGCTCGAAAAAGAAAAGGAAAAGGAAAACGAATGGAAAAAGAAAGGAAGGAGAACGAATCCCCAGGAATCTGCGGAATAATTCAAGTGTCCATATTCGTTGGCAGTCCCTCGTCAACCGATTGAACGCTTGATATTCTTCTCGGGAAATGAGCTCTGCCTAATGGAAGGTTTATAGTTTGCCACTCCGTCATGATACTCGCGAGAGCGTCATCTGTCTAATGGATTGACTGAAACATGACGCGTAAAGATTTTCCGCGCTCACTAGTCGCGCTAAAAAGCTTAATTAGAAGACTCGCGGTATAATGCATGTATGCATTTATGCGTCTCTAACTGCAGTTGCACAACAGCGCATTCATTGCCTCGCAAATTTTGCTGCAAGTTAACGTAACAGTGTAACAACTCGTACATTAATTAACAGGCTGCCGGGCGTGTTTGCGTTTGTAAGCCCAGTCGGTGGAGAGACGGTGGTTCGCGGACCGATATTATTACGAAGACAAACGGACTGACGTTATCTAGCATCGAGGGCTTTTCCGGCACCCCCGCGACCGTCAGCCCTGGGGGAATATTCATCAGAGAGCGGAGATAGACGAGGGAGCAGCGGGTTGGCTCAACTCCTGCAAGAAGATTCTCTCTCTCTCTCTCTCTCTCTCTCTCTCTCTCGTTGTCGACCAAGGACGATACTTGCTGCGGAGAGGGCAGGAGGACGACGACGAACTAACGACTTCATTTCGCTCTCGTCTATCCATTATACAGGCATCCTACATCCATCCTACGTGTTGGGAACCTCGAGCTTTTTCCAGCTCCCTCGAAACGCTTGTCGAAATTATCCGCGAAAGTAGCTGTAAAACTTTTCGCCAGTTGATACTATCTCTCTCTCTCTCTCTCTCTTCGACAGGTTTCGACGCTCTTACGAGTTTTTCGGGGTTCGCGTATAGATTTCGACGCTCTTACGTGTTTTTCGGGGTTCGCGTATAGGTTTCGACGCTCCTACGTCATTTTCGGAGATTGCGTATAGGTTTCGACGCTCTTACTAGTTTTTTCGGGGTTCGCGTATAGGTTTCGACGCTCCTACGTCATTTTTCGGAGTTCGCGTATAGGTTTCGACGCTCTTACTAGTTTTTCGGGGTTCGCGTATAGGTTTCGACACTCCTGCGTGTTTTTCGGGTTCGCGTATAGGTTTCGACGCTCCTACGTCATTTTTCGGAGTTCGCGTATAAGTTTCGACGCTCTTACTAGTTTTTTCGGGGTTCGCGTATAGGTTTCGACGCTCTTACAAGTTTTTTCGGGGTTCGCGTATAGGTTTCGACACTCTTGCGTGTTTTTCGGGGTTCGCGTATAGGTTTCGACGCTCTTACTAGTTTTTCGGGGTTCGCGTATAGGATTCGACACTCCTGCGTGTTTCTCGGGGTTCGCGTATAGGTTTCGACGCTCTTACTAGTTTTTCGGGGTTCGCGTATAGGTTTCGGCACTCCTGTCGGTTCTTCCATTCTCGCGTATAGGTTTCGACGCTCTTACGTGTTTTTCGGGGTTCGCGTATAGGTTTCGACGTTCTTACGTGTTTTTCGGGGTTCGCGTATAGGTTTCGACGCTCTTACTAGTTTTTCGGGGTTCGCGTATAGGTTTCGACGCTCTTACGTGTTTTTCGGGGTTCACGTATAGGTTTCGACACTCCTGCATGTTTTTCGGGGTTCGCGTATAGGTTTCGACGCTCTTACGTGTTTTTCGGAGTTCGCGTATAGGTTTCGACGCTCTTACGTGTTTTTCGGGGTTCGCGTATAGGTTTCGACACTCCTGCATGTTTTTCGGGGTTCGCGTATAGGTTTCGACGCTCTTACTAGTTTTTCGGGGTTCGCGTATAGGTTTCGACGCTCTTACTAGTTTTTCGGGGTTCGCGTATAGGTTTCGACGCTCTTACGTGTTTTTCGGGGTTCACGTATAGGTTTCGACACTCCTGCATGTTTTTCGGGGTTCGCGTATAGGTTTCGACGCTCTTACGTGTTTTTCGGGGTTCGCGTATAGGTTTCGACACTCCTGTATGTTTTTCGAAGTTCGCGTATAGGTTTCGTCGCTCTTACTAGTTTTTTCGGGGTTCGCGTATAGGTTTCGACGCTTTTACGTGTTTTTCGGGGTTCGCGTATAGGTTTCGACGCTCTTACTAGTTTTTCGGGGTTCGCGTATAGGTTTCGACGCTCTTACTAGTTTTTCGGGGTTCGCGTATAGGTTTCGACGCTCTTACGTGTTTTTCGGGGTTCGCGTATAGGTTTCGACGCTCTTAGGTGTTTTTCGGGGTTCGCGTATAGGTTTCGACGCTCTTACTAGTTTTTCGGGGTTCGCGTATAGGTTTCGACGCTCTTACTAGTTTTTCGGGGTTCGCGTATAGGTTTCGACACTCCTGCATGTTTTTCGGGGTTCGCGTATAGGTTTCGACACTCCTGCGTGTTTTTCGGGTTCGCGTATAGGTTTCGACGCTCCTACGTCATTTTTCGGATTTCGCGTATAAGTTTCGACGCTCTTACTAGTTTTTCGGGGTTCGCGTATAGGTTTCGACGCTCTTACAAGTTTTTTCGAGGTTCGCGTATAGGTTTCGACGCTCTTACTAGTTTTTTCGGGGTTCGCGTATAGGTTTCGACGCTCTTACGTGTTTTTTGGGGTTCGCGTATAGGTTTCGACACTCCTGCATGTTTTTCGGGGTTCGCGTATAGGTTTCGACGCTCTTAGGTGTTGTTCGGGGTTCGCGTATAGGTTTCGACGCTCTTACTAGTTTTTTCGGGGTTCGCGTATAGGTTTCGACGCTTCTACTAGTTTTTTCGGGGTTCGCGTATAGGTTTCGACGCTCTTAGGTGTTTTTCGGGGTTCGCGTATAGGTTTCGACACTCCTGCATGTTTTTCGGGGTTCGCGTATAGGTTTCGACGCTCTTACTAGTTTTTCGGGGTTCGCGTATAGGTTTCGACGCTCTTACGTGTTTTTCGGGGTTCGCGTATAGGTTTCGACACTCCTGTATGTTTTTCGGGGTTCGCGTATAGGTTTCGACGCTCTTACTAGTTTTTTCGGGGTTCGCGTATAGGTTTCGACACTCCTGCGTGTTTTTCGGGTTCGCGTATAGGTTTCGACGCTCCTACGTCATTTTTCGGAGTTCGCGTATAGGTTTCGACGCTCTTACTAGTTTTTCGGGGTTCGCGTATAGGTTTCGACGCTCTTACAAGTTTTTTCGGGGTTCGCGTATAGGTTTCGACACTCTTGCGTGTTTTTCGGGGTTCGCGTATAGGTTTCGACGCTCTTACTAGTTTTTCGGGGTTCGCGTATAGGATTCGACACTCCTGCGTGTTTCTGGGGGTTCGCGTATAGGTTTCGACGCCCTTACTAGTTTTTCGGGGTTCGCGTATAGGTTTCGGCACTTTTGTCGGTTCTTCCATTCTCGCGTATAGGTTTCGACGCTCTTACGTGTTTTTCGGGGTTCGCGTATAGGTTTCGACGTTCTTACGTGTTTTTCGGGGTTCGCGTATAGGTTTCGACGCTCTTACTAGTTTTTCGGGGTTCGCGTATAGGTTTCGACGCTCTTACGTGTTTTTCGGGGTTCACGTATAGGTTTCGACACTCCTGCATGTTTTTTGGGGTTCGCGTATAGGTTTCGACGCTCTTACGTGTTTTTCGGGGTTCGCGTATAGGTTTCGACACTCCTGTATGTTTTTCGAAGTTCGCGTATAGGTTTCGTCGCTCTTACTAGTTTTTTCGGGGTTCGCGTATAGGTTTCGACGCTTTTACGTGTTTTTCGGGGTTCGCGTATAGGTTTCGACGCTCTTACTAGTTTTTCGGGGTTCGCGTATAGGTTTCGACGCTCTTACTAGTTTTTCGGGGTTCGCGTATAGGTTTCGACGCTCTTACGTGTTTTTCGGGGTTCGCGTATAGGTTTCGACGCTCTTACGTGTTTTTCGGGGTTCGCGTATAGGTTTCGACACTCCTGCATGTTTTTCGGGGTTCGCGTATAGGTTTCGACGCTCTTACTAGTTTTTTCGGGGTTCGCGTATAGGTTTCGACGCTCTTACGTGTTTTTCGGGGTTCGCGTATAGGTTTCGACACTCCTGTATGTTTTTTCGAGGTTCGCGTATAGGTTTCGACGCTCTTACTAGTTTTTTCGGGGTTCGCGTATAGGTTTCGACGCTCTTACGTGTTTTTCTGCGTTCGCGTATAGGTTTCGACACTCCTGTATGTTTTTCGAGGTTCGCGTATAGGTTTCGACACTCCTGCATGTTTTTCGGGGTTCGCGTATAGGTTTCGACACTCCTGCGTGTTTTTCGGGTTCGCGTATAGGTTTCGACGCTCCTACGTCATTTTTCGGATTTCGCGTATAAGTTTCGACGCTCTTACTAGTTTTTCGGGGTTCGCGTATAGGTTTCGACGTTCTTACAAGTTTTTTCGAGGTTCGCGTATAGGTTTCGACGCTCTTACTAGTTTTTTCGGGGTTCGCGTATAGGTTTCGACGCTCTTACGTGTTTTTTGGGGTTCGCGTATAGGTTTCGACACTCCTGCATGTTTTTCGGGGTTCGCGTATAGGTTTCGACGCTCTTAGGTGTTTTTCGGGGTTCGCGTATAGGTTTCGACGCTCTTACTAGTTTTTTCGGGGTTCGCGTATAGGTTTCGACGCTTCTACTAGTTTTTTCGGGGTTCGCGTATAGGTTTCGACGCTCTTAGGTGTTTTTCGGGGTTCGCGTATAGGTTTCGACACTCCTGCATGTTTTTCGGGGTTCGCGTATAGGTTTCGACGCTCTTACTAGTTTTTCGGGGTTCGCGTATAGGTTTCGACGCTCTTACGTGTTTTTCGGGGTTCGCGTATAGGTTTCGACACTCCTGTATGTTTTTCGGGGTTCGCGTATAGGTTTCGACACTCCTGCGTGTTTTTCGGGTTCGCGTATAGGTTTCGACGCTCCTACGTCATTTTTCGGAGTTCGCGTATAGGTTTCGACGCTCTTACTAGTTTTTCGGGGTTCGCGTATAGGTTTCGACGCTCTTACTAGTTTTTTCGGGGTTCGCGTATAGGTTTCGACACTCTTGCGTGTTTTTCGGGTTCGCGTATAGGTTTCGACGCTCCTACGTCATTTTTCGGAGTTCGCGTATAGGTTTCGACGCTCTTACTAGTTTTTTCGGGGTTCGCGTATAGGTTTCGACACTCCTGCGTGTTTTTCGGGTTCGCGTATAGGTTTCGACGCTCCTACGTCATTTTTCGGAGTTCGCGTATAAGTTTCGACGCTCTTACTAGTTTTTCGGGGTTCGCGTATAGGTTTCGACGCTCTTACAAGTTTTTTCGGGGTTCGCGTATAGGTTTCGACACTCTTGCGTGTTTTTCGGGGTTCGCGTATAGGTTTCGACGCTCTTACTAGTTTTTCGGGGTTCGCGTATAGGATTCGACACTCCTGCGTGTTTCTGGGGGTTCGCGTATAGGTTTCGACGCTCTTACTAGTTTTTCGGGGTTCGCGTATAGGTTTCGGCACTCCTGTCGGTTCTTCCATTCTCGCGTATAGGTTTCGACGCTCTTACGTGTTTTTCGGGGTTCGCGTATAGGTTTCGACGTTCTTACGTGTTTTTCGGGGTTCGCGTATAGGTTTCGACGCTCTTACTAGTTTTTCGGGGTTCGCGTATAGGTTTCGACGCTCTTACGTGTTTTTCGGGGTTCGCGTATAGGTTTCAACACTCCTGCATGTTTTTCGGGGTTCGCGTATAGGTTTCGACGCTCTTACGTGTTTTTCGGGGTTCGCGTATAGGTTTCGACGCTCTTACGTTTTTTTCGGGGTTCGCGTATAGGTTTCGACGCTCTTACTAGTTTTTTCGGGGTTCGCGTATAGGTTTCGACGCTCTTACGTGTTTTTCGGGGTTCGCGTATAGGTTTCGACGCTCTTACGTGTTTTTCGGGGTTCGCGTATAGGTTTCGACACTCCTGCATGTTTTTCGGGGTTCGCGTATAGGTTTCGACGCTCTTACTAGTTTTTTCGGGGTTCGCGTATAGGTTTCGACGCTCTTACGTGTTTTTCGGGGTTCGCGTATAGGTTTCGACACTCCTGTATGTTTTTTCGAGGTTCGCGTATAGGTTTCGACGCTCTTACTAGTTTTTTCGGGGTTCGCGTATAGGTTTCGACGCTCTTATGTGTTTTTTGGGGTTCGCGTATAGGTTTCGACACTCCTGCATGTTTTTCGGGGTTCGCGTATAGGTTTCGACGCTCTTAGGTGTTTTTCGGGGTTCGCGTATAGGTTTCGACGCTCTTACTAGTTTTTCGGGGTTCGCGTATAGGTTTCGACGCTCTTACTAGTTTTTCGGGGTTCGCGTATAGGTTTCGACGCTCTTACGTGTTTTTCGGGGTTCGCGTATAGGTTTCGACACTCCTGCATGTTTTTCGGGGTTCGCGTATAGGTTTCGACACTCCTGCGTGTTTTTCGGGTTCGCGTATAGGTTTCGACGCTCCTACGTCATTTTTCGGATTTCGCGTATAAGTTTCGACGCTCTTACTAGTTTTTCGGGGTTCGCGTATAGGTTTCGACGCTCTTACAAGTTTTTTCGAGGTTCGCGTATAGGTTTCGACGCTCTTACTAGTTTTTTCGGGGTTCGCGTATAGGTTTCGACGCTCTTACGTGTTTTTTGGGGTTCGCGTATAGGTTTCGACACTCCTGCATGTTTTTCGGGGTTCGCGTATAGGTTTCGACGCTCTTAGGTGTTGTTCGGGGTTCGCGTATAGGTTTCGACGCTCTTACTAGTTTTTTCGGGGTTCGCGTATAGGTTTCGACGCTTCTACTAGTTTTTTCGGGGTTCGCGTATAGGTTTCGACGCTCTTAGGTGTTTTTCGGGGTTCGCGTATAGGTTTCGACACTCCTGCATGTTTTTCGGGGTTCGCGTATAGGTTTCGACGCTCTTACTAGTTTTTCGGGGTTCGCGTATAGGTTTCGACGCTCTTACGTGTTTTTCGGGGTTCGCGTATAGGTTTCGACACTCCTGTATGTTTTTCGGGGTTCGCGTATAGGTTTCGACGCTCTTACTAGTTTTTTCGGGGTTCGCGTATAGGTTTCGACACTCCTGCGTGTTTTTCGGGTTCGCGTATAGGTTTCGACGCTCCTACGTCATTTTTCGGAGTTCGCGTATAGGTTTCGACGCTCTTACTAGTTTTTCGGGGTTCGCGTATAGGTTTCGACGCTCTTACTAGTTTTTTCGGGGTTCGCGTATAGGTTTCGACACTCTTGCGTGTTTTTCGGGTTCGCGTATAGGTTTCGACGCTCCTACGTCATTTTTCGGAGTTCGCGTATAGGTTTCGACGCTCTTACTAGTTTTTTCGGGGTTCGCGTATAGGTTTCGACACTCCTGCGTGTTTTTCGGGTTCGCGTATAGGTTTCGACGCTCCTACGTCATTTTTCGGAGTTCGCGTATAAGTTTCGACGCTCTTACTAGTTTTTCGGGGTTCGCGTATAGGTTTCGACGCTCTTACAAGTTTTTTCGGGGTTCGCGTATAGGTTTCGACACTCTTGCGTGTTTTTCGGGGTTCGCGTATAGGTTTCGACGCTCTTACTAGTTTTTCGGGGTTCGCGTATAGGATTCGACACTCCTGCGTGTTTCTGGGGGTTCGCGTATAGGTTTCGACGCCCTTACTAGTTTTTCGGGGTTCGCGTATAGGTTTCGGCACTCCTGTCGGTTCTTCCATTCTCGCGTATAGGTTTCGACGCTCTTACGTGTTTTTCGGGGTTCGCGTATAGGTTTCGACGTTCTTACGTGTTTTTCGGGGTTCGCGTATAGGTTTCGACGCTCTTACTAGTTTTTCGGGGTTCGCGTATAGGTTTCGACGCTCTTACGTGTTTTTCGGGGTTCACGTATAGGTTTCGACACTCCTGCATGTTTTTCGGGGTTCGCGTATAGGTTTCGACGCTCTTACGTGTTTTTCGGGGTTCGCGTATAGGTTTCGACACTCCTGTATGTTTTTCGAAGTTCGCGTATAGGTTTCGTCGCTCTTACTAGTTTTTTCGGGGTTCGCGTATAGGTTTCGACGCTTTTACGTGTTTTTCGGGGTTCGCGTATAGGTTTCGACGCTCTTACTAGTTTTTCGGGGTTCGCGTATAGGTTTCGACGCTCTTACTAGTTTTTCGGGGTTCGCGTATAGGTTTCGACGCTCTTACGTGTTTTTCGGGGTTCGCGTATAGGTTTCGACGCTCTTACGTGTTTTTCGGGGTTCGCGTATAGGTTTCGACACTCCTGCATGTTTTTCGGGGTTCGCGTATAGGTTTCGACGCTCTTACTAGTTTTTTCGGGGTTCGCGTATAGGTTTCGACGCTCTTACAAGTTTTTTCGGGGTTCGCGTATAGGTTTCGACACTCTTGCGTGTTTTTCGGGGTTCGCGTATAGGTTTCGGCACTCCTGTCGGTTCTTCCATTCTCGCGTATAGGTTTCGACGCTCTTACGTGTTTTTCGGGGTTCGCGTATAGGTTTCGACGTTCTTACGTGTTTTTCGGGGTTCGCGTATAGGTTTCGACGCTCTTACTAGTTTTTCGGGGTTCGCGTATAGGTTTCGACGCTCTTACGTGTTTTTCGGGGTTCGCGTATAGGTTTCGACACTCCTGCATGTTTTTCGGGGTTCGCGTATAGGTTTCGACGCTCTTACTAGTTTTTTCGGGGTTCGCGTATAGGTTTCGACGCTCTTACGTGTTTTTCGGGGTTCGCGTATAGGTTTCGACACTCCTGTATGTTTTTTCGAGGTTCGCGTATAGGTTTCGACGCTCTTACTAGTTTTTTCGGGGTTCGCGTATAGGTTTCGACGCTCTTACGTGTTTTTCTGCGTTCGCGTATAGGTTTCGACACTCCTGTATGTTTTTCGGGGTTCGCGTATAGGTTTCGACACTCCTGCATGTTTTTCGGGGTTCGCGTATAGGTTTCGACACTCCTGCGTGTTTTTCGGGTTCGCGTATAGGTTTCGACGCTCCTACGTCATTTTTCGGATTTCGCGTATAAGTTTCGACGCTCTTACTAGTTTTTCGGGGTTCGCGTATAGGTTTCGACGTTCTTACAAGTTTTTTCGAGGTTCGCGTATAGGTTTCGACGCTCTTACTAGTTTTTTCGGGGTTCGCGTATAGGTTTCGACGCTCTTACGTGTTTTTTGGGGTTCGCGTATAGGTTTCGACACTCCTGCATGTTTTTCGGGGTTCGCGTATAGGTTTCGACGCTCTTAGGTGTTTTTCGGGGTTCGCGTATAGGTTTCGACGCTCTTACTAGTTTTTTCGGGGTTCGCGTATAGGTTTCGACGCTTCTACTAGTTTTTTCGGGGTTCGTGTATAGGTTTCGACGCTCTTAGGTGTTTTTCGGGGTTCGCGTATAGGTTTCGACACTCCTGCATGTTTTTCGGGGTTCGCGTATAGGTTTCGACGCTCTTACTAGTTTTTCGGGGTTCGCGTATAGGTTTCGACGCTCTTACGTGTTTTTCGGGGTTCGCGTATAGGTTTCGACACTCCTGTATGTTTTTCGGGGTTCGCGTATAGGTTTCGACACTCCTGCGTGTTTTTCGGGTTCGCGTATAGGTTTCGACGCTCCTACGTCATTTTTCGGAGTTCGCGTATAGGTTTCGACGCTCTTACTAGTTTTTCGGGGTTCGCGTATAGGTTTCGACGCTCTTACTAGTTTTTTCGGGGTTCGCGTATAGGTTTCGACACTCTTGCGTGTTTTTCGGGTTCGCGTATAGGTTTCGACGCTCCTACGTCATTTTTCGGAGTTCGCGTATAGGTTTCGACGCTCTTACTAGTTTTTTCGGGGTTCGCGTATAGGTTTCGACACTCCTGCGTGTTTTTCGGGTTCGCGTATAGGTTTCGACGCTCCTACGTCATTTTTCGGAGTTCGCGTATAAGTTTCGACGCTCTTACTAGTTTTTCGGGGTTCGCGTATAGGTTTCGACGCTCTTACAAGTTTTTTCGGGGTTCGCGTATAGGTTTCGACACTCTTGCGTGTTTTTCGGGGTTCGCGTATAGGTTTCGACGCTCTTACTAGTTTTTCGGGGTTCGCGTATAGGATTCGACACTCCTGCGTGTTTCTGGGGGTTCGCGTATAGGTTTCGACGCTCTTACTAGTTTTTCGGGGTTCGCGTATAGGTTTCGGCACTCCTGTCGGTTCTTCCATTCTCGCGTATAGGTTTCGACGCTCTTACGTGTTTTTCGGGGTTCGCGTATAGGTTTCGACGTTCTTACGTGTTTTTCGGGGTTCGCGTATAGGTTTCGACGCTCTTACTAGTTTTTCGGGGTTCGCGTATAGGTTTCGACGCTCTTACGTGTTTTTCGGGGTTCGCGTATAGGTTTCAACACTCCTGCATGTTTTTCGGGGTTCGCGTATAGGTTTCGACGCTCTTACGTGTTTTTCGGGGTTCGCGTATAGGTTTCGACGCTCTTACGTTTTTTTCGGGGTTCGCGTATAGGTTCCGACACTCCTGCATGTTTTTCGGGGTTCGCGTATAGGTTTCGACGCTCTTACTAGTTTTTTCGGGGTTCGCGTATAGGTTTCGACGCTCTTACGTGTTTTTCGGGGTTCGCGTATAGGTTTCGACACTCCTGTATGTTTTTTCGAGGTTCGCGTATAGGTTTCGACGCTCTTACTAGTTTTTTCGGGGTTCGCGTATAGGTTTCGACGCTCTTATGTGTTTTTTGGGGTTCGCATATAGGTTTCGACACTCCTGCATGTTTTTCGGGGTTCGCGTATAGGTTTCGACGCTCTTAGGTGTTTTTCGGGGTTCGCGTATAGGTTTCGACGCTCTTACTAGTTTTTCGGGGTTCGCGTATAGGTTTCGACGCTCTTACTAGTTTTTCGGGGTTCGCGTATAGGTTTCGACGCTCTTACGTGTTTTTCTGCGTTCGCGTATAGGTTTCGACACTCCTGTATGTTTTTCGGGGTTCGCGTATAGGTTTCGACACTCCTGCATGTTTTTCGGGGTTCGCGTATAGGTTTCGACACTCCTGCGTGTTTTTCGGGTTCGCGTATAGGTTTCGACGCTCCTACGTCATTTTTCGGATTTCGCGTATAAGTTTCGACGCTCTTACTAGTTTTTCGGGGTTCGCGTATAGGTTTCGACGCTCTTACAAGTTTTTTCGGGGTTCGCGTATAGGTTTCGACACTCTTGCGTGTTTTTCGGGGTTCGCGTATAGGTTTCGACGCTCTTAGGTGTTTTTCGGGGTTCGCGTATAGGTTTCGACGCTCCTACGTCATTTTTCGGAGTTCGCGTATAGGTTTCGACGCTCTTACTAGTTTTTTCGGGGTTCGCGTATAGGTTTCGACACTCCTGCGTGTTTTTCGGGTTCGCGTATAGGTTTCGACGCTCCTACGTCATTTTTCGGAGTTCGCGTATAGGTTTCGACGCTCTTACTAGTTTTTCGGGGTTCGCGTATAGGTTTCGACGCTCTTACTAGTTTTTCGGGGTTCGCGTATAGGTTTCGACGCTCTTACGTGTTTTTCGGGGTTCGCGTATAGGTTTCGACACTCCTGCATGTTTTTCGGGGTTCGCGTATAGGTTTCGACGCTCTTACGTGTTTTTCGGGGTTCGCGTATAGGTTTCGACGCTCTTACGTTTTTTTCGGGGTTCGCGTATAGGTTTCGACACTCCTGCATGTTTTTCGGGGTTCGCGTATAGGTTTCGACGCTCTTACTAGTTTTTTCGGGGTTCGCGTATAGGTTTCGACGCTCTTACGTGTTTTTCGGGGTTAGCGTATAGGTTTCGACACTCCTGTATGTTTTTTCGAGGTTCGCGTATAGGTTTCGACGCTCTTACTAGTTTTTTCGGGGTTCGCGTATAGGTTTCGACGCTCTTACGTGTTTTTTGGGGTTCGCGTATAGGTTTCGACACTCCTGCATGTTTTTCGGGGTTCGCGTATAGGTTTCGACGCTCTTACTAGTTTTTCGGGGTTCGCGTATAGGTTTCGACGCTCTTAGGTGTTTTTCGGGGTTCGCGTATAGGTTTCGACGCTCTTACTAGTTTTTCGGGGTTCGCGTATAGGTTTCGACGCTCTTACTAGTTTTTCGGGGTTCGCGTATAGGTTTCGACGCTCTTACGTGTTTTTCTGGGTTCGCGTATAGGTTTCGACACTCCTGTATGTTTTTCGGGGTTCGCGTATAGGTTTCGACACTCCTGCATGTTTTTCGGGGTTCGCGTATAGGTTTCGACGCTCTTACGTGTTTTTCTGGGTTCGCGTATAGGTTTCGACACTCCTGCATGTTTTTCGGGGTTCGCGTATAGGTTTCGACGCTCTTAGTAGTTTTTCGGGGTTCGCGTATAGGTTTCGACGCTCTTACGTGTTTTTCGGGGTTCGCGTATAGGTTTCGACGCTCTTAGGTGTTTTTCGGGGTTCGCGTATAGGTTTCGACGCTCTGACTAGTTTTTCGGGGTTCGCGTATAAGTTTCGACGCTCTTACTAGTTTTTCGGGGTTCGCGTATAGGTTTCGACGCTCTTACGTGTTTTTCGGGGTTCGCGTATAGGTTTCGACACTCCTGTATGTTTTTCGGGGTTCGCGTATAGGTTTCGACACTCCTGCATGTTTTTCGGGGTTCGCGTATAGGTTTCGACGCTCTTACTAGTTTTTCGGGGTTCGCGTATAGGTTTCGACGCTCTTACTAGTTTTTCGGGGTTCGCGTATAGGTTTCGACGCTCTTACGTGTTTTTCGGGGTTCGCGTATAGGTATCGACACTCCTGTATGTTTTTCGGGGTTCGCGTATAGGTTTCGACACTCCTGTATGTTTTTCGCGGTTCGCGTATAGGTTTCGACGCTCTTACTAGTTTTTTCGGGGTTCGCGTATAGGTTTCGACGCTCCTGCATGTTTTTCGGGGTTCGCGTATAGGTTTCGACGCTCTTACTAGTTTTTTCGGGGTTCGCGTATAGGTTTCGACGCTCTTACGTGTTTTTCGGGGTTCGCGTATAGGTTTTGACGCTCTTACGTGTTTTTCGGGGTTCGCGTATAGGTTTCGACACTCCTGCATGTTTTTCGGGGTTCGCGTATAGGTTTCGACGCTCTTACTAGTTTTTCGGGGTTTGCGTATAGGTTTCGACGCTCTTACGTGTTTTTCGGGGTTCGCGTATAGGTTTCGACACTCCTGTATGTTTTTCGAGGTTCGCGTATAGGTTTCGACGCTCTTACGTGTTTTTTCGGGGTTCGCGTATAGGTTTCGACACTCCTGCATGTTTTTCGGGGTTCGCGTATAGGTTTCGACACTCCTGCATGTTTTTCGGTGTTCGCGTATAGGTTTCGACGCTCTTACTAGTTTTTCGGGGTTTGCGTATAGGTTTCGACGCTCTTACGTGTTTTTCGGGTTTCGCGTATAGGTTTCGACTCTCTTACTTGTTGTTCGGGGTTCGCGTATAGGTTTCGACATTCCTGTCGGTTCTTCCATTCTCGCGTATAGGTTTCGACGCTCTTACTAGTTTTTCGGGGTTCGCGTATAGGTTTCGACACTCTTACTAGTTTTTCGGGGTTCGCGTATAGGTTTCGACACTCCTGCGTGTTTTTCGGGTTCGCGTATAGGTTTCGACCCTCCTGTTGGTTCTTCCATTCTCGCGTATAGGTTTCGACGCTCTTACGTGTTTTTCGGGTTTCGCGTATAGGTTTCGACACCCTTACTAGTTTTTTCGGGGTTCGCGTATATGTTTCGACACTCTTACGTGTTTTTCGGGGTTCACGTATAAGTTTCGACGCTCTTACGTGTTTTTTCGGGGTTCGCGTATAGGTTTCGACACTCCTGTCGGTTCTTCCATTCCCGCGTATAGTTTTTGACGATCTTACTTGTTTTTCGGGGTTCGCCTATAGGTTTCAACCCTCTTACGTGTTTGTCGGGGTTCAATTCAGAACATATGTGAGAGGATCTTGATATTAAAGCGAGTGTGGGATATAAGAGGGGATTCGTGGAAACCGTGATATTATTTTCTCATGGAAATACGGTCGTGCGCGCTCGCTCTCTCGTTCGCGCGCGCGCATGAGCGCCGGAAGTCGTGTAACCGGAAATGCAAACTGTATAAGAGACAGGACTTTTCATGTAAGGATCCGCATTAGGTTAAACTCGCTCTCAATCTCATATCGGGTAGAACGTAATGTACGAGAGTTTGAAGGGGGTGCCCGCCATGCGGTGGTACGTTGGGTAGGGGTAGGACTCGTGGGAGGGTAGGGGGACAAGAAGAGAAGAGAGTCGCAGAATGCGCGGGTAACAACGCTCGCTCGGTTACGGTGGGGGTGTGTCCAGGACAAGGAACGGGCGGGTTCGGAATCGCGCTGCTGAGCTGGCTGACTCGCATCGTTCGCCAACATTGTTCCCCTTTATTTGATTACAGGGCATTCGTATACACGATTCTGCCGCGCGGGTTCTTCTTTCCGTTTCATTGATCTGTATTATACGCCCGGCGCTAGTCCCTTTGGCTTTTATTCCAGTGCCCGGCGCGCTCCGCGACACGGAAAACCCGGGCAACTCCACCGGCCATGTTTCAACGCACCGGCGGAGAGTTTAAGAACCGCGTCGAAAACAATTTTGCCGGAATTATGGGTGACCCCTTCTCCTTCCTCTCCTCCTGGGAGGTGGAAGGGACCCTCCGTTACCCTCCGCCAATAGATATAAATTAGAGATTCGCTGGAGACTCTGCGTGTGAGTGAGCGCGCGCGCGCGTGTGTGTGTGTGTGTGAGACTAATCCCGGCTCCCGTATCCCATATCCTAGATATATTATGGCTATATTTTCTCTCTCTCTCTCTCTCTCTCTCTCTCAGCCCTCCTTGCCCTTTTCCTCTTCGAGGATGCCGAAGAGATGTGATTTCCCAACACCGACGAATTCTCGGCATTTGGTTACTGGCTGCTGATGTTCGGCGTGTAAGCGCACAACCAGGAGAATATCCTTTCGCTTCATATAAATGGAGCGTTGTAAGCATGCCCCACAGGAGCTAGCGGGATTCGCACGGCTAACAGATGAGGTATTAGGCGTCGTAATGGCTCCATTTCCTGGGGATGCCGCGCGCCCGAGGGGGAGGGGGACCGGGATCAAAATATTTCTACAAATCATTACTTTTAATTTGCTCGTCCCTTTTATCAAGACAAATGTGCACGGCTGGTGGTGAGTTTGCACACGGTAGCACGCAAGCACGCACACACACACACATGCACGCGTGCACATAGTTAAATCCAGAAAGTCAATCGTAAAAGTAGAAAGAGAAAAGAGTCGGTAGTGGTGCGCTAACGCGTATGGGTGACGCGCACATGACGAGAGCGTTTGTTGGTATTAGCGGCCAAAAGACGCGTGTATAGCGACAATGACAGCGATGCGATAGGATAGAACACGATGCGATGCGATGCGACGCGACGCGACGCGATGCGATGTGCGGATGATTCCTCGGAGGGGCCAGCTGGCCTCGCGACGGGGTGCACCACGTGCAACGTCGATGGGCATCGCGACGCGACGCGGTGGTAGGTCGACACCGTGAGACGGCGGCCGAGACCCGTAGGGCAGGCAACAATAATTTTTCATAGGCAGAAAAGAAAAGGGAGGATGCCATTCATTAGGCCCGACTTGGTTGGTTCGCACGTTGTTGCCGCTTGGCTGTGACACCTCAATAACCGGCCAACCAGCCTGCGCCGTCGGGCCGTGTATACTTTGTACTTTCTACGCGCGTCCCTGTGTATGTGAAAGTGCGTCCCTGCATGTGTGTGGAGCCCTCGCGAGCCTACTGGCAGCACGGTCGTATATAACAGATATATCTGCGCCAGCCATTGTGCCAGCGTAGTGAAATTTCTGTTATTGCGAGATTAAATGCGCACCCGTCGTGCCTGCTTTATTCGCAGCCGCAACCAAACCTGCAGTTTGCGCGGCACTCGTCTCCTCGCCAACCTGCCCGGAAGCTCCTTCCACCCGCTCTTCGTCTTCTCGCAGCGTCCGACGCTCGTCGTTCGACCGTCGTCGGACAAGGGGTAAGTCGTGGTCGCGCTTCGCTTCCGCTTGGTTGATGCGCGTGGTGCACAGGGGCAACATAGTTTGGTTTCTCGCTCGGTCGAGCACGGGGAGAGAGAGAGAGAGAGAGAGAGAGAGACAGTAACGTCCGTCTGTTTTGCAAAACATCATCCCGATACCGAGATCCACGCTGTGCCAGGAACCACAGAGGCGGCGGGCAGTTTGTAGGGGGGTGGGATCTCGCGCGCGAGGGGAGGGCCTCCGAAGAACCAGGGTAACCATAGAGGGTATAAGTCCCGGACACCCCGTGGTGCACCATCCGGTAACTCGACACCGTCGTTTGTACTCTGGTGGTGGTATAGCACCGCGCGCTGCCTGCCACTGGCAGCACGGATGCACAAAAACACACGTATGAATACGTACGACAATGGCAAGTCCTACACAGAAGTGCTCGCCCCGTCCCTCCCATCGGATAGATCTGCCCTGCTGGTGTGACATTAGATACCATTTAAGGATTAATATAGCCATAAATAAGGCTGACTCTCTCCATTCTTTCTCTTTTTCAACGATGCCACGGACCAGGAACGCGTGGCCCGGTGAACAGTGAGAGAGCTGCAGTTGAATATCTCCTTTCTGTCGCGTTTGACTTTTGAACAAAAATCTCACCCCCCACCGGGAGCTCGGCCATTTTACAAAACGACCACCAGTCTCATCGGTGTCCCGTGTATTCCACGCCTAGACTAATCGCGGGAGCCCAGTTTTAAGCTTCGAGATTTATATGATTCTCGTAAGGTAAGGGAGGCTTGGAGATTTCCTCCCTATCCATCTATCTCTCTCTCTCTCTCTCTCACGGACAAGGACAGAAAAGTCGGTAGGTTTTAATAAATTTCGTCGAATCGCGGACATCTGCCGGTTTTATAAAGACGCTAATTTATCGCACGCGAAACGCGCGTCGTCACTTTTTATTCCCGCCACTTTGGTCCGTGCCTCGCTGCCCCCTTGGGGAGACGAAGTGGTGGCTGGGTCGACGTCGTAGGAGTTCCGGTACTCGCAGCCACGTGCGAATATAATATTCACAGTTTGTAGGAACAGGAACGAGCCGCCGTTTAACACGCCGATAATATAATATAAGAAAAGGTAAGCGACGTGAGCGCATAAAACACAGCTGCCGCCGCGCAATCAACAGCAATAGCATTGCGGAAGGAGAGGAGCGGAGAGGAGAGTTTCTCACACCTTGGAGCGGGTCGCACACGCACAGGACTCGCATACCGGGACCGGGAGCGGGCCCGTTTATGCATATATTCCTAGAAGCGAATAATTTCATTCATACAAACGCGGCGCCAAACACGTTTCGTATGCCCCGGGTGGCACGACTGCTATTGTTACTGGCGAATAACTAGCAGCCGCACACCCTCCGCGCACGGGTCGCTGCCAGCGGCTCGATATTTGCGAGCTTGTATACTCCATCGGCGCGTGCACGTGTAAACCGGGGCCTATTTCCGTGGAAAAGACCAAAGTCTCGGGGTCTCGTCTCGTCTCGTCTCGTCTCGCGCACCGGAAGTGCCACGGCGACGGTCCTCGCGGAGCTCGTTGGTCGCGCGTCGATTAATCACGTCTTATCGGTCGGACGACATGCCTCTCCTCTCCCTCCGCTCTCTCACATCTTATTAATTCCTGTGAAATTTAGGACCAATTACGAGCCAGCGTGCCGCAACGGCTGTCGAATCTATATATAAGTTTGCCTCGCGAAGCTCGAAGCTCACCGCGATACGATCGGCGTGTACTCTTCTCGTTAATGAATAACTCGGTAGGAAGCGGCGGGACGAGCGTTGAGGCAGATTATGCGAGGCGCCGGAGTTTTGTTTTAAAGTTCCCTGTGAGACAGGGTGACAACCTCCCGAACGAGCAAAGCTCGGGGAACGGAGCGTCCTCGGCGAGGATAACGTCGCGGCTCTCCTTATTTCCTTAATATTCTTCCGTCTCTGAAAGCACGACGTTCCCTCCCTCTTGCTTACTCTCGAGCTTTTTTCCCTGCTCCCTTCCCGGCGTCCCCCTCGACCTCTTTCCTCCGGCTCTTAGCGCTGCGGATTTTAGATATGAATATCCTTCGGCTATATAGCGCTCTCCCCGGTGGCAGGGCGTCGGCCATAAGCAAAACACTTGTCGCCAAGAGTCACGACTGCGCGAGTTCTAATTTCATTGCAGAAAGTTGTCGCTTGAATAATTAAAACACGTTGAAAACACGCGAGTTTTTCCGCCTGATTTGCATAAGAAGCGACGAGACTATGGCGACGAGTCTCGCTCTCGCGAGTATATAAGAACGCGTACAGCCATGGACAGATACGGAGTCACGGAGTCACGGAGTTATCGCGCAAAAATCTCAACGCGCGCGTCTGAGAGGCCGTCGTCGAATCTCGTTCCTCGCGACATCTCGGAGACTCCGTATCTGTCCATGGCTGTACATGAGCGCGCGTATATAACAACCGGCTATTTATACCTGGCGTTATGTATCGCGCAACGTTGTTCCGTCTCGCGGGAGCTCCGCGAAATTAACTGCTGCTCCCCACCTACGCGCACCGCCATTCGAATTGCGCGGATCACCCTGGGGCCGTGACGCCCGGCCGAAGCCAACGGCACCGCTCCGAGTTGCTGGACCAACGAAAACTTGTTCGAAAGGCGTTTACCTGGCGATTACAGCGGTGCTCCCGCGTGAATCACCGATTATCGCTGCTATCGGCCTTTATCGGCTTTATCAATTTGCCGATGCATCGAGTAAAGAGAGAGACAGAGAGATCCGGTACTCAACCTGAAACTGGAGCACGAGGATGTTGGGAGTCGTGGGGGATGCGAATGGCCTATATGCGAATTGTGCGAATTATGCGAATTCTCCTTGCGCGCGGCTCATATTCTTGCTGGAGGGAACATTAGGTGGGACGACGGTCGAGGAGAGACGGGAGGGGAAAAGGATCCAGGGCCACCGGAGTAGTAATCATATCCACAGAGAAGAGCTCTATCAGCCATCTCGAGCATAAATATGTAGCGCACGATCGCATTAGTTCCCTGAATATTCTCTGTGAGAAGAGGATACACGGAGCTGCGCGTGTGCTGGTGCATCGCACACGATTATATTGCACCGCCAGGCTTGCGTAGGTTTGTTATGGCCCGGTCAGAAGATAGCCGAAATAATCCCGGGTGATGGATTACTATGCCTAAGCGCTAAGTGGAATGAATACAGAATTAAATTGTGTTTATTGTCGGGGTTAATTGGCCATCTGTGACTGTTCGGCCGTAACAGACCTTTGCCTCTCCACCTCTAACAAACGGACACGCTTCCATATAAAACAGGATGCGGCGTTATTTCCTCGTGAGCAAATATTATAATGGCGGACTCGAGAGAGAGAGAGAGAATTGATCATGCACGCGAGAAACTAATGGAACGGCTAATACGCCCTGACCCTGGTCCTGGCTTTTTTACGAAACAATTAGACTATTAGTGGGAGGGAGGGGGGGTTGTTGTTTTCCAAAGTCAAGAAGGAGGGTGGCTTCTCTCACCACCGAGCAATCTCGATTATGGCGGCGATAACCGCAGGACAATCGAACAGGATGCGTTTCATCGAAGGCCAGGGGTTACGAAGGAAATCTTATCAAAGTTAATTGTATTAGTGTTTCGATGGAGAACGGCGGACCCTCTACGGCAGATGAGTCAACGAGCGTTAAATATAGCGACAGACGTTATGCACCCCTTAACGAGCGTTTGGCACTAACCGAGAGCTGGACCTTCCTCCAAGTGCCAGATCGTAATATTGATACTGGCACAGTTGGCTGACGTGACGACCATTAGATAATGAGTCCGGACCATTAGATACTTGCCGATACTTATCCTCTCGTAATGTATTGATAAACCGCAGCCGTTAGCCATGAAGTTATCTTTGCACCGCCACGGGCCTTTCTTTATGGTTCTCCCTCGCCGCTTATATATTTGCAGCTTGGCAAGAGCACATTCGGCCCTGCGATTTCCTGCCTCCAACTATCTTAATTGTAAGCGGGTCCGCGCGCAATAATTTTGTCCGCTGGAAGAAAAAAAATGTCGCCCCAACAAATTGCCCCATTAAAGTATTAATACGTTAATTCGCGCAAAGCAAATGTATTTGCACTTTTGCAAATAAATATTAATGATCTTCTTCTCGAGTTTCATACTCTCTTCCCCCCTCCCCCTCCCTGGAGTCCCTTCGAATACGCATATCGACTCGTTACTTATAAATTGAAAATTTATGTAAAGATGCACGAGGATTTATTTTTCCAACAAAACGAGCATGCTAATTAGGCTTTCCAGCTCATAACACGCGGGAAACACGCGATCCTGCAAGCAGGCCACTATTTCTCCGGCGAATAGATTGCAAAATAGCATTCCGCTCGGCAACGCTCGCCCACGCGAAATAGACTAGTAGTGCGAGCGTGACGAATGTGCCCGCGCGCGTGCGAGCATGATAATAAAACGTATGTACTAATTTCGGTGAAAGATAAAGGTTCGCGCGCGCTCCGCTAGCCGTTTCGTGGCTTTTCTGCAAATATTTCCTCGGCGATGGGGGAGGGGGCGCGGGGGAGGATCTTTATAAGAGCGATTTGCGTGCGCCGGGAAGCAATTCGCGAGGAAAGCCAGTTATTATATCAGGCGATTATTAAGATTATCAAGAAATGTAGTAACGTGCGAAGAAAGATGCATCATCCTATCTCGCGGGTAGCACGTAACACTCTTTGGCTTCTCGGGGTATCGTAAAGCTCGAACGAGCGTACACGTAAGGCAGAGAGCCAGAGCCCGCCTTATCCTCGCGGACAGGGCAATTTAGGTCGGAAACCGTGGCTAACAGCTTTTTAAGTAAGTAATAATCTGTAGGCCGATCCCGAACAGAGGTGAACACATTCGGGCGAGCGATATGAAAACGACTGGGCAACAGCCGCCAATCAAGCTCATTAAAGCCACGAAACGCATTAGCTTATCGCAGCGGAGGCTGGGTACCTACTTTACCGGTAGCTTACTCTTGCTACCTAATATACACGTGAAGTGCCCCGCCGACTGACGTTCACACCACCCCGTCCTGACGTCCGCGCGCGCTTATGTGTGTGTGTGTGTGTGTGGCTGGGTGTGTTGAAGAAGCTTCTCGCGCGTTCCGATCCTCCTCGTTCCCAGCGTCACCCTGGTGCTTAGGCCAGACCACGGTGCGCTCGGGGAATCGTATAAAACCGGATAAAACGACGTCCGGATCTCCTACCACGCTCGACCTTAATACGAACGCTAACGGGATTGCCAACGACAGCTTTCATCGCTCTCGACGCTTTTCAGCCCGTTCGACTGCCCACCCCCTCCCTCCGTCATTTCCGGTTTAATCGTGACCTTAACCGAGCCTCGACTATTTCGGTGATCGTTCGACCCTGTCACGATCGGAAGTCGAGTCGAGTCCGTTGACGTGGGGCCCAACGCGCCTTTCCATCCTAACGACCCCCCCCCCCCCCCATCATCCTCTCCTCTAGCAAATTTTCTTGCTCGTTGAAACAACGGGCCCGTGAATTCACGCGCGCCGAATGACCATCGCCTCGCGCTCGTCCGGGCCCATTAATATCCATTTTCCATTCGAATGGAAAAGGAGCAAAAGGCTGAAAGCAAGCCATCATTTATCTCGACCTTATACCCTTCTCGCATTAATACCAATTGTGTTTCGCACGACGATCCTGGGCCAGGGAGAGTATGCGCCACCGCTGATGGCTCACGGTGGACCACGAGACCCGGACGAATCAACGATTTCACTTATCTCAAGTTGCATCACCTTCTCGCAACCCCTTTCTCGGTTGACTCAGCCACCAGCGCGGCGCGGCGCGGCGCAACAGCACAGGGGAGTCTTTCTCAAAAGAAACCTGGCCAAGATCTTAATTACATTTTAATTACGCACCTCCACGAGCCTGTATCGTTAATTTCATTAGAATTAATGGGAGCTATCATCATGTTTTATCGCGAAAGCTTAGATTAAAAGGAATCGTTTGCGCATTCTTTCTCGCGACTTCTTCATTGTGTCCGGGCCCATTATTCCTTCGCAGGAGGAATAATTAATAGCGAATGGGCGCAGATCAGTTTTCATGAAATAGTAATTGGTGATGTTTCTAAGGAAGTTCGCGCGCGCGCGCGCGCGAGAGAGAAAGAGAAAGGGAGGGGTCTGAGAGGAATGGAGATAGTTAACGCGTAAAGCGAATATAAAAATCCATTCGTCGGCTGAAACGGAGATGGAGATGACCGACAGCGTCCATCAGGCAACCAACCCCACGAGATAGTTATTGCTCCGGTGTGCGGTCACTTCCGTTTCCCTCGGAGCTGACCATCTAACGCATAACCTCCACCAGGCTCACCCCACGTCACAGCAGCGTCGTATCCCTGAGGTTTCGCACCGTGCCGCACCACGTACCACTACCTCATCCCCGATGATTAACGGCTCCCGGGAGGTTGGCCGCCGTCTATTATCTCCTGGTTACTACTACGTTTATATCTACTTGCTACTACGAGCGTCGGTATATCAGCTGGAAAGAAGAGAGCGGTCGAACGATGAAAAATCTTTCCAAGGAAAGCACGATCCGCCTTGTTTTCTAATGGTTAACGAAACGCTATCTCTCTCCTCCTCGGAATTTCCCATTACCTCGCGACCCACCCCCACAAGCCTACCGCCAACCTACCGCTAATTTCTCGCGTGTCCCTCGAAGATCGGAAGAGTGTCGGTACCGCGCGCCTTTTTCAGCCAGTCATTTAAGCCATTGTCGCCAGAAAATTCTGATCTACGACTAATGCCGAGTTCACGAGCACCGGCCCGCTCCTATCGACACCGGGCGTCTAACTTCTCCCTGGGGTGTAAGTAGGGCTTAAGTTAAACACATGTTGCGCGTTACTACTGCAGGGTATCGGCTCGACTGTACCGCGCGCACGGAGAGTTTCGTCTCTCCTCGCCAACGTCCGGATAGATCCGGGGAGAGAACGAGGGTTACTCTCGTATCCCGGTCCTAACGAGGCTCGGGAGGAGAGACGGTCGGATCTCGCGTTTTTGGGGGTGTGTCCCTCCTCTGTCCTCTTCGTCGGCCCAGTGGAACTCGGATGGATCTCGCCGTCGCACCTGCTTCGACGATCGCGTGCGCGCGGCGCGGCGCGGCGCGGGGAAAAGGGGCGTGAAATTAAATATCAGATGTTGACAAATTGCGCGGAGGCGTCGTGGCAACGGATATTAATGACGCACGGTAGAAAAAACGCGTAACCCACTCCGGCCCTCTTTCTTCGGCCCGCAGCTGCAGATGAAGAGAAACGAGACGACGCGGCGGTCGGTGTCGTCGTCGGTCCCATCTTCTCCGAGGAAGCTCTCGGTCCTTGCTGCGCATTACGCTCGCCGCTATCCGGAGCTCGTTATCAAGCAGCCTAGGACGGCTGTGCATCTGCCGTCGCCGCTGCAGTTACGGAGCTCGCGAATGGCACATGCAGGTATACCGTGTTGTCCGCACATGTGTGTCTGTTCTCCCAGTAACGGAAACCATTACGGAGGACGATAACCTTCCTCGCTCGCTTGAAAGCGTTGGCCGGCACGAATATCTCGCGGGTTCTGCTTACTCGACGGCGCACCTAGAGACCCGTCTCCCGTATCACCGCCGCACTTCCGGTTGGCAGCAGGGAACCTCGACCTTTGGCGCGTCTCCTCCATCTTCCGTCCGTGGTTGCGCGACCAAGACGATCCCCCTCGACAATTTAAGCCGAAAAGCGCGTCGTTTCTCCTAATTATACGCGTCCAAATTCAGGTCGCCTTATTACGATATTTGTGCGGCAGTGACAAACCCGACAAATTCGAGAATCGAGTCAAGGAGGAGAGCGGGCTCGTTCGTCCGCTGTATTCTCGGAAATAGAATCGATGGAGCAGGATAGTTCCATTAGGATAGGGTGATACGGGAGGGTGTCTTAACGAAAATAACTGGTCTCGTGAACGAGTGTGCGTGTCTGTCGGATTCCTCCGGTCAGGTGATCGCGCGGGACCACGCGCGTCGATTACGAGAAGTGGAAGCTGCGAGAAGAAGAGTAGAACAGAGAGAAGGGAAGAGGGGAGAAAAGAAGCGAAGAGGGTGCTGCAGAGGGAGGAGAGGAAGTCGAGTAAAACGCGCGGGGGGAAGCAGCGAGGGTTAAGGAAGAGATCGGAGGGGATGTAGGACGGAGGGGTGGAGGTCGAAAGAAGTCTCCATCAATAACGCACGTCCGCGCCTTGAGACGTGGAAGACCACAAGATTAATCACTCTTCTTCTGCTGCTTTCTTGCCTACGTTTATAGCCGCACGCACGACAATCGGGAAGATCCTGAGCGCCTCCGCCTCTTCAAACAAACGCAGCCGCGCGCTCATGAGACTTATCGTCGCTTTGTTCTCTTTCCCTCTCCTCTCCTCTCTCCCGTCCCTCGCCAGCTACTACCCTTCGATCCCTGTCCCTTCCCTGCATCCACACCACTTACAGCCAACAGTTTTCTTAAAGTCCTCGTCCTCGTCCTCGTCCTCGTTGTCGTTGTCGTCGTCTCATCTCGGTGTGTAATGGCTGCTACAGTTGCGAAACTTTTTTCTAAAACCTGTCCCAGCGAACCTCGACTTTTTCTCCCCTTCTTCTTATTTTTCCCGCTAAAGGTAAATATTTTAGGGCCACCGCACTGGACGCCCGACAAAAGAATAATGTTTTTCCCGCGGTCTCGACTATTTTCATCTTATTTCCCCAGCTTACGAGAAACTCCCCGCCGCCATTTTGGCTAACATTTCTCAAGCGTCGGTGGTAGCGGTGGTGGTTGTGGTGGCGTCGGCGGCGATGGCGATGGCGATGGCAAAGCTCCGAATATTCTCAACTACGAGCGAAGCGAGGGAGTCGACGTCTTCGACGTCGTTGTCATCGTCGGCCAATGCCAATGCCGTTCGTCCTCTCCCTCTCGTCGTCGTGGGGGAGGCTTTGCCGCAAAAGTGGCAAGTGCGGAGCATTCGCGAAGCAGCCCATACTTTGACAAGTGGATCGCCTCAGAGTTCGCATTCGTCGATTTCGCAAACTGGGGACGATCAAACGAAATCATCGAGTTGCGCGACCCTCGGTCGGAGATTTACGAGGCATACGAGTTCTCGCGCATACGAGCGAGGGTGAAGGAGTCTCCGGCAAAGGTTAGGTCGGTCGAAGCTAGAGCGTCGTAGCCTGTAGGACGGGGACAAGCAAGGCGGGAGAGACGCGCCGAAGAGAGCGACCAGAGCAGCGGTGGGACATGCCGAGGAAGAGAGTAAATTTATCGGAGAGCACCACTGATAGAGGCACTCATGAATAGATCTGCGCTTTTCGGGGGTAGGTTATATGGGAACTCCGTGGGATATTCGAGCGAGGTTGATGGGTCGAAAAGAAGAAGAAAAGCAAGGGGTGGGAGAGGGGAGGGTGGGGGTGAACGAGGACCGTGGAAGGACGGTTTGGCACGGCCATGAATATTTCGGCAGCGCACTTATTTATGCAATACTTTGCGCTGGCAGGTTTACGGTGGCTCCCTCTCGGCCGACGGCACCGCCCGACCGGGGGAAGCCGTGCGCAGATAAATACGGCACCGACTTCGTATATACGTCCGATAATATATTACGTTTGAGCGTTTCCGAGCTGTTTAGAGGGAATCCGGTGCCGATGGCGGTGCCGCGGAAAGTGGCGACGATATAGGACCCGGAGCCGGAGGTGGGGGCGGAAGCATTTAGCCGAGCTCACCCATACCATCGAATCTCACCCCCTTGGCTCTGCATCCCAGTCCTGGTCTCCTCCACCCCCGCGATCACTAGCTACCTACCTACCTACCTACCTACCTACCTTGCCCTCTCCCCCCCCCCCCCCCGTCCTGCAATAGTTTCCGAATAAATCCCCGATTCTCGAACGCGCAACGCTGCTTTCCTGCTCGAATTTACCCGCCCCCATATCTACCTACAAGTCTGCTCGACTGCTTGCACTGTGCGAAACGCCCGAATGGAGGGTAGATCGAGTTCTCTCCCGTCGAGGACCGTGGGTGGAGGGTGGAGGTGAGAGGAGGCCGGTATCCGACGGAGAAGCTTCGGGAGGAAGGGGACCGCGGCATCGGCATCGGCATCGGCATCGGCGTCGGCCATTACCCCGGCTACAAACAACCCCTCCGCGAGAATCGAAGAGGGCCCCTTTGTTGCGGCAATTGGCTAAACGGTCCGTCGAAACAAACGATCCAAACCCCGCCGATATATACCCCAAGATCTCTTCCGGAGCTTTCCGCTTCTGCTAGTACACGCTGCTAGTACCTGTGATATCGGTGTGTGCGAGCATATGCTCCTTTTCTCTCTATGTACCAGCAGCAGCAGCAGCAACCTAAGCTACGAAGAGCTACCGATTCTCGAGCTCGCTCCGATTACTACCCTCGTAGCGAGGGATTTACGAACCCCGAAAAGTTTCTGCAGAGTTCCTCCGATATGTGCATGGCTGCGCGATTGTTCCGCCGCGGAAGGTCCGGCCAAACCGCGGCAAATTTATACACACGCACGCACATACCAGGAGTACGTCGACTTCGCTCGATGCTTCCTCGGCTGGCCTTTTGGCTCGACCCGAGGCAAATATATATTTATCGCGACCGTGAGCGCGAAGAAGTTGGATTTCGATCGGGGAGCAAGCATCTAAGTTGGTCGCGGATTCAACGGTGTCGCGCGTGGTAAACGACCAATATTTCTCAATAGCCTGAAACCACCGCATCGAGCGGACGCGTTGAGGGTTTAAAGAGTAATTTCTTCGGGAGCAACGGGGAGGGGAAAGGGGGATGAAAGAGCAATGGGGAATTTTTGATGGGTCCAATTGTTTCTGACGGATCCATATTCAGCCAGCGCGTTTCTTTATTGAAAATAGGAATATTTTGGCACGAAAAGCATAACAGCTAGCGCAATTCGGGCGAGCGGTTCCTGAGCCGCAGGTTGCGCCGAACAGGGAACGAGCGAGTCGGTCGATGTGTGGGAGATGAGAGCGCGGCCGTTGTGATTGACAGGAGGCAATATGGCTGTGTGAAGACTCCCTTTTGCTCTTTGTCGGCCGCGTTACGCAAGCTGTTGCACCCGCATCTGCGCATTCATGCAAAGTCAAACCGTCCATCCGTTCGCTCGTTCATCCATCCGCACCTCCGTTCGTCCATCCGTCCATCCGTCCATCCGTCCATTCGTCCGTCCGTCCGTCGGTCCGTCGGTCCAGTCACCCGCTCGCTCGCTCTCCCTCCCGCCCTCCTTCCATGCATCTCCGCCCGTCTCCGATAATCGGCCGCGCACTGCACTGGGCTGCTGCATTTTTTCGTTGGACGCCACTACGGAAAGTATCGATTTCGGGCACGAGCTCGTTTCAAAGTTACATCACCTTCGGTACCTTTGAAAACCAGTGAAATATTGAATTTCTTTCATAGCGCAGCGTAACCGGTAACACCCGCATTCTTCATGCCGGTATGAAACTCATACTCTTCATGGCTTTCACTCTGTTCTCAATTGTTTTTGATTTCTAGATGCAGTTCCACTTGATAAAGTAATTTCGCGAAAAGCGACTCTTTTGAAAGCCACCGATATTAATAGCGGTAGCGAGGGACCTAATACCGCGAAAAGTTTTCATCAAATTAAAATAACAATACACACACGCACACACACATATATATATATATATATATATATATACATATCGAGGGAGTCGCTACGTACGTACGTGCATACGCGCATATATATGTGGATGGATGTACAGGGGGAAGGGAGCCGGCGGTGGTGGCTTCCACTTTCAATATTTTGTAACGCTAGACTCATGACTAAATTAAAATTGATTTTTCCCAGCAGTAAAAATATTGCAGCGTCAATCGAATATTCCTGAATTTCTCTACAGCGATGAGATCACGCTGACCGGATATGCAGCCGTTATTCTTGGCAGTAGCACAAGCGTATACTCAGATGTGGGATTTATGAGAGGACCGAATCTTTCTTCCCGGCTTATACACAGCATCCATGCAGATGCAGCCGTTCCCATTTTCCGATTTGCGGATTTCGTAGCGTGTTTGCTGGTACGAATGGCAGAATGGGTAAGGGTAAGGGTAAGGAGAAGGGGAAGGAAAAGGAGGGAATAGGTAGAGCCGGCGGAAGAAGAGAATGTAAAATCGAACGATCGAGCGAGATGGTCATGGGCAAGTTCCCTGGAAGGGGGTGGAAAGTTTGGGGGGGGGGAGGTAGTTGGATCGATTGACGAGGGGACGACTTTAGAATTATCCTGAAAGGAAGCCAGCGTCGACTGATTGACGTCTCTATGGAGGCACCATAAAGGTATACGAAAGTGGAGTAGGCACAAGAGGGTCGCTCGTAACTCGCGGGTAAATGCGATTTGAGGAGTACGAAGAAGTGCGAGAAAGAAGGAGCTGCCTATTCACAAGATCGTCTACGAGTCTGGCGGAGGAGCAAGAAGCGAAAAATTCACAGCTAGAAAATGCCACCCACGCACAGTGTCACCCTCGACCGATGAATGGAGGGGAAGGAGGGCTGGCTGCTCTTCTCCAATACCAGACCCAGGGAACTGTGCCACAGAATTTCCGTATCACTTCGCTGTGCAGGAACCAAAGTGCAACGACCATTTTTCTACGCTTCTCCAAATCCTATGAATATTCACTCTCTGTATGTGTGTGTGTGTGTGTGCCTTCTGCATTGCAACGTTTACCCGAAATTGCCGAAGTAATTGCGCCAAACGAATACGGATACTTGGAAAGAAACGAACGATCGGAATAATACGAACGGGGTCAATCCCCCCTCACCCTCCCTCGCATTCATAACGGAGAGTCGTACTTATGGCGAGTCCTGTCGTGGAGGAGAGAAGAAAAAAAAGTGAAAATTTCTCCCCCGCAGCTGACCGCCCGCAGATCGCATCTCGTTAACGCTTGCACTGGCGTAGGATTAATTAATTGACTGCAGGGAACGGTAGGCGGTAACGAATGAAAGCGTTACACGTATTCCGGACACGCTTGTAATCGTTAAACGGTAATCGCCTCGTAGCGTTCGTTCGTTCGTTCGTTGCGGAACGAAATAAGACGTCACGAGCAGGTGGTCCTCCGCACGGCTCCGGCCAAGTAAGTGCGTGTGCGTGCGCGTGAAATGGCCATACACGCGCGCGAATGGAACTCTCAGCGCATTCACGTCGTGACGTTTCACTTTTCCCAGTCGTTGGACCCATTATTATGTGCCCACTGCGCGTCCTCCTCCGGCCACCAGCCACTTCTTTTTCTTCCACAAATGAAAATGTTTGGCCAGATCTCTCCGGGCGCGCACATTCAGGCTCCCCTGGGCACAAATATTTTCTGTGAGCGCTTAATCGCGCTCTATTACGACCAGCCCCATAAATCATGACGCCCAGGGTGGCCAGGAGCTTCCATGACCAGTTCTAAGCTACCCAAAGAATTCTTTTGCTCCTATAAAGTGTGCATTTTCATTAAAATATGTTCCAACAATTATTCATAATTAAGGCAACTCGCATCGCGAATCTCGCGGCAGGGAAGTTATAGCCCATCGTCTTGTACTCCAGTCACGGAGAATTTGGCTCCCTACGAAGACTCCTAGTAGTCAACGTCGACGTATGCGCAAACGGTAATTCGACTATTCCGACGTTGCTTGCTTTTTCTCAATTTCATGGTAAATAAAGGTCTCTCCGCCGTCGCGGAGAGTGCTCTGTAAGATCTCGCTAAAGATTTCACCGGATCACTTTAGTGGGGGTATGAATGGAAAGTGTTTTGACTCGAATCTTTCGCAGAAGTCAGTCGTCTCTCTCTCTCTCTCGTACGCACACGCTCGGAGAATACGAATCAACAAAGGAGAATCCAATTCTTTCGAATAAAACTCACGGCCATTTTGCTCTCTCATGGAAGAGAGGAGGATCGCGTTAAAAGGAGTCATCACTGGTAGTCCGGACCTCCTGCTCGGAAGCGTTTACACTCAGTTCTGTTCGTCAGCGAAGGTCTCATTGTGGCAACGGTCACAACAGATCGACTCCCGCTGTTTCGACGCATTCACAGTCAGCGTGAAGTTGGCGGGGAAAACGTGGCTTTTACGGCCAATTATTTCTTCTTCTCCAAGCAAGTGGGGTAGAATAGCATCGAACCTATTTCCCCCATGAGCGATGAGTTTACATTCATTTTCGAGGTAGCGTGGGTGATCACTCGTGTTGAGATCACCATTCTTACCTATGTCAAAGTATTCGAATCTGCTCAAAGCGCAACCTGGTTCCCGGATACAGAGAATGAGAGAGAGAGAGAGAGGGGGGGTGGCGGAAGACCTAATGGCCACCCTCTCCTTGCCTCATAAGAAATTCATTCTTCCTTAATGACTATTGTATACTTTTTCAAGGTTAGCGAAAAATCTGGATACTCGATTGATAAATTCCTTCGCGCGAATCTCAGTCCAAGCCCCCTTGGGAGTAGAAATAATCTCTTTGCTATCTATGGATCTCTCTTTCCCCCTTTTCTTCTCTCCGTCCCCTTTTCTCTCTTCGTATCAGCTCATAAATGTGCGCGATACAGTTTTGATATAGATATGGGCTCTCCTTGGGCTCGGTCGACCGTAGTCCGCGCACGAGAAACGAAGAATGCGTATTGGGGTAGCCTAGAACCATCTGTCAAAAAGTCAAAATATACGAAGGGTAGCCTATTGTCCTGCAGATCCTGCGGGATTGCTACTTAGCGTCCGTGCACATATCCGATGCAGCGGCCTATTATGAGCCCGACGTTGCTCGTCTGTTTTGTACAACATCTGTATCCCATGAAGTTTTACTGATTTCTATGTCGTAGCATCGTTCGCTGCAGTTTCCCGCAGGGTACTGGGATACGGTGGGAGAGGGGGAGGGGGGCAGAACCCTCCGGAGCCAAGTCAACGTGCCAGGATCGTCTCTATCGGGTTAGGCATCGGCCTGACTTTTGCACATCCGTGTGACCTGGCACAATAGCCCTGGGACTAGGTACGAACCGGTCGTGAATGCCCGGAAAAGGCCGTGTACCGAAGTGTGCGTGTGCGTGAGCGTGTGCTAGGAACTTTATTGTGTTTCGACAAATCGAGAACAGTCGCATCATACGCGCGCTACAAAACACGCCAGAGACATCTTAAGCCGTGTTCATTGATTTGTCGTAGGTTTTCCAACGAAACGTACCCCTGCTGCAAGCTCACCCCAACCCTCTCCTTCCGGAGCCGTTCTCCTGCGATATCTGCCACACCATGGCGGACGAAACAACGATGATAAAAGATTGGAGAACGCTCCTGAAAATTTTCTATCGATTCCTCGGGGTCTTCCCCACCCCCTCATGTACCGCCACACCTTGCGTTCCTCTGCGCCACTCTGCATTACTCGAGAGTTTAATGTGTAATAAATATCAATTTGCCACACATTGGCCAGTTGTTGTTACACGCGGTAATTGAATACGGTTATTCAGATTTTATAGTGGCGTGTAAGACCACCGTTGAATTTTGAATAGCCGTTGCACAGTGTAAGCAAGCGAGCGAGCAAGCAAGCGACCAGGCAGCAGTCAAGCGGAGGAACGTTCGGACGGCTATAACCCAATTTTATGTCCCTCCGATTTCTGCTACAGCCAAACCAAGTCAGGTAGGTGGGGATAATTACCGATTAAAGAGATTAAATCCTGCGGGGTATCGATTCCCCGGCCTATAATCGGTCGAAGGAGACCCTCGGCCGGATGCTCGGAGGCGCAGAAGGGGCGCCCCGAGCACGGGGGTGGGGGGAACCCGCCTTTGTTTCTGATTTGAGGGGCATCCTTACGAACGGGTTAGCCGCGCCAGTGATCACCAACGCTAATTACAGTGGATCAGCCCGGACGAGTTTAAAACTCATTCCCCCTTTTAAGCGGCGCAAAAGGGGCTTCCCGCCCCGCAGCTGATTGGCCGCCCGGGATGACACGAAAGTGCTCCAACATGGCGTCTTATCTGATTTCACTCCTAGAATATAACGCGCCGGGGAAACTCAAAACGCACGCGCCTTTTCTTCGTTGGGCCAGATGGAAGTTTTCAGGGAGAGAGAGAGAGAGAGAGAGAATTTACTGGCGACCAGCCATTTTTCGTTTTCATCGACTAATTCCAATATTCGCACACTCGCAAAGATGGGGAGGGGATGAACGATCGTGGATTTCGATAACGCTCTCTAAGCTTTCTCTATATTTACTCTGATTTAAATAGCGCTTAGCGGCGACGTTTATTATGCTTTTCCTCTCGCACCCCCGCCCCCCTTAAAAAGAAATAAACGTGTCCTACGCTCGTCGACAGAGCTCTCTGCGCTAGATATCAAATTGTAAAGAAGCAAGCTCCGAGCAATGGGGAAAGATGATGGGATGTATAAGTTGGTAAAGGTGCTAAATCAACATTTTTATAAACTGCTTAGTATTCATAGGCTTGGAGGTGGTAGCAGCTATAATGCGAAAGCGAGAGCGTTCGATCCCCGCGACGCGAAAAGTGGCACCTACACACCAGAAGCCAAGCAAACCGGGAGCCACGATGGCTGCTATAATTTTACAACGACGGCATTATCGCCGTGGCATGGTCGAACGAGAAAAATGGCCGCTGTGTACGAAAAAAGATCGATAAAGGCTCTCGTAAAATCATTCTTCTTGTCCGTTGAATAGCGATCAAACTTAAAGCCTGGATTTTGCCCATTATCCAGATTATCCGCCACTGTTTGTTTAGATTGGCAAGGCTCCACGGCAACTTTCAGCCAATATCCTCCCACATTGCTGATTGATTGGAGAAAAAATTCTACTCGGTATAATCACGGACCATTATTAATAGAGTACAGTGAATCAGTGATGCTGGCTCTCTTCTTCTTTCTGTCTCTCTCTCTCTCTCTCTCTCTCCCTCCCTCTTTCTCTCACCTGACCGAATTAACATTTAGAGAGCAGTGAATAATAAAGCAATATTAATCCTCTAGTGCTATTTTCGCGAAATCTGCTCTATTATTGGATACCGCGTGGGTGTTAACGACAGAATCATTTCACGCATGCGTCCTCATCTGGTTTCACGTACAACAAGCACGAGTAAAGCAGGGGTGGCAATTGATATTCAACATTAAATTTGCATTGCACGCACGCACGCACGCACGCACGCACGCACGTACTTGATTGTCGTGGCATTCCGAGTTTTCGACGATGCCGATCGGTACGTACCTACTCAGATTTGAGGCTGGATCGCTCGCGTGGCGAGGTTGGATTGGTGTGGGTTGGCTGGGTTAGGGTAAAACAATCACGCAGGGCTCATGCATGTTAATGCGTTGTTAGGGGCGCGTGAGAGAATCGGGGTTGGCTAGGATTGAATGCCCAATATCAGCGAACCGCCCTCGAAGCCCGTAGCGTTTTCCTCGACTCGCACAGGAACCAATATCAATCTCGCCTCTCTCTCTCTCTCTCTCTCTCCCTCCCTCCCCCACCTCTCTCCCACCCTTTTCACGTGTCTCTCTCCCTGACTTGCTCTCTTTGTTTCTTTATCTCTTTCCCTCTCGAAAGCGCGATGAGCATCTCCGCATCGAAGCTCCGGAGGACTCCGTTTGATCATTATATGCCCTCCCCCCTCCCCACACGCTTTTATTTTCCAATAGAGCTTCACGAGCCGCGAGGACTGTATTCGTCGAATAAAAATTTCAAAGGCTCTCCAAAAGCCAACAACTCTTGTAAAATAGAGATCTCTTAACGCCATAAATTATTGTCAAGTATGGAACAGAAGGGCGGGCGGGGGTTGAGGTGCGGAAGGAGAGCGAAGGGGTGCGAGCTCTTGAAAAATTCTTATCTATCGCGAGGAGTCAGAGCCACTTGGAGCACTCGAGGGAAATTTGAAAAATTTATTAGCGTTGAATAGGGGGGGGGGGAGAGGGGACGGTGGTGAGATTCGATATAAGAGATCTCTCGGCAGTCGTTCGTGTAAACACGTTGACTTTTTAGCGCAAAAGTCCTCGAGAATCGGTCCTCCAGCGGACCTCCACTGTAACGCTGTTCAAACTTATTACCCTGTCAACCACTTACGACACAAGGGAAAGTGCCGAGCGGCCCGGAGTTGGAGTTAAGGAAACTACCAACTACGAAAGCAGTTGATACGAAACTAGTTTCGCGGCCTGGGATACACGCAAAGGCCACGGAGAGACCATGGGCCAGGGGTTCGACTGTTTGCCCTTCGAATGGAACTTCTGGAGGTTGAGGGTGGCCGTTTCTGGGGTGGAGTGGTACTTACCAAATCGACACGGACCAACTCAATACATCAAAGACCTTATACCCAACGGCCCTGGTTATAGAGACCGCTCTCTTCGCTCCGTGCTACCTCGATGTCCATACATAATCATGGCCCCGTCTTTGTCCCTTGAAATTGATTTATTATTCAAAGTGACGCGTGTTTCACAATGTGTATTTACCACGGTACGGTTTCGTGAACGGACCACTTGGAAACCCGAAAGCACCTTCGCTCGCTCACGCGTACACGCGAGTCGAAGGTGGATTCTGTCCAATTGCCGCTTTATCATTTCAATAGCTGGCAAATTTCAAGTCCCCCTTTTTTTCCGAAAAATTTTCCAGCTTCCCTCTTTCCCCGCCGCATCGCGTTCCTGACAAATTTTACAACCGATGCCATCGAGTGCGAGGAAAGCGATATGAACGCGTAACACGAGGAGCGTGGACAGAGAAGAGATAGAGAGAGAGAGAGCAAATCTTTCTCCGTTCTCTTCATCTGGAAGGAAGAGCTTCGGAACCTCTTGCGCGACTATGGCGGAGTCACGCGTCGAAACGTCGATAAGGAGACGCTCGCAAGTCCCCGCGACAGAAGCTAGCGAAAATATTGACAGAAAACAGCCGGCCAAAGTTAATTAAACTCGGTGAGCTTCGTTTCTGGCCGCATTGCCACACGGCTGGTATACACTTCGAGTAGTAATTTCCTGATAGTGTGTACGCCGAGCCTGGCGACCGAACGAAGTGGACAAACAGTACGAGTTTCCCTAGTGGTACGTGTTTCTGACCCGAAATTGTGTCCTTGTACGTACTATCTATACAAGAGAGAGAGAGAGAGAGAGAGAGAGAGAGAGAGAGAGAGCTGGCATTCGCCACAGGAATATGGCCGAGTAATTTTTATTGGTTTTCGTCCGCCGTACACGCCGCCGCGCGATTGCAATCAATAGATTAATTTGATACTTTAATTAATTGTGCGTGTCGCGCAAGGAGCGCGTTGCATCGTGGAATCTTCGTGGGCTGGAAGAGGGGTGAGCAGGGGAAACGAGGAGAATAGCAGGGGGTGGGGGTTAGGACTTTGCTTGGCAGTCACGATGTCCAATTTGTCAGAGTATAAGGATCCAGGAGGAATTATGTGAATGTTGGATTATGAATTAGTAGAATCTTAGGGTATTGGATGGTAACTCGAGGATGTCGGGGATGGGACCCATGGCATCCGGACGCCATAGCTCGCATTCCAGTCGACGCCAGCGGCCAAATTCCCTGTCCCTTATTACACATGCTCACAAGTCCTACCAGTTCTATAGCATCGCCTCACCCCCTCTCCAACGCTCGGACTTGTCGGATTTAAAGCGTATCGTCACAAACCCAGCACGAACCTTGCATACTGCTCCGTCACTGCTCCTCCTCCTTCCGGATCCCAATTCTCTCCTGGTCGTGCAACAATCTCAACTATTTCACGCGTCACAATGGTCGCCGGCAGGATATTAAGGAATAAAGCAATCTATGCTAAATTTCATTTCTTACATCCCCATTCAAGACGCTTAATACTTCCATATTCTACTCCGAGGTCCAAATACCGAATATAGGTGTAACGCTACGCTGAATTTTAAATGGAGATATTTTGCGAGAGCTATCGTTCGTCGATGGGTGAAAGTCGCGAATCTGGACTATTAGAATTTCTTTTACAAAAATAGCCGTGCAATAAAATTCGAGAGCAGGTTAGACCGGACTTGAATTTTTCTTCTTCTTTCTTCCGTAGATCCCGTCTCTCAGGCTGCCCTTATAATCCTGAGATATGAGCGCGCATTATGTGGAATTGTGCGTTGTGAGGTCTACTGGGGGGTCTGAATCTCAGCGGGGAACGGTGTGAACTCACGGTAACTTCAAGGAACATGTATATTTCTAGATCCCATCGATAATACCTGGAAGGACGCGGCTGTTTGGTCGACTAGCAGATCATCACAGATCGTGAGATCTAAATCAAGATCAGACATCCCAGAGACACTTCCGGATGCCCATCTGTTCCCTTTTCCCCGAAGTTTCCACCGAATTAATAAAGCCAAACGGAGAGAGAGAGAGAGAGGGAGATGAATGGATAGACAAATGAACGAATGTTCATAAGAGTACACAAAGTTCGAGCAAACCTTGAAAACTCTAGTCCCCCCGGTATCCCCCTCCTCGCCTATTATTCGCCATTTTCTGTGTTCCCGTCTATTTCTCTCCTGCCAAGTTCTCGATGGTGTCCAGGCAGCGAAGAGAGGGCTGAGAGAAAGAGAGAGAGAGAGAGAGAGAGAGGGTGAGAGGATAGAGTCAGTCCTGAGGCAGATGATGCGTCAGATAACCGCGTCCTTAGGCTTAGTCGAAGCGCTTCAGCGCGGCTACCGTGCTGCGCTTTTTCTCCGGAGATCGCGCGCGCAAGGACCACCCGAACTCTGGCACGCAGATAGAGAAGGAAGCAACCGCGCGTCTCCTCTAGGATTTCAGTCGGGGCTCCGAGGGGTATCGCGTGTAACTGGAATTATCAGCGCACAATGGGTCTCGTCCTGCAACCCGCGCGCCTCCGGCCCAGCATCCTGGCAATCTCGCGGCAAAGATGAATCGAGAGGAGACGCGGGGGGAGGAACAGTTAGCGAGGATACGGTAAGAACTGGATCGGCGGGGGTGGCTGAGCGAAACGTGGCAGTCGATCTCACATTGTTGCCGTTGTTGGGTCGTTGTTTGGGCCGAGCAGGGAGCCGGCGAGCGACACAATACGCCGTCGTATCACGCGGGATCAAGCGCCGAGAGTGAGAGTGGCTGGGGGCGGGGGTGCGTCGAGCTCATAACTCATAACCTGAGAAACCCACCCCTCCCTAAATCTTCGAGAAACACACTGGCTTTGACGTTTCGCCCGGGCGAAGAACCGTTGTTACATTATGCAGCAGCATCGCCTCCCCTCTTCCCTCTCTCTTCAGAGAGAGAGAGAGAGAGAGAGATGCTAAACGGATAAATCCTTTTTCGCCAGACGGACAATAACCACGAAACCGCTACGAACGCGTACACTGCTCTAGAAACCCCGGATGCTCTCAAATTCTCTCCTCTCACCCTGTGCACGAGTACACGCAATAATTAAGGAATTTTATCAATTGATCGATCGAGGAGGATAATCATCGAGCGAATTTCATCGCGAACGTCGGAGATGCAGCTCGTGGTTCCTCGTGGTGGAGAACTCGTGACGACTCGAATGGGGATGAGTGAATTGTAAGGGTTAGTGCAAGAAGGTGGAAGGAGGAGGGGGGGGGCGGTGGTTGGTCAAGGAGACGAGGTCGGAGGAAGCCGTGGCGGTTCGATTGCATGGTGCGCGGGAGACCGGTCTTTTTCAAACTATCTCTGGGGCATAATATCCTGCTGTTCCGGTGTGTCTTCTCCTTTCGCGTTGTTGTCTCTTGCCGGTTGACCCGCGTGCTCGCCGGGTTAGATTCCTACTCGGAGGCCTCGCGTACACAATGCGAGTTATTGCGGCATCCGCGTTCGCTGGCGCCAGCGTTCCATTCGTTGCTGCATAAATCTTCGAGCAACCGGAATCACTCCTCCGGCCCTCCTCTCCCTCGAACGATGCTCCCTTGGCTTGGCTCCTCTCCTTAAGAGATCATCAGCGGCAGCTTGGCTGATCGGAGAGGCCGAAATGGCAAAACAATGATGAAACGATAAAAGAGGGAGAGAACAAGGGCGGAAGGGGAAGGAGAGAAATCTTAAAAAGCCGTCGAGGTTGGAGAGGATAGATAAACGATAGGTCACGGTACGCGCTTAGGGCAATCCGTAAATGCTGAGAGGGAGAAGCCGAGGGCGAAACGATCGGTGAGACCTCCCGATGGATGGACGCGGCGTTTAAAAGTGATCGCTATAACCCAAAGTTAAATGTGTACCGAGTTGACGATCCATTAGCCGTATCCAATGAGCGTCCGCTAATTAAAGCTATTTATCGCTGGAACGAGAGAAACGGAACATCGGCCCCCTTCGCCTAAGGGCGGAAAGTGGCAAGTCGCCATATTGATGGTCCGACAAAAAGGCGAAAGATTATCTCGCTTTTCCAGGAGAATGGAGGAAAGTCGGGGCTGCTGCTCTGTATATACTCTCTGCCCCGGGATCTCGATTATCTTATAAAAATTCACAGGTCGCAAGGCACGATGTGTTACTATGGTGACTAAAGCTTTTCGCACTCGTCCGCGCTCTGGCATCAACCCCCGTCGACCAGAAGGGAAGTGGGTTGACTCCACACTCTCCTCCGAATCCCGCATGAAAAATAAGCTGATGTACTACGCGGGCCACAGATATTTTCGGGCAAATGCCCGAGGATGCCTGTGGCGCTTCCTCGATTTTGTCACAGCGAAAGCGCTCGATCGGTTAACTCCGCGCTATTTACCACCCCTTAGAAAAGCGAATGGTCGAATAGTCCAATAGCGGAGGATCTAGAACGATTCTCTCTCTCTCCCTCTCTAATCCCTGCCAGTTTTCTCTAATCGGTCGATTCCATTTTTCCCTCTCGGTCTTATCGAGACAAAGGCCGCTCCCCTCCCCCTCCTTCCTTCCCCGGTGCATAATTCGTCCTCCTCCCCACGGTCGTTCTATTCTCGCCGGAAATCGCATTCGGGTGATCCTGGAGGAGCCGGGCGCGGGGATGAATTCGCGGAGGGGTTTGGGAAGAGTGGGGAGGAGGGCCGTACAGTCAAGGAGAAGGTCGAGGAGGTCGGTGGTGGAAATGGAGCGGGGCGGGCAGGTTCGCGGGTGGCGGGGGGCTTGAGCGGATAATATACTTCGCGAAGTACGCTCGTCAAACACAAGCGCGAGCAAGCGGAGCCCGGATATATTAGAGGATGCATCTCCATAAAAGTTGAAGCCTGAGCGGCGAGTCAACATCCCTTCCATGAAGATCGAGCGTTGCTGGAAGAGGAATGAAGCCGAAGCAGCGGTAAACGGCCGAGGGAGAAGGAGAGGGACAGAGAGAGAAAGAGAGAGAGAGGCCCAGAGAGTTGGGCTAAAGAGAAGGATCCAACTCCTTTTTCCGCTTGGCGAGAGCTCGCGTCTTGCGGCAGCAATCACCGATATTGAGGGTTTCATTTCGTCCCTGCGCCAGTAAGAGACTCCGTGGGGGTAGATGTGTTCGGGGGTGGGGGCCGCTCCGGAGGGTTGTGGTTCTCGTCGAAGAGTACGAGATGCCGGATGCACGAGAGCCAGCCACCACCTCCGCCGCGCGGCTTTATTCCTCTTTCTACCAACCACCTCATAGTCCCTCATCGGGGATGTTACGGATTCCGGAGACTTGGAAAAACGAACCGTAGAGCTGCCGAGCAACGAACGCCATCTTTTGAATACTCGACCTGGAAGCAACTTTGATCCTGTCTCCCTCCCTCAACGCCGTCGTCTCTCTCTCTCTCTCTCTCTCTCTCTCTCTCTCTCTCTGGAGAACAAACCTTTATTAAAGTTTCCTCGAATCGAGTCTCATTTATTTGTATTACAACCGCAGTGCTTAAAACGCTTACGCTCCTTCTCTTCTTAAAAGCTAAAAATTTTTAATTCCATTACAACAGCAGCAGCAGCAGCCTCTACCAGGAAAAACAAATTATTGAAAAGTTAATCCGTTCGCTTTAAGGTCATGCTGCGGGGAACGGGTGGAGCTCTAAACAGTGGGTTTTTCTGCAAAATTGTAGTGTGACCGACGACGGAGAGACGACAGGTGACTCGAAGATCAGCCGCAAATAATTAGTAATCCCGTATTTAAATAAATCCTCCCAAGCAGCATTCTCGGTTTCCCGAAGGGTGAAGGGCTCGACTGGAACGTAGAAACCCTCCTCGTGTTTATTCCTAAGAGACAGAGCTCTGACCTTATCCCAGAGATTGGTCACGGACGGATGGACGACGGCTGGTCGAAAACAGTCGAAAAAGTCGCTAACAGACGGCACCGGACGGGATTCACGACGACTTGTCTCTCCGGACTCCCCATAGATCCTCCGAAGTCGCGATCGTCGAATACTTTCCCGTCGAACCATTCATGGCGAGATCTTCGACGAGTTCCTCGCGAGATTCCTGAATTAATTAGACATCCGTCGCCGGAGCGAGTCTGGGAAGCGGCAGCCACTGTAATTCGTCAGGACGAAACTCATCGGAACGTTTGATCTTAAAAGAAGCGCCAAAATGTCCCCTTAAAGACTTCTTAATGGTAAAAAAATCTGCCCCTACCCGTCATAGAATCGATGAATATAAATCACGCGTCGCTTCTCTCGTCTTCCCACCTCTCCCCTACTCTTTCCTCCTCTCGTTCAGCGACTAATTAACTCGGTTAATCGCTCGCTGGTTAATCCCCTCGATTACCGATTAGCAATTTAACGCGTCTCCGCGTTTCCTACACTTTCGCAAATACAAGAATAATCGCGGAGAGAGAGAGAGAGAGAGAGAGAGAGAGAGAAAGAGAGGAGAGAAAGTTTCAGCCAGACTCCGGCAGGCTGATCTGGCAGATATGAGCTACTGCGTCGAGGGAAGAGGGGGAGCGGGAGGGAAAGAAGCAGGGAAAGAATCAGGAGACGGCAGTTGGACTCGCTCGGTTCAAGTTAATCCCGAAGTAAGGAGTGTTTGGTCCTGCGAGAAGGATTAGTGTGCTCCTTCGCGAAGGAGGTCGGCAAGGGGGGAGGAGGAAATCACCGAGTTCCTTCAGTCGCACGAGACCAGCTTCGCACTTGGTGGTGCAGAGCCAGTGCTCCCTTAATCCGTATTCATCAGCAGTTATAGACATCCCCGGTGCGCAGGGTAAGGGGCTAAGCCGGCTCATCCGCGCTCAGCTAAGAACCGCCCCGCCCTACGGTTCTGGGTCATCTGAGAAACGCGTTATACACCAGTCAGCGTAACCCCCCGCCCCCGCACCCCATAACATACCCGGCTTGCAAAAGTTTTCAACCCGGACGTCCCGCGGAAGCCATCGTGTTTCTTCCGTTTCACCCCCTCCCACCCCCGATAGTCGCCCTCCCCCTTTTCTCCTTCGAGGGAACAATCTCGTTTCCCAGATTCGGATTAATGCCGCTTTAGAAAAGTGCGCAGTTCGCGCGTTCGCGAGGGGTTTCCTCCTCGGAAACGAGGAACTTCCGAATGGAGCAACTCCGTGGCGCTTCTTCGAGGAACCGGGGGTCGGGGGAGAGGGGCCTAACGTTGTTTTCCCAATCTCCTTCCGTTTCCCCGTGGTTTCCTCGACACTCCGAGGGGAGAATAGTCTGGGGTTTTTCCGGTATCGGCGTTTCGAAGGGGGTGCGCGGGCGCGATATCCATCAAAGGAAATCGAGGCATTCGTCGAAATAAGCCGGGCGGGTAAGCGAGGGACGGAGGGGTGGCGCGCGGAGGTCCAGGTGTCCGTGGAAGTTAAATGGACTTGTCTCGTCGGTAAAAGATAAACCGGATGCGCGCGTAGACGACGCAGGATGGCAGATGGTACGGGGGTGGTGGCTCGTTCCCCGCAGAGATGCTCTCGTGTCTGTGGCCGGGGCGGGAATTGGGGGAGGGCGTCGCGACGCGACGCGACGCGACGCAACGCAACGCGAGGCCGAGCCGAGCCGAGCCGAGTCGAGTCGAGGCGTCGTGCCGATAAATCAAATTGACTGGTGCGACGTCGGGCACAGCCAGAATCCAGCGGCATCCCCCGTCCACCGAACCCGACAGAACGGCGACCGTCCATATACAACGTGTCCAATCGCAAATCCCTTTAATTCGTTCCTTGCAGTATAAGTTTAATCCGAATTAAACTGCACGGGACGGCACATAAATTCGGACCTCGGTCGAGCATTAAAAGGAGTGACTCTCGTCTGTGTACGTGGGTATGTGTGTGTGCATGTGTGCGTACGCCTCTCCTCCTCACACCCCCGCTACCACCCCCACCCCGCCATGTCGTAGCTACTTGTGCTCCACGGTAACACGCCGCGGTGGATTCGTAAAATCGTTTTATATGCAAAACACAATCGCAATTTAGACCGGGTTAACTGTAGATTGTGTCGAATGCAGCGCCACGCGCCTGTATGCGTGTAACGATATTCGACGGGCCAAATTCCAAAAAGCAACGTGGGATACGTCGACGAGCGTTACCGCGTTTAGCTCCGCTTTCCAAACTAAACGAAACGCAACGTAACGAAATGGAACGAAACGGAACGAGACGAGACGAGACGAGACGAGACGAGACGAAACGAAACGAAACGAGATGAAACAAAACGAAACGAAACGCGCGGCTGACGAAGCTATCGATATGGGTAGTAGGATCGCAAAATCGTCAGTGGACGCTGACGCGCCGAGATATATTGCCCCCAACGAGCTCCATTACTTTATATTACGCGCGTTCGTTATCATAGAAACTCGTTTCGTGTTCGGAAATGTTCTTTCGCCCACAGCCAATGAATCCTGCGGCTGGTAGAGTCCCAGCTCCTCGAACAAGCCGTTGCCTCCCGCATGTTCGAGGCGAATCAATGAAGAAAATCGTGGAAATTAAAATATTTTTAGCAGCCGCGCGAAAAGTTTCTCAATAATCCACGCACCTGGGGTTCTCTGCCGACAAGTTTTTTTTTCTACAAAATCGTCGATTTTGCCCGAGCACTCGTGTAATCGTGATGCGGCACGTTTCGCAAAATTCGCTGACTCCCTGGAAAGCGATCGAGTTGCGATACACAGGAAGTACAAGTCTCTGTGTAAGTACTCAGAGACCAGAGCTCTCGCCAGGAAACAGGAAGCAGCGTTGCAAAATCTTGCCAGTATTTGGATTTCCGAATAGTAAGCAGTACTCGTAAGCTCCTCCTCGGGAGTCGTGTTTTCGATTCACAACTAAATTCTTAATGAAACACACGTTTCATTCATTCCCGGCGTAATAGCGACGATTATACAATCGTTCACCTCTGGAACGGAAGGGGCTGAGGAGGCTTATTTTTCAGAATCGATTTTGCGCGCGCGAAACCGGACACCTCGAGCTTCCACTTATTCAAAGACCAAATTCCCGTAGAACTTGAAAAGTTCTACAAGAGTTCCGACGATTCCACCCCCCCCTCCCCCGATCAATGGGGAGGTGGATGGTGCGTGGGCGAGAGGCTAAACGATCAATCGTTGGAATATCGCGCGCGATGAATGTTCTTAATGAGCGGTACGCGCGGGTACGCATCGCGATTCCTGATGGACCGACGGGAGGGTTCGGATGGGGTAACCGGGAGTCGGCCTTCGTCGTGGATGAAACAAGGGTGCGGCCTGCGCCAGCCGACCTTTCTGCGCTTTATGGGTCCGACAACGCGTTATGATTATTCACGGGGTTACTGTGTTTTATTGCGCACTCGTCTCCATCCCGTAGGAACACGTGCTGTGTGTGTCACGCGTGATGTCGCCTTACGACGCTTTTACTGGCGAGTTTCACAGAGCGACTAATCGCGGATAGTGACCGGAACACGCGCTAATTTTGATTTATTAGACGAGCCCCTTCTGGATTCGTCACGAGGAGACTCGAGAGGGACGAGGAAGGTTCGGGAAAATCGGTGGGGGAGGAGGGGCTGGGAAAAGAAGGTATTTTTTCAAGATTCTCCAGAAGGAGGAGAGTGTCGTCGGGATGAATAGAATTTTTCTCGTGACTCGCTCCTTTCCGCCAGTGCGCAAAGTTCCGCTCCGGCTACGTAGCATTATTGACAATATTGGTATCATATAGCAGAAGGCGAACAAGCAATAATACGGGAGGCCGATCATATCAAACCTGCATGTTTGGCATGCCGAGTCTCATTCATCGCATATCCACGATGTCCAGTTTCAATATGAGATATCGTCCAGAGCGCGATAATTCACACGAGTTGGCGAAGCTATATATTGCCGCCATACCTCATGACTGCCATGACATACCACGTGGCATCGCTGCCCACACACCGGGTACCCCCCCGATTGCCGGCGATCGCCGGAAAGCCGATCCTTTCCCTTTAGGACAAATTCCTACGGGTTAACCTTTCTTCCGCAAAATTCCTCGGTATCGCCGCGGTTCGTTCTCGATCGGGAAACCTCAAGGGTGGGGTCAAGGTTCCTCCTCTCCTCGGGCGCTGATTCGCGTTCGAAGCGATCGCGCTCTTTTGCACGAAGTAGCAAATTGGGTATTATTACTTAATTCGTAGGGAACGTATCGACAGCTATTAGCTTGTAGAGATACGAGCATTCGCCAAATAATTAATGAAGATATCCATGTCGGGTTATTAGACAACATTACTAGATGACCACAAATCGAATCCCTATAATGACGGCGTAATGCCTCGTGATTAATAGTAGTCGCGCTTTCTCGACAGGGTTACTCGGAAACTAGGCGCTGTTGTATCTAAGCGTTACATTTGTTATTTGTCGACGACTCGAGAGAATATCACGGGGCGCTAAGGGCGCCTGCTCGCGTTCTTCGTCTTCTCGTTGTCGATGGATAATGGACTCGCGCGCTCCAAGTTTCCTAATGACGAGCCCTGCTCAAACTTGGCCCAGGTTCTCCTCCAGCGACTGTGGGACCCGCGCGTTATGAAAGTCTTCGATCTCTGTTACCGACAGGACGAGATAAATTTCATCCGACGAGGATGAGCATACGTCTCGCAGCGAGGGCTCGCTTCCATCATCCAGCTACATCGATGTAGATGTAGCTCTGGCTTTTCGTCTCTCGTTTCTCGTTCCTCGAACCGGCAACCTTCATCAATACCGAAGCGAATCGAGCGATATTCCTGTGGTCCCCGGTGCCCGGAACTCGCCCCCTCGTCCCTCGACCCCTTATCGGCTCGGGGAAGCTTGTCGATCAAATTGATTAACCTACATTTACTAAAAAATAATCTCGTACGACGACTACGACGACGAAGACCTATCATTCAGCGTTACGAGTGAATTTCGTTCTGTTGTCTCAAGAATCGAATTAGCGGAAGGAACAAAGCGAATCGTTTCGAGTATTCCCACGTAGCCCCAAACGCCTCTCGCCTCTCGTCGCGATACGTGTGTACCCTTGGATTCCCTGGTTCGCACAGGCACTTTCTCAAAAGCAGACCCGCAACCGGAACAGCGCTCGTATCGCGGTGCATTAGGAATTCGCGAAAAATCATTCTTCCCTCGTCCGGACAAATGATTTCTGCCGCCGGCAGATAACATCGCCGGGGCAAGGCTAGCTCGTATAGGCCAAAGTGATTATCTAGGGAAATGCATGGGGGCGTACGGAGTCAAAGGAACGAGTACATCGTACATGGCGTAACAGATCTCCTCGTTCAAAAGCCCCCCCCCCCTCTCTCTCTGTCTCTCCTTCCTCTCCCCTCCTTCCTGCGTCCATTCCGAATGCAAGTTCTCCAACGTCTAGCGGACGAATGGCGGCCAAGTTCGCATCGCTGAATTACTTCAAATTTTTTACAATTCAACCGGGACGCGTAATACTCGATTTGTAAGTTTGGAGGGGGGGAGGAGGAGAAGCAGGACGAGATAAATGAGATGGTGGTCACTCTATCGTACACCCCCTCTCACGGTGTTTCAGCGCCGCTCCCCTCGTTTCGGTCACTACGTAACCACACACAGCGGTTTGCACAGTAACAGCTACGAATATAATAACGCGAACGACTCCACGAGTGAACGAGCGGGGGTGAGATGAAAGAAAGGGTGGAGGAAGGGAAAGTCCGAGCAAGGGTCGGCGGTCAGTCGTATTAATATCGCATATCGGACACAACTATGGCGGAGAGACTCGCCAGGGTCGTCCACGGACCGATATGAAATCATCGCGCGCTGCTTCGGCGAGTGCTTCGCAAATAGTAAGGCATAATTGGAATCCGCCCGACAAACACGGATACCCCTCTCTCCGATCCTCTCCCCTCGCTATCAATTCGTCGCATCCTTCGCCTTCGCGCAGCGTTGCACCTCGCGTCACTTCGCGTCACTCGCTAATTTCTTCTAGAGGCATCGTCGCACATAAATCAACATCGTGCCCCGTCGCTGGCATAATGAATTTGCCTATAATGCTGCCAAGCGCAACACACACGATACCGATTTGATCTTTAATTATGTAGATACACACGCAACGTCCTGAAATATACCTGATAATAGTACGTAGAAATTGTTCGCGAGAGCGATGGCAGAGGAGGGGGCGGGGGGCGGCGCGTGTATTAATTAATGTAAATTAAATTTCATTATCGAGGCGAATGCGCGCGGTGCATTGAAAAGTTTTCAAGTGGATATTTTCAGTGGCATTGCGGCGATCGGTCGCGCGTGCTTCGAGCATTGTGGGTGCAGGGGGTGGTATAGGTGTTTCATCCGGTTCGCTTTGTGGGTATCGCGCGATTGAGTTCAATACTCGATTAGTCTTGATTAGTTTTGGAGCAAAGCTCTCGATATCGACTTTCCTCAAGATTTTCTCAGAGTCTCGAGAGCACCGATGAGTTATTACTCTCTCGCGTACAGGGAAATCTTTTCAAGTCGTACGTGATACATGTCCGGGGGTCGCACACCCCGAGAGTCACGTCTTTACCCGGAGCTTTCATAATATCCTCCTTTCTCAGCAATTTCCGAAATTAATAGCCGGTTAAGTGGCGGTTAAATTATAGCCTCGTAAATATCTTGGCACCCTCTCCGCAGCCTCGTTTCCATTCCTGTCTACGCGGAGGGTGCAAATGTTTCCGATTGTGCCTACTCCTGTCGACACCTTCTTCCTGCGCCCTCGTCCCCGCCACACTCGAGTGTATCGCACAAGTCAGTTTCTTACAAACGTATCGGTGTTGGATCGACGACTCGCCTCTGGCCTGGAACTGAAGCTCGAAATGGCGAAGAAGAGATAAACAGCCCCCTGCCGCCCCCGCTCATTTTCCACACAATTATCGGCAATTGTAAAAGTAACAACGATAAGGAAGCGCACAGTGGCTCGCGTAGCCTTCCAGTAGTGACTTTGAAGAGAAGCGAAAGAGAGAGAGAGAGAGAGGGAGGAGTTTAATACTCGCGCAACGAGCACGGCCAGCGATTCGTGAAAGGGAAACCACTTATTATCTGTCTGTCAAGGCAGGGGGGCCGCGATCGCGCTGCATCGGCAGGAACGGTAACGAGCGCAGCAATTACCGCACTCTTTCATAGAATGATAGGAGAATGCCAGAGAGCCGGCATCTTGGCAGAACAATGCACAATTTCAAGCCTGCCTCGTATCAAGATAATTCTCGAGAAGCCACCACCGTCGCGTCGCCCGCATTCGTAATGTCCGGCATTTTCTTCCTGCTGATAATTTCAATGACTACGCTCTGGCTCTCCCGCATTGTAACAGGAGAATCGATCGACCCCACTACTACTGTGAAAATTGCTTTCCCGCACGGAATATCGGCGGCGCTCGTCCGACAGGCCGAAACTCATTGTCTTGGAACAGCATTGACAAGTACAGAATACAGCCGCGCGGGGGGGGGGGGGGGTTGATCGGAAACTCGACGATTGAGCCGGGGAAAAAAAGTGGGCTCGCCTAATAAAAATCAGGTGGAATGCAGGCTCGCTGCTGCATTGCTAAGATTTTTCAATGGTTAGCTCTGTATCGCTCGGTTTCACACGCCAGCTGCACCCGCCGCGTACTCTCGGGTCTCTCTCTCTCTGTTTGCCTCGACTCGTGGACGTCTATAATCGCGTTAGTTGATATCATTAACGAAGCTCTGGCAATTACGGAGTGGGTTCAAAAAACGTCGGAATGCTGATGACGGGACAAAGCACCCGATGAAAGGTTTTCAGGCCCTCCCCCCGGAGCCCGATGAATAATATCTCGGTGGGTCGCCCCCGCCCTCGGAGCCGACCGACGCTCCGCGGCCATTTTCTTACAGCGCGCCGGAGACAATAATTCCAACAATTAGATCGCGGCTATACGTTACGCGCTTTTTTCCAGTCGACCCGCTGCTAGTCCTGTTGGAAGGGGCTCTGCCAAGGGTATGGGGAACATGGCCGCACTGCCTCGACGTCTCCACCTTTTTATTGTGAGCGCCAGAGGCAGAAGCCGGGTTCTGCGCGCGAGAACGAGAACGAGAAGGAGAAGGAGAAGGAGAAGGGCCAAGTGAGAAACCGGAGGAACAGGGCCAAGCGCGAACAAGGGAAGAGCGGAGAAAAGGGGGGAAGAAGGGGCGCTTGGCAGCCAGCAGAATGATGGAAAGGTGAGAATGAGAAAGGGCTAGAAGAGAAGGAGAATGAGAATGAGCGAAAAGAGAGAGAAGAGAAAACAAGGCAAGGCGTGGGAGACGAGTGGATGATAATGCGGAAGACAGCAAAGAGAAACGACTGGTAGCAGGGAAAGTGGGTTTCAGCCGAGTCCACGACAAAGGGCCAAGGAAAGAGTGCAGTGCGCGGAATGAGAGGGATGAGAGGAGGGGAAAGGGTAGGGAAGGGAAGGATTATCGAGAGAAGGAGGTGAGTTTGCTTCTGCAAAAGAGGAAGAGACTCGAGAGGTGGGTAGCGACGAAAGAGACTAGCTAGTGACTGGCTCTCTGGTTCTCTCTGGTTCTCTCGCTTGCTGACTCCTACACCACCGCGGAACAGTTCTACAGTCCTCCTGCACACTTATTCGCTTCGCCAGCAAGTCGTGCACCGGTAGTAGCGTTTATTTATCGGCGGTTGCCATTGAGTGGCGCTAGCGCGGCATTTTAATTGCGCTCTTATACCACCGTCGAGCAGCGGCCCTCCAGGACGACGGTACCCGGCTCCCTCCCTCCCCCGCACCACCATTCCCGCAACCACCAAGCCGTTTCTCCGTAGCTTGTCGCGTATTCCAAATGATCTCCGCTTTCGTCGTCGCTCACGTTTTTCGTATACGCGCGAGCTATCAGGGGCGGATTCTCCAAAATCTTCCTCGACATCTTCCACCCCTCGCGGACCTTGCACTCGCGCTCGCTCACTACCGCGAAATCTCTCGCACGCTCCGCCTTCTTCTCTCGTGAATTTCGAAAATCGGCCGAATTTCGGAAAAACATTTTTCCGACTTTACTTTTTGCTCGTTCAAGGTTTGCTTTCTCCGAGAAAATTGTTTAGGCTCTCGAGCGAGTTTGCGTAACGCGAACACTCGCCCCTGATAACTGCAAGTAGGTGGGCCAGACTTCACCTTCCTTCTTTCAACGATCAGCATTGCGCGTGTATGTATAAGCAGCACACAAGCATGTGCCTCTCTGATGGCCTGTGTCCGGCGTATTTCAAGCGAGTTATCATCAGCAGATCTACAGGAACTGCGCGAGAAATTATTTATTAGCGCTGGACACCTCTTTCGTTACCCTCAGGGACCAAGTTCTTCCGTGGAGAAACGTCGTAAAAAAGATTAACGAGCATCTAACCAACCCCGTGTGCAGGAGCGAGAGGAACAACGAGGAATCACGCGGGGACACGCGGAAAAGACACACCGGGAACGTATTCTTCGTTATTAATGACTCCAGCAGCCGAGTTGTGGTCGAATAAATAAATATAAATCGTTTTTACATTTAAATAAAGATACGACGAGATGAAGGGAGAAAGGGATGGAGGGAGAGAGAGAGAGAGAGAGAGAGAGAGAGAGAAAGATCGGAATAAAGATCTGATTCTCACACTAGTTAGTCCCTTAAATTCCTTCAGCAGGTTGTTCCCTTTCGTCGCGGAATACCCGGTACCCCCTCCCTCCCTCTCCTTCCTCCTCCTGCCCTCCTTAAGAAGCCGCCGCTCCTCGGAATACCAATAATCAGCTTTATTAAGAAAACAAGTTTGCTCGAATAATATTTCCATAGTAGTTTTGGGGAATAAGCGAATAAGGGAATAACGAAAAGTAAGGCACATCCGACGAGTTGTTTCACCTTTCACCATTTTGTGGGTTGTCCATGGGTCAGGAGAGAAAGAAGAAATTGTTTAAAGCGGTCCGCCGGCTGCTCCCGGGGTAATCCCAGTGGGAGCGCATTATCGTCACCCGCGGGAGGGATGCCGAAGGTCGAGAAAGAATTTCAGCAAGGAAAATATTTGTCGGGCGTGTCCGGCATCGTGTATAAACAGATCGCCCCGATGAAGGTGCGATCCTGCTGAGAACAGGTATATCCGAGGAGTGACTGGTAAGGTTGACCCAGTCTTCCATGATCTTCGAGACATTTGCAGTTCGACCCTGGCGTACCTGGCGCGGAGGGAAACGCTGGCTGCTAGTAGCAAAGACCCACGAATGTCTTCGTCGTGTTCTCTCAGGACGTTTTCTCGAGGCAATCAAGAGCCGCTCTCGTAGGACGCGGCAGCGTCTGGTCCCGCTGAATAATTCAGTAGGTGTCGCCCGCGAGAGTTTTACCGGATTTGTAGCTGCGACCGCGCGCCATTCGCGCCATTCGCGCCGACTGCAGGAGTTTCACTCCCCAAGAATTTTCAGAGGCTGCTTCGTGTCCAACTCGAAGCATCGTATCATCGGGGATCCCTTTCTCCACGTACCTCTCTCTCTCTCTCTCTCCCTCCCTCCCTCCCTCCCTCTGTCTCTCCCTAGTTGAGAATTTTGGAATTCTCGCGAAACTGCTCAAGACCCGATGGTAATTCTCCCCGAACTTCTGCTCCCGCCATTCCCACGGATTTCCAAGCATCGAATTCGCACGCGCATCCTCCGTCTTCGAGAAGTAACGACGACCCGTTTTTCACGGGATGAAAACTACCCCTTTATTCCACCTCTTATCTTACAAAAGCCAGTCTACCTGAAGTGGTGCGATCGAAAGTTCTTTATCGGGGTGGTATTTCCAGTGCGCGGGGAACCTGCAGTGAAACTTTAGCGTGTACTCGGAGAGCAGCAATGCCGCTCCGGGGAGAGATAGAGGCGTAGGAGGATCCGGTAGCAGGGGTGTGGGTCGTAATCCAGATGGGTTAATACGTTAATCGGCTCTAAACGCTTCGCAGCGTCGCGCTCGACGTCTTCGAGTGTTGATACGGCCGTCGCTCGTTACGCCTTACGTGCTTCACGTGGGTAGGTGGGTGGGTGGGAATTGCGGCATTCGCATTAAAAGGAATTAGAATACAATCGTATCTCGACTAGCCAGTTCGCGACGTCTCGTGAGCTAAAAGCGGTTCGCAAAGACAAACCGCTGAAAAATTCCCGAGGGAACCGCAAGCGAGTAGTACCAATCGAACGAGGCACAGCGGAGCACGAAATTTCAGACTGGAATGCTAAATTCAAAGTTGACTAGCACTGCCACCGCAAAGTGGAGTACCGGTACGCGCACTAATACCGCTGGTACCTTGCAAAAGATTCTATCGTGGCTTATCACATCTCTTCGCGCGAGAATATGCACGCGTTCGCTCGCTCTCCAAGCACTCGACCTCGCTATTAAAATGCAAGTAACATGCAAATCTAGCAAATAAGCCGTACTCTCTTTCGATAGCGCCTCTTATATTGTTTAAATAACATTTTCCCAGGAAGGAGAGAGAGAGAGAGAGAGAGAGAGAGAGAGAGCACACGCGTTCTATGAGGAATTTGCATCCATCTGAAATATTCGCCTCGCCAGCAGCTGCATAATATCGCGTGCAACTTTGTATTTACTCTCTTAAGCCCTACCTGCAGTTTCTTTTGAAAGTAAGCATTAAGTTTATCCTTTTTACAAAAGTTTTATAGTTTAATAATGAGAAGCGTAATATCTCGAATAGGAAGCGCGGCAATAAAACTTATCAAACATTACGTGAAATGGCAATCTGGAGAAAAGGAAGAGGGAAACATCCGGTTGCCGAGGTGGAGTGTGCATGCGCGCACGCGTGCACCACGCGATAAAGGAAACCTGCGTATCGTGGTGCGTGTCGTGGTGAATCGAGGACACTTCTTAGGGCTGCTGCTGCTGCTGCCGCTGCTTCTGCTTGGCAATTGGCGGTTACTCGCGACTCGCGATACCTTCTCCAAGAGTCTACCGCCACTTAGGCGCGACGAGATATTTACATTTTCAGCTACCGTTACAGCCCAGGCTCGATCATCGCATCTACATAAATTTCCGAAGTGCAGAGAGGGATAAGGTAAGCGGTGCGGAAGGGAGCGGCTTAATTTTTTTAACACGTGTAGTTTCCTATCGGCGCCACGTTAATGGACATCTCGCGTAAGCAGATTCTCGGAAGAAACGCGAGCTTTCCTTGAGAAGGACAGATTATCGACTCTATTTTTTCAGCCACGGTGCATCGCGAGATAGGCTTCGCTATGCAATAATCTCCTTCCTATTTTCATTAAAATGCTTCCTTACAGAAATTTACCGTGAAACGATACAAAGACTCTTGTATCTTTATTGCGCGTTGTCACTTGGAAAAAGAACCGTAAGAAAATGCTCGAGTTCTAGCAAGATATCTCAAATGTGCAGTAATTTAGAGCTAATAGTTAAATTACTCTAATTAGGTTACTATGAAACCCTCTTAAATAATTAGAAACATAATTGACCAATTGAGTTAAAAAGGCTTCCCGTACTTTGACGAGACGCGAAGAAAAAAAGTCAAGTTTTCAGACAAATTTCTATGGGTTTATCTGTCGTGTGGTTTTATCAATGTATATTATTTATTATCGATTGAACGATCAAACGATGCACTTGCACAGAATAATTAATATATGAAAAAAGTAAGTACTTACCGCGTTGCTCTGGTCCACCGACGACATGTCCTAAAACTGACCTCCTGCTCCTCCTGACGCGTAGGAAGCTCGACCTTAGCTTTTCCATATTGACAGACGATTGCCGAGTGTGTGCGTATGTGTGTTGTGATCAGACCAAAGCTCGACCTTCGCGCAGTAAGCCCGTAATACACGCAATGCGATAACCGAGATTTTCACCAGCACAGGTTGCGGCTCGTCGTGACATTGATTTCTGCTACTTTCATTTTTCATTATTCAATAAAGCCGATGTCTTATCCATTATTAATTATCCCCAAGTGATTTATAGATTCGATTACATACAGTTTATGTACTACCTACTTCCCGTGCAAGTTTTATCGATGAAATCGCGAGCAAAGTAACGGTAGATACTTCCTTGCTCATTCAATGTACAATATGTAAATTTTATGCAAGATATCAAGAGACTTAATGGTCCGTCGATCGAGTCGAGTTCCAATTGCGGAACGATCGTACGAGGCAAAACAATTAAGTGAAATGGTCCCGGTAGCGACGCCTACTGTGCGATCGAAAGGGAGCAATGGCTTGCGCCATATTATTTCTTGACCTTCCAACCGCGAGAAACACCTTCGCAAGGTTAATACCGAGCGCGATGCAAGCCTCCCGCCGTACAACTTGGACCCTCGGCTCGCTACGTAAATTCCGCTAATTGCGAGAAGGTTATCGCGAATCTTATTATTCGCGTAGCAGCTATCCGTAGCGTTATGGTGTGCGCTATGGTTCACGGGCGTGTGTAGCCCGCCTCTGGATCCTGCGACCGCATCGCACTGGGCAGGGCAGGGCAGGGCAGGGCACGGGCGAGAATAAGGAAAAGAAACAAGTCGCGAGCGCAGGTAGGCACGCAGGGAGGGCGGGTTTTACAAGACGAGGCTTCTCTACGCTCGTTTAGTTGGTTCGCGCGAACGAGGGTGATGTCACCGTACCTGCTCGATCCGCTATCGCGAATTTTAATGATGGTGCAAATGTCTCGGACGACTGGCGCTATATTATCTCGAAGTTTAGGCCGGATGCGGTACCGCCCACGCTTAACCAGCGATCCGACGCCGCTTACTCGCAGCGTGCTCTTTGTTCCCCGAAAATTTCCTCTCCGTGCACTCTCCCGTGCAAATAAAATTCTTTTCGCAATTTTCCTCGCGTCTTCTCGCTTAGGATTAGCAGCAGCCGCCACTGATCGAGCACACTCGCCGGAGCCGAAGAATCGCGTGCGCTTATCGAAGGGAATCAGTCACAGGCTGTACGTCGCTGTATCTTCCATTAGCTTCCATGAGCGAGAATATCGAATCTCCAGAAGGATATAACGATACAACGATTCGCCGGATTTTAGTCGTGGAACGATGGGAACAAGTTGTACCACCACTGGAAGGGAAGACGCGCTCCCCCCCCCCCTTTTCCTCTCTCGGCGTCATGGCTCTCGGCGAAAAAAGAGCAGAGAAAGCGGCTATCACGCGATTCCGGCGACAAGTTCGTAAATTTCAATTTATACGCGTGTTCCTTGTTTTGTTGGTACGTTTTAAGTGCCACGCGAACATCGCTGCCAATACGTGGACGAAAACAGGTGACTGCTCCCAGATCCACGTCGTGTATATATCGAGGTACTCGCTTAACACACGATTTGTGCTTTTCCCGATGTTCGGCGCAAAGCCTGCTGCACCACGCACAACCCGCGAAATTATGCGCCTCGTTCTTCCAGTCCTAACGCTTTTACGGGTCAAATGTAATTTCCCGATCTGTCTCGACGCCGGGCGCGCTTGTTTATTTTTCAAGCGAGTTCCCAGCTCCTCCATATAATATACGCTCCGATGCATCCTCTTGGCCCCGTCGCGATCTAATATTCCCCGCTTGAGAAATGTGCGGGGCCGGCTAGCCTAATTGATGAAGGAAGCTCTTAGCGGCGACTCCAAGACACTCCGCGCACCGACCACCACACTCTACTCCATTCTCCATGATCTCATTGTCCGCGTGATTTAGCCCGACTCTGAAAGCAGATTCGAATAACGATACTCCCTATCTCGTGTACATGTTTCGTATCCTGCCGAGCAATTCCTCGGCTCGTTAATTACTGAGCGACTTCTCGCCGCGACCGCGGCCAAAGACGCTGGATAAAAGTGCGGCCGAGTAATTAGTAAGCGGTAAAACATTAATCTCATTGATAGAGGAAAATAGAGCACAATGGATGTGTAGGAAAAAGGAATAATAGCTGTTTGCAGGTGCCGCCAAGTATCGTCGAACGACTTCGGGGTGTACCGAGGCTTGTCTCTCGCTCTGTCTCGTTTAATCAAGGCCGAATGTTTTACGCGCGATCATTAAAAGCGAAATGGCTCGTGTTATACTTGAATGCATAAACCCGAATGGTAATGTCGAGATTTACGTCGGTTTTATTTAAATAAAGTTTCCGCGCGAGAGTCGCTCCTCCGCCGACTAACGATTCTCTTTCACTTCGCATTTTACTTGTATAGGTTCTCGAGAGAATCGCGTAGGCTCTCTCGGAGAGAGCCTCGCGCGGAAACGGCAACTCCGCGCTCACGGGAAGCATCAAAATAATGTAATAGTAAAATTCGCTTGACTGCGCGTCGATTAGAAACTGAGCGCCGACGTTAATATTCCCTGCGACGGCCGAATGGCCTCGTATAATACAGTCATTCGGGATTTTACAAATAGCCGCGAAAAAAAGTAACATAAGTAATATCGATGATGCCGTTACATAGTCATTTATAGGTGTTCCTAATTAACTCGATTAACAAGATTGCTGTATAACAAGCAGCAGCAGTATTTATGATACGCGTCTCCTCGCGACTTATGCTAATGCCATCAATTCTCGCAACGAGTCTCTCCTCGAGTTCTGCGCGCTATCGAGAGGAAAACATACAAATAAATCCTCGAGTATTTCTCAAAGTGGTGCGAGCGCGACGACCAATTATGAAAATCCTATTCCTCTCCTGTGTATTTCCAGCGATTAGTTTTCTACATCGTACCCGTGCGTCTCTTTTTAGAGAAAAGAAAGAAAAAGAAAGGCAAAGGCCTCTCTCTCTCCCTCCGCCACTAGTTTTACAGACGACTAACGCGAGCCTAATCGATCGATCTCCTCGTGACTTTTCACGGAAGTTTCGGCTTTGAAAGTTTTCCACGTGAGAGAAAAAGTGGAGAAAGCTCGTCGCCGCGGGAAAGAGAAACGTCGTCCATTGGCCGGTGCATTGATTGCATTTTGAGAAACGAGAGGAGAGAGTGTATTTTGCATTGGCGCGAAGGGTGGAGGAGATTCCTTCGGAAGAGACTCGGCTTGTTTCGCGCGCGAATTCTGATGGACGAAGGCGGATGGTGGCAGACGGCGGGAGGGAGGCGCGGGTGTCGAGCTCGAAGGAGGAAAAAGGAGTTCGCGTGAATCGCGTGAATCGCGTAGGCCGACTAACGAGCTCCGTTCACCCGAAGATGTGTCCTCCGTGCACTCGTTATCCACGTCCCGCGAGAAGTCCGGTACGCGTCGTTAAAGGGTGACTTAATCACCCCGTCGCATCTTCCAATCGTGCAAAAAAATCAACTATTAAACTTCCACTCTGCCTCTCTCTCTCTCTCTCTCACTTGATTCGCCAACACCGCCAAAGAGATCGTCGCGCTCAAGAGCGCGGCTAATTGCCCTCTCGCTGATTTCGCGCGAGCGCAACCTGCCGGAAAAACAAGAAATTTTTATGTCCCACAGGTTTATCAGCTCGTTAAATACCCGCGCGCATGGAAAACACGCTTTTCGTGTGCAATTTTCTCTTGTAAACTCTCGACGAGTTTCATGCCAGTTTCACGGAGACAAAATTTCCCACTCGTGTCTCTCTCTCTCTCTCTCTCTCTCTACCTCGGGTTTTCGATTTCACTGACCTCCTCCAAGAACGATATTTCGCATCGAGCCTCCCTACCGGTGATTTATCGAAATTTTATCGAGTCCCGTGATTTTTAAGCATCTTGGGACACCTGATAAATTGTTTCCATACGGGATGAGGGGGGCAGAAGGGGGTGCGAGTGTCCGGTGGATTTCTAAGGGAGTAACGACGACGGATGACCATTGTCTCGGTACTATCGAAGTGGCGATCTCTTGCGTGGAGGCGAGCGAGGGTTGACGACGCCTTCTACCTTTCTACTCATTCGTTACTTCCATTTCTACGAGTCTACATTGTGTGCTGTATCCCTGACGAGGAGGCTACCTTTCACAAGATGTTCCTTGCATGACCCTAGACATTGTGTAACAGTAGTTGCCAACACACGAGCGCGCACACCTACGAGGAGCAGAGAGACAGAGAGAGAGAGAGAGAGAGAGAAACCTCCCGGGTTGGAGAGGCGGAAAATTATAAATAACGACGTAGCGCCTGATATGTCGTCTAGCTTCATCCCGACTTCTTATCCTGCCCCCGCGTTTTCAGCAAAAAGAAACCGATAGCGTCACGCAAGCCACGGCCAATACAATGCAATCGCGGTCTAAAAAAAGGGAAACTGTTGTTCTCTCTCGCCAACCTTGTCTCTTCGATTAGCCTCGGGCCAAAGACGAATCCGACGATAAAAAAAGAGTACGAATGAAAACCGAGCAGCGAGCTCGCGAGTTATCGAACGGGATATCTTAACGATCGTCGATGACCGATGTATCCCGCGGGCAATCGTAGCATCCGGTGCTGAAGACTCGCGTCTTTATCGGTCACGTACGACATCCGTTCGGGCGTGTGCATACAAACGTCACCGAGAAGCATCTGCATTTAATCACGGCGGACATTATTACAGTCTTATCGACTCGTAACCGTATGCTGTGTCGATTTATTCCATGAAACGAGCCTCGTTATTTCCAACGCATTATCGCTTAACCCTGCTGATCGCGAGGATTCGATTCGACCGGATACTCAGCCGGAGTGACGTCATCCTTCCGGATATATCTACGGTGAACCACCAACGCGCGAGTTACAATCTTTTGTACCCCCCCCCCCCCACCCGTTCTCGCTCGTTATCTGTTTCGCGCGCGTAATCCAAGGAGCTTGTTGCTCGGCGCCGTTTCCGCAAGAGTTCCTACGTTAATCGACGTGGTGGTCTCCGCAACTCGCCCCGCTAGCGATTCCTGGCGATTCGTTAGCTGGCAAGGAACGTTAGAATTTAGTGAGTCGGAACGCGTAGCAAGCGTCCGGCACGCCGAACGATCTCAGACACGATCTATTTTCGAAGAATGGCCGTGCAAATGAGTCGGCTAACTGGGACGTCTCGTTAGTAGATCATTAGCGACTACAAATCCGGCGAAATTATTAATTGCCGAGTCCACCAGGTGTTGGCCCGTGGATAGAGAGAGAGAGAGAGAGAGAGAACCTTGAGACAGATTTTCCCGAGGGGATCACCGCAGATTCCAGGCGCGGGAAAATTCGCAAGACGAGTCAGCCGAGTGTGTAATCTTAATCGGTAAATGAGACATAACCAGTTCGACGACAGTGTTTGCGTCCATTAACCGCATACCCGGCCATTAAACCGTATCCGTACGGATCCTTGCAGCCGCGCGCGCTGTCCTTACCTGAAACCAGAGACATTACAGCGCCTGAAACAAGTTTGAGAAGGAATACGGCCACGTGCGAAAAGTTGTTGGAAATAATTACTCCCCGTGTCCTCGTAGCCGCGCGCTTGAAAAATTGCGCGAAAAGGGGATGGGAGTGGAACAAAAATGCCGTTAGTCCAAGTTAGTCGAGGATGAAGAAGCAAAGGGCGATAAGGGACAATGTACGGGGTCCGAGAGTTGGCTGGGATGAAATTTCCTCGAGAGATTTAATGAAAATGGCGCGAGTGAATATTAATAGCTTAAGAATACTTTGGACACGGAAGGTCTGTCCGTGAGAAATGCTGCGAATGCAGCAGTTAGAGGGAAGCAAGGGGTATGGCCCACCTCACGCAGGAGGGGGAGAGGTGATCGGACACCAGGAGTATCCAGAGAGGTATTCGAGACTCTTGTAGCCTGTCCTACGTGGATGAGCATGGGGACCACGGCGGCGGGTGAACACCATGGCGAAGCTGCTGGACAGCGCGGTGCATCAAAGATGCCGCCACCAGGATATAGGGTTACCGCTCGCCATAGGCCAGGTTATTCCTCCTAATAGTCTGTATTGGGTTAGGACGGCTGTAGTTTCGAGCGTGGCCTTTAGATGCTTCCTCCCCCTGCCAACACCCCGACACACCCGTATCTATCCCCTCGTTTCTCGTATTTCTCATTGAGCCTCGGCTCTCGAGCCGGAATGCAAATGAGCGACGAAATATACGAGAAACCTTTGCGAAAAGCAGCCTGAGCAAAAGCCGTGGCCTAGGAGCTTACTACCACCTCTCTGAGCAGTCGCGCAAACTGACAGTGGAGTAGAGTTGATTTTTCCGCCTTCTAGCGAGAGGGGCAGGAGGAAAACGGGGAAGAAGGGCGATGGAGGCGTCGGCTTTTCGCGTTCATCGATGCGTGAGCTGTAGACACGACGTGTCGTCGTCGGGTTGACAATGGCCTCTCGCGACGGAAGAGGTTGGGTCGTCGTGTCCAGTAAGACACCGCGATCGACACACTTTTTCATGGTGGACCACAGAGTCTCCGTGGCCTTGCGACGGTCGGACAGGTGTCTCTCGGGCGTTGCGTTTTCTTTGATCGAGAGCGGCAGCTTCGAAAAATAAGTTGCCCGCAGGCTTGCCATACGTACTTTGATACACGTACATAGATACATATATTTACACACGTGTGCGTAAGCCGCAACACGCCTCGCGGAATGATCGATGTGGACCCGCCTGTAACGCTTCGGCCAATGAGAGGAACGCCTGTTGCCGTTACCCCTTACTACCCCCGTTACACCCTGCATTATAGGCGCACCTAAGGAAAACGCTGCTGACGTGTTTTCGAGCTTCGCGGGTGTCGCCGCGACGAAAGCTCCGACGATCGCAGGGCTTTCACGCGAGCAGATCGGTATGTTTCGGCTTAATCCGTTACGTCAGGAACGATGGTGACACAAGCAAACGGGCCCGCTCTTGGCTGCTGGCAGCTCGACGAAACACCAGGAGTCGATGCCGCCGTGTGATCGAACGAATCGCGCGCGCGCGCCTTGTACGCCCTTCCTTGAGGGACCGGTAAAAAAATCGATGGAAGCCGCCGGATTTGGTAGAGGAGAGCCTGCTAATACGATCACGATCCGCTCCGCTGATACGGGAATGGTACTCGATAGCTCCCGGTGTCTCTGACACTCGTAAATAGGACACTCGCGTAGCTTCTGAACTTTCCTGAAGTCGCCGGCCGGATCTTCCTAATTTTTCCATTGAAATTAGTGAAAGGTCCCTTGTGCAGGGAGATGGATCTTGTTCGATCGCTGGACTAGTTAGACCTATCAATTAGCGGCAGGAAATATCGATGCACAGCGGGTCTTAACGATGCCCAATAAAGATAGGCGAAGTTCGAGATAGACAAATTTAAATGGAGAGGCGCGCGATCCCACGGTGGTGGTCCCCGCTTAAACTGGCCCGGTTCACGCTGCTCCGTGTCATCGAGACGAATAAACTAAACGAGCCGAGGAAGAAAGGACACGAGAAACTTGGGGCCGTCGGAAAGACGGGGAAAAGAAGAGCGCCGCAGGAATTAAATGCTAATTAAGCGCTAATTTAGCGTCGCGCTCCAAAATCAAACTTCTCCCCGAGACGCTGCCCAAATTTCTAACAAGTTTCCTCTGAAATTCGCTAAATTACCCTAAAACCCATACCCTCCTCCACTTTTTTCCGCTCCGTCGCTGTGGTAGCGCCGACGTTCGATCGCTTCGTAAGATGCGCGACTACGAGTGTGTTGGAATGATGGATTCCTCCGAAGGGCCATTTAGCCGATAGATACCGATCTCGATGGCGACTATGGTTTCTCCTCTTCTGTCGAGGAACCTGAGGCGACGACCACTCCGGACACTTGCGTCGAGGACGTTTTCCAGTTGTCAGCTGCATTCAGTATCAGTAGCTTAATGCGAGGACAAACTCACGGCTTTTCTCTTTTATTTTTATTTTTTTTTTTTTTTTTTAATTCGGATTATTCAGAGTTTCAGTAGGATCCTCCGAGAGAAAGATGAAAGAAACCGATCCCAGCGGATAAATACGCAAGTCCAGCGAGAAATACTCGAAGATCCAATTAAGAAGTAACGAACGCCGCTGCTATCAGGGAGATTTCTCTGTGAGAATCATCAGTGAAAGGACGAAGGGGGTGGCAGAATCGCGAATGCTCGCGCGACACTTGTATTTTCGCAACATCCTTGTTACCCAGGGTACGGGACCGTGGAAAGTCGACGGGACCGAGGGTTGCTGTTGCACAGCCTGTTCGCGTAGGTGCTTACACGTTCGGCCGGGTGGCAAAGGGTCCCGGAGAATCGGGGAGAGAGACTAGCTTTGCGTTACCTTGCTAGAGAAACGGAGGAGGAGCGGGGCAAAGTAGAAGAGAAGATATTAGCGAGACAAATAGCTCGGTGGGTTTGGTGCTGCTAGTAGCGTGTAGACGCGCGCGCGCACACACACACACACACACACACGAAACACCTACGTGTCCACGTGTTCGCGCGTGTCCACAGGAATGTGCAAACTTGTGCACGTGTGGGAAAAGACACTCGTACAAGTCGATCGTCTAGACTCTCGTCCACGGCTGCGCTATTAGTGTTGGTGATAGTGCACTCGCGCGCGTCTGTGTCTGTTGAAGGGGATAAGTACAGCAGCACGTAGGGCTAGTAGGAACCTTCGTGTAGTATAACCGAGTAACCAAGTGAGCGCCGTATGCTTGTACGAGGCTCATGGCAGCTACTACGAGAATAAGCGGAGCTTAGTCCCCGTATTAGCATATGAGCGCCGCCTAATTAACGCCCCGACCACCGCCAGTACGGGGCATTAAATAATGTAAACCTGGAACCTCCATTGTCTTACCCAAAGCCGTTCGTAAAACTTGGGTTAAGTCGCCGGATGGTTCCAGATTTCAGAATCCAGCGTAGCCCGTCGTATCTCTGATGACGTTGGACCTCTGTATACGGACTATAATAATAATTATAATCGCGCTCTGGATTAATTATGAATATGCGATTTAGCCGTAATGTGATTCCCCGCCATAGGAATAACCTTTTATTAGCCTCTACAGATATAAGTTCTTTCGTTGGCGAGCAAGTATAAGTTTGGAAGGATCCCAATGGGTTTTCATCGACGGTAATCGCGATAGTGCAATTAGAACTAGATAAATGCGCGCGTTTTCCCAGCCCAATCTTAGCGAGGCTCCAACTGGATCGCCGAAATCTAAAATGATCGGTTGCTCCAAACAACAGCGTATGGCTGCTAGGACTACTAAAAATATACAGGAGCACAAGTTAAGTAATCGAGTTATCGCATTCGCCGATCAATCTTTTCCAGTCGTAGCGACTCTCTTTTTTCCCTCTCTCTCTCTCTCTCTCTCTCTCTCTCCTTTCTTCTCGTCCCTTTTTCTTTTTGCGCAAAACTTGGAATTATCGGGACACTTGATAAATTCCCTTGTAGCCAACTTGTTGTTTCGCAGATAGCACCGACAAGAGTGAGAGAGGCTATCGTTAGAGTTCCACGTCGATGAGATTCGATAACCCATGTGGGGGAGAGAATCGAATTCCCAAGGATATTCCTCGTCGATACCTCGACGCGTCTCGCGAGCGTAATAACGAGAAGAATCGCAGATTTTCTAGCACGTTGCTGCAGCAAGTGGTAAATAGGCCCCGTTTACGCAGTAGCGCCCGCCGATTTTCAAAGTTCGCAGCATGGCACGAACTGGTCGCGGCATATTGTCAGGCGATAAAACGAACCTGGTAGAAGAAGGTGGAATAAATTTATGAATGCTGAAAGCCGAGAGGCTGGCTGCATTCCACAAGGCCTGCACCCGACACACTGAATTGTCGCTCTCATTAGCGATCCACTCTACTCTCTCTCTCTCTCTCTCTCTCTTTCCCATTTTCTCTTTCTTTCCCGCTCCTCTCCGCTTCTCGCGCTTACTCGACCTCCCATTTCCCTTCTTTCTTCCACTGCGCGTTCGTTCCACGACACATCGCAACCTATTATGATAAGCAGAGCTTGCTCGAGAAACCTCTTTCTTCATGGCCAATATTTCTTGGATTATTTCATTTAAAATGATTCCCCTCGTCTTTTTCGTCCTGTCCCTCTCCTCGCTGCGCGCATCATCCGCGCATCCTAGAGAATCTACTCGCGGTGGAAATCGTATCTCGCGCTCCTTGGTCGATTGATATGCGTCGCGCGGACTTTCCAGGAACGATTTTCAGAAGCGCGCTAATCTCACGACGAGGGCCTTGAATGAATTTTAATTGGAGCAACTCGTCGCGTGAAACTCGGAGGTTCATTCGAGCACTCGCGGCGAGTAATTGGCTTGCGCGTGCCTGCGAACGATCCTTCTTTCTCTCCAGAGAAAAAACAATCTTTCGCGGAACGAGACACTCCTCGTTTCATGCGACTCCCCCGCCGCCGCCGCCTTCCCTGCTGCCAGAAAGCGATCGGTCGCTGATGTCACCCAAGCAAGCGGATATTTTAAACTTAACGGGCGAATAACTGCTTTACGATTATGCTTGGACGAATGTTAGTAGTGTTTGCACGACTTTAATTATAATCATGAAAATGTTACTACCAGTCCCCGCCGGACAATAACGAAATGATAATTTACGTCTTGTTCTCGGGTCCTCGAGGCTAATTTTATCCGACCTCCAGGACACTCTCGTCCCTGACGATTGCCGCGTAAAATACCAGCCCGTAAAATACAAGCGAGAGATTCTCTCGAAATTCGAGTATTTTGCGTTTTCGACAAGGGGAGAAGAGGGATTGGAGAAGAACGAAGGGAATAAAATATCGAAGGACCCGAGGAAGTCTGTGAATCAGCCGGCGTACACGCAGAATGTTTGGAGTCACGCTAGTGTACCCAGGGTAACAGCAGCAGCAGCAACAGCAGCATCGACGACGTGGTATCCTCCTCTCCCATTGTCTTGCCAGCTCACGGAATACATGGCGTGCAACGCGATCCTGCACATGCACTTGGACGGACAGCAGTTTCGCGCGTTTGTATTTGCGGCCGGGGCTACGCAAAGTTCCGCGCGGGACCGTTAAAAAATATAAGCGGGCCCGATGAGTCCCGGCGCCAATACCGTTACGTTACGCATTCCGAGTACCCGGGGATAAATAGGAAAAGTATCAGCGGCACCGAGACATTCCAGTCAACAACGGTCCCTTGATACATTCCTCGGGTAGGCTCAACGACGTGGCGTTGAAAAATCAATTGGCAATGACCTCGCGTACCTCTCGTGCCTCTCTCGTCCTTTTCCTCTTGCGAAATAATGGAGAGGCTCGCGCGAAAAAGGACTCGCGCGGCCGCCTCGGGGTCGGATTTCTTCGAATCGTGCAGCGACTTTCGCGCGGAGAAAGCACATTTGTCCGGGGCAGCTTGACGAACATCGAATACTTAATCGTACGAAGCGCCTACAACGTCCTGCTGGTCCCCGTTGTCGAGGTGGCAGCTCGCGTTAATGACGCGTGTATTAAAAACGCGCCGGCGGACTTAAAATAAACGGGCTGGTGATTGATGAGGGAACTTGGCGACCCTTCGTCGAAGAGATTCGGTGGGAGGAGCGCGCCTTGAGGAGGCCTCGCGCGAGAGCCGCTGCTGCTTCTGCTCCTCCTGGGGGGACACCTCGACGATTTGTGCCGCGTCGTTTGCACGAGTACCGCGCACACATCGACAAAAAACACCCGCGCACCAACCCCCGGTCTTAACACCGAGATACGAAAACTTTTCCTTTTACTTGGCAATCTCCTTTGTATGGAACGTACCATATAATTATTAAAGTTTTTTTTTGCTCGGTGCGTGCGTGCGTGCGTGCTTGGCGTATTGTTACGAAAAGACGACGAGAGGAGAGGAGAGGAGAGGAAGGAGTTTTTTCCATGACGAGAGTCTACCGGGAAACGAAGCTCGCTCATCTTTTCCAGGGAGGTGTGAGATATTGGCGAGTCGAGCTGGTTCGGCTTAGGCAAACAAACGATCATTACAGGAGTGGCCGGGACTTTCATCGGAATATGAAATATTGCACGCTGGCTACATGCTCGTCCGTTCTTTAAAGCGCCGCCACGTGACTTCCGGTCTTGACAGGAGGCAGGGATCCGTCAACATAACGATCTTGGCGACGCGTCGTTTTCTCCCCTCGGCGAGAGGAAGGAAAATGACGGAAGGGCCTGCTGCCTGCGACTCGTTTGTCCGCGTGCGATCGTTAAGATTCGTCCCGGCATATCATTCCCCGGATATTTTAACGAATCGCGTCTAATTATTTATAATTAATTAACCGGCGAGCTCGGCTCGAATTCGAGAGCTACGGCTCGGGCTCTACCCTGCGCAGGGTCGGGGGCAACTGCGCGATCGATTCTTCAAATCGCGCGAGAAGAAAATCATTTCTGTACACGGAACTTTGTTCCTCCCCCCCCCCCCCCCCCCTTCCCGCCGGTGATTCCTCCGCGTATTATTAATAGTTGGCGAGCGAACGCGTCGCGCATAACCTACTTTTCAGGACACCAGCAACCATCTCGACGCATAATGACCCTTGGACTTGTTTAATAAACCCCCCGCTATCGCCGAAAAGACGCCATTAGGATTCAGAGAACGGACGTCGCAGAAACGCGCGCGTTTTTTGAGTCGATTTGAAACGACGCGTGGTCACCGCTCAAGTTTTGCGCATGAGAAAGCTTCGCGGATGCAACGCCGCGGGAGGATGCGCAAGGTTTCCGAAAGAACGCGACGATTTGTTTAAAAGGCTCTAACGACGACGGTGCCTGGTGGTGAAACGGCGATGTATCACGCGAGGGCGGCTCGGAAGGCCGCGATCAAAGGCGCCGCGGGCATGATCTCCTTCAGGAACGAGTATACATCGCGAAGACGGTGGGAAAATATCATAAATCCACTTTGACGCTTCGCGCCTCGGCTCTGTTGTGACGCACGCGCGCGCGCGTGGCCCCTCCTGTGAATCTCTCATAATAAACGTCACTTATTTATACACTCTGCGCGCCCGCGCGATTCCTTCCGAACCTTCCGAAAGGAAAGATCGACCGTTACACGAGCAAGGGGGCCACGCCGTCATAAATCGCGGCCCGCTTGAAATATGCCCGAAGACCGCGTGCGCGCGCGCACGTGGAAAATATTAATGGTATTAAATGGATAGGCCCCAGTCAGCGCTGTCGACTAACTATGCCGCCTTACTAATTGTCCTATGAATCCTACGGGATTGCCCCGACCAACCGAACTCGCGAGACTCGCGGCGAGTGGCAGCGAGTGAAATTCGTTCTCTCCGCGAGTTTCGCGAGTTCCGAGCGTGTTTTCGCTGCTGCTCCTCCGCCTCCTCCCTCCGAACCTGGAAGGCTCGTCCAATTTTCTAATAAAGTGTTTAGCCTCGAATGTCCGTGGTAGTGGTCGTGGTCGTGGTCGTGGTCGAGCGTCCCGCTGTTTTGCGCGACTGATTCAGCAACGGCAGCTCCTTCCGTTTCTTCTCGGAGAAGTGGCCACAGCGGGGAACGCGATCGGCATCGGTGGATCGGCGAGAGACGAACGAGGACTTTTTCACCTGGGCCCGCCCCGTCCGTCCGCTCGCCCGCTCACCTCGGAACCCCGCTGGCGTAATTAACATTCGCCACGTTTCGTTGGCTTTGCTGACTTTTTGCTACCGGCGCGCTGATTGAGACGTGACCGCCGAAAATCACGTGCCGCCGTCAGACACGACCGCTCGTCTTCGTCGGCGCGTCCACCCACCCTCGCGACTCGTCAGGTGGAAAAGTCGAGCCCCGTTCCCGCTACCAAACGATACCGCGACGAGAAAACATTTTCCATTAGAACGCACCACCACTTTCGGGGAGACAGACTCGTTTCGGTGAATTGACTTGTCATCCGTAGGTATTTTTAGGTAGTACCCGCACGAGTCTCCGCTCCAGTGAGAGCGGGTTTTTGTCGAGGAACCCTTCGTCGAGAACCGCGTGGTCGAACGGCGTCCAGCTAGCGATCGTCCTCCGGACTCGTTTCGTTTCGGCTCGTTTAATTAAATACAGTTTTTCGGAGTGGCTCGAATCCGCGGTTCTCTCTCTCTCTCTCTCTCTCTCTCTACGCGACAGTGCTCGGCAAATAAATCAAAGATGAACGGATTCGGGGTTGGAGGCGAGGGCGGCGTTGTTCCGACGGGCACGTCGTTTTCTTGGAAGCCGAGCACGAGTCGCCGATATAATTAGTGGTGCGCGTGTCGCCGCCGCCGCCGCCAAATCGCTTCTTCCGGGAAGGCGCGAGCCGCGTTTTCGACGGAATCTCCAACTTGCTCAAGGATGAACCGAACTCGATTCGACTCCTTTCACCCGGCCACTCATTCGCATTTTTACGCGTAATCCGAGACCGGATAAAGTCGAGTCGCGCTGCTGCTGCTGCTGCTCATATTCGGCGCCACGCCAACAGTCCAACATCCCCGACGCTCTCGGCGCTGCTTAAATATTAGGGGAGAAGTTTCCACAAAACTTGCAAAGAGATTAAAAGTCCTCCTCTTGTTGGGTTCGCCTCAAAACCATAGGGCTCGTTATAATGATTGATGTCTTATAACCGAGCCTCCTTCTCCCGGCGCTCTTTTAATATTACAGTATTTATTTGCACGCGACGTATTATCCCGCTCGATCGTCGCAAAACTGACGTTAAAGTGAAAGCACGGAGGGTGGGAGAGAGAGAGAGAGAGAGAGAGAAAAGTACACTTTGACGAATCAGTGCAAATACGAAGGAGTAATAGCGAGCCAGATAAGGAAAGAGGAATACAAGGAACATTAGCGAAATGAAAGCCACGCTGCTGGTGTTCCATGTAAATGAAAATGGAAATTTTAAACCGTGACTCGGCGAATATATTATACTTATAAATGTAACCCGACGGTAGGCTTTGGTGGCGCGCAAACTCTAGTTATCTTATAAACATTGGAGAGATACCGCGTCGCGAGACATTAACGTTTAGTTCGGGCGATTAAATAAGTCATATCGCCACTGTTGCTAACGAAGCGCCACGACATCCTCGCAGCATCGTATATCGGTGTCTCCTACAGTTTTTTGCTTCTCTCTTTATTCCTCTCTCTGGATCCTCTTCCTCTATCTTCCTGCGCTCTCTGCGTATTTATAGGCGGCAGAGGCTCAAGTTAAAATGATTTCTTGCATCAACCGCTGAAGCGACGCTCGTCGAAATACACGAGGCGTATAATTTTAAACGTTTCATTCTTTCGCCTCCATCTTGCCGCTGCTTCGCTCTTATCCTTTCTCTCTTTCTCCGTTTTCTAGTTTTCCCAATTTCCCGTCGTTTCTCATCGACTGTCCACGTTTCTATTACCGTTCCCCCCCCCTCTCTCTCTCTCTCTCTCTCTCTCTCTCTCTCTCTCTCTATCTGCGTTCATTTCCCACGCGAGATCTCTCGCGTCTTCATCCCCTTCCCAACGCTGTGCCCGCATTCGTAATTCGCTGTCGCTTCTTCGCCTTCGCCTTCGCTTTCGCCTTGTAAACTGTAGCTGCTTTGACAGACTGCTGCCTGGCATGAAAACGCTCGCCAATTAACTCACGGTGAATTATGCACCGCCCCTTAGCCGCTAATTTAGTAGGTGACTTATGTCGTACTTGCCGGTCGACATAGCCTGGACGAATTCGAGCATCTCGCTCTCTTCCTACCCCGTTCCCTCTTTCCACGCCTTTTTCTCTGCCAACTAAACAAGCTCGATGTCGTAGCAGCCGGACATCCGGTAACTCGCTCTCGAACCCTTTGAAGTCTTTGAAGACGCAACTTTGCTGGATCGCACGGAGAATGAAATATCGCGCCGGGCAACCCCCCTTACTTTTCTCACATTTCTCTACCTATCTTGGTACGACTACTGCACGGGTTGCATGCCGCTCCGCTACGTTTACTCGCGATATCGCACGAAAAGCTACACTCCCTTCTCGTCGAGTTGAAGAAAGAGCGACGAGAAACAGGGGTACAACGACGAAAGGAAAGTACTCAAAGCCCCACGATCTCTCTCGTCGCATTAGCTTACGTAACTTTTGCCTTTTTCCTGCGGTTGGTCAATCTGTACTCCGTCCTTCGACCTGGAGACTTTTTTCTGTGTACCTATCCGTCGTTCTCCTTTAGTCTCGACCACCGTAAAGACGCCCGTTGCTGGTGGTGACCCTTTCACTGAATCTCTTTGTGCTCTCGACCACCGAGGTGGTCAATGATGCTCGCCTCCTTCGACTAACAAGACTTGAAACATGCTTGATTAATTACTTCATTTCATTCGTTTCTTATTCACGCGACAATAGTTTTCTCATGAATGTGAATTCCTATTGAGGCAGAGAGAGAGAGAGAGAGAGAGAGAGAGGAGAGTCAACGACTTTACAATTATATAAAATCGAGCAAAGACACTCGGTATTCCACGAATACCGAGAATATCTCAAGGATGATCGCGAGTAAAATTAATAACCGTGGGCCCAAAGATCGTCGCAGATTTTTCGCGATGCGCGACGAGCGTCTCCTCGTGGAAGGATCGCCGATATCGATCGCCGAAACTTTGCGAACTGAAATTCATACGGCGGTTGAAACGGCCTAATTCACTTGAAACGATCGATCAGAGTTGGGTCTCATCCGATCCGGTCGGCAACTCGAAACTTCCGTACTCTCGCGATTCGGCCGGAGGATGAGCGGAGGTCTATCTCGAACAATCGTCAGAGACATCGAGGACCTTCTCCTGAGCGCCTCGTCGGCCGAAACATTCGAAGCGTGCTGCACGGTGGACGCGACTTCTCGAGAGCAAACCTATCATTTTCCTAAAACGATTCGTCCATTGAATGTCGACGACGCGTTGGCCAGCTTAATAGTGCCCGTAATTACTATTCACGTCAACGACGGGCCTATAATTGGGAGGCTCGATCTTGCCAAGGATCTTATTTATAGTCGCCGAGAGGTATTTATAAATGAATCAAGTGTGTCCCGTTGAGTCGGGGCGGACAATTATTCCCGTGGAGTCCAAGCGACGAGCATCAAGTTCCTTGACGCGAGGTTTCTTTCTCATTATCCTCGTCGCATTATGATAATGTGTATGCCGCGATAAATGCCCGGCCCGAGGAGGAGGGTCGTTCTCGCGTTCGCAGACACGACAGGTGACTGACAATGCCAGGAGGGAGAGAGCCCTGGACCTCGTAAAATCGGGATTTGTCCGGGCGGCGACGGCGACGACGGCGGCGGTCGTTAGTGGCGAGAGATTCGAAACGGCGCGTCTCGCTTTCGCGCGCGCGCGCGGGGTCACCGGCCACTTTGCGCTTTACACACGCCTCCACCCCCTCCACCAACTGGGGACAATCTATCACTCGTACAACGAAAGTTTGACGCAACGTCAAAACGCAACGCCGTTAATTTTTCATGTCGCTCCAGCCGGAACTCGCGATGTAACCTCACGAGCCGCGTCCCCTCCCTCCGGTGACCGATACTCTCGCGAACCAGCTGGCTCGGCCACGTCGTCCCGCCCCCGCTGCTCCTCATCTTTCGCATCCTCTCCGGCACTGGTCCAGCAAGTTGTCGCGACGTTCCCATTCATTATTCACCTCCTACACGGATACGCTACCTTTCGACACGCGGGACGCGTCAGCTTCGGGAGGAAAAAGAAGGCGCGCGCGTGTTGTACAGATTGCGTGGTTATACCAAACCACGCCACGCCACGCCACGCCACGCCACGCAGCGTGTGCCGTTGAACGCCGGACAGCCTCGCTGTCGAGGAGTAAACTCCCTAATGGTATACCCAGATATCATCGTTGGGAGATTGTTTCGCGCGGCCCACGCTCCATGGGAAATAATCCGGGGTGGAGGAGGGGGTGGAACTCCGAGTGGGGTGGGGCGATAAATTTTCTCGCTGGCAAACTTTCTGCAGGGGAAACTTGCGTTTTAAGAAAAAGGGTGAAAGCATACTTTTGCCGGGGAGGTCTTCCCTCGTCTCGTGATACTTATTGTTAATTAATATCGCACCTAACATTAAAACGCCGGCTGTTACACTAGTCAGCTTCCGAAGTACTTTGGCGAGCGCGCGGATATATATTATATCACAAGGAAAACCTGTGCGCCTGTATTTACGAGGCAAACTTTGCTTTAAGACTGCCGATGTTTTAAGTTTATCGCAACCAAAGTATGATTTTACGAGGCCGTGGGCTAAATATGCCCGCGTCGTAAAATTAACGGCGTTTCCATAAAGGAATTCGCTGCTTGCGTTAAAACTCGATAAAAGCCAATAAAGCATCGCCACGACCGCGTTTAGTACAGTTTATAGTCTTCCTTCCCTTCGGGTGAGGCGCCCGAAAACCGTAGGCTCGCGCTCCTCTCCGATTCCACGTGAAATCTCATTATGGCCATCGGCAATTAATTATGGGGGCCCATCTAGCTCTCTCGGCTTGACTGGGCTCGACTCGCGGTTCAAGGCTGCCTCTCAATTTGCGCCAATCAGAAACCGCACTCGCGAGCTTCGGACACAGTACTCTCCGCTCCGATCGCCGTCACCTTCAGGGACAACTATTATTTTTTATTGAGCGTAAAAGATATCTCGGCCTCTCGGAAACGTAGACTTTGGATTACCGCGCGCCTCGTAAATCTTTGAAAAAAATGCCTAATTATAAACCAAGACGAAAAACTTATGGGAGATAGCAATGTGATCCTTCGGTTTATGGCAAACCCGTAATGTTTTCATCAGATAAGCACGGGTTCTCTCGGAAATTCTCTTGACTACTCTCTCTCTCTCTCTCTCTCTCTCTCTCTCTCTCTCTCTCTCTCTCTCTCTCGCTCTCTTTGTCTGTCTCGACCAGTCAGGGAAAACAGCCGTAGGAAAATTGTGCAGAGTCGACGACAGCGGTGTAGCAGTGTTGGTAGACACCCCCGAGGACATTGCCATTGTACAGTCAAAATCAAATCTCGGGAGACTCGCAGCTTCCTTTTTCTTTTACTTCGAAAGTCTGCCACGGCAATGTGCAGTCTCTCTCTCTCTCTCTCTCTCTCTTGATGCACATTGGTATTTGTCTCGCGAGAGATAAGAGTGGAAGTTTGCGATGGCTAAGTATCCTTACGTATTTCCTTTTGATTGCTCGTTATAATACGGCGAAACGAGTAATACCGTTGTAAGTAGACGATTATCATCTTTTTACGAGCACACCGTGTAGGCTCGCTAAACATACTGGTCTCGAATACTATCTAGCGACTCGGCCATTTTACAGCGCCGTGTGCTACTAGATCGGTAATGGATCTGATTATTGGCCATAGTCACCAAGATATTTATATTGCTTTTTACACTCCTGAAGAGCCCGTTCACCTATGTCGCTCGTAGCTAATCCACGTAAACAAAGTCATAACACAGAACCATAAAGTTTACTAAAAATGCTTTGCAGCAAATGCAAATGAATGTAAGATAAAAGTTTTATTGATCATTAAAATGGGAATGCCTAATCGCGATGTTCAAAATTCATATTGCGTTACTATCAGTCTCCCGGTATTTGCTCCCCGCTTGTTTGGCCGTTTGCTCGCTTACTTTTTACCGGTGCTTCAATAATATCGCTCGATGGTGGGGCCCGATAAAATGGATCGCCATGGATGCATCGAAACACGAGGAGGCAGCCAGCCAGCCAGCCAGCCAGGTTTGCTGGACGTGGATTTCGTGATGCTGGGATGATGAATCGAGCTGAAATCGAAATACAGACGTTATTCCGAAGGGAGGAGAAAGGATCGCTTCCGATCGGTTCTCGGCGTCTATTCGGTTTCGAAGGCAAAACGGCAAAATGGCAAAACGGCAAAACGGCAAAACGGAGCACACATAACTCTCGGAATCTAGCGGAGACCTACAACCCTTTGAAGGTTTATGCCGATTCAGGACCGAGTTGATTCATGAAGACGGGATGGACCTCCTTGGGATTCGCGGCCGCTCGAGTGCCCCAAGGCCGTGGCGGGTGGTCCCGCGAGTTGATTTCTTGTTTCCTCCAGTGCAACGGATCGGGACCAGAGCGCGCACTCTGTTCGCCGTACGTGATGGTGGGGACTGGGGGATTCACCGGATCCCCAGCTACGGAGCACATGCTAAGGACGGAGAACACCGGCGGACCCCAAAGGACGAAGGAAGAGGGAGAGAACGAGGAGAGAGTCGCAACGAGATCAGCATTCCCTCCTGGCTGCGCTCTGGCTACTGTCTCCCCATGACTATAGCGATTGTCGATTTAAATGTTTACTAATAACCAGGCTTGTCCCGCAGCCACCCAGAAGTCGGTCGCTTTGCATTTTTATAAGTACATCCCGACTCGGGAAGCGCCGTTCCAAGAACGGGAGCGTTTCATATTCATCTGCCGCATCGAACTCGACTTCTCCTAAGTATTGTGTCTTCGGAGACCGTTTCATGAAGCACGATTAGGCGCCGGACTTGAACGGCATAATGATGTCCTCTCCCTCTCCCTCCATCCCTTCGCGGTACGGATTTGGACCTGGTGCTCGCTCTCCCCGAGATGGCTTTGTTGTTCAACCGAGATATAATAAGGCAACAACGCGTCTACGAAAAAAGTACTTTGGGAAACATCATATTACTTACTTTGATGCTGAAATATACGTATTTTATGACATGATGATCGTAAAAGTTTCGTTCTGCCTCGGGAGGATTATACAGCTTCTTTATGATGTCATGCAGCTTTTTCTCGGAATTTCTTTCTCGGGATTATTCGAGGGAGGACGGGGGAGTTCGATCGCAGCAGCAGCAGCAGCAGCGTGCCGCTGGCTCGAAGGAGTTTTTCTACTTGTCTATTTTTCGGGAAGGAGGAATCATGGTTCGGTTCTCTCGTGAAAGGAAAGATCATTGGCGAACACGTTAATTTTTGTAATGATTCGTTTATTGCGAAAGGACACAGTCTGACCGCCATGTACCAATGTGGCATCATCAGCGGGTGGTTCGCGTGGAATTTTGGACACGAATGACTAAAAGGTGATGGCGATCGTTCAATCTCGACATGACATGATATGTTGGAAGTTGATGCTGTTGTTGCTGTTGTTTGTTGTGTCGTTACGTCCCGTTTTCTACTTCCTCGCATCTCTCTCACGCGTCTTTCGATCACGTTTGAGATTATCGAATGGGGCAGCGCGCAACTTCCCCGTAGTTAATTAGGCGCAACGGGAATTGCGGAAAGTCCAGGAGGCCATATTACGAGCAGAAGCTTTATGCCGGTTTACGCACTATTCCGATGCCTAATGAGACAATTGAGTATCAATGATCGATTAATTGATTCGTCGGGCAAATTTTCACGCAGCTTCTCCCTCGCGGCTATTAGAATTATCTTACGAAAATTCGCGAGTGCACGCTCGAGAGAAGAAATCATTCGAAGCCTGATTCATTGCTCGTAATTTGCCTAAGTAACGACCCATACCTCGTCATGGTCGATCGAGCCGATGTGATTTGATAATATTATAAACATTGCAATAACAATAATAATAATTTTAATAATAATAATAATAATTAATTAATTAATAATAATAATAATCATAATCATCATCATCATCATCATCATCATCATCATCATCATTGTCCTCGTCATTAGTATGAAGTATGATTTCAGATATAATATTGTTGTGCCTACTCTACATACAATACATACACTGGCCGGACACTCTACTGGGCCCTCGCTACTATTTACAAACGCATAAATAATAATAATTATAATAATATATTTATACACATTCATTATTAATATATATAAATATATATATATATATATATACCTGTTGGGTGTATACATATATATATACATATATATATATTTATACATGTGTATGTATATGTGTGTATACATATGCATATTTGCGTATGCATATATATACACATATAGTATTTGTTATGTATAATATTACTATCGAGTCAATGCCTAGGAAAGTTACCGCGATATTTGTCGCCGCTACAGGGTGATTTTTGACTACGATTTTTGCGTCGCGGGAAATTGTAGCAAGATAATCTCGAGATCCGAAGAAGAATCAAGAGATATCGGGAACGGGTAACAGAGACTAGGTAGTCGCAGGGAGGCAAGGGCAGTATCGTTTCATTCTTATTCTTATTCTCTCACTCTGACTCACTCTCTCTTTCGCGCATGTTCTCTTTCTCTCTGGTAATCTCTCTCACGCGCTCTATCGCGTCCTCTTGCATCCTCTAGCACTCTTTCTTTTTCTCTCTCTCTCTCTCTCTTTCTTTCTCTCTCACTCTCTGTTTTTCTCTCTTTCTCTCTACATCTTTCGTAAACTGTACACTAATTACAAGATCATCGTAGTCTCTCATTATTGTCAGGCACGTTGTGCCACGGGCAAAGGGCACGACGCAGGATCCTCGGGTTCCACGAAATCACACCCGTCCCGGAGACTTGAGCTCCTGGGTTTGGGGTAGATTGCCGGAAGGGTGCGGGGACTGGTCGGAGCCAGCCGACGAAGCCGTTGAGCATGAGGACGGCGAATGGCCGGTTGACGCAGTGGTCAGTAGTACGGCTGGAGGGCCGACAATGCCACTGGCCGAGCTACTGCCGTTGATACCGAAGGATTTCGTGTTGCCGACACTGGGGACGGTGGTCGTCGTCGACGTTAATATGCTGGGCGCCGTTGACGGTGGCATCACGCCGCCGAATCCTCCGAGCGTCCTCGAGTACGTCTCCAAGATCGACATTTCACTAGAGCCCAGCTGCGACGCCCCGTAGAAGTTGCGATAAAAGTCCGGATGCCTAACGTACTGGGTACCAGGGTGTATCGCGGAATGGAGCGGATGATGAGGGTGCAATCGACTGGCCAATGGGCTCACTATTTTTCCTCCTACAACCGCGGCTCCCCCTCCCCCTGGCCCTCCGCCGCCGCCGCCGCCAACACCCGTCGGGACCCCGCCGCCACCCCCAGCACCAGCGGTGCCGCCGAAGGGCGATGGTAGGCCCGGCATCGTGGAATTCGGACTGGATTGTTGGTCCCCGTCCTTACTCGCCATATCCGCCAGCGACCAGATCCTCGGCTTGTTGGTCACCGCGTTGCCCGTCGACGGTGCGCTGCTGCTCGCAGGCAGGTGGTGGCTGCTAGGCGTCGTACCCTCCGGAGATAGATGACGCAAAAGCCTTCCGTGGTTTGGCGCCAGGTAGGCCGGATGCTGCTGCAACGGAGGCCTCGGCTCCCGCTCGTAAAGACATTCCGGACTGTCGGGGCCGCTGTCCGCGCGAGACTCGCTCCACTCGCTCTCGGCTCGACCCTGGACCCCCGCTGAACCGCCCCCGGCGCTGTGCAGCAGGTCCAAACGGTGAGTTGGTCGCTCGCCGTCCTCGCTGGATCCCGTACCCGAATCCTTCGAATCTGCACAGATAAATCAACCGTCGTTCTACATACCACCGTACCACACCGTACAATACCCCCGCCGAACCCCTACAATCGTCCATCTGTTTTGAACAATGCGTTTTTATTTGCAACAATTAAAGTTTACTTGGCTCCGTCTAAAAGGGACACTCGACTGTCAATCGTTTCCACGATTTTGCTAAATAAACGAAACTTCGCGCTACCAGGGATTGTTCGGCAATTAACGTCGATCGTTCGTCCAGTTGCGAGCTTTGAATTGAAACGTCAACTTACCGAGTCGATCCTTCTCGTCGACGCTCTTCCTCCCACTGTCGTCATCCTCGTTATTGTTATCCTCGTCCTCGACTCGGTTCCTCGGTTCCCACGTCATCTTGTTCTCCTTTTTGAGCCGTCTACGTGCATTAGCGAACCACGTCGATACCTGCGTCAGCGTCATTTTCGTTATAATGGCGAGCATGATCTTCTCGCCCTTGGTGGGGTACGGATTCTTCTTGTGATCGTTCAGCCAAGCTTTCAGCGTGCTCGTTGTCTCTCTGGTGGCATTCTTCCGTCTCGTGTTCAAATCCATACCGTAACTAAAAGAAAGACCACGAAAAACACGAAAATTACACATTGGTGATGGTGCGGTGGCGATATGGTGGTGCAGTGGCGATGGTGGTGATTTGGCGAACGATGCGGAGAAACGCCCTTATTTCTTTCCACGTTTATCGGCACGTGCTGTTTTTTACGACAAAGAGAGATATGCGCGGAGAGACCTCGATATCTCCTTAATAGGAGAGAGTCCGGCGCCCGTTCATTAAGTCCTCCGACGTGGCCGTTTTCATCGTTTGAAGGATGCACGTGACCCGGATACAAGCTGCCTCGGCAGAGTACACTCGTCGCGATAGGTTACACGAGCGACGGAATAACAGCGGCGGGGACGGGGTGGTGGCAGAGGAGATGGGTAAGGGACGGGGGAAAGAGCTCGGTAGAAGCTCGTGTCGGGAAACTTATCCAATCGCAAGACTCGTTACGCCCTTCTGCTAGTATAAAAGTCCGAGTCCTGCTCGGTTAAGAACGATATAAGCGGGTAGGTACTACTTTCATCCAGAGAGCAGATCCCTATCCAACGGTTTAAGCTCTTCCTCCCATCGCGGTGGGAGAGAGTAGGGTGATTGTGCGGGTTGGGGGGGGGGGAGAGGTTGTCTCCTCTCCTGTCCGCTCGTCCCACCCAGTTGGACCGGAGCAACCGACCCCCTGGGATCCCATTACTAAAAGACTAACCCTTATCAAAGATTAAACTTTGGTATAACTGCTGAATCGACGGGATCGAAATTAAATTTTCCACTGCCGAGCGACTGGTCGAGACTCTCGACATGCCTCCTCGCCCTACTTAATCTTTCTCTCTCCCTTCATTCTTCTTCCTCCTCCTCCTCCTCCTCCTCCTCCTCCTCCATTGACTATTCTTTCCTCGCGCTTTCCACTTTCCTTCTCGTTTATTCCGCTTTTACCATTTTCCCCTTGGCGATCGTCCTTCACTTTTCTACTCCCCGGTACAAGTACGACGCCCAAGAGAGACGAGCCGCAGCGATTCGATTCGAATCTCGAAAAGCTTTAAGAAATCTCCTCGAACTGCAGTGGACCAACTTGCAGCAAGTGCATCGATTCCCTGGCGGCTGCGAATATCCTGCCAGTAGTAGCTGCCTGCCGATCTTCCTATTCCCCGCGTTGTTTCAACCTTACTGTCTCGTTCGACACGAGTTTCTTTTGCCGAAATCTACAAACGCTCGACTCGTGGCCAACTACTATTCGAGCGGAGGCCATTGAACGAGCATGTCACAATCGTCGTCTCACCCCTGCAATCTCTGCTCTGGGGGAGGACATTGACGCGTGCGGATTCGAAAGTGCCATTGTCCCTGTTGCGCGAGCTTGCACGGGGGGAGGGGGGAGGGAGGTTGCTCGCAGCAAATTAATAAAAGTGTCACTTATCTACTCCACTCCCGGGCAGCAGCAATCCCTCCGGCGCGGCGTATCTGTCTTCCATCCCCTATTTCGCGCCCCCGCTCTCTTCTTCCTTTTCTGTCGCACTATCGCGCAGGGAAACTTGCAAGTTTTCCATTCGGGGTCTACGCAGCCTGAAACGAGGCGCTAAACATTTCAATTTGGGATTAGCCGCCTCTGCGCTGATACACATCTCCCTCCCCCCATCCCTCCCGATCCGTCGTTCTATATTCGTGGGTGCGCACCTGCAAACGTAGCTGCCGAAATGCACACGGATTCGCACACGCATGGTCGGATGAGACGCGCGACAGGAAGATGGGGGGGGGGGCGAGGTGGACCAACGTTGGCGCGACAGAGAGAAAAGGAGGAGAGGCCGGGGGGTGGTGGACGGAGGCGGATGGAAAGAGTCGAGCCGGGGTGGCTTAACCCCGGTCTGTTTGCGAGGAGCAAATGGCGTTCTGCAGTTATTTTAAAATTCAGTTAGTGGCAGGGGTGGATCGGATTAAAAAATCAGAGTGGAAGCTTGTTTCGCATGATAACAGCCAGCCACCCCCGAGAGAGGGAACTGCTGCTGCTGCTTTCTCCCGATCCGCTCTCCTCCAATTTCCCGCGCACCCTCTCGTCCGGTGCTATCTGCCGCCTGCTTCATCCGTGTTCTTTCCATTTCTCTTCCTGGCCACTACTCTCCTCTGTGCCTTCGTTTCTCTCACCGCGCTCGATTCCTCCCCTCTTCGCATCTCTCACTTCCAATCTAGCTCCTGGCCAGCTTCGCTGTTTCACTATCACAATCAACGCCGCTTTAAATACAACGACTATATGGATGCCAGGCGCGGCGCTACGATATAGAGACGCAAAAAGATACGTGCCCATATGAAATGCATGGGATATACAAGGATATACGTTTACGGGTTACGTATATTTGTCTATCCTGCCATATCACATTGCTTCCTTTCCTTCTCTTTCTCCCTCTCTCTCTCTCTCTTTCTCTCTCTCTCTCTCTCGAGAGAGAGAGCTGATCGCATCAACTGCTTGTTTCCATGGCGATTGCTAATCGCCCCCATCCCCCGCCGCACATCCCCGTGCTTTGACTCTCTCCGTCATCCTCCCTCCAACCTCCGTCGGCCAACCCCCAAGTTTTCCCGTAGCTATCTTTTTCCGTCCGCTTATGTTTCTCTCGTTGGCCAAATGAATGGCGGTTTAGTCCTCTCGGCTCTCTCCAATTTTTGTTTCCTCCTCCTTCTCCTCCTTTATCCTCTCGTTCGCTGAATGCGTTTTTAATTCCTCAGTTTGGCCCGGCACTTGGTTGTTGTGTCATTCAGACACTTTTTTCCTCGACCCTCTGTCCTTTTATTATTGTAAGATTCCATTCCCGTGAAATTCTTTAATCAAACCTCCTCCACGCACCCGGGCGTGGAGCTTCATTCGAGCTCCGCATTATTTCGGCATATCGCGAATTTGCAGAGCACCGACGAAATTCAATCGGATCTATCGAGCGTGTCGCGCGGGGTGTGTCGGCTCGCAGGTTCGCTGCATCCCCGACTTTTATCTCACGGGAGCTGATTTGCTCCCCGAATCTTACAAGAGTCATCGATGTTCCCGCGATTTCTCAGACGCGCGAGGCACGAGAATATCCGCAGGTGACGTCTTATCGAATTCGGAGCGCAAAAGCCAGCCGTCCCCCCAACCCCTCGGCTCACCCCGTCATCCAGCCTGGCTTTACAAGCGTAAGATTCCCTTTGCGAAACTGCAAACTTTGACAAAGAGATGCTGCACATTCGTAGAGGAAAATAGGATGAGAGGCAAATTCGCATTGATCGTCGACGCTCGATGGCAGAGCGGCCATTTTTTCCCCTTATAAGCTGTCAAGCCGTTAACGAAAAAGCGTCCATCAAGGTGTAAGCATCGCAGGGGTGGATGGGGCAAGCTGACCAAAGGCAGCTCAGGGGCAGGTGTGCTCGCACGACTCCGCCCCTCGTTACGGGCCATGACCGGGGTGATATCTAACCTTTCCGACTCCCTTCCTCCCTGCCTCCCCGCGCAATCGTCCCACCTTTCAAGGGAGGGTCGCTCGTGCTTGTGTTTTATCAGCACTGTCGAGCCATTTCGGTAAAGCCTAGCGCCATCTTCTCGAGTGAAGCGTGTGCACGCAAGAGGGAGTTTGCGTTCACGTGAAATCAACTCGGTGAACTCGCTCGTGACTGCCTTCAGGTTTAATCAGCCGCAAAAGCCACGCCAGCGGTCCCTTTTATCTACCTGCCCTGCCTTCGGAGCCCCTACCACCATTCGTATCTACCGCTCCTGCTCCTAAACTCAGCCTACTCTTTCTCTCTCTCTCCCGCGAGTCTCGATCAATGTTCCTCGCTATTTATTCTTGAGAATCGTATTACAAGAGGCAGAAGAGACCGAAAGGAGAGGAGAGGATCCTCCGGTGTTCCTGGTATATCGGTAATTCTCATTGGCGAAAAGTCGGAAACGACCCTGGAAAAAGTTGGCAGAAGTTCGCTCGGAGGGGACTGTCCCCGCGCGGTTCGCAGTTCCGGCGTGTTGTAAACTTCGGAGCAGCCTCGTAAATCAGTTACGAGAGAGCACATTAAATGGAACATCAAGGCTCGCCACTAATTCGGCCGGCCCACAACTACGTTTCGCATGCTGCCGTATAAATATTTGCGCTCAGCAGGGCTGAACGCGGTTAGGAAGAGAGACAGGGAGAGCGGTCACAAAGAACAATCTCAGGACCTATAAAAGATAAAAGATACGTGTAGTCGGGAGACACGTGAGAGGACACCACACCACGCTATACCATACGAGTTGACGCGGTGGAGGCGCGAAAAGGGAGAAAGAGAGAGAGAGGGGGGGAGGGGGGAGAAAAGAGGGCACACGGAGAAACCAAGCTTTATGTACGATTATATGTGTCGAGTTACAGGCAGTTATGCCATTCGCTGTTTATACTAAAAACGATCTGCTGTGTACCGGTGTGTCGCGTCACGTCACGTCTTAGCTCTTGGAAACGCTTAGGCGATCAACCCCTCTATGGCGACGGGGAAAGCAAGTTTCGTCATCGAGATGCACCGTCTCTCGATGCGACAGCCGGTTAGTTGCACTCCCGACGGCAACTTTATTTACCAGTTGGTTACAATGTGTGACAGATCGATCGTAAACTTCCGCGGGGTGTATAACAAACCTCGACGAGCCGAGCCCGTTGGAGTATACGCGCGTTGTATACACGCGCTTCTATCTGCCCTCCGAGAGAGACCGTTGAGAGCTCTGCTCCGAGAATGTAACTAAGTTTATGCGGAATGATACATGGTGTGTGGCGCGTCTTGTCATACGATCGTTTAAATCCCTCTCGGCAAGCACACATACGCTATAAGACGCGCAACGATTACTCCCGGATCGAATTACCGATTATCATCGGCCTCTCTCGATTTATCGGCCATGCCTGATTACGCGACGTATATATGTCGGGGATTCGACGAACACCCTACCGAACGAATCCTCGTCGTTGCTTCAATTCTCGATAATGACCACAACCCCCTACGTTAATCTTGAACTCGTTGACTGGCCAGTTTCGTTTGCTCGCCCCCAGCCTCCCCCCAGAAACTCACCGCCGCTGTCGCAATAATTGATGAACCAATGATCGAAATAGAAACTATTTCCAGCCGATCTCTCGATGTCGCACCGATGGAATATTCACGAAATTCGGGGCGAATTTCTTGAGAGACAGAGAGAGAGAGAGAGAGAGGAATACGAGATGTCGGATCTCCAAATCACATAAGGTGATAAAGCGATTACGCTCGGTTCTCTTGGAAAAAGCAAACGAGTATATCAGCTGTAAATAACATTCCGCTATGAATTTTACATGGTGATTATACACACTGTACGCTGGGACTATGAATATTTATTTAATAGGTAGCGCGAGCGCAGTGGTGACGATAGTGGTGGTGGTGGTGGTGGTGGTGGTGGTGGTGGTGGTGGTAGTGGTGCTTGGTCCGGGATAAGCTAACCCCGTCGCGGTCCCCTCCCCCCGGTATTTCGCAGTGGAAACGATCGTCTGAGAAATTCACCGCGGTGGAGGTAGCAATAAAGCTGAGCTTGGGATTCCGTAGCAGCCAGGCATTTGCGGTTCGCGTAAAAAGGCGTTTCCGAGTGGTCCCGGCTAGTCTCCAGGCAGGGAGTGGATATCGGAACGATGGGCGCGGCTCGGTCATTAAATCCCGGCGTTCGCGCGACGCCAGGACTAATCTGCCTCCATTAAGGCTAATGGGGGAAAGCGCGAGGCGGAAGAGCTCCGGCCGTAGTCAGAACTCGTCGAACGGCTGTCATCCGCATGTCGCGGAGCTCCGAAAAACGCGTGTCATTGACTTTCGACCGGATGCAACCCTTGCGCGCCGTTTCCAGCCGGTCGACCGCCCGGCAAAAAGCAACCCCTTCGAATTCCTCTCCCCGAAAACCGGGTCATTAAACGGCCGTACATCATCCGGCAAGACGCGTCGTCTCAGGGTGACCCACCAAGGGCACCATCGCTGTCTCATTAGCTTCGACTCGCATGGGGATCCATACACACACCCATGGCGTTCTGGCCTCTTTTGGAAAAGGAATCCACGCTAGAACAAACTCTCTCTCTCTCTCTCTCTCTTTCGTCCCCTCCTTAAATAATAGATGATCGAGAACCAACTAGAGATACGAGGTATCGAGTCGCGAGAAAAACGAAAATCGAGTTAGACGACGTGGAGCAGCGAATTACGTACGTTCATCGGGGGGTGGTCGGGGCCGTCGGTTAAAGTCTTCGCGCTCCACTCCCCCTTCCGCGGACAGGACGCTGGAAGAAATGGGATTAGCCAAGAGCAACCGATCGTTGACATCGTCGAGCGATGCTCGAGTCGTTGAATTTGCGAGGCGATTAATATTCAGCGAGTGTCGGGATGCCCTTAAAGGACAACGTGGCTCGTTCGGGACTCGCTGCGCGTGCCAACACTTCGGTCGTTGTACGGATACGCTCGATAATGCGTGTCGTCGTCGGCGTCCGCGTCGAGGCCGGACACATGTGGAGGAACGACGACGTAACCGGCCTCTGTTCTCTCTTCGTACATCGAGACCCCGGGCCTAGCAACTCTTTCTCTCTCTCTCTCTCTCTCTCCGTTGTCTCTCCTTCCATCTTCGTTTCTTTACCCCACTCGCTCTATTCGCCTCTCTTTTTCTCGCCCGATCTCGTATTGTCTACCCTATATGTCCCCGGAAGCAGGGCCAATCCGCCGGAAAGGCGAGACCGTTAACCCGCGCGATCCCGACCTCGCGGCCGTGCATGCCAACGCTGCATTATCGGCTTTTTGTATGCTTATGTTAAGTGGCAGACGCGCACGCTCCCGCATAATTCCCCCCACTTCCCCGATCGAGCACCGTCAACGCGATTCTTGCACCTTCGGCCTCTTAATCGAGGCAGCCGCGAATTAACAACCGCGGATTGCACTCTCCTCCGAGATACGGCCGGATGGAGATGGATGGATATGCGAATGGATGGATGGAAAACTAGTTACTAGTTTTAGAACGTCGCTACTACTGTGTTTCCCTAACCAGCTGTAACTAGGTAAATCGATCGGACTATAGACCGTGCCATGACTATTCGATTTGAGTTTTCCTTTCCTAGGGTTAAAATATGTCGTCCCTCCAATTATGCATACCGATTCATATTGATTTCCTGTGTGGAATGACAGAGTGTGTGACTCTGTGTGTGTGTGTGTGCTTAGAAAAAAGAAAGCAAAATAATGTCACGTTTTATCAAGACACACATACACACGCACAGAGACAGATGAATCGCATCGAACTTTTCTTTTTTTGTTGTTGGGAAACTGCAAGTGGAAGTAGTCGGAGCGGCTCTGCAAAATAACTTAATGAAAATGTTTCGTAATCGAATCAGAGTCTATGCTGCGGATAGAAATGTAAATGAAGAACTCAAGAAAATGAGATGGTGAGATATTTAACGATATACAGCGGCAACGGACATGGAATCTATTCGTTCTGGTGTATCGATCGATCAGCGTACTCTCTCTCTCTCTCTCTCTCTCTTTCTCTACTTGTAACGGTGTGTTATCAATGAACCTTCTGTCCCCATATCGAAATACTTGGCAACATTTATAATTCAGCCGCAACAAAGTACGCCGTAATTTGCCAAGTTATAAATCCCAATTTCTAAATTATTAATGTGCATATATAATTACAGACGGTGGTCTAATGAAAATGATGTGAGACTGTTAAACGTTATATCACATCGATTTCATCCGAGATCCGCGAGTGATCGTTTAATTAATTTGTCATATGTCTATTACGGTTGCTCTCTCTCTCTCGAATGTGGTAGTCGGAATTCGATATTACGTAGCACAGAGAAGTACGTTGTCAATTTCTTATTATCGATGAAATTATCTAGGTCCACGATGTACCTTTGCCCCGTGTAATGTAATGTTCACAAGATAACGATATAAAAGTCTGGCATAGTAGGTTACTTTGTTTCGTGGCATACAGCGAGCTTTAAAGCTATTGACCCCTAGGAAGTTATCGTGCACTTTATCTGGTTCCACGATGAAATAGTTTATTCGTATGACGACTTTCCAAGAGAAACAACTTCCAACTTGCTTCACCTCGCTTCTCTTCCAAATTCAAGAGTAGGGGCAAAGCGTGGGTTGAGATAGGAAGAAGTGGGAGAGACTCTCTCGCAGGCCCTCTCTCCGTGTTCATGAATTAACATTTCTCCTCGCGAGAGAGTGATTTTCAATAATTGCAAAGAAAGAGAGGCAAAATAGTAGTTTTTAGTGTCGCCGTAACAGTAATTGGTTGTCTTCGCGTAGATGACACAGGTGTGCGTTTCCTTTCCGGCAGAGAGTTATCGTTGCGCGCGTGTTGTGGTTCCGGTGTAGACCGGCGGTAGGTCTCCGTAAAGGAAGACCCGGTACGCTAAGCGACTAGACCGAATGGATGCTAAGCAAGCTGTAGTACCCGATTGCTTCCTTGAATACCAAATAGCTCAGGCCGGAAGTGCGTCACGACACCAACCATAGATGATTCCACGTTGCACGAGGTGAGCGACGTTGTCAATCAGAGTCGCGCTTGCCTTTACATGGGGAGTCCGGATTGTCGCCTACGTGACATCGCGAACTGCGTATCGCGTCATTAAGAAATCTCCTCGAGAAAATTGCCAGAAACGCAACAACGACGGCGACGGCGACGGCGACGGTGATGGCGACGGTGACTGCGACGGCGACGGCGACGGCGGCGGCGGCGGTGGCGGCGGCGGCTGCCGTTACGATGGTATCGGCACTTTACGAAAAGAAAAAAGCTCCGCACAACCTTTGTCTCGTTCGGAATTGCAAATTCCTCGAGAGATTGCAGCCAGAATCAAAGTCAATCGATCTTTTTCCACATTTCCACTGATCGCTATACAGCAATAAAATCGGCTTGCAACGCGCAAAGTTTCGTTTATTTTTAGAGCGCGCGCTACAGCAAACACACGAGAGTTGCACACGGATGAGTCGAGTTTTTATGCAATATGTGGGTGATCAGCAAAACAATTAATGCCTTTAGTGATTCATGACCTTATCTACATGGAACTTGTCGAAGGCTCTCGTCTCGATAAAGATTCTCCGCTCGGACGCGATTTCTTCTTGCGCAAAGAGGAACGATAATGTATCGAGTACCGAGAGATTATGCCGATACCAGCGAGAGCTAATTACTTTATTATTACGCTATTTTTCGTCGCTTCTTCCCGATAGTGGAGAGAATCTCTCGACGGGTGGACAGCTCGAGAGACCACCCGCCGGCTGAATCACGGAGAGGGCCGGGGGAGAACGGATTTAGCGAATATCGGATTGGTCGGGCCAGCGGAGACTACTGACCAGCAACGAGATATATCGGCCGAGCGAAGAAAATCGGCACGTATTCGGTGGAATTTATCAGCGTGCCACGACCTTTCACCGGTCGCGTCATGACACGCGTTGTGACCGATTCAAGTGCGGGCGGAGCGTGAAGAAAAACGCCCGAGGCGACAGTCGGGGGTCAAACGAGCGCTAATTTATTAGAATGTTTATGATGTTACACTCGTCGCTCCGCTGCTTATCGAGCACGCGGGGAAGCGCGCGAAGGAAAGTCCGATTACGCGTCTAGTGAGAGAGAGAGAGAGAGAAAAAAGGCGTGAAAAAACCTTGTCAGTGTGTAAGTTTTGACGATTTGAGCTAAAGCTTCGTGTAAACCATTATGAAAGATTAATTTGAGCGAGAAATATGGATAAGTTTGCGGTGTCGCTTTGCAATGCGTGTAACGCGTAGAGAGTGCGTTCGACAATGATTAACTTACTTATTGAAGGGGTAAGTGGCGAAGGCAGCATCGTAGGGATGGTACATGGAGGGGTAGTGCCATGCGGTTGCCGTGCCAGCTCCAAGATTCTCCTTGAGGTCCAATCCGGCTGCGGCCTACCACACAATCGTGAAAAATGGCAATTATAAGAGATGTAAGCCGAGGATCGCGCGATTAATGCTAAGGCTGCTAAAGCTAGACACTCAAAAGGCAAAAGTTAGCAAACTTACTCTCGATCGGGTAATTAAAATCCCGAACGAATCGACAGGCCACAAATTGCGATGTATTTTGAATAGACTTATTATTGGTCCAGTATCGTTAATATCGTTCCATATATATTTTGCGTCTAGTTTGACGTCACCTAACTATAATTCTGATATATTAGCTATTTCAGCTAAAGTTGTGTGGTTACGTAATTAAAAAGCTAATAGTCGTGTGACTAGTTTTATGACATATCGTTGGATTTATTGTGGCTTCTAGAATGGAATCTCATTATGATGCGCTTGATTGGCTGAAAGATTCATTACTTTCATTAGCGTGGAGAATAATACAATATTTACATTTAAAGAGTGAACCATTTTAGGATGAGTTCATATAACAAAGCATTGACTTCATAAGCGACCACTAGCTATCTAGTTCAATCTATTTATTTCCCAAAAGTTCACAGCAACGTTACACAACTGTAAGCATTTACTATCAAATGTCTGAGCGAGAATGTTTAAATCTGTATTCTAATAATCTGCCCTGAGCGCTCTCTTTTAAAGCGTAATTGAATTACATAATTAGTACAATAAAATGTTTATATCGCGATATACCAGAATCTGCAGTACGCGCTGCTCGTTAAAAACGAGGCGCGATAATAAGAAAATATGCGGAGGAAGAAGGAAAAGAACTCGATGAAGCTCTTTGATAGGAAAGTGGCAAGAGGACAAGAAGAAAAGTCAGTGGTAAAGGTTAAGTGCGCTATTTATAAGAAAACAAGTGAATTGGCAGAAGAAGGAGTGAGGATGGAATTTAAATTGAACGGCGATGGGTGGTATCGTAAAAAACAAGAGAGGCAAAATCCTAATAAACTGGGAAATCAATAATAATAATAATAGCCGAATTGGAGAATGAAGCTTCCTATTAGGCGCTTCGGGAGAGAGCCTACTCGATGATTCTGGTGGGCTGAAGGCGATTTGGCCAAGATCCAAGTAGTGTCGCGTTATCACCGAAATCTACCGCGTAGATACAGTGAGATAAACGGATAACTGCATCCGCGATACTCGTAGAGCGGAAGCTTGCAATGGAACGTGTCTAGTAGTACAGTCGAATTTTAGAAATACGGATAAGCTGGCAAGCAGGTTTATGGGTTTCGGGAGTATTCGGGAGTTTCGCTTGTTTAGCAGAGAAGGGAAGGGGGTGTAAGATCAGCGAGAGAACTTACCGTAGGCGAGTAGAAAGGTGCTTGTTCAGCACCCAGGCTGGGGAAGTAGGCAGCCATGCCTTCCGAAGCGGCTGCAGCCGCGGCTGCTGCATAGGGTGCGCTGTACATGGAGAGCGCAGCCGTCGGCAGAGTTCCAAGACGTTGATAGCCACCCAGGAGGTCGTATTGGCAGGAACAGACAGTTTGGCCAGTGATGGGATCGGCGAAGATCGGTCTGCCGGTGTCGCAGCATCGACCGGGCTGACCACTCGGGGCCCCTCCCGGATGACCCTGCGAGGGGCTCACCGATGCCGTGGGGCTGCCGGCCGGTCGCACCACCGCATTCGTCACCGCCATCCTTGCGTTTGACAATCCGCCACCTACCAACGGATGGTTCGTCGATGCGATCGACGCACCACCCACGCTCAGGATTCCTCCGGTCGCCGTCGAGCCTGACGACGACGCCAACGACGAGTTCACCGTCACAGGACACTGCAACCAGAGAGCCCCGTACGACGTTACTACGGAGAATTCCAAGGATACTATCTTTACTTTACTGGCTTATAATATTACCGAAAAACTCTCTCTCTCTCTCTCTCTCTCTCTCTCTCTCTCTCTCTCTCTCTCTTTCTCTGTTTCACTCTCATACTGATTACTTGTAAAATTGCTTTCCAAACAGAGCAATAACCAAACTATCAAATTTAATTACTCCCGATAAGACGACGCGACTATTAATTGATTAATAATGATATTAATTCGTGCGTATTTCCAATTTTCTGTTATCGAGTCTATCTACTTTTGGGTCCCCCTCTCCCTCCCACCCTTTCTTTTCGTTTTCATCTTTTTCAATAGCAATTAAGTAATCTCTCTCTTAGCGCAAGGTCTCCGATAGAAGATAGACTATCGTTATACCGGATGTCAATATTACGACGTACTTACGTATGTTGGATACAATTATCAAAGTTTACAAGTATCCCGAGAAAGCAACGTTAACTGCGGGGTTTCGCTGACAGCATCGCATTCTTATCCGCCGCCTCTGAAGTGTCACTGCCACTTGACCGGTCTTTTGCTTCGTCTATGCTACACCAGCATAGTTTCGAATGCAAACGTGTACTGGCAAAAAGAAACTCGACCTGGGATACCCTTTCCATTAGGATGATACTTCAGTGTCATTCCACTAAAGTCAACAAATAGAGGATATTCATTAAGTCTGCCTCCATTTGTCTGGTATCACGAGTAATGGCGGCGGCGGCGGCGGCGGTGGCAATATCTTGGACATTATTCCCATTCCCACGTTTTCTTAGCCGAACAATACTTTTCTTGCCAAAAGATTGAGAGTGCGAGGGAAGGGAAAGGGAAAGTGGAAGAGACTTGAGATGAAATAGAGAAAGAGAGAGAGAGAGAGAGAGAGAGAGAGAAACTATGAAAGGTGATGGCCTTGGTAACAATGAGGATTATAAAGAGAAGCGGCTCGATCGACTTTAAGGTAGTAGCCTTCGTGTAAAAGAAGTGAACCCCCGGTGACCCTTGACCTTCGAGATTCCGTATCTACGTATCCCGATCGCCGTGGCAGCTGCGACGAATGGAGCGGCGAGCAGAAGCGCACGAGAACGACTATTCCCCACTAAATGTTCGACTCCTGCGATGCAACGGACACGAGGAAGAGCAAAAGAGAATCAGCGTCGTCGCGTTCCCCTTTCACGACTCGAGGTAAACCGAAAATCCACGGGGCCCGAACATAATACCGTGCGGGCCTGCCTCATTAATTCCATATCAAACACTACGGCTAAATAGATTAGCGGCTTGAGTGCCTTTCGCGCAGGCCTAAACAAACCCTGGAAACGCCCCACCCTGTTTGCACCACCGTGCCCATTCAGCTCATCCATCTATCCATCGGCTGGTTCGGTGGTCCCAAGCACATTGTCGCATCCCTGCGTATTGTTGAAAAACGTGGCCGCCGTTGCATTATGGCGGCCAGCCGCGTTAATGCGTGTCGTGCCGTGCCGTGTCGTTCCGTGGGACGACACCACACACCACTGTGTTTCAAGAGCCAACTGTCGTACGGGGGGCACACGTGTGAACGTGCTGCAGGCTCCCCATTGCTGCTCCAGCTTCAGCTTCGGCTCCCCGGACTCGATCGCTTTGTAATTTCGTTAAACGACACGACGACGGCTTGTAAACTTCCACGCAGTGTCGGGGACGTTTCCGCGTTTCCACGTTTCTTCGTCGATCTTTCTCGTTTCGGTCGCGCGCAAAAGCGATCCTCCGAGGAATGAAAAGTGTTCCGGAACTCTCGAGCGCTGAGCTGAAAATGGCTAATCAGCGAGGGTAACAATGTTATCGGACCGATCGACCTGTTACAGTTACACTCGAGCTCGCGTGGTCCCATTTAAATGGATAACTGTGCTCCCGTCGCGATTATTATACAATACGGATCGCTCTTTACTCGGTCGACGCGGAATCTCGCGGTGAGGAATGACGAGCGAGCGAACGATAAAAATTTGTTTCTCCGCATTGTTCCTTCGCGCAATCTCCCAACGACCTCTCCACGATTTGTCCGGCCGATTACTCATAATTTGTTAAGCAAATATATCGCGGTTCGTGCGGGAAGCACTTTTTTCGCCTATAAGTTACGTCTCCCTCATGAATAAACGCGTAGTATTTGCGATAGAAATAATTCACCTACGCGAATGCTCGTAATTCGTCAGCCACGCGTACCGTAGCACTCGTCGTCGTTGGTTTCCCCGTTTAAGTCATGTACACAGTCGGCGGACGATTATAAAATAAATCTCACGTACTAGTGCACGCACGCACGCACGCACGCGCGCGCGCGCGCGCACGAGCACACCTATGCAGTTGTAAAAAAGATTTAGTAGTTTTCGCTCCTTTTGGACAATCGCGCGTATATGGTAGGATTGCACGCGCACGGATACGCGGGAACCGTAGGGGAGGAAACTCGCACTGACGTAAATTCGCGGAAGGAATCGAGCGATGCACCACCAGTAGCGCGAGGTGAAAGCGGATGGGAAAAAATGAGGCGCGGCTATAAGGCGTCGGTTTCTTGGCTCGAATCGAGAGATTCCAGAGTTCTGCGAGAAGAGGAGAAGGGAGAAGCGAAAAGCGTAGAAGTCGAGGCGACGGGAAGAATGCGCTTCTACCAGCACGGACGCTTCGGGGTTAAACGACGAAGCGTGTTGGCGAGTGTCCACGGCCGCAGGCCATAATTCTCAGAGTCCTAGGCCCGACGAACCAGCTGAGTTACTCGAACCGATCGCATCGAAGCCGCTGCCGCCGCGTTGCGGCAACCTGGCGGCACCTACATCACCGCGTCCTCTTTAAAGTAGCCTCCGCGGTAGCGTACATCGCGCACCCACCGCCATTCCACAAAGCTGCACCGTTCAAAGCAATAATTATTCCCTGGCCCCTGCTACAACGGAAACCACCACCCCCTTTTTCACACAGCTTCTCGGTTCCTCGCCTTCTCCTCCCTCCGGGGAGGGGTGGGGGCCTCTTTTCCTCGATCGTACTAATTGGCCGCGAGATGGCAAATCATAAATAGCCCACGCGCGCTCGCCTTTCCACGTACGCGAAACTCGTCGAACCCTCGTGGACTAATTAGAATTTTGCGGGAAACCCTAACGAACCGAGGATTCGCGCTTGCCCAACGAGTTTTTCGGTCCTTTGGACGATCCCTGTGGAATCTCTTCTGTCGCATACCGAACTCGCGCGCTCTCGGACCCCTCCAAGGCGATCGGAGCTCGACCAATTTCTTCCGACTTCTGCCCCGTGGATTTTTCGAGAGTGGGGAAACGAGTGAGAGAGAGAGAGAGACGAGTTCGCTAGCCATGAATTTACCGCGCGTAATATACGTCGATCCACCGTCGGCAGGAAGAGGGAGAGCAACGCGATAATTATTCCGCGTCGGCGGATTCGGGTGTATCGACGCGTCGCATCAAAGCTCCATTCGACTGTTCCGCGCTCTTGTTAATTACTAGCAACCACGGAAATCCCAGCCGGCTAACCCGACGAGGATAAGGAGAGCTCCCCGGATCGCCTCGGGTCACGGGGAAAAATGGCCGCGGCAACTTCCTTCTCGTTCTCTCCGATACACTATGATTGATGAATTTTTTCGGCGGCCGATACGCGATATCTCTCCCGATCTGCTTTTCTGATTCCTGCGATCTTTATGCATCGTGAAATCCCGCGAGATTAGTAATCGCTGGCACGTCGGTGTTCCAGTGGCGGTGGCGGGGGCATCCTCGTCGCGTTCCCGCCGAAACAATCGGCGCGCGGAAATCGTCTCTTATTTTTGGGCGCTGACACCCGGTGTGAACCGTGGACGCAGTCAGGTAGCCGAGAAGAGTGTTCATTATTGCGCGGAATTTCCAATGCGGTAAGTGAGAGAGAGAGAGAGCGAGGCACCGGTTGCAGAGTTTTCGCATTCTTTGCCAACGCCGTAGGTATTTATCCGGGGAAAGGTCAAGCAGCGACAAAGATCGAAGGTTCTATCCGTTATTCGGTGCTGGGGCAGAAACCGGTTGCCGCGAGAGCTAATGTTGCAAGCGTGGCCTATGCGCGAGAGCTACCTGCATCAATGACTGGCGCGAATTTCTACGGCGTCCTCCAGTTTGCAGAAAATTATCGCAGATTCCGCTCACGAGCGGAGCCTCCGACATACCTGGACGCATCGAGTGCCTCGCGACGACTAATATCGCCTACCGCGCCTGTACCGTCGTCGTTGCCCTGCCGTATCCGAGGACGGATGATCGATGACACCCAGCCGATCCGCGCTCGAGAAAAAACTGGAAGACCTCGCTTAGGACGCGATTGCCAGCTATTTCCCGTCGATCTCGACGAACAAACCAGTAAAGCTAGCAGCGCCACGATGCACGCACAGAGCTACATGCGTTTTATGACGCGATTTATATGCACAATGTAACTACCGCGACGACGTGGGAACAAGTTAGCGCGAGATTCTCGTCTCGTCTCTTCTCTTCTCTTCTCTTCTCCTATCGTTCGCTCGCTTCTTTGCTCCTCGCTCTCGTGAAAGAGGATCGAGATTAAAAAGTTTCGCGCATTCTCTCCGCCGAATTTCAGTGGAATTTGATTGATCGGCGGGGCTAGCTGCGTGCTGGGGTATTGGAAAATCCGTTAGGACGAAACACTCGGCGGCGCTGTTTCGATCGGCAAAGGGAGAGGGGAGAGGCTAATAAGGTAAAGAAGAAAAGGAAAGGAGAAAAGTCGAATGGAAGAGAGAAACGGCCTGGGCAGGCCAGGCCGGACCACCGCCGCATCGAAGCGGCACTCGGAGGATTTATAGGTGATTCGGAAGAGAATCGGTTATCCTGTGGACACAGATGCGCCTGTGTTTGCACACGGAGCATTTGTCACGCGTGTCCTGCGAAGGAAAAGGGACCGGTCCCTCTTTATGCGAGCCGATGATGCCCTCTTTGCAACGAGGCCCAGCCAAGTCAATATTGACTCCAGACCAGATTGATGGACCTTCCTTGCGTGTGTGCTTAGGCCTCACGGCACTCACTTATGTTCCCACCCTGTTACTTGGTCATTCGTGTTCTCCCGAGCTCGTCACACTCCACGAAACACGAAAAATCCTACCGATTCGTCCTGATAAAAAGCCACACCTCTCGTTGAAAACGTTGCGCCCACGACCACCAGCGACCACTCGACGATCTTTCGCCCTTTTCGAGGGCTCGCGGTGAAAAAAACCTTGGCCCTTGGCAAAGTTCATTAACGATTCGATTCGATTAACAGCGGCTAAACACCGTTGTTGGTATATTTTTTTTTTCTTCTCTATGAAAATGCAACTCGCCCACGGAGCTTTCCGTGGCGGCTGGAAAATAAAGCCGGTGCTTAAGTAACACGCAAGATCATTTCAAGCATCACGCTATTTCATACAAGTTCGAATTAGATCTTCTCATGCGATACTCAGGCAAATTAATTCGCTGCTTTACTAATTCATACAATTGCGTGTTTCGAAAGCACATCGTTAATCCTTGCGAAAATCATAACTGGCGCGCGCAATGATCGAATTGTTCGAGAAGCGGAGCTCCCGCGCGGATATCGTTACTTATCGCGAGACACGAAGGAGTCTACTACTCTGGAAATCCAAGAGACATTAACAATTCCGGGCCAGAGTGAACGCAGAAGCAAAAGGTCGAGTCAGCCTTGGCTCGTTTGCCTTTTGCGGCGTTTGCGATTCCGAAATGTAAAATCATCTTCGTTTTGATCTTGTATTCCTCGTCGAGGATATAACCAGATCGCAGAATGACTCGAACATGTCTCTCTCTCTCTCTCTCTCTCTCTCTCTTCGATAATCGAATCAGATTATTATTATAATTTTATACGAGAAGAAGAGGAGGGAAGGATTAAAAAGTGCAAAGCGAATGTTTCCCGCGAGCGCCTCGGAAGCGTGTCTCGAAATTTATGGTGTTTACCGTGTCTTGTGCGGTTAAGGAACACATTCAGGAGTGATCTCGCGTTACGTGGGAAGCAGATGGAGAGATCTAATTTAACAAGAAGCACCCATGTAGATCTGACGGAAAGTAAGAGGAAGGGAGAAGGAGCGAGAGATTTCCCCGTTAGGAGCAATTATTATTCTTTGTGAAATAAAGCATACGATACGACACCAGGGAAGAACTACTCTATTACACGGTGCCGCTTGAAATTGGCGACGTTCAAGATGCAACAATGTTTCTGGCAGCATGCACGCGATTCTCCCGAGTTGTGTGCGAGTGTGTACGCAACACGGTGCTTCGCGTGTGTCGGAACAAGCGCAAGTGCAACTAACAATCCCAGACTCCGAGAAGAGAAGAATAAAGCTGCCGAGAGGGAATAATATTGTAAGCAGTGGCGGCGCGTAAATCTGCAAAATTATACGATTTCCATTTATCGAGGTAATTGTATAATGGGGAGAGCGTATAATGCCCATAACTGTATTCGATGCTTATCTACGTGAGAGAGAACACATGGCAACGGCCATTTTTCTGTGAAAAAAATGATCGAAAGGAAGACAGTAGGCTGTAATGTCACTTGAAATTAGAGCACCGGAAGTGCTGAATAACTTTACTACCGATAGCGAGCAACAATGTTGCCTTCTCATTTGACTTGGCGTGTACCCCGAGAGCATGCCTGTACACACGGTAGATTAAATAGCACTCTTAATCTGAGGAATATAATAAGTGATGAATAAACAGCGACGAAATTAAACTGTACTGATTGAGATTTCCAGCAACGAAAAGATAAGAGCAACATAATAGCCCAATACTGTGCCCTGTTTTAAATACAATGTTCCATGATTAATATTACATTTATCGCTCGCCCGCTAAATAATTTTTTCTCGAAACCGATAAAAATCTCCCTCCCTTCTCTCTCTCTCTCTCTCTCTCCATCTTTCTTTTTCTCCCTTTCCTCATTGGCATTCTTCGAGAGACTTTCCACTAGTTTTGTAGCTTTTCCTTTGTATATTAATTTCCTCGAGTCTTGATTATTTATGCGAAATAGGAGCGTGGAATAAGCAAAAGGGGGCTGCTGCTGCTGCTGCTGCTGAAAGCAAGACCGTGGTTGCAACCGTGCAAATCGAACTAAACATCTGCATTGAAAATGTACAATGGGTTTCCATTGTATTTAGCGCGGTATTTGCATTGAAGATGATGTACCGAGTGGAAGTAGAGCGGACTCCCCGCAGAGAATATCAGGGAAAAAGGAGACTGACGATTCGAGTATTTTTTCGAGACACTGGAACGTCCTTTGGCGATCGAGGCGTGAAAAAAATATTTTCGATTCGCAGGGGACTTATCACTGGGAAATGTGGTAGGCTAAGTAAGATTTTGCGCTGAAACCGGAGTGCCGGAAGTTCTCGACAAAGTTGCCACCGTCAACGAGCGCAACAATGTCACAGTCGTGGTGTCACGCACACGTCGACGTTATGCATTGCGTGCGTGCGTGCGTGCGTGCGTGTGCGTGTGCGCGCAAATTTTCACGCCCAGGCTGCGAACCGCGCGAGTATTCGTGAAAGGGAGCGTGAGCGCAGGTGAGAGGGCGAGAGAAGGAAGGGAGGGAAGGAGAGGAACGGAGAATGGTGAATAGAGTGGTGTATGGTGGTTTGCGAAAGAGGGAGGAGGACGGGTCGCAAGGGAGGAAGGTGCGAGAGAATGAGGGCGGATCTGAGTCAGCTCGGTCGGATCAAGTAGCGCCGAGTCAGCGAGCGAAACAGCGCTAACTGCCGAGCGCAACTACTACCGGAGATCGTATCTACCAATATAACGTGGCGCGGCACGTTACAGGACGCCAACTTGCAATAATATGGCCATTCATAATTTTTACGCGGCCACCGTCAATGACGCGCCCCCACCTTCGTCGCCATTTCGACCGATTCGAAACGCGACGACCAAATTCCCACCGCTCCAACAATTCTCCACGCGAGAGCATTCCACCCTTTTCCTCGATCTCGTGGGGTAACTACTACCTTCCCGTTTGCACGGCCAACAAAGAAATGGAAAATATGTAATATTCCAGTGTTTCGCTCGATGGAAATGCAGAATCGGAAAAAGTTCTCCCTCTCCCTCCCTCCATTCGGCGAGAATCAATTATAAAAGACTCAATGTGGAAATGGCTCGACACCTCGATCAAACTTAATCTTGATCAATGACTAATCCAATGTCGAAGGAGTAAATCAGATAATGGCAACATTATTAAGTACTTTGAAAAGTCTTGTTTTTTTGCCGGGTATCGATAAAAATAAATATTACGAGCGAACAAAGAGAGACCAGGGTAAAAATGAATTTCAAGAGGTATGCCGCGGCATTGCCTCCTCGAGTTCCTTCCGTTTCATCAAACTCAAACGGGATTGATGCGAATGGCGAAAGGATTTGCGAAAAAATTGATTTATGATTTCAGAGAACGATGACGGTATCGCGGTAACTTTGTTCCTGGTACTTCTCCGATATGTCGCGAACATCTCAACGCATATGTGTGTGTGTGTGTGTTGGAAAATGCACTCCAAAAATACGCGCTGGATTAAAAGAGGGAGAAGAGAGGAAGGACTATTATTTCAATTAGATTGAGTGACACCGATTAGCGATATGAACTCCCCGGCGCTCTAAATTTTATATATACCACTGTGCCGTTACCGAAGCCCCACCCCCTCCCCCGCCCCCAACAGAGAGTTATTTCATTTTAAAAATATCCTCTCGGTATTTACACTTCGATAATTTTTCAAGCTCGAATTAAACGTTAGTGCGAAGCAGATGGGGTGCAGAAGCAAATGCTTTATTTTTCAGCGAAGCATTACTATGTTTGTCGTGACAGTTTCGGATTTATGCTCATCAGAGAAAACTAATGGTGAGCGCCAAGAATAGAAAGAGATGGGGTCTGCGCACATGACTAATTACTCCATGGAAAAGATACTCGTGAGTGATCACAGTGATTTTTAATTTCCATTTGTACACAGCTCGACCGTTTAATCCAATCATTTTTTTCCATCGAGTTTCAACCGCGTACTCTCGAGGGCGCGCAGATGTTGCGCTACGCGAATGATTATCAAGATCGCGCGATACTCTTTTGCTTTTTTCGCTTGATTTGCAAAAGCGAGCTCGAAATTATCGTATCGTGTCGTATCGTATCGTTCGCTCCGACAAACGCTTCTTCCCTCCTCTCCTTTCTTCCACTTTTCGCAATGACGCAAAGTTTTCCAGGTCGTCGTCGTCGCCGCCGCCGCCGCCGTCGCCGCCGACGCTGCTAATTTGCCTAGGGAAGCAAGCGCGTGTTTCTTTGGCGATTTATCAAAAGTGCGATACACGCGAATCTCTTTGCAATGTGCGAAGATCGCCTGCCTCGGTGCGCGTTAACTTGTTTACTAGATCGTGACAAAACGCTCGCAGCAGTAAGACGACATAATTATTCCAACAACCGCCGCTCTTCGATCATTTTGGAACATTGCTTTAGGCGAGGCGACACATGTTCGCAGCCCGTTGCTAGGCTATAGCGTATATGCAACCTCTGCTACCTCCGCTACATCTACTACCTCCTCTACTACCTATATGCAACATATCAGGACACGTGGTACTACGGAGTCCCTCAGGCTTGCCAACGGCTATTCATTTTCATAGCGGACAAGATCCTCCGTTACAAATTATCCGATGCGGCTCCGAAAGCCAAATTGAGAGAACTAACACGCTCCAAGGTGGAGCACCGTTGTACCACGATTGATTTTAATCGTTCGTAATTCTCGCCCTTGCCAAAACTCACACCTTCGCGGAGATATCGCAGAGGCCAGAGTTTTCCCCGCAAAATCGTCAACTTTCTTTTTGGAGCGCATGATTACGAGCGGTCGTAGTTCCTTCGCGCCGATTATTAGATTGTGCGCGATTCAAATGTGCACGAACAAATGGAATTATGCACGAGAGCCGTTAAGTACGACGGCAGATTATAGCGCGTACAACACTAAACTCACTCTCTCTCTCTCTCTCTTTCCATTCTTCCCTGATCTCCAAGGAAGAGAGAGAGAGAGAGAAAGAGAGAGTTACCACGGACCTACTCTCATGACGAAGAAAGCATCATCTCCGTGGCAAATCACACGTGTTGACAACGCGAATGCAAGTACTCGAGTTTAAAAATTGTTCTCTTTCGCTCGTTTCACTCACCTGTAGATTTGGCGATCCTCGATAAGAGAACTGTGACATGGTGTGTCGGCCGCTCAGGGCCGTGATGATCGGGCGCGCCGCTACGCGATCATCGTTCCGGGTCCGATATCATCCACTCGATGCCAGTCACCGTCCCCGGAGGTGATGGTCGCGCACTTTTGCTACGTTCACCACTGCGCGCTCGACGTCCTGACAGAAACGGACCGGGCAAGGACGATTGCTCTCCGCGAGGGGTCCTCCGTGTGTGAGTCCTGCCTCCGATCGGCAAGCAACTGCATGCGGGACCCTCGATCGCCTTGGAATGCACACTCGAATGCACTGTCACACAAAGTCACAAAGCGACAAGGACAATCGACCAGTTTCCCAGATAGCGAACACCACTTGAACGGCCACGAGGAGTAAGCACTTGGCCTCGGAGTTAACTTTGAGTCGATCCTCGTGGTGACGATGATGGTGGTGGTGGTGGTGGTAGCGGTCGTTGTCGTCGTCGCGAAAAAAAAAAGAGCCAACCAATCGATCGGTTAGTCACAGTCACGGTCACAGTCACTTTTCTCAGCGCGGATTTTAGTAAAATCACAGCTGTGGAATCGGCCGGGCAACTCGAATGCGCGCGTGCGATGCGTGCGTGCTACCGGGCCCACGTCGTTGATCCGATCGACGCGCCAGCTATGATCGCTCGCGACTATCCTCCGAATCGTCGTTTCTTTTCAACGGAATCCAGTCCTCCGCTCGCGCCGGATAGGAAGGCGGAGGTAGATACACAGAGCGGCCCTGGGTCACTGTGTGCGTGCGTGCTCGTTCGCGCGTACGTGTGTACGCGCGTGTACGAGTGAGGAGCGAGCGAGCGAGGGAGTGAGAACCCCTTGGGAGGAAAGAGGTAAGACTCGCGTGCGAGTGAGGAAGGAAGAAAGAGAAAGAGAGAGCGAGAGAGAAAGAGCGTTGGTTAGAGGTGGAGGAACGATGGGATACGAGGAACAAAGAGGGCAAAAGAGAGAAAGAGAGAGAGAGAGTGAGAAAGAGGGTGTCGGTGGTGGTGGTGGTGGTGGTGGTGGTGGTGGTAGAACTGAAAGAGCAAGCTTATCGAGAGGGACAGAGAGGGCAGCTCGTACCAGCTGAGGGGCGCTCTGGAGAACCGTGAAAAAGGAGAGAGAATCCCTCCTGCTCCGAGGAAGACGCGCGATATCCTCAAGTCCCGTGGTGGAGTCGCGCACACAGCACTCTCGACGTCCTCCCTTTTCCTCCTACTTGCCAGGAGAGGACCCTGCGCAATCACAGATTCCTCTTCTCCTCGGAGAGAGGCCAGTCGAATTCGCGCCGGAAGTCCAGGAGCGCGCCGCTGCAAAGTCACTTCACGGGGGCGCCAACTATGAACTAGCGCGCACACTTTCTTGCCTCTCACCTCGAGGTCACACGTGCACCAATTCCCGCGTCCCCTTCCCCCACAACAGTCCTGTCGCGATGATGAAAATCCTCTCCGGTGGGTAGAAAACTCACCCTTCGTGGATTTGGAGAAGCACTCGCGCGTAAGCAGAACGGGGAGAAAGAGAGAAAAAAGAGAACGATGGGAGAAAGGGAGGAGGAGGAGGAGGAGGAGGAGGAAGGAAGGAAGGAAGGAAGGAAGCGGAAGTGGCGGTAGGTCCGCGAACGACGGAACCGCAACGCGCGGCAGCAGCAACTCGTTGTTCTCGCGGTGAAATCGTACGGTGATAGGACGAGTGCGTAACTCGTGTTATCCTCGCGGGCCGTCGCTTGATCGCGCGCCGGAGGTGGAGGCGACGGCGGAGCAGTGCCGCCGGTGACGAGGCTGCTGGTGGTGGTGGTAGTTGTGAGAGAGCCGGTGGCAGCCGCGGCACACGAGGCTGGTGGTGGTGGCAGAGCCGTCGCGGTGGTTCTTTTCGTTCTAGGAAAAGGGGACGATTTTTGCGAGATGTTGCGCCCCCGAGGAGACGGGTGGGAGGGTCCAGGGCCGGCGGGCGGTCTCGTGGTGGGGGCGAGGTGCCACCTCTGCCACTGCCTCCTCCTCCTCCTCCTCTTCCAGCTCCTCTGCCGCTCGCTGGCAATCGTAGCCACCACGCGTAGAATCCAGCCTGAGAGACGAGAAACGGCGGCAGCAACGACAACGGCAACGGCAACGGCAACAGCGGTGGTGAAAGCAACAACAACGGCAACGACAACGCCAAGAACAACCGAGATAGAAGGAGGACGACGACGACGACGACGACGACGACGGTGTTTTAGCTCCCGGCTATACTAAACTGGCAAACTTCTCGTACGCAAATTGCAAATGCTTCTCTCGCACGTTCCGTTTTCTCTCTCTCTCTCTCTCTTTCTCTGTAGCATTTGCTCTCTTTACCTTTCTCTTCGTTTGTCTCTCCCTCTCTCTCTCTCTCTCTCTCTCTCTCTCTTTTCCTTTCGCGCGCGCGTCACTCTTGTCAGTCAGCTCGACATGCTCCAATCGGTACCGTAGCGCGCGGCGCGGCGCGGCGGTTATACTCGGCAGGCGCGACAATAAAATATGGTGAGTCTCTTCTCGTAGGGCCAGCTAACGCGCCTCCACTACCTTCCCCCTCCCCTCGACTCGAGCCTCGACTAGACTCGTTCCCTGTCTCTCCCTCTTTTCGCTTTCTCCTACTCTCTTTCCAGCTGCCCCCCTCTACGGCACTATTTAGTTCTCTCGTCTCCTTTCCACTTGCCACCAGCTGAACCGCTTCTCTTTCTCACCCTTTGTGTCCCTTGCCCCGTACCCGCCACTCCCCACTTCACGCTTTCTTCCCTCTTCGTTTGGCGTTCGTTTCGTGGAGGGGATGGGTGTCCCCGCCGGAGGGGCGACACCGAGATGTTGGCAGCGCCGATTTTCACGGGCCACAGAGTAGTAGGGATGCTTCGAGGGGAGGCAGAGGGGTTGAAACTACACGACAATTTTAGTTCGATAGATCCCGAAGTTTAGCCTCGGCGGCGCTGCTTTGCTTGCCGCTGACTTCTTCCCGGTAGTTTGTTCGTGTGTCCCCTTCTCCCCTCCCGCGTCCCTCCCCCCCACAGAGTTGGCCGTCCTCCACCTCCTCCTTGGACACGACCGCACACTCCGTTCACTCCCCACTACGCTCGTAGTCCCGCAAACACCCCTCCGCCTTGCGAAACTCTTCTTCTCTTGGCCCTCCCTTCGATTCTCACCCTCCTCGTACCCTCGAACCCCCTTTACCTCCACTCTCCTCCTTCTTACTACACTACCTTATACTTTCTCAGTTCGACACTTTACGCACAACGTGACGCTTCACTACACAACCATTTCACGCACTGTTCCTTCCTCCTACTAATCTCTTTGTCATTGAGGAATTCTCTCCCCCTCTCTCTCTCTCTATCTCGCTCTCTCTCTCTCCGACTGCTTTGTCTCTCGCCGCAAAGGAGCGTTCGCGACAAGACGCTCTCAGACGCGCGTTATTCTTTCGATGGAAAAGTAATGAAAAAAGTTCTCCGATATAGAGAGAAAGATTGGTTGATCTACTCTACTTCTTTTTTCCCATTTCTCCGTTTCTCCTTTCTCTTCCACGAAGAGGCGGGATGAAGGACGCGATTCCCGAGAGGAAATAAATTCACGGCGTCCACTCGAGCGTCCGCTGAGACGAGTTCCCCGTGTAACGTGGCAAAAGCCAGTTTCTCGCAGTCTTTTCAAAGGTAGAGTTTTCTACTTGCGCTTACTTGTGCCGGCTACTAAGCGCCGATCAAAGGGGCGGGCAGGGGCGGCCAGCTCGATGAGGGAGAAGCGTCGCGGCAATCGAGTGGGGGTCGTGGGGGCCGGCCGGAAAGACGCGCTGACATTTTTCAACAACCATCCCACCTGGCTCGCTGGCGACTGGTGGCTGGCGGCTGGTGGCTGGCTGGCTGGCTCGCTGGCTGGCCATACGTTGACACACACCTTTGACCAACTCGACCAACATTCCTAGCGGTGTGCAATATCGACTCTCTCCACTGAAATGAAAATTGCCAAGTTTTCTATCACGCGCGGCGGTCAACGCGTGTAGAAGAGAAATTTCGAAAAGACATTAGAGCCACCCTAATGGTGCATAAATTTTGAAAATTTATTCAAGATGGTGAGAGGGGGAGAGGGCAGGAGGGTTGGGAGGGGATGGTAGCAGTCGTCGGAGCGGGAGGGGTTCGTTCCGCATAAATCACCCTCTCTCGCAGTTCTTTCAAATCCCCTCTGTCAGGCGGGGTGTATTCGAAGCTCCGTTTTTTTCCCCTCTGTGGGCGCGGACTAACCTCGCCCCGCCCCCGGCTCCTTCGCGCCCCCACTATTCTCCGATTCAGCGTTCCCCGCCGCTAGCATTTCTCGCGACCGCTCTCTCAGCGCAAGCGGTGAGCGAGCCACTTCGCGTTCGGGAGCCACGGCGACGAAAGGAGGAACGTTACAGAGCTTCAAAGGTGGGGAGAGGGTGGTTGATCGCGCGGGGGGCACACCGAGATATGAAACATTAGTGTACCGTTTGTTAACACCGCGGTCTACACACAGCCGTGCGCAACCCTCTGGTCCCTCTCGCTATCCTTCTCCCTCTTCGCTTCTCTTGCTTCCACCACCTTTTCTACTCTTTCGCCTCCTTTAACATCATCCCCTCTCCCTCTCTCTCTCCCCGCGAACCTACAAAGTGGGGGAATCACCTTCGCGAGTGTACTTTGAGCTTTACGCGTGTGCATGTAGTCGTGCATGGATATGTTGTTACGTGTCTGTGCAATCCCACCCGCCACTCGCACCCCCTCGGCAATTCGTGACTTCCCAAGAACGTGACGCCGAATTTGTCGTCGTCCTCTTAGCCGCCGTCGCCGCCGCCACCGTCACCACCACCGTCACCGTCACCACCACCACCACCACCATTGTCCTCTCACCGTCGTCTTCTCGGCGACGACGATCTCGACGTACTCGCTCTTTCAGCATCGATTTTGGATTTCGCTCGGGCATCCGTGCGTGAAACCGCAACCGTCGGGATCTACGGCGCTACGTTCACGGAATTCGAAATGATCGCTGGAGATAGCCAAGCTCGTTCCATCGGGAAGCTTCGAATCCTCCAGTGCCAAACTACCTTCGCAAAGTACACTTTCACCACTGTTACCATTGTAACACGTGTTTGCTTACATCTCAGCAAAAGAAAAGGAAATGTTGGAAATAAATTGCATTGTGCTTTTCGTTTCTCCATTCATTATTAATACCTATACAATTGTGTCCTGAATAGTAAGAAAGAAAAAGAGGGAGAGAGAGAGAGAGAGAAAGGGAGGCCAAGTGAAAAGTAACGGGAACATCATAAGGGTGTTGGCTGTTATACCTGCGAAGGAGCCCAAAATCACCCGGAAACTTTCAAGCGACTCTCTGACACCATTGCATCACGCGATTACCCCATGACACGTGTTGAATTATTCATAAAGCACTAAGGTGCATACAGGGGCGGGGCGAGGAGGAATCGCAAAGATTTCCCATACTCGCGCCACTCGCCCAGGATGGCTCGGGATCCTTCGCGACGGTACCGTTTTTTAACGATTTCATCCCTCTCGCGTAATCCCGTGCGACCCACGGAATCTTTTGTCGCTCGCGTAATGACAGTAGGAGTAAGACATTCGAGAGTACGAGATCCAAAAATAGATTTCACGATAAGACACCACAAGCTTGGAGATTAAAAACGCCGTTCGCCGAAATACAATACATTATTTTATTGAACGATTCTCTCGTATCTCTCTCGCGCGGAGTTGAGCACTCATCGAGAGTCCACTGGAACATTTTCCTCGTATCTTAATTACACAGTACTTTGGCTACAGTAATAATAAATCATAACGGATAAACAAAATGCATATACGCAATGAGAGAGCAGCTTATCTTGTATTGCGCAGGGCTTTTAGCTCATAATTGATTAGCGCCGCTGCAATTAGTTGCACGACAGAGTTTAGGAAATAGGAAAGTATAATAGTCGTGTGCACGTGTACAGTCATGGACGGATATGGGGTCCCGGGCTCCCCATGCTCCATATATGGATAGACCGTACACCATGATCGCCGTCGTCCGTTTTTCACGTTTTCCATGAAATTTCCGTAATCCGCGTGTGTTCTGGTTCTCGATTACTCGCATTTACGGTAGATTTCTTGGTGCGTTCGGTTGCTAGCCTTGGCCCTTGGCTGTCAGGGACTCCATATCTATCCTCGGCTGTACGCGTATGTGTACACTCGTCTATCGAGTTTTGGTAGTCAAGTTTATTTCCGATGCAATGAAGTCAAACCTCTTGTTGGCATAACCGTATAAAAAGATCATTCTCCGCGATCTTGACAGCACGATCTGTCACAGCATTCTTTTATTGGGGTAGCTCAACGTTTACACGCGCGTCCACGCGCGTACACACACGCATACGCGCATACAATGGCGCAAATATAAAAGAGAATAGAAAATCGCATTACAATGAGTAAAATACTTGAGAAACTAGCGTGCGACAAATCCCGTTAGGTTGACTCTCTGCCCGTTATGCCGAATTAACATGAAAGAGCGTCCTCGGAGAGTGACCCTACGGCAGGAAACCGGAAGCTCCGTCCGAGAAAATCTGACCAGGTTCTCTCCGGCCCTAAGTAGAATGAGCGCGCTGGAAATCTGCATTTTGCTGAGGAGAGGTAGGACTAGTTAGTCGGAGAAAGGGAGGAGGAGGAGGTGATGGTGGTGGTCTTCGAGGTGGACGTCGTCGACTGGACTGACGGGCAAGGTCGACGAAAACTGCTGTACAGGTGGCAGCACGACTCGACAAAGGACGATTATAGAATATCCTCGTTGGCACCGTTCCTCCGGATTGTTAACGCGAGGGAAAGAGAAACCTGGCCCGGATGGGGTGGGGTGAGGTGTGGGTGTCGCTTTAGGCGCGATGGTGGGGGCACGGTTATCCCTACCAGCACCGCGCGCATCCCGACCTCGCTCCAAGGGGGAAAGGGGCATTTTCCATACGATGTGTGCAGCAACCGTTGTCGCCGTGTTGAATACCCGCACTTCGACAGCTTCCACGAGTGAGACATTCCCAGGCTAGCTCTCTTCGCTCGGTGCAACGAGGAAAGAATCCCACCAGGTTCTGCCTGCACACGGCAGAGTGCGCGCACATTGCACTTTTGCAATAGAATGCAGATTGTGCAGCAGCGAAACAGCCCGTTCCACCTTAAGCGCTACCGCCGATTCCACCGCGGGCCGATTGCCACCACTGGTAGTAATCCGCCTGAAACGATTCTCCGATCCAAAAGGATATCGCCGATAGACGCGTCAGCCAAGGGCCAACCAAGACCCCCGCGAAGAGGAGCTTGCGAGTCTCCTCCTCCTCCTCCTCCTCCTCCTCTTACTCCACTAAACTCGACTAAAGTCTCTCGAAACCAAACTACTACCCTCTCTTAGGCGCGTAGCCCTTAAATCCGATGAAAAGCTGGCAAGTACGCGCGCCGATTGCGGCAGAAATCTAACCGGTCAATTGTTCATTAACCCCGGAATTGATTAATAACTCGAACGATATTCCGCCGCTTTTCGCAAATTATCATTCGATACGCTGCACATTCGTCGCACCCAATCATAGCAATTAGTTATTAACCGCGTATGTCGTATTATTAACAATTATCGTTTAACGTTACCAGGCAAAAGCACATCTAATTAAGGAGGGTTAAGGGCTGCGAAGGGAGGTTCCGAGGGTAAAATGAAAGTTCGTAAATTCTCGAAATCTTTCCATATAAGCCATATGTCGAAATGGGTTATAGGAAAATAAAGGAGCAGCGTGTAAGCTGGAAAGTGCTCGGGATCTCATCTTTTCAGTTTTTCGTAATAAAGTTCTGGTAAGATTGCTCGTCCGCTGTAACACCTTATACTACATCCCCCCGCATATTCGCCCATAAATCAAAGCCAAGGTTGATAGTAGTAGGACCTAGAAGCCCGGTAGTAGTAAGGGCTGTACTACTTACAAAGTAAAGTGGATAGGAGGTTGGTAGAAACTTGAGTGATTAATCTCGCTGGATTGATAACGCTACCCTCGCTAGTCTCGTCGTGCTCCGATAAATTATGTTATAAAGAGCTACGGGATAATTAATACGCCGTTCGCACATAAGCCCGTCGTCGTTGTCATCTCCTCGACAACAAGGTGATCCGCGACGTTTCTCAAGCATTATTGTGCAACCTCTTTCTGCCCGAGCAGAATGGAGCGGTACCTGACACATCGGTCGATAAGATTAAAATATTTCACTCCTTTTTCCAGCACAGAATCAAAGATAAGCTCGAATTCTCCCATTAGGAACAGAAAAATCCTGAGAGTCGCGCTTCTTTAAAACTTTACCACTTGATCGATTAAGCCTTAAAGAATCGTTCTCGAATTCTCAGTTTTCTAGGAGCAGCGTGCTCACGGGATAGTTCTGCTCTCTCTCTCTCTCTCTCTCTCTCTCTCTCTTATCTTACACATTTTATATAAGTATACAAATTTCAAATACCCTGACAATAGCTGCTCTCAGCAATCTTACCATCTGACAGGCCCATCACGATCAGACCGTTATCAGAACCCTAACGTACAGAGTGCCAGCCCGTGTTTCATCGCAAATCAAACAACGAATCGACCGATATGCGGTATCTTCAAAGGATTTTGGCCGACCCTTTGTCAACGTGTCTGCGATAATTTTGAAATCTGGTACAAGCAAACATTTAGCGATATCTCTCGAACGAATCACGAAATCTTGGGGAAATCGTCTGACTGTGATTGCAAAAATCTCGCCGGCCACTCGAGAGCAATAGGAAGCGTAAACAGAACTTATTAAATTAAAAAACTGTCGCGTAACGCCTTTGTTATTAAGGAATATCGTCATTCGTTAAATTTCCTCTTATCGAGTAAAGAGCTTATATCTGATTTTGGCGTCGCTCGATTGGTCGTTGCAAGAAAGATTTCATACTGGCTTTGAAATACGGATAGTGGAGTTTTTGCCATTGTACGATCACACATGAAATCATCGACGAGAGGAGTCGCATCATCCAAGTTCTCCAGCGTGTACTCTCCTGGAAGCTCGTGCGCGCGCGTGCGATCACAGGAAGGTCCTTGTCGAAGAAAGGAGAGACGGGAGAGAGGAAAAAGCGAACGAGAGAGAAAGACTAGAAAGAGCGGCGCGCGCGGCTTCCAAAGAGAGAAACGGTGTCGCCGTTCATTAATTAAGCCAACCGTGAGATTTCCAACCCTTCCCCTGGCGACCTGGCCAACCCCCGCCGACTGTAAAAGACGATCTGAAGGAGCCGCCGGCATCTACGGTCTTCGAAAGTCGATCGTTGAATTCTTCGGGCCATCGAGGCATTTTACGCATACGAATTGGATCATTGATTCCCTTCGATTCGAGTCTCGTGCACTTGGATAAATTCCCGACTGCATTTGCATATAGGGGGATCAAGCGAACTGACTGGGTGGGGGGAATCACTGTAAAAAGAATGAATTCCTCCTTGGGCCTTATGAAGTTTTCACGCTAATTAAACTGCTTCCGTCGAATCACTCGAGGAAACGAGAGTATCCGAAGAACCTTAATTTCATTAGAGAGCCTACGGCGGGATCGGCATTGGTGCAACCCCTGAACTGATACCGAACGCATACTGATTCTCTAATAATTGGAATGCTGGTGGACAAGATTTTATTAACTCTCGCTCTCTCTCTCCCTCTATCTTCCTAAATGCATCGCTGATCTATCAAACATGCGGCTGCAATTGAACCTAAATCGCGATTCATCATTTACCGCGGACAGCTACGACTTTCTTTGAAATTTGTTCGATCCAGTTTGTTGATGGATCGTGATTGAAGTACCACGCGACAACCGAGTGTGCGATCGTTGAAACAAATGGATTTAGTACTGCATATTTTACAATACTGTAATCAGTATTAACTTGCTATATTCGATTTAATCGTACAAATGATGTCGTTAATTATCGAATATCCAACGAAACTCGAATATCGTTCGATCGGGACGTCATCCCGTGTACACCGTGGACGATCTACCGATCAAACCAAGCTTTGGCCTCTTTCGACGAATATTCGACGTGTATCTCGTACTTGTCGACGATCGGGCAATCGACTCGAGAATCAAGAGAAGCCGCGTGCTTTCTTTTCGATGAATTGCACAACGCACCACTTCCTGTAACCATTATGTAAACCATTGTTTGTAACAGCACTTCGAAAAGGGACGATAACACTGAAATGCAGGTCATACATATACTAATTATTGTACATACAGATCTTATCAAGAATGTGTTGTAGCCAAGCTGTGAATTAGCATTAGCTAACAGTATGTGAGTAAGTAAGTAAGTAAGTAAGTAAGTAAGTAAGTAAGTAAGTAAGTAAATAAGTAAATGCACTTGGACTGTAATAGCGTTGGCATTGACCGAGCATTTTACTTTTATCAAATTGCACAAGCACCACGATAAAAGTAATACTTATTTTAATTATTCCATTTACATTATCGTCGGCCACCTACGCAGTGAACACTGTCCAAAGCAACTCTGACGCAAATTGTTTCTATGCCTTGAACTAAATATGCTGAAATAGATATTAACGCAAAATTACTGTTAAAATTAGCAATTAGGCATTCGTTACAGCCATTCCGCGTTGTCTTATCGTTGTCAATGATAGGTTCTTCGTGTTAACACCAGCCATTTTTATTCAATGTACTGGATGTGGCGCAAACCATTCCTAATTACCAATAATAAACACTTTTAGCTCAATTAATATTAATACGTCGTAATTACCTTATAAACTTGACGAATAATTCTCGTGCTTTCTTTGCATGACTGTAGAAGAAATTAATTTTTACGTTGTTTACGCAGAAATCAGCCCCGCTTTGAGTCGTGCTCGGTGTGCTTGGCCGTATTCCACGGGACACTAATTGTTTAACCGGTACTGCGATTACCGATCCTTGATTCCGGCGGAGTGCGAGCACCGCGCCAGGGATTTCGCCTAATTTTGCCGAAAGAATCAGAGAGTCGGTGTCGTTAAATAGCGTGCGCGCACGATACAGGGAATTGCAGCATGCAGCGGTAGCGGTAGCGCTCCCATTTAAAAGAGATACTTGATCATCGCTCGCTACTCTGCTATTAAACGATAATTACGAATAATCGTGTAGGCTTGCATCCGTCTGATATCAAACTCGCAATCGTATCCTGTTGTAAAGCGAATCTGCGGACGCGTTGTTAACGAGCGCGGCCCTCATTTACATGCAGGAGGCATTGAATCGAAACGTTATCTTCTTTCGAAGCGCCGCCTATAGTTCCGCAGAATTTTGCATGGGGAATATTTAAAATGCAAATGCCCATCCAGATCCGCCCGCGTTATTACGTTACTTGCGCGATATGCCCCGGAGGGGGGGGGGGGGGGGGGAACCTATCAAAGGACACCAGTAACTCGCGTCCAGCGAGGGATATATTTTTATTCTATTGGACCAGACGCAGAGTGCATTCTTGTCTCACGAGTTTATTCACATTTCCCCAGCTATTTCGTTCTTTCTTCCCAAGAGAAGACTTTCGAACGAGTGAACAAACAATTAATACACAGTCGGCTCTATCGCGAAGAAATATCGGTATGAGCGAGAGAAATGTGTGTATCGTTCAGGCTTATATCGCGACCGAGAGATACGGGAAGAGACCACATGCGAAGAGTCTTCATTCACTTGGCGTATAAAGAGAGAGAGAGAGTGGGCGAATAAAAGAAGAAGAAAGTATATGGGAGGAGAGGATATGGCCGGCCACAGCCAGAAGGTAGAGCAGCAAAGGTAGATCCTCCGCGCGAGCCCTCGAGCTTGTACAACCCCATGGGCCGTCGGGGGTCGACACACCCAACACACGCGAGAGCCTCGTGTGAATTTTTAGTCGTTTTTAGTCTCTCGAGACACCCGGGAAGGCTGTGCTCATCCAACCAGGTTCACTCGGTGCTCGTAGGCTCGAGCCAATCTCCGCTGATGATTCTTGGTCCAGAGCACAACCTCCTTTCTCTCGCTGTCCTCATTAGTGCCTCCTACCTAGTCGCCGGACCGGCTTGCCGTCGTATCCTGGCTCCTTACGTCGGCGATCCCCTGGAAAAGGGCTCCCTCCCCCCACCAAGCGGAACGCCCCTTTCTGATACTCGTTCATGTTTCATTATTTCCCCCCGCTATCATTAAGCTGCCCGAATCATCTTCCCCCCAGAAGACCTACCATGCGATTTCTGCGACCGGCCCTCCCAGCGTCATAGGGCCAGATTAAAAGCGCGCAATAAAGCCTCCTGTCACTGGTGTACGCATCTGCACACGTACACTTAAAAACACACACACACACGCACACGCACACCGCTTCTTATCCTACCTTGTTTGTTGTATAGCCGCTGTCGTTTTTTTCCAACCCGCGACCTCCCACCTCTCCCGCATCACGGGCTTCCCCTCTCCATGCCACGCTAGTACGACTAGTACCACACCCCCTCCCCTACCACCTCGTGGTCAACGTGCCCTCCACCCGCTCTCGCTCTCGTCGAGGATTTTTAATTCCAAACCGCGACGCAGTATAGTGCTGCCACCTACAACTTGCGCGAACTAAGCGTTTTTATGCACGACCGCTAGACCACTAACTTTTACAAAAACCGCCGATCGAAACCCTCCCCCCCCCCCTCCCGCTATCCCTTTCGGGATGATGATCCTCGTCTTCGCGATCGTCCCTCCTGATCTACCGCGCGATGGTCCTGCGTGTCGGAAAAGCTCCCGTGTAGATTTTTCAGAGCTTCCATCAACCACACACTGGCCTCGCGCGACTGACGCTATCATTACACCGCTTACCTCACGATTGCAGCATAATAATTATTATTGTGTCCAACAACCTGCAATTATACGCGAACAAGCGCGTCATTAAATTTTTCTAATGATCCGACGTATTAAACATCGTTGCTAACGGATTTCTGACGCGATAACTATTCTCTCTCCGTTAGCTTCTGTTACGCTCGAGACTGTGCACTCGCTGTTTTTTCTGTCTACGTCTCTCCCTCCTATCTCTCTCTCTTTCTCTCTCCCTTTTGCCGCTTTTCATTCAACTCTGGTCAAGTAGGATATTAAAGCGTGATTCCGCCTATCACTCTGGAAGTCGTTCGCGCACGTGTAATTACCTTTGGTATCTAAATTATTGATTGGTGCGCAGTTTGTTTGTTTGTTTTTTCCCTTTATTTCTGCTTTTTTTTTCTAATTAAGATGCGTTCCGTCAGCTTTCGCTTCACGAGTAATACATGGAAATACGATTATCGCGCGAGCAACAATAAATATCAGTTTCTCGATGGCTTATCGGGTATAAATTACTGGAGTGCATGTTGAGTTGGCCGCGCGCTTAATACTTAACGGCGTATATTCGTCCATGTGAGTAACCGAATGGCCTGCTCAGAAATATAAGCAGGCGCACTTGTCCTTCCGTTTGCTCAAACAAATAATGCGTGTACGCGCGAATAACACAAGCCGAGCGGATACATCGATAATCGAGAAAAATTATTACCGTCGGCCCGAAAGCAGAGTACGCGAGAGCTCCGGTGTTCCTCTTCTCCTCGGCGATAGAAAACGATGAAAAAGCGATGGATGCTCGCGCTGCTAGAAAACATCGCGCTATCGAAGAAGCGCTATAAATAATGAATTAGCGAGTGACGCCAAGTCCCGCGACTCGTCGTATTTTTATCAGCGCTCGAAACGTCTCGGTGAGACGCGCGTCGCGTCGCGTGTTGCGAGTATCGCGCCAATAAACCAACCAAAGTTGCAGAATTTTTCGCCAGAGAAATTTTCTCCTCCTCTACTTGTTTCGGGCCGGGTGATGACGCGCGGCGAACTCTCGGACGCATCTCATGGAAATTATTTGGACGTGGATGGCGCGTAACTCGAGTGCGAATGTTCGCCCACACCGATGGTGCAGCGAAGAGACAGATCGCGAGTCCCGATTGGCCGGTCCGCTCGGCGGAAGGTGGCTGCCGGACACGATATTCATGCCGGTCAACGGTAATAACGATAAATTGGCGGGGCGTAATGCTCGTAATGACCAGCCAAACGGCCGACACGCCGATAGAAAGACGCATTGCACTCCCTTGCACTTGTTGCAACGAGACCCAAGGAACGACTCGACGTGTCGAACCACTCGAGAACAGCAAGTACCTGCTCCATTTCTATTTATTCCTTCTCGTTACGTCGAATAATAGTCGTCGCGGCTTCTTATTTTACTCCGGCAAACTACAAACGGCATATATCTTCCTACGACCGATAAGTTCTCACCCTCCGGATCGAAATCTTCTTTCCCATATATGTGTACGCGCGCGCGCGCGCGCAGGAGCAGCTCCGAGTTACAACGGACGTGCCCTTTTCCCTCAGGAAAGTTGGGACAAGTTTTCCTGTGTTACGATCTGTATATAGCTCGGCATACACATATTCGCTCTCGAAACGTTCTGCACCTACAGTTTGTACAAGCACCCAAACTTTCCTGACGACGTACTCCTACGTGATGTACAGAGAATGCGCGCTATTTTGCATGAGGAACAAAAGATGCTGCTGCTGCTGCCGCTGCTACCGCCGCCGTTGCCGCTGTCGTTGTTCCGCTTCCTCGGAGACATTGCGCCAACTGGATCCTTATCGAACAAGCACCTTTGGCAAATCACGGCGAAATCTAGATTGCAGTTTTTCCCCTTGTTTCTCATTCCCCTTTCCATTCTCTCGTTCTTGATCGGTGACGAGGCAGAAAGAGGACCAAGGACTTTTCACCACCCCCCGGGTATCCCCGAAGTCTCGAGGAGCGAGTCTTTGGCAAATACGGATACTCGTGTTAGCATACAATTAAGTCGTCGGGGACATGTATAATTTACACTGGCAAGTATTTCGAGTCATCCCCCGTGTCGCGTTGCTGTAATATGAGCAAAGTGCAAAAGTTTCCTCGTAAACTCCGTACGGAGAAGTTTGGATAGCAAAGTCGCCGGAGTACTCTTGTCTCAGTTGTAAAGAATTTTAGAAGCCATTTCCCTCGGTTTTAATATGCCTAATCATAAAAAGATCGCGTAGCAGCGAGTGAAAAGATTCGTTAAGAACATTATTGGAGTACCGTGCCCTAGCGGAGGAGTAAAGTACGAGTAACTTTATTTAACGACCGGGAGTGGAACAACTGGCTCGCAGCTTCACTTTTAATTAGCGCCCTGTCCGGAATTTCCATAAGAAATTTCTCCGAGGTTCGGTGAGTTTCCATGGGGATTCGACGACCATCGCTTTCCAGGGGGAGGTTCCAAAGTGTTGGGAGGTAGGAGGCGCGAGGAGGCTCTTTGACGTTTGCCGGTGTCGCGAATGGTCGCGCGTTGTTCATTCGTTGCGTTGCTGACCTTTCTACAAAATGTGCTTTTGGCTCCGATTTAATGCAACGCGGACCGGCGGCGGCGTGTTCTGCATCTCGCGGCCATGTTTTGGCCGGCTTATGAATTTATTAGGGGCCATTCATTAGACATTAGGGACTGCCCGCGCGCGAACGCGTAGGAGTCGCGAAAAAGGATACCTACTCTCCCTGCGGGACCCCATAAAGGCCCCATCCCCCCGCAAACTGCGCGCATCTACACGCATTCGCGTATTAGCCGTAACACGGACGCCAAGGAAGTGCTGGAAACCCCGAGGGTCGCGCGCTACGGACACGTCTTCTTCAAAAACTGAAAGAACTTTGAAAATATCCACAAAAAGAGAGAGAGAGAGAGAGATATTCATCGATATATACTCTTGAGGACGTTCGCTAATTTCGTAACGAACCCTTATTAGATATCCACGAAAATGAACGACTTGAAAATTTCACTAGCTTCACCGCAATAATTTGATTCGTATGAAAATTCTAATTACGCAAGAATGAGCTCACGAATATTCTGGGATGGGTAATATTTCAAAGAACATGACGTGATATAAGTACCATCAGAATGAACCTGGCGGTTGATTGAATTTAGCTTGTAACTCGAGAGTCCTGTTCATTTAAATAAGCGAACTTTTATAATGTTTCGTTTCAATCTATTCCTAATTTAAAGCTGAATTCATAGAAGCGTATTTTATCAATTACAGCGGTAGCTTCGATATTTTATAATCGTGCCTCATTGATCGCGTCGCGAAATGGTGAACGGAGAGACTCGAAGATCCGTCGCTCGCGATCCGCCGGCACCTGTTGGTATTTTTACTCCGCGAAAGAGTCCGGTGCAGAAGTTTGCGCAACGCATCCAGAGCGTCGTGCACACACGCGCCTCTTCGAATTATCAGAATTTATCTCCGCGAGATAAATCTCTCCCAGTGAGATAGGCCACGAGAGCGATACCGGGTCTAATCGTCTCTAACCTAATCGCCTCCCCCTCCAGGGTCGTCGCGTTACCAAAAGGAACATTTCGATCATTCCTCTCGATAAAGCGAGCAATTTATTAATAAGCTCCGGCGGAACAAGGTGAACAGTTTCCTCGGCGCTTGGTTTAACGAATGGCAGAGAGAGAGAGAGAGAGAGAGAGAGAGATGGATCCGACCGATAAGGGCTAGTTGAAAATGGTAAGAGATACGCGGAAGACTGTTCGAGTCGATAGCGGAGGCATCCCCACGATCGTTTCTCCGGACGTATCTTAGCGCGGTGTTCCTGGAACGAGGAAACGGACAGATGGGACAGATAGCATTTATCGGTCGCGTTCGCAATAATTGCGAGACAACCGGACACGAGCGTAAGTTGACGGGTGCTTACCCACTCGGCGCTCGTTCGGTGCTCGAGGAGCTTGAATTTACGCATTTGGCGCATAATGTCGGCTGTATTATGATTTTATTAGCGAGCGAGAGCGAACGAGGTAGAACGGCGCTCGCGGACACGAAGGAGAGTCGATGGAGGGCGAGGGCGAGGGCGAGGGCGAGGGCGAGAGGAGAAGGGGAGGGTTGCCTACGGGCGGTACATTAAATTAAGTCAGCTTTACGAGGCTGGCATGGAAATGAATACGCCACGCCATGACCGTAGCTCCGTGCCTACCTCTCTACGCGATACCATAAAGCCTGCCGTATCACCGTAACGCACCTACACGACCACCGGCCACGAACGCTCCCGCCCGCCTCCACCCGCACACACTCGCGCGCGCACTGCTTTGTTCCTATTCGCCCCACACGCTCCAACCTCCCCGCCAGCCAAACTATCGAGTAATCGCAGTTTAACGCGGGTTCCTTATTCACCGTTAACGCGCGAGGAGTCATGAGAATCCCATCGTTTATTCCAAGGTTTACTCGTCGTCTCTCTTCTCATCGAGAGGATCGAGGATCGAGGAGGATCCAGAGCGAAGGAATTGCGCCGCCGCCGACGCCGCCGCCCATGTAGGCCGAGAACGACGCGAGTCGCGGGTCGCGTGACGCGTCGACGCGGCTGCTTGGAAAAATCGATCCGGGGAACCTTTTTCAAGATCCCGTTATAATCGCGGACAAGAGCGAGGTCGTCCTCCGCCGATCGATTTACGGCACTGGCGCTCCACGAAGTGCAAGAAAAGGGACTTTCTCGGACCCGGGGCTCCGAGACTCGGGTCTTGGGTCTCGGGTCTCTCGGGTCTCGTCGAGTCTCGAGTCTCGAGTCTCGCGAATGAACGCAAGAGCGGCGAGTTATAGCGGTGTAGCCGAGGTAAATAATATATTAATATAAGATACGAGTGGCGGTGCGCCGGTTGGCAGGGCACCAGGAGGTAATGGATACTCAGGTTTGCTGGAAGTGACGGCTCTTGCTGGTTGCGTGGCCATTCGTGGTTAAATTCCTGGTTCCTCGGAGAAGGCCCCCCGCGGTCCGTGGGCTCGCTGTCACCACCCCCCGCCAAGGCCCAATTCCTTCCTTCCCCCGGCTCCTTCTCTCCCTCTCGCGCAACCACCACCTTCGTCCGCTTCTTCGCTCGCTCCTTACCGCAAAATACTCCGCGTTCCTCCTCCGCGCTACATTCCATCATCGGCCCGAACGAGAACGACCCCGAGACTCTTTCGTCCAGCTTATCCATAATCTTTCTATTCGCGTATCCCTTCGACTCTTTCGGAGAGGGATGCCCCCTTGGCTTCCCTCCCTCGTACCTTCCTTCCTTCCCTCTTGTCTCGGGACTTTCCTTTCAACCGATATCGGCCAACTCGTGATTTATCCGTCACCGTTAAAATGGCCGTTCGTTTACCCGCGAAAATCTCGCGAAATTTATTGCCGGCGATTATTCCTGAGTATGTAGTTTGCAAATGCGAGCTGGCAAGCTCGCGAAGCCGTTTACATTCGCATGCTGGTTCCCCGCTTTCGAGATCTCGTTCGGCTAATGATCCTACGACGCACGCCTTCTCCTTTTGCACATTCGGTACTCGTGCTCGTGTAAAAGTATTTCAAACGCAATAAGAGCTCTCTCGAACGCGATAATTTATATCGCTAAGAAATATTCATGTGAAAGTACATGAAGATATTACAGGTAAAATTCAATCTCGGCGGGTAACACACGCATCCCCTCGCGCCATAATGAAACGAAGATTGATTTTTGCATTTTCTCTTCTTCTCTCCACTATCTCTCTCTCTCTCTCTCTCCCTCTTCCGCTTTCTTTTCACGAATGGAGAGGAATGCAATAATCAAATTAGAAAAATTCAACGAATGTGCGGAAAGTGAGGCGCATCCTAACCGTGGGGACAACGCGAAAACGGTGATAGGACGCGCACAGAAGCAATATTGATCATGTCCGGAACGAGACCTGTCTATATAAAATGAGCGCGCGGCCAACTTTTCTCAGCGACGCGTAATTGAAAAATACGCGCGCGGACGCTCGCAAAAAATTCCTCGTCAATACTTTGCTGTCCCGCGTACAAGTTCGCGGATGGGAACATGCCGGCCACTGTTTGGAAATGCATTAGCCGCTATCGCTACATTATTAATAACGCGGATGATATTTTTCTGTTCGAAATGTCTCGAGTTTTTGAGACACGATGATGCGTTTTCATTATACTCGAGTTTCCGATCGGATTTTCCTCCGCTGTCTCCGCGTCTTCGCCATTGATCGAGCGGCCTCGAATCAGTCGCAGCCGCAGCCCCGCACAGTTGCGGCCGCAGCCGTAGCCACGGCATTTTTCCCCATAAATAAAAACTATCCGTCCTTTCTGTCAACGCGGGGTAGCAGCCGGACTGTAATTTTCCTTGGCCCTTCCGGTTGCAATATTCGGGGCTCTCTACAGACCCGAGCTTAATCACCCTTACGGTAAGAGAAAACGGGATGAGTCATTTGCCTAGTTAGGCTTTCGGCTCCTGAGGAATCTTAACGAAATAACAAGCGGAAGAGCGTGCGAAATTGTTTCGTTCCTGACTAGTTCCCGATGACCAACCATGGCGTAACGTCATTACAGGCGCATCCTCCTCCCAGGCATCCCTGCCAGGTAAGCAGGGAGCCGAAAATAGCCAAGCTAAAGCCCTAGCACCGGTTCTCCATCTTGGAAATAATTAGGGGCAGCAAGATCGATGTCCCGGGACCAAGGAGCAGCAGCCGATAGGATCGCTCGAAACTGAATGGAACCCATTGATGGTCTGCTCGAACCTTCTGGCCAGTGCTATCAGCACACGTTACCCGTGCCTGTGCTCGGGTTTGGGTCCGCTCGCCTTCCGAGAAATCGGCCGTCCTTTCCGGGACGAATTCTCGAGATAAAAAGGGTCTGAATGAATCAAGGGCTGCCGCGCGGTATTCCTTCCCCTCTCCCCCTCGAGGTCCCTTGTTATTCTTCTCTCCTTTCTCTCAGAGCTTCGAGCGAAACCACCATTGAGAACTGTCCGTCCTCTCCTGTCCACGCAGATTTCTAGATAACGTCGGAGATGCGTCTCCTTCGAAGATGAAGTTTCAAAGGCGGAAGTCGATTTTTTCTCGACTATTTCGACTCGGACGGTCGTCCCTCAGCGATCAAGTTTCCCCAACGACGACGACGACGACGACGACGACCCGATGGCATTTCGGAATTGTCGCCTGACCCCTTCCTTCCCTTTATTCCTTTTTCCTCTTCCCACCTTCGGAACTCTTCCCCCTAAAAGCAAATCATCACGTAAGCCCTCTTCTCTCGCGACCGTAACCCTATTAATGCCGACTGCGATTTGCGAGAGGATATTTTTTCAACGGTAGATTCCGGGCCCACATTATCTGACTGATTTCCATGAGAATTACCAGCCGGCCGAGTCTTTGCCTGTGATATTTATTCTTATCAGGAGGAGAGAACACGTCGCTTTAAGCGACAATAACAATGGCCGCCCGATGTAACCAGTTAGCTAGAATATTGAGGCGCGCGTAGTTACACGGCTCTTTTCATCGCATAAAGGAGAAAAGGCCAAAGGAAAAAAAGAACCCGATGACGATGTACCCTTCGTACGTGACGGGATGAACGGCCACGTGCCTGCTGTGCGCGGGTGGCTTTAAGAACACAAAAGCAGCGTAACTCTCGCTTTAGTCAATATTCCTCCAATGATCGCGGCAAACATAATCTTTTCCAAAGTTTCGAGCGTGCGCCATTCATTCCCCGTGGAATCGTGCTTCCAAGACGGGGACATTTTTTCCAAAATCTGGGATTAATTATTCAAGGAGGGTTCAAAGAATGTTTACACCACCGGGAGGGGGGAGGATACCCACGCGAAACATCGCGCCATACAATTGTGTGGATTATACCGAATGCACGCAGCACCCCCCTGACGACGACGCGCATCGCGCCAGTCAGCCATATCCTAGACCAAGCCTGTCGATACGTCTAACAAGTTGTGACTCATGATCACGTTAAACCAGTGGAATATTTAAACTGAACGCGAGGGGGACCGCCAACTGGCCGATTGTCAGGTGTCTTATTAACGAGCGAACAATGCCCGCTAACGTGACCAAGCATTCATTAACGAACACTCGCGCCGATTTCCTGCAGCACGTGTTCTTGGTATTCCGATCCGCCTTTACCGCCGGAGGACAGTTTGTCACGAGCACTTCCATCTCCCTCCCTCTCTCTCTCTCTCTCTTTTATTTGCATCGTGAATGTCGCAAAAAGAAATTTCTAGCCCGATGCTGGAATATCACTCGGCGAGAGAGCCCCAATTGATTTTACGCGCGGGTTTAAGAGCGAAATTAACGCTTATGGCTACTTTTTTGCGAAGAATGTCTCTCTACGCGAAGAACGCAAGAAAATTGTGGCGATAAAACGGCGAAGGACACCGCCAACGCTGCCGCGAGTTAAAATGCTCATCTCGAGCACTGTCAAAGCGTAGTTTCAGAATTTGCTCGCGGGACATAAAAGCCGCATCGCACTCGCGCGCGCGCGCAACCCGCACCCACACGTGCACGCACGGAGATACACACATAAACGGGGTCCCGAGGCGAGCAATAAAATCAGCTTGAATTTAATTACGCGCCGTTATCTTTCCTGGGATCTAGTCCTTTTATCACTGGCCAGCGACCTACTCCCACCCACCCCCAGGTCCCGCGATGTTGCCGTTAAACTAACCCGGGTTTATTAAATTTGTAGCCACTTCTGGACTTTATCAAAATTCTACCTTGATATTAATTGCATCCCCTTGTTATTCATACACGCCCGAGATTTTGCATCAAGCTTTTTCCTTTCCTTTCCTTTCCCTTCCTTTCCCTTCCTTTTCTTGACTCGACTCCTTGGCCGCATCAACCAGAGCGTTACGAAACTAACGCCTCGCGATCGCTGATAGATTCTTGCTAATAGATTGTTGCGCAAGTCGGTCGAGAGCAGCCCACTGCTCGTCGAGCAAGGTGCAGAGCCTGGTTCGATCAAGATTCATAGGTTCCGCTCGGAGGAAGCAAAAGGAGGGCACTTCGCCCTGTGTAAACGATCTCGTTAAATTTGGATTCTCGAGGGCTCGGCGCTTTTGACGCGAGGAAAGCGGAGGCCCGGAGAATTCCGCGGATTCGGAGAAGACCTTTCGGGGGCCCCGAAGAAGTCGAGGCTGCTGGCGGCGGTCCGTGGTCCTCGTAAAGCGCTAAATAATCATCCGGACGAAAACTGGCAATAAAATGTGTCGCCGGAACCAGTAACGAGCCCCGGAGGATGGTGGCGGACCACCCAAAGGGTTCCGAACAGGTCCGTTGAGGTCACTCGGCTACTCATTATGCATCTTGGATCTCTCCTCGCACCTCTGTTAATCTCGCTAAGCGTTAATTTAATTAAACGCCTACGATGACTGGCCGCGGCTGTGTCTCGCCCCTCCACCTCGTTATTGTTATTGCTCTTGTTGCCGCCGACAGATAGCACGCGCGAACCAATGATTAACCCTTGTTCAGAGGCGCGCTTTGTTGTTTTGTTCACCCGCTGCGAATCTCTATCGTAAATAAGCGTCCAGCGCATCGAAACGCATTGATAAGCTTCCCGCGGTCCGATTAATTGCAACGAGACGAACCACCGCGCGCGGCTCTAGCAGTGAGAAACACGAGCGTGAAAACTCGCTTCGTTCGGTGGCTCTAGCGACGACGAATGAAGGAAGCCCTGGAAAATCCGAGGAATGCGCGCACGCTCTTAGCCAGAAGCTCTAAATTCGCGATTTTGCGCTCGATTTTTCGCGATCGCGTTACTCGGACACGTGGCGAAAGAAGCTTGCAGCTTTTCGACGGATTCCCGAGTTCCTTGGCGAGTCGATGCGCATTGGCCTCGGTGAGCCAATACGCGTGTCGTGTGCATATACGCATAGGCGGGGTGGTGGGGGTATCTCTATCAGAATGTGTTTTACATTAATACTTTAGTGTTTTAGTAGCGATTGCCGACCGTTAATGCCACTCCAGGTTGAGTAGCCCCTGGCTCCCGACTTTACAAATTTATACACTCTCGCTCCGGCTGGGCGTCCTCCCTGATATGATATCTACCTCCGGAGCGGACCCCGTCGGTTGACCTTATTTTTGCCGCGCGCACACTGTCCCCTTCGTGCGACGACCTCGCCGGATTTCCAAGCGCGAAAAAGAATACCTTCCTCTCTAACGAGTTACCACCACCACCACCACCACCACCATCACCGCCACCTTCTTCTCTACTCTCTTCCTCCGATCCCATTTCTATTCATAATCCGCATAACCTGCGACGGCGATGTTGAAGAGTTCCTCGAAAAAATCTTTCGGTTCACCAAAACGAAACCCTCTCACCTACTCTCCTGGGAATTGGTAGCAAAAAGAAATCAAGGGGCAAACTGTTTCATCGTTAAATTCATTCGTGTTCACATAATCATTCCATCCATATTTCAGGAACTGTCAACCAGGTATATGTATACGTGTTATTTGAAACTTGAATTTGCATTTAGCGAAAGTTATTTTTATCCGAGTGTGATTATAAGATCCGCACTGCATATTTCATATCTTCGTGAATACTTTACTGACCTCGATCAGATTTAACTTTAACAACCGTATAGGATCGCGGTCTTATTAAGAATTGAGTTCAAACATTGGCATCGGCTTGTTTCGTGTTATTCATGCCGCGATTAATATGTATTTTATTTTCAAATTGAATCGAATGAGTTTCGTCCGCGTACCCTACAAAGTTTCAAGCGGCAAAGAACCAAGGAACGTGTGCCGTCAGTTTCATGAACAATTTTCAATGATCGTCGTTGGGTCCAGCATTAGAGAGAGGTCCAGCTTGAAACTTGGGGTCCCTGCTAGGAGGACAAGAAGAAGAAGAAGAAGAAGCAGCAACAGAAGAGGTTGAAGAGAGGGAAGAAGGGAAAGGATGGGAAGAGAGACCCGGTCTCGATCGTCGCGTTTATGGTGACCGAAGGGAGCGCGTCGTGTAGCTCTAAGGAGTGGTAGTGGTGACGTGGATAGGGGGACGGCCACAGCAATGGTGGTGGTAAGTATGGTACCCCTGGAGCGGGTGTCATCATTTATCTCGCACCGGAGATCGGGCCCGCCGATACAGCGGGACGTTTTAATGGCCGAACCATGTTGGAATTAACCAAAACAAAGACGAAGCATCAATTAGGCGACTTTTTCTTCCACTTCCTCTCTGGGCCCCTTGCCTCTTTTCGCTGTCCCCCAACCCCCCACTTTTTTCTCTCTACCGCTTTCTCTCCCTTTATCTCTCTCTCTTTCTCTCTCTTTCTTCCTTTCTCTCTCTCTCACTCTCTCCCTTTCTCTCTTCCCCTTTCTCTCTCACACAAACTTTGAATCGTGTCAAAGAGAGGACCATCCGAGCCAAGACGATACCCGCGCGCCTTCATCTTGGCCTCTTTACACCCCCGGCCCTTTGCACCTGCTCCCCCCGGGCCACCCCCGTGCAAATTCTCCGCCACTGCGGCCGCGCGCATTTTAGCTGTACACGCGCAGCCCTTTGGCGCCCAGGTAGCCGCATTGTCTCCGATAATGGCTAATAAATTGCCCCACGAAATCAAGCATCCAGGACCACCGAGCTACGATCGCTCCCGGAATCGCCGCCTTTCATCGACCTCCCACGAGAACCAAGCCGTCCCTCGCGTCGCTAAATATTCTTCCTCCTTGTGCACACGAAATACTAAAAACGTCCATCGGACTGACCTCTCGAGGGGCCCCTTTCATAAAATCATAAAACTCTATCCAGGCGCGGGTCGGGTCAGTTCGCTCTAGGAGAGACCTCGGCGCGAAACCCCCGAAAACTCTAAAACCACCGAATTCGAGTGAACACACGGGAGTTTATACATTCGTTATAAATTTATGTCGTGACAAAGCTTTTTATCACGAGAGGACAGAAGAGATAGCCCGCGTTCGCTGTATGGGTTTAAGCAGGAAAGTATCGATTTCCTAGTTAGTTGTGTGTGGCGTAAGTTTCTTTTGCCTTCGACGTAGAGGTGTGTGTGTGTGTGCGTGCGTGCGAACGTACGTGAATGCGCGCCCATCTCTGTGTTGGAAGGACGAGGGGAGGATGGGAGGAGATGGGAAAGTCGAGGTATTTCCTCGAATCTACCGCGACGCTTTGATTAAAGCGAGCGATACGCTTTTGAGATGCCGAGTATCCTGCGGGCTCCGGATGCTCGCGGCACGCATCCGGCGATATTTCAGTTCTCGAGCGGACAGCCTCCACCTTGGTAGGACAAACAAATCACTGGGCGTATATTACACGCTTCTTAGGGCCGGGCACCGTGAAATATCGTATTTTGGCACGAGGCCTCCGCGTTTACGAGGACCCCGTTCGACGCGCGAACCACTCGACCTAATGGCAGCGGGAGGAAGAGGAGAGCCCGGTCTATCCTTGAGCATCCTGCGGAATAATTAACGCCCGTTTTAGCGAAACCCTTGGCTTTTACATACCTGGCTCGACCCGCATTCGTAACCAACTATGCGACCCTCCCCTCCCCTCCCCTCCCCTCCTCTTCTCTCTCCCACGCCATCGCCTCCGCCCGCGTTTAAACTTGCGAAACTTGGTTCTAGCCATGAATTTTAATGTTGACTCTTGTTACCGGTACCGGTTTACCGAGTCGCTCCTCGCAAGCTCTTACCGATGAAGACACCTCTCTCGGAGCCCTTATCTCGCGCGGTTTCCGCGCGAGTAGAGCCAATTAGGCCCGCGCGGAGCTATCGTCCTTTTCGAGCTGAAAATCGAATGGAGAACGGGCCCGGGGTGTATGATGATGGATAGTCGAAATTGGGCTTGTCCAGCTCGCGACGATGGTGATGGTGGTGGTGGTGGTGGTGGTGGTGGTGGTGGTGGTGGTGGTGGTGATGGTGGCGGGTCAACGCAGTCAGCGGCCGCGATATAAACGAGATGCTGATCGTGCAGGTGACGCGCTGCTCCTTCACTAATCACCATCGGTTTCAGATTATTCTAAAATAATGACGGCTCGCCGCGGCGCGTCCACCCAGAGCGGAGCGACGGTGATAAATCGGCCCGGGCTCGCTCTGACGCAATGCCCCGCAGAGCGACGGAGACAAAAGCGGGTCCCACTGCCTTCCTCGTCGTCGTGGCACATCCTTGAAACCATCACTGACCGCGCGTGTCCTTCAACCCTAATGCAAGTTGCAACAAACAAACAGGACTCCACGAATGCTTCATGGAAGAATTTATTTCTTTGTTGACAAAGTATCGGGAGCGAATAAAGTTCTTTCTTCTTACGAGAGAGGAATCTCATTTTTGCTAGCTGACGCGTCGGTAGCTCTCCTTCGGGTACATTCCCAACTATTTGGGCTACTACCGAAAGCAATAAATATATCCAACCTCGAGCCATATCGCGCGACCGGGCGATATCTGCGGATCGTCCGGACCACGGTCGATCCTTCCTCTTCTCCCTCCTTCCCCTTTATCTATCCTGTGTGTCCTTCGAGCTGCTCTCGCGTGTTTTGAATAGTTCTCGAGCGGGTGCGCTCTCAAGATCATAATGCTACTGCTGCTCAACGGATTCAGGCTCGGCAGATTTAAATCTCCGGGCTTTGAAAATAATGCAAATTTTTGAGTAAGCGATACAAATTATCGAAGGTCTCTCTCCTTAAAGGGGGTGGATTCCTTCGTGATTCGAGGTCCTATCAATTGTTCGAGGCGAAGATAACCGCGACGTGAAAAGGATCCGTTTCGTGCAAAACTATTTGGAATTCTATCGGCGAGCGGGGAATCGAGAATATATTCCGTTTCCAGGTGTGACTGGAACATCCTTGGAACGTTCTGTCCATGTCGGTCGTCCATCTTCTTTTTTCAGGCAGCGCTGTCCCCTTTTCTAGGATCGTCTGCGGTCCTCGGCAGGATCAAGGATCGAGCGTTTTGGTCTCTCACGAAGTCTCTCTCGTGAGAGAGGAGGACGCAGAGCGGGGCTCGGGGACCGGAAAGGGGTAGAGGGGTAGAGGGGGGAGGGGGAGAGTAGGAAAGGGTGAGAAGAGAAAGAAAAGAAGTAGTATTTATGCGCGGGACTCCCTCGTTACGCCATCCAGGCCGCATAGTTTCTCCTCGGAGCGTCCGAGCTCCAGCATCAATGGACGGGATCGCGCGTGAATGAACGACGTCGAGATAGAAACCTAAGGTAGCGGCAACCTCCACGCGGCCTGAGAGGAATACCACTCTCACGGTACTCTCTAGAGTCCTTTCAACTTATTCCGTCTTGTTCGTTTCGTTTCGTTCCGTTTCGTTTCGTTTGCTCGCCAAGGGACCGTTCGGCGTTCCGCACTTTCACGAATAAGGCAACTTTGTTTGCCACTAATCAATCACTTCCATTCAGAGTTTCTCTTGCCTTATCGATAAACGCGCGTTGCGCGTCCTTGAAGCAGGTCCTTTTACTCGACCCGATAGCTGGTAAGGAACTCGCGATGGACGCGCGGAAGGGGAATTTCTATAAATCATTGTGCATCTACGGAGATACGAGAGTGTTTTCTTTATCTACTATCTCACTCTCGACTGTCTCTATTGAGAGAGACGGACATTTAATACGTGCCATAATCTTTTTCCTCGTACGTCACGAGTTCTGATAATTGGTTCGTTAACGAGGGAACCGTAACGATTGACGTTTCTTGCTGCTGCTCCAAAGCAACTTGCTGTAATTTCGCTTAATCAGGGAGACACGATAAGAGATAAAGAGGAGAAAGGGACTATAATCCGTGTGACCGAGTAATTCTTGGTCCTCGAAGATCACAAGTTCTTGGCTTTTTCACCGCATTTTCCCATTTTTCAAATAAATTGGCAAGCGTACAAATTGCAGAGAATAGGAAACATTGCGAGTTATAAAACGACTCTCTTTTCCAGTACCTCTCTCTCTCTCTCTCTCTCTCTCTCTCGTTTTAGAAATCATAAATTTTCGAAAGACTCGTGAGAGAAGGAGAAAGGGGCGAAAAGGAAGAAACAAAACGATGCTTGTAATGCGAGGGTTGCTTTTCTGGGCGGAGCTCTCGATAAGATAGGGCACAACGGGACAAAGTGTATCCGGAGTCTATTTTCAAGAGGCCTGACAGTTTTGTACCTACTTTCGTTGCGAGAGATAGTCGCCAGTCCGGATTCCTCGGGGTGGTCTCCCACTCCCACTCCCAGTCCCAGTCCCAGTCCCAGTCCCACTGAAACTTAGAAATCAGGAACGAACCCCGTGTGTCTCCAGGCGCGGAAGCCTCGCGAGATACTTTTGGTCGAAACTCCTCTCCCGCCAACTCCACCTTCCCTCCACCTTCTTCTCCTCCCCTCATCCTCTTCCAGCTCGCTCGTGGATATTTCGTTAATTTAACAAGGTCCCGAGATACGCACCGGTCCCTAATTTATGTTCAACGAACTTTCGACTGGCAGCCGAAGAGAAGTTCTTGAAGCGTTACACCGGTTTACTTAATTAAAACACATGCGAATATATCTCGAGTAATTAATGATTTATGTAATCAACGAAGCCCTTATTAATTACGATAATTTCGAGGCTTATTTATTAATAAACCTCCATGAAACTTAACTGATTAATTAATTGGGGAAAATAAACCTTCATCCGTAACACCACCGCATTATCCAGCATCCATTATTGTTCGCTTGAAATATGCAAATAAATTGAAGTATCGAAATTTAATAAAAACGTATCTGTTTTAAATCGAGCATTAATCGTGCATTTTAATCGTGCGGTATTACCAATATGTTTTCCTGCAAACATATTTGTCATTATCGATGTGTAGCAAGGGAGGATTACTGGCTGTCGCAGTTCTATCAAGAATTATAGTAGATTATGTCGGGTGATGAGCATCATTGGTACAGCGACAGGTCCAATGGAGGAAAAAGTCAATTACTGAATTTCGAGACACAGTTTTCCAGTAATTGGCCTGATGGCATTACCACGGGAAATGGCATTGATTGGTTCATGGCGTTGATCAAACGGAGGGTGGAAAATCTTGCGCTCGGAAGAGATAGTCGTGCAAAAAATTTCATAGGCGATGAGATATCTTTTATCGATCTCTCCATTTTTCATTGATTTAATTCTTTTCGGTGGATTTATTTCTCTCTTTTGTTTTTCACAGGCACAGAGAAAAATTAAGCGAGTAACGTCAGAAAGTTTGAGACACCCGTACTTTTATCGCTATTGACAATATTCATAACGTATATGCCCAGGCAATTTAGATATCACTATCCTTGACATTGTCACCCGGTGAGCGGTGAGCGGAATATATGTGGAAGAAAACTTTCATAGGAATGCTCCGATGCTTTCATTGGTATAAGCTCGCTGCGTCCATAATTCGTCCATAACGGAATATCTTTGAGTCTTGACATAGGAGCCGACCGAGTGAAAAATATATTTTTCATAGCCGAGAGACTGCAGCAGCACCCGAGACTAACGATGTACAGCGCACCTAAAAGCGTCCGTCGTTCCTGTATCGCAGAAATTTATTAAGAGAATTATAACTCACGTCGATAGATATTATTGGAGATTACGATTGTATTAGCACACTCGATAAATACTCGAGCCTAACGATTTACGATTAACCCTATTACCGAACTACACGACGGACTCGCGTGTATGCCAGAGAGACTCGCATAGCTCGTACGGAGTTATATAGTGCATTTTCCATAAATCCATTAAAAGATGCTTAGCTATCTCATTTGCAAAATTTAACGCGTTCGCTCGTTGAATAATGTGGAAATTGCCGCCGTGTCTCGCGGTCCTGTCAAACAGGACGCGTTGCGTAAGACACGAGGGAGGGAAAGAATTTGAATGATCGATAGAATTAGGAGCGTATTGAGATATTATAGTTTGGTGGAGAAGCCGGATGCTCGGGAGAGGCGGTGCGTGACAGGTTCGGGGGGGCATAAGTTTCGGTCGGGTCGCCAGACGATTGCTCGTGTAATTTAATTTAAGTTACGAGCGACGATAAGCGCCAGAGCCACAAATCAATTAGAGTGCTCCGTTCTTTCGGAGTGATAGTGATAGCGGCGGTGCGGAGCGCGCTGTAAACATCTTTACTGCCAGATAAGTGTGCGAGTAGTTGCGGGACCCGAAGCCTGCGCGCCATCACTGCGCTCTACGTTCGTTTCATCGCGGCTCTTATCAACCCACCATTTTGTACCGCGATTATTTACCTCATTGGATTATTACTTACAACGAGCGGGTCGCTCCAATCGAGAGTCTCGCCTCGACTTTCCATTTCCCGCTTTCCCAGCCTCTCTCCGTCCAAAGGACCAAAGGACGCGTGCTCTCCGAGGGCAACACGGGCGCAACCCCATCTCCAGTGGGGCGCGTTTCATCCGAGGAGCTCGCTGAAAAATGGCCCGGCCGAGAATAATCGTCGTGGAATCATTGAAATCGAAGATAAGAGGAAGAAAAAATTCATTAATTGTCGGAGCGGACACTATATTTCTTCTATTCCCGAGCCTCTTCCAGTCCAGGGGATTGCCGTTGCCGTTGGATCGAAATACTTTTCCAAGGAACTTCCATATGATTGAACGTCTCAAGCTGGACACTAATGGTGCAGTTGAGGCACGCCGTACCCTTTATTCACGTAGTTCATTAATCTGACGGTAGGACATTCGGAGCAAGAGTGATTCTCCTCTCGGTCTCGAGGCCCCGGGGCACCAGGGGCCAGATTCTCATTGACGTAATCGTTTGGCGAGTCGAGTGCACGTAATAGAGCAGCCAGCAGTCAACCAAACTCTTTAGAAGCGGGGGAGGGAGAAAAGCGCTGGCCGGCGTTGTCCCTACGCGAGGATTTGGTCCAAATGAAACTGGACATTCCGGCTCAGCGTGGGGTCCCCGTACGAGGTATTCCGTCTTCGGAGACTCCTAGACAACGGTGGGCTCTGTCGGAGGCAACATTGCTCTTCCTCGATAACTCCATCCGGCTCCATTCTGACGCGCGATGCCAGCCGACAACCGGTTTTCTCCTAGCGAACCTAGCGAAACTCTCTCCCTCTCCTCCACTGTCCGTTTTCCTCGACACCCTTCTTCTCCCTCTCTCTCTCTCTCTCTCTCTCTCCAAGGAACCGATAAATTTGCGCACGTTATTTCTCGACAAATGCCACGCAAATGTAATATGGGGGGGGGGAGAGAGAGACAGAGAGAGGGAGAGACAAGCTTTTGTTGTGGGATTTTCAAGTTTATGCGTTTCCTCCCGCCACACGGGTCTTATTGTCTTTCGAGCGGACCAAGAGGCACGGATTAAGCAGGGGCATATGTCATCGGGAGCGTTTTGAATGTGGGCATTTGGAAAAAAAGGTGAGTGGAAGAAAGCATCTGGGCCTCCCCCGCGGATTGCGGACCCATGCACGCTCCGATGAAATAGCGCTGGTGATCCGGCGTAAGTTAACGCGGGTCCGGTGTCCCACGGCGCGCACTTGGGCCCTTAGGTGTCCAGTGGGGGCCCGCTCGCGCACGATGCATCACCGTTGCCCCCACGCGGCGCATCTTGGTATATTAGTCACCGGGAACGTGCACCAACTGCCGAGCCAAATTGAGTCTTTGCCATAAAGTAAGCCGTAAAAGGGCTCGTAGTCGCGGCCAAACCATGCCAGGAAGGCGGACGCGGGGGAGGGGGACGGGGACGGGGACGGGGACGAGGCCCAGCGAAACTGCCAGGAACGGAGACATTCAAATTTATGATAATGCCCCCGAGTGCCTTGCGCACGAGGCTTATCGATATCGCTTCCGTTCTTAGCGTTGTTCCTTCCATTATCATCAGACGCGACTGCACCGCCGCCGTTGTTTTGACGCAGCCAAGTGCACAGCGCAGAAGCCCTTCGCGTTCGCGATCGTCGGACGACGACGCTCCAGACGTGTGACTTCTCACAGTTGCCAGCGTCATAAATCCTGGCGTTACTACGGGTGGTAGGGTTCGGAAGGGAATATCGAGCTTTACGGTTTATTTATGCGGACCCCGTGATATGTGGCTAAGAATGAATAAGATTAAGAAAATTGATTTTCGAGTTTTTCACGAGGCGACGACTCTCGACACGGGAGCTCCGCTATAAATTTCAGAAATAGCAGCAGCCTACCCTCGTGAGATCAGGACATTATTTCTTAATTATTCCGATGGTTTCCCACGCCTGACGGGGACAATTGATTATCTTCCAGAGATTTTCTTCCGATACTTTTTGCCCGCGTGGGTTCCATCGATTTTCCGTGAACTTTGATCAGGATCCGTGGCCGTCGCCGCCGCCGTCGCCGTCACCGTCGCGCGTCGCTCCGACTTTTAATCACGAGCCATTCAGCCGGACACACTCGTGCACACACGGCGAGTCGTATAAGACCGGGGGAGATGAATAAAACACTTTCGAATCCAAGTTTTACGAGGTTCGTGACGAGTTCCCGAAGAAGCGTCGATCGCCGCGCGTCCAATTGGAGTTTTTCGACGGCAGACTGACGTATCGACGTATTCGTTAAGGACGTGACTGTTTGCGAGTCCGCGGAGAGAAGAGAGCGGAGAGAGGAGAGCGGACGAACGGGTTAGCGTTCCCAGCGATTCCAGTTTCTCCTCCGAGTACGAGTCGTAGCCGCGAAGTGCGGAGATCCTTGCGGATCGGATTGGATGGGATCGGATCGGATCGTGGACGATCCTCCTCGCGCGGACAGGTATGATATAGAGAAGGACCCGAAGATCGGGAGACAGCGGAGCGCGCGAGCTGCAAAACGTTTCGCACGCCTCTGACTTTGCGTTACGCTGAATTAAGTGCGGCACGCAGCGACTCCTTGGCACTCGTATTTCTCCGCGAATGATATAAGAGCGTTGTTATGCGGCCCCGAGGCGTGTAAGCACCGTCCACGGATCGTGGCGCATGGGCGGGGTCTCAGGATGCGCTTCAAGGCCGAGGACCATCGAAAAAACATCGGGGAAAAGTCGAGAGAGCATGGCGAAAATCGAAGACTTTACGATTTTCTCGTGGAACGACCATATCGCTCTCTCTCTCTCTCTCTCGCTCACTCTCGACGAGAGCACTCGAGAGATCCGATTTATCATTGGACCGTGGCCCACCCACTCTACCCAGCGCCACAGCAAGATTTCTGCTGGTGCGCGCAAGAAATCGCTCGAGGAGAACCATGTGGAAAAATCTCCTGGAATCAGGAGTTTTGGAAAAGGATATAAATCTAATAGCGATAGAATCAACGAGCTTGACGCGCTTCGAGAGGGATTACGTTCCGTTCTTGATAAATCCAGCGCTGCGTTATTGGATCTTAAGAGGAACGGCCTCTCTCTCTCTCTCACCGACTTAACTGGGATCGTGTGTGTAATTGATAGTTGCATTCGGCAATTATCGCCCGTGAAAGTTAGAAGACACCCGAGCGATCGCTGCCAACGAATGCATAAATTACTCGTGCAACTTGCTCGCGGCTAAGCAGGCTAAGCCGCTTTTTTCCCAGGTTTTATCGAGCGGCCAGCCATCCAGCCATCCAGCCATCCAGCCATCCAGCCATCCAGCCAGCCAGCCAGCAGGGTACCCTCGCGAAAAAGCTTGGCTGCTGGCGAAGACGGTATCACAAGGAATCTACGACACGGACCTCTCGTATACATCAAAATGTCTCTGGGCTTTTTAGCGCGTGGCGTGCACTGGTGCGTTTCGCAATGCTTACGTAACGAGCGTGCCGAACGCAGCTGGCCATATTTATTATTGCAATAGCAACCGAGCGGGTGCGAGCGAGTGCGAGCGAACTCGAGCGAACGCGAGAACCCGCGTCGTAATCTATGAAGCGAGTCGCGACTTATTTTAATGCCGCAGCATCGCCGACCGACGGTCGCGGCTGTAAACCACTCGACTCTCGCGGAAAATCCTTAGCGATTCGACGACGAATCTGCGCGCTAGCGGAGAGCGAGTTCCGCTCGCGCCAAATTAAGCCAAACTTCCGTCGATAATTAGCAACGAAATAAATAACACGCGCGCGCGTTCGCCCACTGAAAATAAAATAGCTCTGCTCGTACGGGGAAAGGCCGAGGCTTCTGCAGGATCATTCGGATACTCGCTAATTATTCGTCCTCGCTGCACGCGAATGCGGGTAATAGGAGGAATCATGCGCGTACGCGAATGCGAGACCGTCGGTAATTAGGTGTCAAAATTCGATGATATAATAACCGGCGAATATGAGGAAGGTTGCGCGCACGGGTGTTAAGTGGGGGGTTAAGTATACGGTAGGTGCGTATTACGAATATACTTTTTGGCCGAGGCTGTTATTTTTTCTTCCCTCCTTCATTCTCCTCTCTGGTTTCGCCGTGCAAGACGACGACTAGCCGAAACGCACGTTCGTAGATGCTCGTTGTTCGTTGTAAAATTCACCAGCGATCCCTGCTGCTGCTGGCTATTTGCCACGCGATATTTTATGGTCGTGAACATTTAGCGCGTTATCGATTTAAAGCGCAAGAGAGCGAGCGAATTAATTTCCTGCAATTATTTATTTGGTCCGCGCGTACTTTCTGTGTCAATCCGATGTAATCCGAGCTCGGATTGCCCGGTTAAATTGTAAAAAAGGAAGAAAAACGGCAGAGAGTACGGTTTGGCGCCGCCTTGACCGGTTTGCTCCGATTGGTCGATTTTTCATTTTGGCGACTGTGCGTGCCCGATGAGCAGTTTCTCTGCCAGTAGACCGAGAATATACGGGTCGGCCGAACACCTCCCTGCCAATTCGTCAAGGTGGTCCCCACTCGAGGCTGAAATTCAACGCAGCCCACTCTCAAATATTTCTTAATTGCGTGTAAGTATTTAAAGTGACATGTAACAATAAAAATCACGGTGCAAACACTCCTTTCGAGGAGACCATGATTGGGTCCGAGTCCGAGTCCGAGTCCGGTTCCGAACGGAGGAATTGCGCAAGGAAAGTGCAAATTGATATTTCCAATGGAAGCCATCTTATCGGATTAATCGTTTATCCGTGGCAATTTTAATTTCCTCCGTCGAGTCGGCCAGTGGATACACTATGTAAATTAGCGAGCCAGTCCGCATACAAATCATTCCCGGAGTTTGATAACTGGTCGCTTTAGCGCGCGAGAGTATATTATAGTTTATAACTGGCAAGTTAAGGAACGAGACTGTCGCGATCCATTGTCCTCGCTTTGACCAGCTTGTACCGCCAGCATGGTCCGCCTGCTGCAAAAGTACCATTGTTCGAATATTCAAAAGCAGACGTCCATTGTGAGACGTCATAACGATCGCACGGCGCGATGTACTTTCGGTGTTTCGAGCCGTGCGTGCCACGACTTGGAAGTCGCGCCAAACTTTGCTAATTCCCCACGATTCGGAACTCTAACTATATGCACAGGATCTTCCGCTGCTACTATTGCTGCTGCTGCTGCTGCTGCTGCTGCTGCTTCTGCTGGTGCTGCTGTTGACTACTCGGTATCTGACTACTGCTACAACTCGCTATAAGCTCAGCGAGGCTCGAAGCTTATGCTGACAAATCTCCCTTGTGCATTCCGCTAAAAATATATACTCTCCCTCGTTTATCATGCTCAATGAATTAGAAAAAAGCAGCCGAGATTTCTTTATGACACGCGCGCGCGCTATAAATTTTCCCCGTTAATAAACGAGCTACGATCGTTTTAGCGGCACTTGTGTGCACCCAGGTAGAAAATGAGAATGGAGCAGATCAATTTTAGGTTTGTTATTGAACAATTTACAGCTAATAAAATAGCGCTTTGATTGTCGGATATATATATGTTACGCTGAGCATGAAACTGTTTCTGGTACTACTTGCTACTTGCACTTGGAGATCATTCATTATCCTTACGCGTAATCGCGTAAGTGATCTCGGGTAGGTCACCCTTTTAAAAATATCATGTCACATGATAGGTGGAAGAGGTATTGATAAATGATAAGTGAAACCCGTACAACATAATAGTCTTCTTTTTTAATATAATATAAATCCATAATGTATATGATAGTGGTTAAAAAAAAAAGAATAGCAATAATATTAATTAATAATAATAAGAAGAAGAAGAGAAGAATATTAATAATAATAATAAAATAATAATGTATAATGCGTATTGATAATATTAATAATAATTAATATAATAATAATAATAATAATAATAATATAATATAATATAATAATAGATATTTCTGTCTATATTCACATTCAAAATTATGTACAATTTAATTAATTTACAATCCAATCTGTACGACAACCAAATGTGAAACCTATACTTATTTTTATATATATATATATGTATATAAATATATATATATACATGTACGTGTAGATATATATGCATATATATATATATATATATATTTATTTAATTATTTATTTATTTATTTATTTACTTATATGCGTATATTTAATACCTGTACTATTTATATTCACAACAAACAGCATCTCTCGCAATGGCGCCAGAAACTTTTATGTATTTTGACGGCTTGACTCGTTGCTTTTGGTAAAGCCGATCGCGATTGACTACTTTCTGATTATTTACAAAACATAATCTTATTTATAGTTATTCTATGTATGATATAAGGATGAGAGGAGGGAGTCGATGAGCAGATAGGACGGGGGAAGAACTGGTGTCAGGATCAGAGTCAGGATCGTGGCGGGAGAAGGGGTTGTCAACGAATGCACCAGCACCGACCGTCTTCTTCAAAGTATAGCTATTGTACCGTCGCGCAAGTTAATTTTTGTTTTGCTTACAACTCCAACGCGTTATCACAGATATAAATAAATGTATTCTTTACAAAACAATGTACAATTTTTCTCGGCCCGCAGAAAATCGACTGTGGGCAATAGTATAAAACGCCAGGCAAGTGAAGCGGAGCCGAGCGATCACTCGCAGTGCGACGGTCACTTGGTTTTTCTCTTTTCTTTTTTCTCTTTTCTCTTTTCTCTTTTCTCTTTTCTGTTTTCTGTTTACTTCTTTTCCCTTTCCTTTCCTTTCCTTTCCCTTGGTCGTAGTTAACGAGCGATTCCTACGTTTCTTATCAGAAGGGACGATCCGTACCATATACATATACATATAAAAAAATAACAATCTCGAGCACCGTGCACACTGCGCATTCGATCGCGAATATTTCTGTGCCACTGTGTGGTCGCCATGTTCCTCGTACGACGACGCTGAAGGATCTCCGTTAATTAGCAGTCGAGCAGGAAGTCTTGGCTATCGAAGCGAATTTAGCTCGGAGAAACTTGGATTGTGCTTGCAGATTACTTTACAGCTAGAAAATTGTATTATATCAGTGCTACGAGTGACACATACGTAGATACACGTGAAACACTTATTAACAGCGGATAATTGCGATTGTGCTTATATCACACACTTATTATTAGTACGGCAATTTGTTAAATACAATCGTCGTCGTCGTCGTCGTCGTCGCCATAAACGATAGCTCCTGAATCTTCGGTTAAAGAAAGGCTAGAGGCAGCCGGAAGTAGTCTGCATGCGCAAGGAAAAGAACCGGAAGTAGCGCCGTGCTCGATTGATCAGTGGTAAGGGAGGCGGGAAGGGGGGAGGGGGATGGGAGATAGATCGGACAGCCAGGCATCGCGCAACGTTTCATACGCGTTTCTTTCATCGAAATCCCATGATCGATAGATGGATCAATCGACGCTGCTACTACTCGTCGCCGAGTTTATAGATCTCAGTGGGCAATTTTATCATCGGGCTGCTCAGATTCTCTCTCTCTCTCTCTCTCTCTCTCTCTCTCTCTCTCTCTCTCTCTCGTACGTTACATGAAAATCTCTCCCGTCCGATTTGGAATTCGCCCAATGCCTCCCTTTCCCAATTTCTCGCTATTTGTCCAGGAGAATTGGAGCCGCGGAATTGCGCGTTTGGGAACCTGCCGCATTTTTACGATCATTCTGTTCCACGCAACTACTCCGGAGCTTCGCGAACCCTGAACGTCCGCCATTTACATACATCTCTCCCCAGAGCGCACATCGATCGCGAGTGTGTGCTTGTGTGCGATTGTGAGTGAGTGTTTTCTACGATGCATGTGCATGCATTTTGCGCGGACGAGTTTGCAAGCGCGCGCGAGCGCACCGATAAACGCGTTCTCGACTCTCGTACGATCCACCGCCATATATACTCCCCCATTCGTATTTATATTTATAATATAGCGTGTACACTCCGCGGTGGGGATCCCCTGGAGGGTCCGGGGGCGCCACCTCGATAAACTTTCGCGATGCAATGGGTACAGCCTTAAGATCTACGATCTAGAATTATGCGTGTTCCGCGCGTGTGTCGAGTATCCGAGTATTCGTGTATAGTCCGTGTATATCTTCCGCTTTTTCCGCGCACGCGTGCTACACGCGTTAATATTTCACTTTAATTAATGAGTTAGTGGTAGTTTAAAGAGATAGTAGTAGTAGTAGTAGTAGTAGTAGTAATAGTAGTAGTAGCAGTAGCAGTAGTAGTAGTAATAGTAGTAGTAGTAGTAGTAGTAGTAGAGTAGTAGTAATAGTAGTAGAAGCAGCTCATAGGTGCGCTTATTGGCGATTCCGTCCTTCTACCTCGCGTCATCCTAAAGCTGCGACAGGTAAACGGATCTTTATCTCTCACCGCTATTCTTTCTCAGGGCCGATGGCCAAAGAATCTGCTCGAATGATGCGCAAAACTCAAATTATTCGCTGACCGAATCACCGTGCACGGTGGCTCGCTCGGTTCTTCCTCCACTTTTTTGGTGGTGCAATCTCTATGCGATCTCGACTTCTCTAATTGTGCATGCACTGTAGCGATAGATCGAGCGACAACCAGACAAGATCGACAGAGGGGAGAAAGTTGAGTTGAAAAAAAAATTGCACTCTCCAATTTCGTGAATTGCATTTTATTTTTAGCAGAGTCTCCAGATCAACTTCCTGTCCAGCGAGTCCCGGTGACGCGCCGTGGCAACGCCTGGCTCTTGCTTGGTAAAAAATATGAAATTAAACTCGATAAAGGCAATAACAAGTTAAGTTAAACTAACAGAAAGCAGCAGCAGCAGCAGCAGCAGCTGCAGCGAAGAGGAGCGGTCATTGAGAACCGCTGGACATTTCACAGGTGAAATCTTCGCGCTAACCGGTCGATCGGCGAAGATAGCTCCTCTTATCACTTGATAATTAAAGTGCTAATTTGCACGTTGCCCGCAATTCCGATTGGTGCGCTCGGCTTTGTAATGAGTTGCAACTGTGGTAGCGCGCACTTATAGAATTGGATTTCGTACGCGCTCCGCAACAGATTTAGCCGCGAACCAATAGTAATCGATTCTACGATCTTCAGTCACGTTATACAGGAGTACAGCGTACTTCCTTTAAGATGGTTACTCCCGAGGGTAAATCGGGTCGAAAAGTGGTACAGGACTTTTCGTCGCGGTTTCCCTTCGAGTGTTTCCCCTTAAAGGAAGCGCGCGAATTTTGAAACACCCTGCATAGATAGTGCCGTCACCTCGCTTCAACTATCGGAGTGTCTCTGTCTAACCGAGGGTATCTTTATGATCGAACATCTTGAGAATAAAGCTTGAAAAGCAAAAATGCCGAGAGGAAAAGGTTTTTAGAGTAGAGTCAGGAATTTTGTAAGAACGCCCTGTATACAAGAAAATAATGATCGATCATCAAGGAACTCCGCCGAGACACGAGAAGCGAGCCGAAAAATTGCCACGAATCTCCCAAAACTGCGACCTGAGGCTGAGGAATGGGAGGGGGCAAAACGGCTGATCCAAAGCCCACTGAATCGCAAACGGTTAATTGCATAATAGCCCGCGACCAATCAAATTGATACCGCCTGTTCTAAATAGTGGTGAGGTACGCAAAATTGCGCACTCGTATATAATAGTCAACATTACCAAGAAGTAGTCTTAATCTTTCTAGCATCAGACTAGTAGTCTTACCGCAGGAAACTGGTTCGAGAAGATCGTTCGGGAAATTCGAGCCTGCGTAGCACCGGCCGCCCGAGAGTTGACTAAAAATCCACAAAGGGGATCTAATACGCACATAAATTTGCACCTTGCATCGATCTATCGATAGTTTCGTTGATTGAAAAACATAAGCGCTCTTCTTCCATCCCGGCGAAAAATTCTTACGTTCGCGCGACTCTCGCAAATCAAGTAGGGCTTGACTCGCTCGAATTGTTCGAGACACTTTTCTTCTTTCTCTTCTCTTCTCTCTCTCTTCGTCCTCTTTCAAGCTACTTTTCTCTTCTAAAAAAATCTCACACCCTAACACCTTAAAATCTAGCTCCCTAACGCCTAACAGCCCCCAAAACTCCTTTGGTCTCTTCTCTCTCTCCAAACTCCTTTGATCTCTCGTCCGTCTCTCACTTTTCTTCTCTTCCGAAACTCCTTTGGTTCCTCTTCTCTTTCCGTTTCTCTTCGCTCTATTTTATTCTCCTTATTCTCCGTATTCTCCCTAATTCTCCTAATTCTGAAATCCCCCCTAAGCCTGTGCCACCGCCGTCGCCGCAAAGCCCATACGTCTTTCGCAGTCGCACCTTGCGAAGGCCCGGCCACGATTTATGTATCTCGAGGTCGAGCCCTCTGACTTCTGCCACCCCCTCGCGTCTCCCTCGCGCGGAGATAACGCTAATAAATCCCAGGACCTCTTGCGAGAGTGGAGCCTGTATTTACAGTCCGGCAGGACCTTAGTGCGTCTAACTTCTGTGGTGCCTTATCCTGCAACAGAGAAATGGAAATGGTTTAGCCGCCATGTTCCTTTGTTCTAACAGAGGGGGTGGAAGTGGGAGGTTGGTGATGGAGGGGAGGGGAAGGGGGGGTTGGGAAAGGATAACGCCAGCGTTGGTTGGTGAACACGGCCAAGCGAAACCTCCGGAAGTCGAGTTGACCGCAACAAGACTCGCGCGCGCGCGTGCACCTTTACGCGCAAAATTTTCCTTCACTCCTTTGCCAGCTATCGAAATCGAAATTTCTCAGCGAAAAGAGATCTCCCAGGCCGATAAGGCGATATCGAGTGAATGCAAGTCCTCCGAGCATCTACCGTGTCTACATAAAGAGACGTGGCATAATAATTATTCTTTATTAACCCCGCGTATGCTGGTCGTCGTGCGTTTGTCCGTGGGTGTGGGTGGGTGTGTGTGTGTGTGTGATAAGAAAAGGTGCACTCAAAGACACAGTGGGTGTGCACCTATTATACAAAGTTTACGATCGATATTCCTGCATATTACGTGCAATTAAAACTAAATGCGCCTGTAAATGACTATAAACGATAGTTGTAACTCTTTAGAAACATAAACGTCGCATAAGTAGTATCGCAAAAGTCTCGGGGTTTTCCCGGGGCTCCGAGCAAACCAATTATATAAGAAGCTTTAGGTGATTTTTCTCTTGTATAAATTTCTGCTGGCTAGTTTAAATACGCTGTAATTCGCTACAGCCGTGGTAATAAGTACACGTGTTGCTGATACGGATCTATGCTTACGAATGTATACGTGAGACACGTAAAACTAGGGAATGAAACTCGGTTCAACGCGACACGGGCTTCCTCCTCCAGGAGTACGTATCTCTTTTTGGAATTAGTGTAGCGCTAAGCGAAGTCGTTAACGCGAGTCGCTCAGTAATTTTCCGAGCGTTCTTAGATAGGATCGAGAGTACGAAACGCGAGCGCGCTCATTTAGAAAGAAACTATTTACACGAAGTAGAACGTTCGAAGATTGCCAGAAGATCGATACCTGTGTGTTCCGTTGCCGTTGTCGTTGCCGTTGCCGTTGCCGTTCCTACCGGCCTAGCTAGGCTAGAGTGTGGTGGGAAGCCTTTTATAACACTGTGTGTACAAAGAATCGAAGCTTATCGCGCGCTCCGGTATACCGACGGCTGAAATCGTGTTACGATCTTCCAAAGGAGCACGAGCATGATTCTTAAACGATGTGATTCTAAATCAACGAAATACCCTCGACGACAATTTACTCGCTTTAACGAAGGCGGGAGGAGGAGGGAATACGTGTATCGAGATGTAAAATTTGTATCGTAACTGGTGTTTGAAATGTGGCGATCGGCCAAGTTCGATAAGGGAGGGGAGGACGACGGTGATCGCAAATTGCAATTACACGTAAATGGACGAGCGGCGGATTTCAAGGGGCTACCGAGAGACGACGAGGCGCACCAGTGAAAAGGTCGGTCATTACCGATACTCTTATGTCGCCACCGGCGCTCCGTACGCGATTACCGTGTCTCACCTGGTGGACATGCTTAGCGAGGTAAGGCAAGGCAAGGCAAGGCAAGACACCACGCATTCCACCACGATCGGCCCGATCGATACCACGCGTCTATGAATGCGTGCTTGTAACTGTCCACTGGACCTGAGAATCCCCATTGCAAATGGGATACCAAAGTCGCTAATCGTCTGTAAAGAGATTGCCGGGTTCTCGATGATAGCGTCTGATAAAACTTTACTATTCTTGACGGACGGGAACCCGTTGATCAGCCCTTCCTCCTCCGCCTCCGCCTCCGCCTCCGACTCTTCTTCTTAACGACTCTTAATTTTATCAACAAATTGTATCCGCTCGTACCTGCCTGTCCGGTCTACGTTGACTACGTTGAAAAAGATCCTTGCGGATTTTAGGAAAAATGATGCAAGTTATTTTCTCGTTATGCCTCTCGGCAAAGTCTCCGGAGTATCGACTGGAAATCTCTCGCCATTAATATCGCGGCTGGAAAAAAAATCTCTGCCTCGACAAGACACACCTAGAAAATGTTACACGTGCTTTCGGTAACTTTCAAATTACTCTTCAGGTTCTTATCGGCGACCAATATTTCAAGCCTGCATCGCGGGAATACTCGGCGGGCGACGTTCTGCCTGAATTACAGCGACTGCGTCGCGAAATTATTAATTTTTGTCAGTCGAGCGAGATTATTTCGCGGGTCAGACGCTGTAGAGATTTATCGCCGCCACGAATTTTTCCTGCGTTTGACTGATTCGATTAAACGAGTCGCCGGCTTCCATTTATTCCGTGTTCGAGCGCTGTCATCGCGGAATAACATTGTCTGTGGAATATTTCAAAATGTCGCGCGGGCTGTGCTGGTTGACCGTGTCGCGAGCTGTTCGACGACGAAACCAAACGCGATAACAAATTTTGCACAATTACGCTACAAGTCGCTTCAAACGTTCCATTAAGCCAGTCGGAATATTATACCCTTCTTTCAAACTAACAACGTCAACGCACGCTCTCGTGTGTCGCTGTTGCGCATCCATTTCCCCCGACAATCAGGGCAAATGAGTGAAAACCGAGTTTTCGACGAGTCTTTCCTCTCGGCAATTTTTCAATTCAGGTGAGTCGAAGTAAATTTACGATCTTCTCCCCCCAGCGAAAGCGTACGAAAAAAGAACGTAAGAGCGTTCCTTGAAAACGCGATACTTTTCTAGGGTATCAGTTATTTTTCGATATCCGGATCCGATTGGACGAAATAGTTATTTTCCGCTAAATCTCTTCCTGCAAGAAATGTCAGCTCGCGTAGAATAGCTATTAAAGGGAATAATGGTGGCTCAGACTGTTTTGCTTGGTACCGTGGTGTCAAAAATTAATCCATAATTCGAGAGCCATGGTAAAGCTTGTAGAACGCTATCTACGCGCGAATTATTCACACGTATGAATCTCCAGAATCAACGAATGGAATATTCATTGAGGCTACTCATGAATTGACAAACGGATTGCTATTTATGTTTAGCGAAGCATCAGATTCGGAACTCGGGGCTTTCACCGTTCTCTACGGAATAAATCTCTTTTTCTCTCCTCCTCCTTCCGCCCCTTCTAATGAACCGATTAACGAATACTCTCGCGTATAATGATCGTCGGGAAGCAGCATCGTTTAGAAAAATCGTAGAATTCTCAACGTCGAGAACGCTATGTGGAGTAGGAGGGTATTGTGTCCAATCGAATGTAATCGTTCGAGGAGTGAGAGTATTCGAATGATAGAGGATGAAATTTCTAAAAATAATGTCAAGAGCACTCAGCAGTGTAGCAAAGTCAAAGTAGCAGCGCAGGCAGGAGCCAAGAGGAGGAAGCTCTTTCGAAACTGTCGTCGTCTATCTCTCTTTCAAAGTGTTTTATAATTGAGGATATTTGCATAGGCCTTTTTGAAAAAGTGATATCGCACATTAATTATTTAGTTTAATTTTGAACGACACTGCATATTCAACACCTGGTACACGGTTCTTCGATTCTTCGAACGAAAAGTTCATGCCACTTAGAAACCTGTTTGGCCGTTCTCCATTATCTCTGACGGACCTTCTCCAAAAGTGACGTTGCGAAACGTACGTCGCTTAGAGTGCCGAGTGGTCGCACAATCTGTGCTCACTAATCATTTCAAAGTATTCTCTTAGCTAATTCGCTAAAGGATCGCGGCTAAGCCTTAATCTCTGGGACACCACCGTGGTAGAATCATTAAAAGGCTGCCTATCAGAATTTCATGCAAATGCTACCCATTTTAACGCGACACCGTCGATCTTGCGCGCATTTCTACATTCTGTCGCGATACTCGAATTACCATTAGCTACCTACAACGGTCGTTTTACTAATTGATCGGCCGATAGCCACGACGCAAGTAACGCTTTTCTCACAATTTAGTTATCTCTGCCGCGAAGCACAAGACACACTTTTCCCTCCTCGGCAGATCTCGCCAGAGGGATTCCCCGTTTACTCCAATAAAATATACAAAACGATCCAAGTTAATGTTTCCGATAATTTATATGTCGGACAAGGAAATTTACAACGTTTCGTGTGTTCGACAAAAATCGTATCTCTCAAGTACGGCAGTGCGTCGGAAAGCTAAAAACTTGTCGCGATAACGACAGCTAAATTACCAATACCAGTTGGCAATTAAAATTATAGTCTATGGCATCGTCGTACATACGGGACATACGGTGATATCTTATCTTGAAAAATTATTTTCCTTTTCTTTGGGTAGCGTGTAGAGCCGAAAGGAAAGTATATTCCGTGAGGAAAATCGTTTCCGCTAAATGGCGGCTATTAAGAGATTCTACGAGTGCCGTAAACGGTATAATGAAATCCTCTCAGGGAGAAGGCACACAAATCTATTATTCTCGTCATCTTGCGCGAATTCGTGACGTGACGCGACACGACGCGACGCGACTCCCCTCGCGATTGCCGTGATTGCCGTTGATTAGCAACACCGAGGATGGAGAAACAGCGCGACACGACAGAATTGTATACGGTAACGTTGTAATTCCGAGAGACGGTGAAATTTCGCGCGCGCGATCGACACGCGTGACATTACGTGCTAAATGACGAGGACGACGACGACGACGACCTTATCGAAGAGAAGAAACATCGCGGTGAGAATCACGATGATCGAACAACCGATAGGGAAACACCTAGACGACTCTTTTAAATGTACCAGCGCGTAATTATCATCCGGCGGATGAAACGTGGAAGCTCTTCGCCCAACGCGGAAAAGAATTAGCATGAAATTACAAAGGAACGCGAGCGGACACTTATTGCTCCAATTAAAGAAACAAGAATCGCGTACAAACAAAGTAGTACTTCCCTGACATTTTTATTGCAGCACTTACTTTAATAATCGTGCAAATGGATCGAAGCCGTAATTAGATCGTAATTGTTCCTTAAGTATAGAATATATACTCACACATGGTCGAGGCGGCACACAGAGAGCGCGAGTGCAAACTCGGCATGCGCTACCGGTAGCATCGGTAGGGTCGACCAAATTAATATTCGGGTCTAGGTTTTAGGAGCTAGGACCTGACACTTTTTGGATCCTGGTCCTTGGTCCGCGGTATAATACATAATTCGCTGCGCAAAAGGCTACCGGCCGTCCGTCGAGCTAAGAAGAAGATTTTGAAGAGCATAGGAAGTTCTCCGGTTACTCAGGTAGCTCGCGCGAGCCGCTAGAACATCTCGAGGCGTAAATCCGAGCTACCGTTCCAGAGATCCAGGTTTCTCGCGGCGTGCGATAAACCCGAGCCTCGGGCGACAAAAATAAGGGTCGAGGACAAAGAAGGACGCTGGTTAGCTCCAAGTGCCGGGCATTCCGGAGGAACGCTCGTCCAAAAGGAGCGAAGACAGCGGCGAAGCCGCAAGGAAGCTCCGGGGAATATGTATATTTTGGTACGCGCGTTATTTTATTCCACACGCCGCTGTGGCGAGAGCTCGCTTCGAGAGAGCCTGAGAGTCGAAGGAGGACGGAGAAAGAGAGGATTGCGACGATGTCTCTCACAGGATTTATTAAGGAGACACTCGGATCCTCCCGGAATCTCGTGGCCGTTAAAAAAGAGTGCCTATCCCGGTAGGGACGCGGTGATTGCGAATTTTATGCAGATACCGTGAGATCGTGTGAATATCACGAGGACAAGAAGAGTGAGAGGAGGGACTATGCAGGTCAACAACAGGTCGGCGGCAGCACCACCCAACCTAATGGCAATTAAATATCCTCGCGCTAATTGGCAATTACAGCGCGTGGGCGTTGAACAGCTGCAGCTCTCTCTCTCTCCTTCTTTCTTAATCTCTCCCCCGTTTCCCCGCACCCTCTTCGCGCGAAATGCGCAATCCCAGACTCTACTTCGTTTCTATTAAAAGCATTACTGCGTGATTCGAAACTCTCTTGGATGCTTGGTTCCGCAGCGAGAAAATAGGAGATATTAGAAGATACAAGTTTTTGGCGGAAACGGGCGAAGAATGGTAGAAGGCAGGATACGAGTCGAAGAGAGTGTGTGGTGTTGTAAGAGTTCGTGCCTGAAGAGAAGACCCACGGTCTCTCGTGCAGGAGAGGAGAGGCAAGGTGACGACAGCGAAAACTAGTTTATTTGGGACGCGGCTATAAATTAGGATCAGATCGCCAGGAGATAAGGGAGTCCCGGCTAACACCCGGAGCCCTCCGAAAGAACGCCTCTCAAGCCTCCTCCCGCCTTGCCCTCCACCCGACTTCTGGTATCTTGCGAGAAACACCGGACGTTCTCCACTCGCTCGTTTCCCATCCCTTTGCTCAACCCCACTTTATTTTGCACCTGAAGGAGAAAGACGAGATGCGAAAATTGCCTCCTAAAGAATCTGACGATCTGACGATCGACCCTTCACTCTCCGGCCACGAGTGTCCTCTCTTCTCTCCAATTGCGCGCGCCAGTTCTCTCATTCGCTCGTTGCTTATTGCCACATTCGTTAAGAATCCCGAAAATCAGATTCAGATATCTCTGGCGAGGAAGGAAGTTGGCTCGGTCACGTTCACCTTCGAAACTCGAGAAACAAAGAAGCCTCGAATGACCAGAGAGAAGAAAGACGAGCTTCTTCCGAATCTCTCTCTCTCTCCTTCTCCCAAGATAGAATTGGCGAGCAAGTTTTAAGAAATGTAAAAGAAGTGGTTTCCATTCGTCGTCCCCCTCAAGATATAAGCAAGAGAAGCTTTTCAAACTTTTCAATAATAAAGTAGCAAAAAGCACAAGATTCCCGTGCTGTACCACCAGGAAAATCATGAGAGTAGGTGCGTGTGTGTATATATATATATATAGTAGCATGCTTTCCCAGTGTGTACTGCGAGGTCTGCGAGGAAAAATAATACTCGGCGTGCCAGTATTGGCGTACTCGTAGTCCCTGATAGACGTCGAGAAAGAGAGAGGGAGAGAGAAAGACCACCTTCCGACGGTTGCAGCAAACTCTCGTGAGAAGAGTGTTCATCCGAACTGGAGTTGTTCGTTCGTTGATCAGCGCGACAGGTTGAGGTGTGTCCAAGTGTTCTATTCCGTACACGCACGTATCACACAACTCTCGCGAGTGTGCGCGCAAGAAAGAGAGGAAAGTCAAAGACGAAGAGAGAGGAGAGAAGAAACTACTCGCTGGTGATTCCATTCACTGATTGAAATCTCCGTCCATTTGTCACTGTCAAGAAGGTGGCGATAGCCTCTCTCTCTCTCTCTCTCTTTTTCTCCCTCTCCCTCTCCCTTTTCTTCTTCGACTGGTCTCTCCTTCTCTTTGAGCTGGCTGCCCACACGCTACTCAATACCCGATGCCATTATTATTTCGACGCGAGTTCTGGCTTAACGACCAATTGACTTGCTGGATATTAATTCCTTATCGATTGTCCCGAGGTGTCCATGCAAACTTTTTGAAGGCGAGCAAGGCAAGTTAACTAAGTCAACGTACGAATAGCCGATCGTTGGCGCGCACCGTTGCGCCGATCTTCGATCCGATAAGACGGCCATGTACCGTTGCCTGGTACAGCCTCATCTTGCTTCACCTCTCCCAGGATCGACATTGCAGCGACGCTTTTTCCTCTCGACGAGCATGGCCCGTTCACGCTACTTGCCCTTCGACAACAAGACCATTCTTCCGATGATGATGATTTAAGGGATCCGCGTCTTCTCGTCGCACACTCGTACGAACTATCACCGACTGTTTTCCCTGATTTCGAATCACACGGGGAACGCGCGCCAATTATTAATAAGCGGTACAACAGCTGATGTAGTTTTTCAGTGGAGCTCTTGGGAAACACAGGCGCAATTGAATAGATGAAATGAAGCGATAAACGTGTCGATTATCGCGAGAGAATGTAGCCAGGTACCAGTGTCGAGCGCCATTAATAAATAATCTGCTTTCACGATCGCCTATCTCGACCGAGACGAGAGAGTGAGTGAGAGAGGGAGAGAGGGAGGGGAGTGGGGGAGGGGAGCAATGATTGGCAATGAAACAGTGATTTCAGTTTACCTTGAAAGGCACGACATTTATCCTGCTAGCGTTGCCACCGCGCCTTAAACCGGTGACACGAACCCGCTGCCCATCGTTTGAGATCTGGAACAAGATCATCTGAATGTGAGTTCATTGCGCGACCGGTACAAGAGCGGGTTGGTTCTCTCGTTACCGAAATAAGGAAAGAGTTAGCAAGAGAGAGAGAGAGAGAGGGAGAGAGAGAGAGGAGAAGAGAAAAGTTGCAATATCGAGTTTTTCACTTACCCCTTGTAAAATGGCTTGAACGCGGTGGTAGCTTCCGTGGGTGGTAGGCTGGCAGTGGTTTGATGCTGATGGAGAAGCGAGTTCTGGGCAGCGGGAGGGAAATCTTTGTGCGGCGAGCTCTGTAACCTGGAGCTGAAGGAGGAAGCACTGCTGGCCGAGCCCGAACTTGTCGAAAGGTAACCAGCCCCCGGATGGCTTGCGGCGTATGGGTTAGGATTACCGTTGGTCGTCGTATTGCCGTTGCCACCAGGACAGTACCCGCCTGGAGGTGCCTGGATCACGCCATTCGGAGTAGCCACCTTCATATTGGGAGGGGTCTGGGGTGGCGTGTCCGTACCAACTTCTGGAAACCCCGCCGCCGCCGATGAGGAGGCGCTCGATGTGGACCCGGACGAGGAGTTTGGATTATAGTGAAGCTGACCGCCGGAGGAGGAGGATAGGAATCCGCCGTATCTCGTGCCGGCACTGGAGTACGGCGCCGTTGCCGCCGCGGAAGGACTCATGGATGCTGACGAAGGTAGAGCAAATGAACTTAAACCACCTCCGGTACTTCCATTGCCCCCGGTAGCCCCACCGCCACCGGATCCTAACCACGGTTGCTGCGAATGGTGATGGTGGCCTTGGGTAGGCAGGTGATGCTGTTGCTGTTGACCGTAATGCTGTTGTTGGTGCAGATGGTGGTATTGTTGATGGTGTGGGTGAGCTGGCGGGGGCGGTGTTTTACAGGCCGCGGTGTCTGCTAACGACCAGATTTTTGGTTTCGTCGCCGGTATAGGTACACCTCCACCACTACAATCTGTTTTAATACCCTCTTCTTTGAGGTGATCCTCTGGTCCGTAACCGTGATGGTGATGGTGTTGCATCGCGTGGTGGAACGGATGTTCCCCTCGTCGGGGATCTTCCTCCAAGTCCAAATCATCCTCATCTTCGAGATCCTTGTCGTGCTGCATGTGTTCAGCCTTTACGTGTCTCATGGGTTCTGCGAAAATAGAGATTTCCTCTCGACAATCATCCCTTTGTAGTATCGTTAGCGCCTGTACTATGAATGTTAGTTGCGACAAACGGAAGGAGAGCAAAGGGAAATGTGGAGTGGGTTGATGAATCAATCGGAGAATCGACGTTTCTCTTCTTCCCTTCCCTTCCCTTCCCTTTCCTTCTCTTCCCTTTACTCTCCTCTGCCAAACGTCAAAAACCATACTCGAAGGGTGGTGCTACCACTATGTCTTTTCGCGATAATAAAAGCGTCAAGGTTTTATAATCCCAGCCGTGAAAGTGGGGTATAACTTCCGAAGACTGTGGAGTCATTTCGCGGAAGCCTCTGTGCCGCGTTAGGATAGCCCGGTGATATGGTGGTTGGAGAGTCTCTCCCCTGCACCCTTATATAGTCGAGCTGTAAGGGATGCTGTGAAAAAAGGGAGCGAAGCCTTCAACCACTTTGGGGCGCGAGAGATTTGAGCTCCCCTTGGGGCAAGGAGAGGGTGAGAGCCTATCTCTTTTTCTTTCTACTCCTCCTATTCGTCTCTATCTTTATCTTCGTCGATCCTCGTCTCTCTTGGGGCACTCTCTAGGATCGTTTCAACCGTCTGCCATCCAGCCAGCCAGCCAGCCAGCCAGCCAGTCAGTCAGGGGTGAGAATTTCATTAAGAGGTTCGAATGAGTCGGCAGAGGGTTTACTTGATGGGTCGTCAAGCGATAATTTCCAAGCTGGAAGGGGTCGTCGACGCTACCCAAAGTGCAAGAGCAAGTGAAATAATGCGAAGAGAGAGCAGCATCGACGGAAAAAGAGAGTTTAGGTTTAGGGTGCACGCACCCCTTATAAAAGGAACCTTATGGGCCAACTAAATAGATACTACCGCTGAGTCCACAAGTGGCTCTTTAACTTTTGACCCTCTTTTATCAGATGTTAATCTCATAATCTTCGTACCGTCCGGTCCAATACCTCGTTTTCGAATATAAATTTTATAGTCAAGATTTCGCCACCTCTCTCTCTCTCTCTCTTATCTCAAGTTGTATCGTTACTTTATAGAAAGTACTCTCTGGTGTGCGTGTGTTAATTATTTACACCTCTTTCTCATGAATATTCATTAGACAGGGATTTTTGGAGAATCCTTAAACTAATTAAAATAACAAAGCTCGACTGAACTCTGAAAGCTCAAAATACTTTTATCTACAGCTATTTTACTTGTGCATAAAACTTTGAAGCCTCGCGTGCTTTCCTGAAAGCACGTACGAGCGTACCACACCTTTCAACTTTCTCGGCCATTTCCCGGCAACTCGAAAACAAGCATTCTTAAATATTCGATTTTGCGCGGATCGTAGAGTATACAGTTCTATCCGTACTATTACGTGATTAATTCGCACCGCGTTGTACGGAAGCCGCGTTATAGGAAGGCTGGCGCACTGTATCCATCAATGCCAGCACTAATTTTAACATAAAACTTTCCTTACATTTTTATCACGGAGCTTGAAAAATAATATAAAACCGATGATAAAACAATCAATCAAGCTGCATCGCACCTGCGTTTCACGTCTCTCTTTCGCGCGCATCTTGCCAAATAAATCAACACACTTCCGCAATCTCAGCGTTGAGATTGCGTAACAGGTCAGTTCTGCTAGAGTGAATCTTCTCGGAAATCTGACGCGTGACACTCAGCAGCACCTAGATAGCCTGATGTATGTAGTATAGCGAGGGTGAGACAGAGAGAGAGAGAGAGAGAGAGAGAAAGAGAAACAGAGAGAGAGAGAGAGACCGGGGAGGATAGCAACGCGGGGTGTTTGAGGGTGAGAGGGAAAGCGCCGATATTGGCCAATGTGCGGTGGGGTAATGGTGGCCATAGGAGGGCCTGAACCATTCGTCTCGCCGCGGGCGCTGATACATCACCGTGCCTCGAACCAACGCTTTCCGTGTATCCATATACATCTACCTAGTACACACGCGCAGGTATATAGAGGCGCGCGCGTGTGTTCGCTATCTATATACACAGAGATTTATATATTATATATGAACACGTAGCTCAGAGTGTATATGGCCCTATGGATGGCTACTCAGAGACCCCGGCCGCACCCTCTCCTCCGTACAGCGATCGCTCGCGCGCACTTACGTTCGTATGTCTGTACACGCGGTATAGCTACGTGAGAGAGAGAGAGAGAGAGAGACAGGTTGTGTGTGTGTGTGTGCGTCAGGTTGGACGCGCTACACTGGACGTAGCAGCGAGTTACCTACCAACACCAGCGTAGCCTCCAACGGGGGACCAAACCGAAGGCCATTAATCTCTTTGCGCGGCAACCCGCAACCCGTCACTGTGTTTACCCACATGTGAACCATTATGTCCGCCCTCGCGATATAGACCCCCGGCTCCGGGACCGTTGCGAAATTCTAACGTGCCGTTTCCGGGCATCTACTGACTCTAGCCAACCAACCAGCCAGCCAGTCAGTCAGTTCCGAACGGGCCAACGATAATGTTCACACGTCAGGTGAAAAGTCAGTGGCGGGGAGGAGGAAAAATTAGAGACCCCCATCCACCCTTTCCACCCCCTCTCTCTCTCTCTCTCTCTGCTCTCTTTGCACTTGCCGTAGAAATTCAATGTCGAATCGAATCGAGTCACCTTCTCCTTATAGAATAGGTGAGTTTGCAAGAATCTGGTTCTGGACGCTGGGGCGAGTAGAAACTCGGTGAACTCGTTGAAAAGAAACTTATTTCGAGATAAGACTACGTAGGTAATTTTTACATTGCCCGTGAAATCTCGCGTATGATCCACCAGGTTACACGGCGCTTTTCCATTTAAGGAGGAGGCGTTCATCATCGTGACCCCGATGCTTACGCAACATTAAAATCGACGAGCGATGGACATTCGATATCACGAGTACCATCGGGCGAAACTGATCATGCGCGATGCGATACACACGACGCTATTACTATTGTCGCTCCGAGATGGTAGACGTGGCCTTCGCACGCGTCCTTCGTGGGCGCACTCTTGCCCTTTGATGAATATCAAAGCGACGACAATGGCAACGACGTCGTGGTACGACCATCGCTATACTCAAGACCCCCTCTCTCCTCTCTCCGCTCTCCTCTCGCCTCCCCAAGACCGGGAATTCCAAATGAGACTGTAATTAGACTCTAAAGATTTAACTTACGACTTCCCTACAAAGTGAAACTTGCTCTTCGCTTCGGATATAGAACGTTTCACTTCAACTTCAACTTCAACTTCAAGTTTTGCGCGAGAGTCTAGGAGCTCTGAAGTTGGTAGTTAGTTTCACTTCTCGGCGATAACTCGTCGTTTCCGTAAATGTATTGTACTTCGAAATTGTTCTTTCCCGGTGCACCTCGCTGCTGACTTACCATTATCATCCAGACCCCTCCTCGCCTCGTCGCCGACCCTGTCATCTAGATTGCCGCTCGCCAATTCGTCCTTCTCCTTATTATCCTCGGAGTCTGTTAACACGGCGTCGTCATCGTCGTCGGTCTTGTTCTTCGGTTCCCATGTCATTTTGTTCTCCTTCTTGAGACGTCTCCGCGCGTTCGCGAACCACGTGGACACTTGCGTCAACGTCATCTTCGTGATGATCGCGAGCATGATCTTCTCCCCTTTGGTGGGATATGGATTTTTCTTATGCTCGTTGAGCCAGGCCTTCAAGGTCGCCGTCGACTCTCTCGTAGCATTTTTTCGCCTAGCAGCCAAATCGTAGCCAGCTCCGTACCTGCGAAACAAGCGAAACACGCAGAACAATGAGAATGAGGGAATATCGTTGCTGAGATTGGTGCGCGTGAGTCGATAATCGACGGGTCGCTGGAAGGTACGCGTGTACGTGACGTGTACGTGTACGTGTACGTGTGCGTGTACGTGCGACGTATACTCCTCGTTCTCCCTGAAACAAGGATAAACGTATGTTTCGAAAAAACAGCAGTCCATCATCATCTTTGGAGCGGAGCCACTCCATCGAGAAGTGGCATTGTGCGAAGGGTGCGAATTCCCCGCAGATTTTGGCAAGTCCAAAGTGCTACGGAGTCCCCGGGCTTCGCAGACGACGACGCCGACTACGACTACGACGCCCGTTCCCGCGCGCGCACTCCGCTCCGGAATGGCGCACCCTCCGGAGCAGGGGGCGACGTCCTACTGGGTCGAGGGTGATACTCCGGCAAATATATACGGAGAATAAACCCCCAGCTGCGGCGTGATTCCATCGAGCACCCCCAGCACTCACTCGCCGTAATGGCGATTCGATCGATCCCCCATTCACCCCCGGCCACCCCATTCGCCCCATCCACCCTTCTCCATCCCTCTCACACTCTCTCAGAGGAACCTGCCACGAGTGTTACACGTATGTACTATTATATACTGCAGGCTAAAATACCTCTATCGACGTTCCATCGGCCGTGAAACGCTCTTGACGTTCCCAGCGCTCCATCCCAGGTCGCTGCAGCCACCGATAACGCATCCCCGAAATCTTGCATCCTGCCCGGATTAACAGATTCGCCGAATTTCAAGGAGAGCTCTCCCACCGTGCATTTCGCTCGATCGTTCGTAAAACAATTTCTTTGATGGTGAAATAGCGGGGGAACGGGGATGTAGGGGGTGTGGAGAGATATAAATTCCCCTCCCCCCTTCCCCACTCTCGCTAGGTTCCGTGCATCGTTGAGTTCCGCGGCTTCCACGGACGCTGCTTCCTCGACCGTGAAATATTTCTGGCAGTTCCGTATTTGCCCTATCCCGTATTCCGCCGCGTTCGAGGAGAGGAAGCGTCTTCTCTCTCTCTCTCTCTTGGCAGAACCAGGGCGTCCCGACGAGAAGGAGCGATATCGCTTCACGCTCGGAAACAAAGGGACCCGCCCGCGCTCCTTGCTCCGCACACTACGAGCAGTCCGTTTTTGCAACTGCTTAGACTACAAGACTCATCCGCCAAGCGATTCATCTTCGCGAGTGTTTTTGCGCTTAACGAGAGATGCCCGCTCGAGATTGCGCGGCTGGTGTTGCGGAATTACACATAAAAATGGTAATGTCCTTCTATCGGATATGCTACTTTTTTTTTCACCGAGACACTTTAATTAACCGCCTCGCTCGGGGATTTTATATAGGCGATGAAAAGATGAATATTCAACAACGAGATTCTGTTTTCTCTTGAGAAGCAGCAGCAGCAGCTCCAGCCGACTGTTGTCTGCCTGTTTGCGGCTACCGCTACTTTTCTTTAAACGAAGAAATCTACCTGGTAATCGGCTATCGCTTCCTCGCGAGGCAAATTCTTTTTTTACGAGCACTGGTCTCCTTCGAATGGAGACGTTCCCCGAACCTGGATCGCTTTTTATGATCGGTCCTATCTCCAGAATCCCGGCAGACGCGCGCAACAAACACCGCGCGCTCTTATCGTCGCGCATCCCCTATAATTTTTAAGGAAAGCAGCACCTGCTTCGTTTGAGGGGAACCACCACCACCACCACCACCACCACCATCGACCACATGAAAATCGTCGATTTATCGCTTAATCATTGCAGCATACGCAAACGAAAAATGTCTTCCAAAGTTTCTATTAAAACTCCATTACTTTCCGCGGAAAAGGGAAAAGGTAAGAGAAAGGGGAAGAAGATGGAGGATAGAGGGCGTTTTATACGCAGACATTTGCTTTTCAAGAATCTTTTCCGCTCGTTTTCTAGTAAGAGGCACCGACACGGATAATCGAATCGGAAGAGGGCCGTGATAAAAGCAGAAAGAGATTTAGAGCGACGCGAGGGGATGCCGTGCTCGTGTGGGGAACGGAAACCGAGGAGAATGGGATGGATAGCTAACGATTAGGTTCCTGGTTTTAGCCTAGCTTCCGAGGCCCTCGTTCCAATTTCTTTCTGCAGTCAACATTCTAGCTAGCTAGCTAGAGGTTGATGATGACCGCGCGAGCAGTCGCTCGCTGCCAGTAGGGACGCAGCGAAGGTGGAGGACGTTTCACCCTCTATTAAACTCCCTCGGACAAGGGAAAGGCGGCCGCCAAACCTCTCCTTCTCCGCCAATAAAACCGGCCTCCTTTTACTTCTCTCTCCTCACCCTTTTCTTCCCTCGCCTCCTCCTTTTTCTCCTTCTCATTTCTTTTCTTTTCTTTTCGATTCTTTTTATTTCTCGCGCCGCTTCTTCTTGCTCTTTTTACCCCGGGCCCACTACCGCGAGAGCCAGCCGCTCGTTCTCGAAAGACTTCGATCGATCGCGGTTCCTTCCACAGCCGCATTTCTCCACTTATTCGAATCGTGCAAACACTTACGAGGCACAGAATCGAGCCAGTATTCCGCACGAGCAAGCATAACGAAAGAAATCCCAACTATTCCTTGATGGCTTCCCCCCGAGCATTCTCCCATTAAGAAATTATTCTTCGCGCTTCCAAGTAGCGTCCGCTCGCTCAAACTTTCCGAGTAACCGCGTCTTTCAACACTAGTTTCTTTCTTCGAATGCTCGTCCTCGCACGCGCGTCGTACTCCGTGCAGCTGCCATCGGCGGCGACCTTGAAGCGCGAAATTCCCGCTGAATTTCCTGGGACCCCGTTGCTCCTCTCTTGCGAATTGTATTCGAGAGACGATTTTTCAAGTTGGAGGGGACAACGGTGGACCTCGTTCACACGAGCGGAAGATCAAAGGTCGTCTCAAAGAATATACGCGGTCACCGGTTAAATGGCGAAAGAAATATTCTACACGCTGAGGTACACGAAGGAGCACGCGAACTTCTATTAACTCGCCGATATTTTCTGGAACACGAGTAGCTTTCGCTCTGATATACGTTCCGACGAGAGAACAGCTCTTCTAATCGCGGGGGCTTTCTTCGCGAATTATTTTACACCTTCCGCACCGATTAAACGCTATTTTGCAAAGTAAACGAGTCGTCGGAAAATTCAAAGTGGCCATTCCTTCCCTAAGAGGCATTTCCAGCATTTATGACGCAAGGGTAGGGACGAGGAGGGGAGGGGCGGGTCGTAGTATCAATAAACGTCCCTAAGTGGAATTCATTTTGTTCAGAACAGTTTTCAGCGAGGACTGAGAGAGGACGAAAGTAAATTAAGGTTATGCAAAGTGAATGTAGATGAAACATAATATGGTGTGCATGCAAGTGCACGCGAGATTATGTTGAGGTTGCAGCATTTTTTCCGTCCTTTGCACTCAAAGGCATACTCTTAAGAACGGTTATCTCATTATATCTCGTTATAATAAAGCATTGTTGGCTGTGATAATTCTTGCCCGGAGGACACAAGCTACTTTTTAAGAAAATACTTGAAAGAGACGTGGCATTTGCTTAGTCGTTACTCAAGCAAATTTCATTCCCTATGGGGGTAGGTTGCAATTTTCACTTTTTCCAACATCAGTGCGGCAACGTCTCGCAACGACTATCGATCCAGTTAGCCATAGGATTATTTTGAGAATTTCGGATAATGCGTAGCAAGGAGGTTCTGGTGGTAGCAGAAGCAATTTTGAGTACTACTCCACTCTTGTGCGCCGCAGTTACTGCGCAATTATCTAGATACACCCTGACGCCCGCCGGCATTTACATAGTAAGCGTAGCGTTGCGTGTCGTGGGAAGAGAATCGCTCGGATGTATCGACGCGATTGCCTCGCGTATGCAGACGGACGAGCGGCGAGCCGCAACTGCTTCTTGCGAAGCAAATCAGTGGCGAATTTAAGGCAAATAAAATAAATCCCCAGAGATAGAACAAGAGAGAGAGAGAGAGAGAGAGAGAGAGAGAAAATTCGCGAGAATTACTCTCAATGAATTTCTTTTCACTTCATTGCTCGCTCTTTTGTCGATACTCTCCACAGACAGCTAATAATAATAGGTGAAATTACCACTTTTAATCCGACAGTATCGAGTTCCTAATAAAAGCAATGGTTGGTGAAATAAAAAATGGATTACTTTATTCTCGGAATAATTAGGAAAGTAATAGCAATGGTAGTGGTAACGGTGATGGCGATTATGGTGGTGGTGGTGGTGGCGATGGTGGTAGTAGTAGTAGTTTTCAGTGATTTTTCCTTTAGAGATGAATGGGATTGAAAAAGTTTCGGACTGTCTATCCTTCGTGAAAAGCCTGCAGCCAACCGCTTAAAATACCATCGAAACCATTGAAAACCCATTAGCGAGCTGACACAGCGACGCTAGTGTCGAAAACGCTTTTCATGGAAATTTAACACGCAGCTTTTGAAAATGCAAGCAAAAGCTGGCGGAAAAAGAGCGGAATCCCAGTCGCTTTGAATCGTATTTCGGGCAGTACCCAAGTCTAAATCGAGTGTCATGCTCTGCTACCATTGATTCTTTCACGTTCTGGAGTTTGATTCCAATATTTTAGCAGTGACTATTTTCGAGGTAACGTACAGGTATATGCCTATAAACATCGTTTATCGGTCTCTGATATTAAAAGCAGTTCAAAAAAACCAAATAAAACTGTAGTTATAGAAGGAATATTTTTTTATCTATTGTACCGAAGGAAAAAGTAAGAGGGAGAGAGAAAGGGGAACGCGAATGGTACGATGAAATTAATTTTATAGAGACGAGTAAAACGCGTAAGAGATGGGTAACGAGGATGGTGGTGGTGATGGTGGTGGATAGACGAATACGTCCAGCGGGTAATAACGACGAGAAGCGATGCACGGAGAAGCACGTAATACTAGACACCAGAACCACTCGAGCGACTCATTAGGGCCTTTGCATATGGTGGCGTCAACCTCGAAAGGTTAACCAATATTGGCAGAACGCGCATAATTAGGAGTCCTCCGACTCCCCGTGTGCCATTCTCCATTTCCTCAATAATTACACGCTACCTATTCCGTGCGAGCTTCGTCGATCTTCCTATCTCGTTTCGTGAAATTTCATCGATTCTGTCAAATTAAAATCAGGAAGCCTCCCCTCCCCACCCCAACCCTCTTCTCTCCATCACGTTCCACTCGCCTACACTATACTAAACATAAGAAGCCTTCTATTGAAATTCCAACAAATAAATTTCGTCTTGGGATTGGAAGCTTTCCTGAGGTCTGATGTTGCGCAGTGCCGAACTTGCAAACTAAATACATTCCACTACTACAATTGCTTTACACAGCAACGTATTTCCGGCGGACGACGTGAACTACAGTCAAACTCAACGACTCTTTGTGTCGAATCGGTTTCTCCGGCTTAACTCGTTTGTCCTCGTTATTGCTACCTTGCCAGTTACTATAAGGTCCGTTTTCCATTAACGAGCAGTGTGCAGTGATCTGTGGAGATGTATAGGTCCAGCAAACTCTGTTTCCACCAAACAGACATCTCTGTGCACTCTAACGGTAGAATGTCTCTTGAATCTTCCATGAATTACCGCGCGAGATGCCTATTTGCAATTTAATGCTAATCGCTCTATTTATGCACGATCTCCTATCCATTTGGAAAAGAATTTTTCGAAGAAAAGGGAACTCGCAGTTTATAACTCTATTGACTATTTTCACCTATTTTACGGTATTTGCTTCCTTGTTTTTCTTTTCTTTTTTCCCCGGTATCATCTCCGATACCAAAGGGGTGTTTCTCTGTCGGACGAGAGTCTCATTGCTACGGGAGAACCCCTTTGAAAAAACATGAACGTAGTAAAGCATCTTTGGAGAATACAGAAAATTCTCAGATGCATCTAACGTACTTGAGTGGGTCTCTCTCAGCGACAGTGGACGATGCCCAGAGGGTTCCGAATGATAGTGGGAGGTGGCACACCGATGCCGAAGGGGTCCCCCAGGACAAGTTACCTAACCAGTAACGGGACCCTTGCGCACGCTTTTCCGCAACCCTTTCGTAGCAACTAGATCGGTAGAATCCTCTGACTTGGTTGCTAGGCACGCGCATCGAACGATTCTAGATTATTTTAAATTTTTACCAAATTTAACATTCAACTTAAATTTCAACCAAAACAAAAGTGTGTGCTTTTAAAAGTTGGGATTAATCATTTTATAGATAAATATCTGAGAAATGCTTGAAAATTAATGACTGTAAATCGATTGCTGAATTTAAATTAAGAGAGGGATTACAAACATTAAATATTTAACAGAACTACTGGAATATATAGATTTTTACACGGAACATTATTTTCTTATCATAAAACTGACGTCAGGAAACCAACGAAGATTATTCTGGAGATTTTTGTTTACGGATGAAATGCACTTTTCTACGAGTTAAGTTTTACACAGGTAGATCGTGGAAAACGATAGCCAACCGGTTAGCAGCGAATGACAACGAGCCCAAAAAAACAAGTGGGGTACAATTAAACCGCCATCCTCACCTGGATCAGATCGCGTTTCACAAGCAAAAAGTGGTATTTCTATTTTAAGTAAAAATTAAGTTGATACATCTAGATATTCAGTGACACGACAGTTTGCTTAATCGATGAAGGAAAATATTGCTATATCATCGCTCGTGCACGTGAGATTCTTTTTTGACTGAAAACTAAATTTGCAACATATCGAATTTATCAATCCAATAAAGCGTAGTGGCTAAGAATATCTTTTAAATTTCATAGTTTGAAAAAGTCTCGCCTCCTGTAAATATATTTTCTGCTTCAACTCTTTTAGAAAGTGAAAAGGGAAGTTGGACAGAGCAAACTTTACCCTTTGCCACTTGAGTTCACAAATTGTCTCAGTTTGACACGAGACGCCGCAACATTTCTGTATAGCGCTTTTTATTAGAAAATACGAACTGGTTCGGGAAATGTGTTAAAAGTTTTTCTATTAAACCATAATTTAGAATATTCCGTAATAACGGGGAAACTACGAGAAAATGTGGAGAGTTCATAAAAGAGCAGGGATTGGTGGAAAAGAAGCCGCGGCGGTAGGATTTCCGGCGATTAAAGTGAAGAGTTGGTTATCGCGGACAAAGAGAGAGAGAAAGAGAATGAATGAGAAAAACGAGGAAGAAGAAAAAAAAGAAGAAATAAGAGGACGAAGGGTTTGAAAGTAGAAAAGAGAGTAAATTCTTGGACAATCGCGGTTCGCGCGGCGTCGATCGAGCAGGGTTCAATTTGCGCGCCCACCGAGGTTCGTTGGTAACTTGGAGGGATGAGGTTGAACATGGCAAAGGGAAGGAAAGGGAAGGGAAGGGAAGGGAAGAGAAGAGAAGAGAAGAGGCAATGCTTCGAAACAATGGAGCTGGACGAGTGACGCTTGGCCAACAGCTCTCAGCGAGCAGGAATGGCGAGGAAGAGAGAAGCCGCTCACTCGTATTATTAAGCAAGTAAATTAATAGAGGCTCGTAGAGAGGCCGACGAAGGGTGGATTCCAGGATAAACAATACCTATGGGGGGTTGGACGTACCAACACGCTGAAAGCAGAACGCACACGCGTGGGGTATCCGTGCGTGGGCCGCGGCGCGTCGGAGAGTTATGCGCGTCGTCTAGGTGGTTGTATTCGCCGTCGTCGTCGTCATCGTCATCGTCGTCGTCATCGTATCGTCACCGTCGTCGTCGTCGTCGTCGTCGTCGTATTCGTAGTCAGTGTGTTTGCGTCGACAAGAGGGTTGCTAAGCAAAGCAAGTAAAGCACCTGTGGGAGCTGGCTCACTCTCTCAGCAACGCAGAGTTGGTAGGTGGAGAAGAATGGCAGCCTAGGGGGGAGGGGGAGGCAGGAAGAGTGCGCTAGCTCGTGCGTACGTTACCGAGGGAGAGAGAGAGAGAGAGAGAGAGAGAGAGAGGGAGGAAGAAGGGTGGAAAGAGAAATGGAGAGAAAGAGCGAGCGAATACGAGGGAGGGAGGGAGAGAGAGAGAGGAGGTTTGGCAAACGGGCGAGCCAACCCCGGGAGGAAGCCAATCAATAAACTCACTCGCTCACTCGCTCTCCTACGGAGAGAGACCTACTGCTCGCGTAGGGAGAGCAGATGCCTATATACCTAACCTGGAAGCCTCCATTATGTACGCCCACTCGGCTGCCTACAGCCATTTTGTAACCGTCCGTCGAGCTCGCGCTTGCTACACTCCGCTGTGCTCCTCTGCCTTCACCCAGAATTGCTAGCTCTTTCATCCCCTTCCAGGATAAACAGATATCGCGCGCACCCCCGCGCCCTTCTCGTAACTTCCACCGATTCCGGATCTCCTCGAGAACGATATCGCCTTCTCCTTTCAGGCCACAGGCTCATATTTGTCAAAGCGTATCCTCCGAGCAGCGTTTACTCTTCTGGATTCCTTCCTCCCTCTCTCTCTCTCTCTTCTATCTTTATCCCTTTTTCTCAAGCTGCCCCTCGCTAATAAAACCAAGAGGAATTTTCAGCAGATAACTCTTCCGGCTTAATAAATTTCGAGCTACGGAAATAATAATTTCTACGGCTACGAAAGAGCGGTGGGTGTCGGGGGTGGTAAAGAAATAGAAAAGCTTCCCACGTGCTTCCAATTAAGATACACAATAAAGTTTTCCTTGACACGTTATTTCGTCAACGGCACGCGACACGTGCGCTTCGAAAATAACGGAGAACCCAATCCTACCCCCCGGCCGCCCCTGCCACCGCGGCTTTCCGTTATAAGGCGCGCAATGTGTTTCGAGTTAAAGAAGTTTACCCTGGGAAAAAGATCTCGTTACGATTATTTCTCGAAATGCAAAGGCTCGGTCGCGCGCGAGCTTTTGATCCCATCTAATTCCGGAACAGAGATTAGGGGTGGGGGTGGGGTGGGGTGTGGGGATCTGAACGAGCCACTTGCGGCTCGTGTCATTTCCATATTTAATCATTTTAATAAGTCAATGTTAATGGACTTGTCCGGAGGGGAAGCGAAATTAGTCGGGCAAATGAAATCTTTGCCGAAGCACGCCAGCGTTTCGCTAACAAGATACAGCAATCCCGTCATCGATAATCCCTCTCCAAGAAGCGAGATGAACTGCGAGGGTCCTCGTGTTGACAGCACCCTCGTAACTCTCCGTCGCCGCCAGAAAGGACGAGCCTCTTCTCTCTTCTCCTCGCCTCTTTGTCTCTCCCCCGCTCACCCTCGGCACTCGGCCAACTTCTCCGTCTCTCCGAGGACGCGTCACATTTTTTCCACGGATTAACTCTCAAGGACCTCGAGGACGTGTCGCGCTTATGCAAGCAGCACCTTCGCTGCGTTGTCTCAAAAATTGTCACGCCCTGTATTCATAGCGCGCTCTTAGCCGCGCTTTTTCCTTCGTTACACGTCACGAAACCTCCTTTAACCCGGTGGTGTTGGTGGTGATGGCGGTCGATCGTTCGATCGTTCGATCGCTCGCGCGTGCAACACACCGAGGAGGAATGAAAAGTGTGAAAGTCTCGCGCACACCTTACACGCCTCAAACGCGCGATATTCCAGAGATATTCGAGAGTGCGAAAATGTTCCATGCAAGCGTGTCCGCGTCACTTTGGAAACTTATCCCCCTCGCTCCACCGTTCTATTTGCTTCTCCAGCCGGAAGTACCGCCGCGGAACTCGTGCCCGGGGTTAAAGTTTCGGATCGGAAACTTGTAGGGAGAGCAAGGGGTCCTCGCGCGCGCGCGCGAGATAAAAGAATCATAGCTACGCTGTTCAAGGTTTATCCGAGAGAGTGTAGCAAAGAGCGAGAGAGCAAACAGGAAGTTTCCCTTGGACGAGGCTGCAGCGGCGACAGTGGAGGAGCCGAGTCGGCTGATCATCTTGTCGATTTAACCGACGCAATTTCGCAGGGCGTACGACGCGAGTAACGGCGTGCTTCTCGCGTAGCACCTAGAGGAGATATTACGGATTCGCGATAACGATAACCGTTCGCGCGGAAACGTTCCTGGAAGTGTGTAGCCGACGTGAGATCGTGACTCTCGTTTTAATGGCAGCGAGCACAGTCGGGTTATCCGGCAGTGCGACGATGGTAGTAGCGAAGGTAACTATGATGGCGTCGGTATGGTGGTGTGTGGTGGTGTGGCGGTGGTGATGGTGATGGTAGTGGTGGTAACGGTGGCTGGCGGTGGTGGTGGTGGTGGTGGTGGTTTAATCTAATGGAGCCGAGAGACCATGAAACCTGGTGATAAACTTACCCGTAGGCGGCCAGAGTTGGGTCGTAGGGGTAGTAACCCGTGGCGGCAGGTTGAAGGGCGGCCGTACCCCATGCAGCCCCCATGTCCGCCGTCATCCCCATCCCCGTCGCGTCCTTCAGTCCGTACGGATTTCCCTGCAAGAGCATTGTCGCATTGATTTTCCTTTTTACCTTCTGGCGTCGGAGCGGATTCTCTTTCTACTGCAGACTTTGTTTCACGTTCGTTTCCATCCGCCAACGAATTGCTTTGTTACGGATTGAAAGAATTTCCCTCGGTCTCTCGGAATTTGCGAATTTACGAATTTACAAATTTATATCATCGAGCGCGATTCACCGACGAGGAATCCTTCTTCGAGCAGCAATTCGTTGCGAAGCAATACGCATATCGATGTCCGATCTCGACGGGGGGCTGGGGGGGGGGGAATTTCATAAAATCTTCATTCCACCTTATCCGATCGTAGCCCAATTAACAAGTGCAAACTAGTGTTTTTTCTCAACTCTAATTGGCCAGATAGCGGCACAAGCGTGTCATACGTATTATATTATATTTTTATCATCCGCATTTATGTTAATTTGGCCACTCGTGAATTAAGCAACGAGTACGCGCCTATCGGCGATCTTGGCCCGAGTCTGGTGCACTCGACGTAAACGCGCGTACGAGTGTCGGGAGAGTCTCCGCGCTCTTACGTCGTTGCGCGCTGTTCGCACACGCACGTCTCACATTTGCAATTGCAAGATTTACTAGAACTTAAATCGAACCCCGTACCTGATAAGGCGGCAATCTCGATTCTAGACGCACGCGTTAAGAAGCTCGATGTGCTCGCGTAAAAAATCCGCGTTCCCTCCGCATTATACTCCAAAATGGCTGACGTAATCGCATATAACTTGGCAAAGAATTCACATGATTTATCACTCGCGCTGCTGCCGTTACACTCGTCTTACTACCGGCTTTGCATGTATTCGTGCATCTCGAATGCACCGACCCAAGGCATATAAAATGCGCCTACTTTCACGGTTAAGGCAATTTATTACAGAATCGCTTCTTCGCGATCTTAGCTTTCGTCTCGTATCGTTTCATCGCTCTCCCCCCGAAATAACGAAATTCAGATATCTCTCTTTGTACAAGTTGAAACGTTAAGCGGCCAGTGAAATGTAGATCCGTCAATTCATCCATCGGCCAATCCATCACTACGTCAATATGAATAATCGTTGCATGCAATATTGACAAGTTCTACCGTAAAGCAACGTTCGCCGATAAAAATTGCATCGAACGTTAACTATGATGACAACTCGTTAAAAAGCAATTTTTTCTCGTCGCCCAAGAGATTCCCCCGAAGAAACAAATTCTTTTGCTTCGCTCTACTTGTCATTTCTACATCATCATCATCATCATCGACATCCTCATAGAATAGCTCGATATAATCAAGTCAATTCCTAGTTTTATCTTTCCTTTAATAATAGTAATGGAGACACATCGGGTATCTATTTCCGATAAAAGTATCCGACGATTCCTCATAATTAGCAGTAATTCTCGTTAGGCGAAAGTAGTCACGGTTAAAGATTTACGTGACGTTGACAGGAAACGCGAGGGGGTTTGAAACCCGTGAAAATTTCCACTAAATCCAGCGGTATTCCCGAGTAAATCAAGAATGACAGTAGACTGCATAGAGCGCTTTGACGCACCGGTAAAAGTCCATAAAGCGTCGGATTCATCGTTCCATTCAACGATTCACGTTTCAGCGACGCGTTAAAGCCCGTCGTCGACGACGACGTCGTTGTCGTCGTCTTGTCTCGAGAGATCGAACCTCGGGGTGGGGGAGAAGAAGCAGGTTGCTCGTGATGCAAGAAGAGGAAGAAGAAGAAGAAGAAGAAAACTAGAGGCGTTAGGTAGCTAATGGTAGCGGGGTGAGGTAAACTGACGTAGGGAACAGGGGACAGGGATGGGGAGAGGGGAGGGATATTATTAGAACGCTAAGTCGCTTGGCGCCAGACAGTTTCACGTTACACCTTTGCCAGTTGGATTCTTATTTCGAATGTTGGGCCTTTTCTCATTTTCGAGCGACCGCGGCCTCCTGCGACCTCCTCCGGTGAGAGAGCACCCCCGTCCCCAAATCTGCCCTGGCCCCTGTGGGAGCGAGCCTTAATGGGGAACCACGGGTGGTCCACGGCCCCAACGCCTCGGACTATTGTTACGACTGCGCATACTACGGTCAGCAACCGATTATAACGAGCCACCGTGCATTAAAAGCCAATATAGCCCGCCAGTTCTCCCTCCTCCTCCTCCTCCTCCTCCTCCTACTACTACTACTACTGCTACTACTACTACTACTACTACTACTACTACTACTACTACTACTACTACTACTACTACTACTACTACTACTACTACTACTACTACTACCACTACCACTACCACTACTACTACTACCACTACTACTACTCTTGACTCGCACTGACCATTGCCAGTGAGAAATATTTCAATTACCATCCTTTACCCACACAAACACACAACTTGGAAAATTGTCTTCGACTGGATCTTGGCAGACTCGGACGAAAGTTCTCCGTGGAGAAAAGCGTGCGATTTACTGTTTATTAAAACAATATCCCTCCCCCTCTTTCCCATCCACAAAGTGCTATCGGAAATCGCTGGTTTCTTTCGAGAGATACTCGACGCGCGCGAATCAAATTGAAAGAAACCACTACTACATCTTTTTTTGACACTAGTCGAGGCGTTTCGCGGGATTTAACTTGTAGTATCGGTGAAAGTTGCCAATTATTTTCCAAGATTTCAGAGCGTATAAAAATAATGAGGCAATTTCGCGTACAGTTATGAGAGTGGAGGAGACGAAAGGAGAGGAGGAGGGGCAGGCTTTGATACGGTTAGACTAACCGTACTCCAGTCGAGATTTAATCCATTATCGATATTGATAGAAGCCAAGTTTGCGAAAGCAACCATGCGCGCGCGCGCGCGGTGATTCATTGCGCATGTTACGCTTCGCCATTACCTCGTAGAATCTTGTAGGAGAGTAATAATATACTTCGTCTAAAAAGTTGGTAGGATCGAGTCCGTTAGAAATATTTATGTAACATCGACGTGGCCCGTTCGAGGGGGGTTTCGATAATTCGACTCTTGATAGCTCGAGTATCATGGAATCGCGTGTGTGCGGTGAATAAGGGAAACCACGATGGAACTGGAATTCGCCGATGGGATTATAGCAGGCAGGCAGGCAGGCAGGCAGGGGTGTCTTCTCGGGCTATAATTCTGTCGAGTGCAGAAGTAACCCCTGTCCCGTTCAGCCATCCTCCCTGCTTGCACGTAATTTCGTTCGGTTGCCGATTAAAAACAACGATCTCTACTACGATTATGACGGAGAACGTGCATGCTCGGTTTTATCGCACGATCGAGAGACTCCGGGGCGCATTGCACGCACCTCTCCCACCCTTTTCGCCCTGCCCGGCGACCTACCGTGAAACTTTTCAGCGCGCAGCCCTTGCTCTCGGTATCGATTTAATTAATTCCCCCCCCCCCTCCTCCGCCCCTCGAAATATCTTTATTCGAGAAAAGCTTCCGGCGAATCGGAATAATCCGTTATCGAATCCCGGAAACCCGAAAATATCAGGGAACATCGAATTGGGAGAGTGGAAGGAACGATTGATTATTTTAGCAGAGAGAGAGAGAGAGAGAGAGAGAGAGAGAGAGAGAGAGAGAGAGAGAGAGGGGGAGCTTTTAGGCAGTCGAGACTGAAGTAAACCCTAAGAATGAGCATTCGACTAAATAGTGGAGGGCTTTAAGCGCGAGCAACAACAATAATTTAATTAACCAAGCCAGAGAGGGTGCGGCTGGAGTATCGACGAGGCGATGATGAAGCCGTAGGGAGCGTCCGAATAAGTTCCAGGTTATTCCAGTCTGTTCTCTGCACTCGGGAAGATGTCGCTCGTGCAAAGCGACTGGCGAGAGACGGGAGAAGAAACGGGAAAGAAGAGAGGAAATTCCATGCCGGGAGGAGCATTACCTTTTTTATTCGAGCCATCGTGCTCTTATTTTTCTCCGAGCAAGAGAGACCACCGTGCTTGTAAGGGACCTTATCCCCTCCCCCTCGGAGCTCTCGTACCTCTTGCAGTCCCCCACTCACGTGCCACCCACTCCATTCAATGCTAATCCGATTCTTATTATATTATAATGCTCGTCGAAACGATGGCGCGTTCTCAATCGTCAACCCGCGCTTCTGAACGCTGCACTTTGCAGCACAGTTGAGTGTGCGCGCGTGTGTGTGTGTGCATGTGTTTGCGCGCGCTCGAAGGTTGAAATAAGAAAATTCGAGGCGACGACGGGAGAGCGACGGTAAGCGCGACTACGGAAATATATCAGATACGCGATACCTGCTCGCCTGGTGCGAACAATCAAGTCTCGCACATTCCCCCTTTTTTTTTTTTTTTTTTCATAACTACAGCGACAAAGATTCTTTTTCTCCCGGACCATTTGCTGCTAGTTTCCCTTTAGAAATTTGCACGAGGAACTCGACGATCGGCGCCCAACTAGCTGGACGTTCGAGGGGTGGTGTCGACGGCTGCGGCGGCGGCGGCGACGGCGGCGGCGGTGGTGATGGTGGTGAGAGGTGGAAGGGTCAGAACCGAGGTCTCGGCAGCCAGGGCCGCTCGTCAAAATGCTCAAAATGCTCAAAATTCCCAAGAACGGACGCTTATGACATTCCGAGCTTCGTTGTCGCGGCGACCGGTAATCGTCGCGTGCACAAAATTGCACGACGCTGAAATTCCACGAAGGATTGACCGGAGCCGCGAGTCGGCCGCTGCAATTTATAGCGATAAGGTGCTAAACTATGACGTTCGACGCATCGTTCCAGGACAAATGGCATTCCGCGCGATTCGCCCGCTCAAACGTTAAACTAATAGCGAGCGCGGCCCGCCGATAGTCGGTCGGCTCTGCATTTTTCGCGTCCTCGCGTGCGCCCGCTTCATCAATCTCCCTCCACGTCCACGATATAGCCGGCTCGGTGGCCGCGAGCTGTAATAACCACCGGGAAAAAGCGACGCTATAAATCACCTGATTAATAGCGATTCCAGCGGCATTATTAAAAGGACAAGTGCATCCGAGACGCTTCTTGCTCCTCTCTTCTCGCTAAAATTAAATCGCTGCCATTCCGGGATCTCGCCGCATCGCGAAACACTTGTTTCGCTCGCGGAAATGAGTGTCGTTGGAATGGGAGTTTGCGGGGAGGTGGAACGTCGTCGTCGCCCGGAGCGAGCGAGCGAATGCGCGAGGACATTCGCAGGACCCGCGGCGGCGCTCCGGGTGCGTTCGCGCATGCCGCCGTCACGTGCGAATCGCGCTCGAGCGCCAATTACAAACGCGAAACGAGTCGCCGCGATTAGGAAGAGCGAGTTGCGCGTGTCGCGCTTATCGCTGACCCGTAAACTAACGCAGTTGACGACAACGAGGAGCGTTTTGCCATACCCGCGACTGATTCCACCATGACGACACGTCGCTGCTTCCCATCGACCCAGGTGCGCGCGTCCTCCCGGAAAACCCGTGGAGCTACTCCGTCGAGACTTCCCCGCGCACTCTTACCCCCTTTCCCCGGCTGCCACATTCGCCGCTGCTGGCGAATCTCTCAGGGATGCGGACACCTTGTCGTCGCCATATGCCGCGCTCGAATGCCCTCGAAAATTTCCGGCGAAAGATTTCTCGAATGAAATTCTAATTAGACGCCCTCCCAACTATCCTAAATTATGTAGGAAGAGAGAGAGAGAGAGAGAGAGAGAGAGAGAGAGAGAGGAGTGGTGATAATTTGATGGAGCTTCGCGCGAAGGAAAATATTTTGCGCGATTATCGCTGTATTTTTCCGTGCGAGCTGCTGAAAAATTTCTACGGTAAATCGTGGAGTTTGCCGAGGGGAGACAGGGACGATTATATGATTTTTCTGGGAAGATTTGTATCTCGGTGGTGGGTACTCGCGGGGGCGGCGTACAAAAGAAGTCGACGGCTGAGGAAAACTCTCGTGTGTCACGGCAGTTTCTCGCGAATCCTGGAATCCGTTACAGCGACACGTCGCTTTCAAATAAGACAAATCCCCACGGTTGACGAGCAGAACCGCCCCCTGTCCCCTCCGGCCCCTCCTCGCTCTCTCTCTCTCTCTCTCTCTCTCTCTCGAGCGATGCGTTTTGTAGCTTCCCCCGTCGTGTATTGATTCTATAAACTCGTTCGCCTTCTTCTCCCCGGCGACGAAAGAACCTCTTCTCTCCAGTTCCTTTTCCTCTCTTTTATCCAGTTCGCTGCTATTTCTCGGTTCTCGGTTGCTACGTGAGCAAACGTACGGGACTCTCGAAAAGTCCTTTCTCGAAAACCCAAAGACACTTGACTGATATGATTGTTTTCATGTTTCGGCCGATCGTATCATCATCGAAACGACGATACGTATAATTAATTCAGCGGGATTTTTCTTTCGAGCGATATCTCGCCCATCGTATCGGCGATCGGACCGAGCTCCTGGGATTTTTCCCGACGCGAGAAACACCACGGGGACTTTTCGAGTGTTTTCACCGACTCCCGATGGATTCATCAAAACATCGTTCGATGGTTCGCGCGGAAACACGCGAAATTGTTGCGTTGCCGCGCTGGAGCGTGTTAAATTCGCGTTCCATTCCAATTGGCAAGTGGGGTGACGTCATTAAACAATCTCGATAATTTAATTTGTCTAACCGGGGCATTAGCGGCATCCTTCCCCTCTGCCGTCCTCGGTTTGATCTGTTAATGCGACCAACGCGGCAGTTTATCCGCAGCGCGGAAGGCGGAAATTAACGATCGTTTACATAATGCCCTCGAGAGTCCTGTCCTGACGCGACGCAATGCTACGCAACTCCTTTATCGAATCATACTCGAAAAATAATGGCAGCGTAACTCGAGATAAGCCGCCGCCTTTTACGAGCAATGAAATCAGACTCGGATCGCTTATGGGGTAGGCGGGAAATAAAGTTGGGCAGTGATTCAACTTCCCCAAGACTGAAAATCACTGATGGAAATCGATCTTCATTTGCGCCGGTACGAAGACGTAGATAAGACAACGCCCGGGTATCAGTTAACTATACTTATCTTGGGCTAACTTGGCGTGATTGCGCGGTAACATCAAAAAGCTGTCGTCCGTTTCGTGCGGACAAGGTGCGTACAAATGGTATCGCGCCAGCTACGACTGATTAAATTCAAACGACGTGACGCAAAGTCTACCTGTGTATTCTAAGATAGGTCCGAGAGTCGCGGTAAAAGACCGATTCTCACAAAAAAAAAAAAAAAAAAAAAGCCTTGTTAACACGGATGGATGGTTCTCAAGAACAAATAATCTCGTCCGACAAGCGCTCCGGGTTCTCCCGGTTAATGGTGGCGAGACCTGCGTCATCGTTGCGGAAGCAACGGCGGCAGCTCTGCAATTACGGAAAAATGGTTCAAGCGCAAAGATATCGAGTCGCGCGAGACTTTCGTCCAGCAGCGACGATTGCTCTTGCTGCACGTACGTGCCCCGCGCGTGTTGGTAAATTCGCAAATAAATCAAAGCCGGCGACCACCGCCGGTCCAAACCAGAACGAGGCGCTCGAATTATTTTCTTTTGCTCTATCTTGCAATCGCTCCGCAGCGCCTTATCGTATTCTATTACGTTAAACAGTTTATGCGCGATATTGCCATACTTGTGTCGTGTAGCTCGTAAAAGTAAATGCGCGATACGGTGGCGCGCTTGACTCTGTGAAACTGGAGTAGTAGTGGACTGAGGTGAATCGGTGGCGGTGGAGGTGGAGGTGGAGGTGACGGTGATGACGGGAACTCCGTTTGAAAACTTTCTCTCCGCCGCCAGGAGATTCGAGCAGAAAAAGAAGAGCCGAATTAAAGCCGGCGATGAGGATGAGAATGAGAAGGAGGAGGAAGAGTTCAAAGGCGGAAGTTGCCAGCGCGCCTCAGGATCTTTCGCAATCCCGGAGAACGTTGGTCCCGGTGAGGGCCCCGGGATAAATTAATCGAAGCCTCCCCCACCCAAAAGCGGCGGCCGCTAATTGCTATAATTACGCCGATAAATTCAAATTTAATTGGCTCGGCTTCCTTCCGTCTCCTCCGCTCTATACTCTGTTGTACCTCGTACATTGTAGCTGCTTCTCGCTCGCATATCTTGAATAATTCGCACGCGCTTATTTCCCAGCCGATACGGCAGCGAAATAAAACTCATCGCTCGGCTTATTACGGGCGCGACTCACGCGAAACAAATTAATGTCCTGTAAACGCCAACGGGGACAGAAAGTCGAACATGTGCCATTTGCACTTTTATTGCATAACCAGACGGATTACACCACGCGAGTATTGTTCTTCGTATTCCGATATCGCCTATAATTAACGCGCGGTTACGTTCCTAACGATTCCGACGATAGATTTCCTAGGTACGAATATCAAGTGCGCGCAATTTATCCAGAGTTCGACGGTAAAAGCGATAAAAGATATAGATCTCCGGGAAAGTTTTCATGGAGGATCACCGAGAGCGCGCGCGTCAAGCCTATGAAGAGTATCGGTAATTTATGTGACGACACTTGGAGGAGAAAGCGATCGAGTCTCGTTTCAACACTGGACGTTATTATCGTTCTAACACGAGTTCCACAACGTGTAGGCTCTTTTTTATCAGCTGCTTTTTGATGCACGTACATGCATAATAAAGTGCAGCGCGGAGTTATGCTCCATTCGTACGTACTCATTGTACACTGCTCCGCTACTAGTGGTTTCACTCGTTTTTTCTACCGGCCGAGCAAGTTTTTGCTGAATAAATCGATGCAATTAGCTAGTTGACATCAATTAACAGTAACAAGCGCAAAACAAATAAATCTAGATATCAAGGATATTAATGATATCGTAACGATGTTAAAGGTTACGCGGTGGATCTTTGGCAAACACACGTTTGCTTTTAATCGATTGCAAATTGCTCTAATCGTTTTATATCACCTCTTTGCATCGGCGCGTATCCATTTTTCCGCAAGTAAATATCGTACGGTGTCAGAGAGAGAGAGAGAGAGAGAGAGAGAGAGAACCTTTATCGAAATGGAGCACCGAGGGAATCATCCAGCTAATCGCTATATCGATAATAGCCAAATTAACGAAACCCGCAAACGAACGTACATTCGCTGCTGGTACCGCAACGATTTAATCCTCCTACCCTCTCCACCACCTGTGTACTCCGCTTGCCAAGGGAGGAAAATAGGGAGGGGGTTTGAAACTCGTCGATGAGTTTCCTGGAGAATTTTCATGTCCAACGACCAAGGTAGAATAACAGCAGTAGCAGTAGCAGCAGTAGCAGCAGTAGTAGCAGCAGTAGTAGCAGCAGTAGCAGCAGCAGCAGCAGCAGCAGCAGCGGCAGTAGTAGTAGCAGCGTTAATTATAGTAGCCTGAATTTTCACTGGTTTTCCCATAACGAGAGGCTCCTTGAAAGTTTTCCTTGTGATGAGCGGGCATTAAAATGGCGCATGCGCTAAGAGCAACCGTGCGCCGCCTAGCAATTTTACCGTGACGCTCACGCGATCGTTCAATATAATTTCAATGTCCGCAGTAACTTAATTACCTCGCGGCGCACTTTCGTCGAGTATCACGCGAGAAGCGAGAAGCGAGGGAACGAGCGAGCATCGCTCGCAAGGAGTCTCGCTCCTGCGAGAGGAAACGCAGCTGCCCGCTCGGGCTAGCGCCAATTATCCGGACGCGATTGTACGTGTGCGAGGATCGTTATTAGACCATTAACTCGATCCACGTCCCTCGCAGTTTGCGCGATTGCTACCTGGCCGCGGGCTAAGACGAGGAAAAGGGGAAGGAAGGAGAGGCAAGAGTGTTCCGGACGCGCGGTAAGTTCCGACGCGCGCGGAAGAGGCAAAAACGCGACCGCCTGTCACCCTGGTCGCGAAGACGACCATCCTCGTTGGCTGGTGGCTCGTCATCCTCGTTATCCCCACCACCGATTCGACCAGCTACTCTCGCTCGAACCGATTTTCTCGAAGAATTCGAGGTCCGTCGCTAAACGTCAAAGTATCGAGAAGCGAGCAAGTTCCGAAGCCAGGAGGTGGCGGAGGTCGTCTAGACGCGAGCGGGGGAATGCGTGAATGATTCGAGACAATCGCCCCACCTCCAGGAAGTGGAAGACGAATGGCCGCGCTCGCGCGAGCCAGCGGAGATCGGGGATCCGGGACGCGCCATCGTCGGGATTCCAAGCTAATTCGCGGCAAGACCACGTGCTAATCCGTCTTAACTAAGCCCTTCGGAGTAATAATCGGCCAGCACGCCTAACTCGACGGCCGATTCATCTGCGGGCGAATCCCGCTTTATCTACGAAATTCCTCTTCCTCCCCGGCCAACGGCCAGCAGCGTAGTCGGGGAGGAGAACGCGCTGAAGTAAAGAATCTCCATAGATCCCCGCTGCGGGGGATCGTCCTGGCAAAGCTGCGCGACGAGCGCATTGTTCGGACACTAGTCGAGACTTTGCGTGAATCTTGCACAAGTTATATAAGATCTGTGGTTCGTAGTTGGGCGCGCGTAATTTCTTTGCGCGGAGACTCTCGAGAAAAGATCGAAAAAAATGAAAAGAGACTTACCAGGGGTGAGTAGAAGGCGGAGCTATCCATGCCGATGCTGGGATAGGGTGCCTGGTCGGTGGTCGAGGGTGTTGGCGTGGGGTAGGAGGAATAAGAGGTGGCCGCAGGTGCGAGCCTGGGGTAAGCGCCAAGGGCCAGCCTCGCAGCGCTGTCGTACTGGCAGCTACAAACCGTCTGGCCCGTCACGGGGTCCGTCATCATGGGCCTTCCGTTTTCGCAGCATCCAGGCCCAGTCGCGCCTGCTACAGGAGTTGTGCCGCCACCCGAGGCTCCCGTTGGCCCGGGTCCCGTCGTGGTCGTCGCTGTCGACGCCGGTGACAGGGCGCCCGGGCTCAGCGCCCCGCCCGACGACATCGCCGGCGACGTCGCCGTTGTTGGCTGTCCGCCGCTTACTAAAAGCTGCGGAAAAATCAAAAAAACCTGGTTAAACTCCATTGCGATCGTCTGCTCGAAAAGATTTCGCGAGCGTTCCTCTCTACCTTCATTGCGAATCGGTTCGTCATCGCTGTTTAACTACGCTCTGGGGTCGATAAAAAAGAATTGTAAGAAATAATAGAAAAGTGAAAAAAAAAAAAAAAGAAGCAGATTCTTCTCGACACCTTGGTTTTAATATCTATTGAATTATCACAGCACTGCCCTGTAGCTGTTAGCGAGCGACAAAGCTAGGCTAAATCGTTGCAATTTAACGGGAAACATCTGGCTGCCATTGCAGTTAGAATTTTCAGCACTAATCACCAATTATGCGCTAAAATAGCTTGTAATTAATGGCTAGCGCATAATAATCGCTTACATATCAATGTTACGTGCATCGGTAAATGAAATCTGCTATTGTGGAACGAGCATTTGACAGCAGGTGTCCGCACTAGCGTTTATTAACAAGAAATTCTAATACAGCTGTGAACTGCTTCGAACGATGCGTGTACATACACTGGCGGTAATGACGTCGTAAATAATAATCAACCGCGCCTGCAGCAAAATAAGCCTAACTTCGTATCGTACTCTCACACCCTTCGTCCGTGAATCATTTCGCTCATCGCTTTGCCAAAAAGGGAAGGATCACTCACCTCCACCCCCCTCGACTCCACAGACTGACCACTGGCCAGTCGAGTCTCGCGCTTTTGTTTAAGCGAGGCTAAAACTTTGCGAAAGTAGATTACGATAATCAGCGAATGGTCATAAATTATGTCAATTCACCCTTTGACAAGCGATACATGAATTTAGCGATCGCGCGCGCGCGCGCGCACGCGGCAGAGAGAGGACTGTGCGTGCTATCGGTTTGCCACGGGTACGAATATCCAGAAGAAACCCTCTCAGAATTTTTGACATGCAGGGTGCCATACATACTTGCGAGGGTAGGGGAGAGAGGGAGACAGATTCCGAAGGCAGTGGCGTTTCGTGAATAATTAGGGAATTATTCTGGCACGATTAATAGAGCCCCTTAAGCCCAATATAAACACGGTGGCGTCAGTCTCACGTGCATGCCAGCAGCGAGTAGGGGATCGCGCGAGCTAGCGGGATCTCGCACGGTAAATTAGCTCGTTGTAAATGAGGATGGAACGAATCCCGGTAATTAATATGGCAAGGGCGTGGAGTTATTTCGAGAGGACGAGCTACTCCAGACGGGATATATCCACGCTGATAAAGCCTCCCACCGGCTTCCTGCATTCCGTTTTCCCCGTGGGGTGGCATACCCGTGGAAAATGGCTTACGTCTATTCCTTTCTATTCGTAGAGCGTGTCGAAATCGAGCGACACCCGCCCACCGCTGACGTGACAAATCGAGCCGGCGAAAGCTTTATTGGCTCGAGATTATCGCGATTTATTTCCCTCCAACTTTAAGCCAAGGTCAGCGGAAAAATCTAAATAAGTAACGGGACGCGATCGAGATCCTCGCTTGGCCGACCGAGGGGGCTGGGGGATCGGCCAGGAGCGAGAGAGGAATAATTTCAAGAGTGCCGTTTTAATTGGAAGAAAATTTTCGTCCGGATTACTCCGGGCCGCTCCAATTTGGCTGAAATATCCGGAAACTGGTAGAGGAGTTCTCCATAAACAAATTCTTGAGGCTCACTCGAGATAAGTGGGCACCTCGTTGAATTCCGTGTTTATCATTCGCGGTCCATCCTCTCTACCACTCAAAGACTGTGTGCCGCGCCACACTTTTGTAGTCAATGACTCTCGTGCGCGCGGCTCTGAGTGCGGGGGGGGGGGGGCATGGCAAAAGCAAAAGTGCCGAGGTAAACCGAACTTTCGTGAACAAAGAGGCTGCCGGAGGTGGTGATACAACTCGAGGACTGCACGCAGCGTGCACGTCTGTACGTTCGTGATGTGCATGCGTGCGTGCGTGCGTGCGCGAGTCTCTCCTGTCTCGCTCCCCGCGTACTTTTAGCACACAAAATGAGCTGGGACACTTCCACCAACAGTCCCTAACCATTCACGCCCTGCTGGAACCTTTCCCATCGGAACCTTTCAAGACCCACTTTCACCCTCGCGGCTGCTGCTGCTGCTGTTGCACCCAAGCAAATCAAGGATCGCATAGGAATTGTCCAGGTTCTATCCCTGTCAAATTCTCAAAAGAACTTCCTCCATCCTCGCGATGGATAGGATACTCTTCCATGGAAAATAATGCGAGGTTTACTCGGAATCTCACAATTAATGCCACTTTTATGGGGGAATTAGAGAAACAGTGTTTGAGATGGTGCGTGTTTTCCTACACCTCCATAGCAGTCGTATTATTACACTTGATGAAATATTGAAATTAATGAGTTTTATCGGAGAATAAATTTTATGTTACGATAAAGAATCGTGTGCAGGAAGTATCGCCGCGGTTATAGCGTTCGACGAGGAACACGGGTTGGGGGGGGGGGGGGGAGGGCGCAGGGAGAAAAAGAACGGCTTAATAATTAAAGTTTATTACTTTGTAGTCATTACATGGAAGCGTTTTGAATCTGAATCGCAGAATGATGGGGTAGAGTACACAGTATTCGTTACAGACTCGCTCTACGAAACCGTCTCGCTTGGCCGAGATCAGATCTTTATCAAGGCTAGAATTAAAATGGCACAACATTGAAGATTATTCCAGCGTTGATCGTTAAGCATTAGACGATACTAAATCTTGGTGAAAAAAAAGCTTTTTGTCGTCGTAATGTAATTGTCGTTGTTTCTTAATCGCGCGGCTTGTAAAGGAGGAGGGATCCTTTATAAAGCGAAGCCGCGCGCTGAGAAAATCCGCCATGAGCCTAGAGCTCCCATTGTTATTTTCGTCGGCTGTGACATCACGAATTGTGATCGAGTGCTTGATTACAAGGCTCGACCTCGAATTCACGCACAGGTGCGTGTATGGCTCTGTGTGAGTCCCGATGCTTCGAGTTATCGATCGATCGCCAACTCCCAGTCGAAGGGACTCCATCGAACTGTAGAAATTTTCAATGCGTGGGTCTATCGCGCACCTCCATCGCAAGATAAATGTGTCCTCGTACTAGTACTGACGCAACGATACAAATTGGGAACTATAGATGACTCGCGATAAAGCCTTTCCCAATTCATTACGATTATTTATTGGCGAGCGGAGCTCCTCCCCCTCGGATCTTTTCACGTGCGATCGCACATGACAAGAGTGTATCGAGTGTTGCGCAAATTAAAATATTCTTCAGGCATTGTCTCGAGAGAGCTCTTCGCGCTCATTACAGGAGAGGAACGGCTAGGCTTCAAACTGCACGCGAGTTTGGTGGACGCGCGTGCGCGCGCGGCCAGTTTCTCAGGTAAGATGGCGGCGATAGATTCGGTGGATATTTTACTTGTTTTTCCTCCCCACCCCTCCTCGGCGCTGTTCTTCTAGACGCGAAAAATGCTTAGCCCGAGAGAGCTCTGCTAAGAATCTCAACTCGTTCCCTTCTCCCCTTTCGCGCTTCCCACACCTCGGCGACCTCTTGTACGACAATGGCATTACGGTGTCCAAGATATACCCGCCCGCCGCACCCTTCTCTTCCTCCCACTTACTTATGCTCCTCCACCCTCCGTCGACAAATTAGTCACCGCTGCGGCTTTTATTAAGCGCGAACACGGGTCCTCTTCATTTTAAATTCAATACCAGGCAACTCTTGAACTCCTCTCGGTACCTCGACTGTTTCTTTCAATCGTTTACACTCTTCACCTTTCGATGATATTGATACTGATGGAACATTTATCCGCGATAATCACTCGTATCGCAGCAACTCGGTCGAGATGGATAGAGATATTTCTATTTTCAAGAGAGTTATTTTAATCGCCCCGGCAATTGTTAAGCGTCCGTGCGCGTAGAGAGAAGAAAAAACCTAGACTTCCATAGCGCGGAAGATTTTTCGGGATCCTCCGGACCTCGGGGTCGACGCGATGCTCAATGGGCCATGGACCAGATGACACGGAGGGATCTCGGCAACAATTTACCGTTAATTACCTCCGTCTCGGGACGGGGAAGATCTCTCGGTCGTACGCGCGCGCGCGCGACTTTAAAAACGTCCGGCGCGCGTCGGGGGTGCCGAGAGCTATTTGAGGCGTTAAAGACTCCGTTAAAGTGGCGGTAGCTCGACGTTAAGAAGGCGCGAACGTTAACTGCGCAGCCCGCGGAATGCCAAGTATTTTTACGCGACTGCCTAGGACGCCTCCGCTCAAAGAGGAGCGAAATCATAAAAATAAAAGTAATAAACTCGTTGTGTCAACCGCGCCGGATAATTAGCGAGCGGCCCAGATGATATGCGATGTAGCCAACGGATTCTAATTGTGATATAAAAGCGTTAGGATGATGCGCTGTCCCGTAAATTGCACTTTATATTCCTGTTTACGCCTTCGGTAGCTGCAGCTTTGTTTAAACGGTGGTTGCCGCGGGAACAATTAGGCAAACGAGTCTCGGCCGCCATACCGGATGTGCTCCCCTTAATTATAGCGAATAAACACGTTGGCACACACGGCGACTTGGCCAAAAAATATTGCGATAGCATTTCCGAAGACGGCTGATATTTTTGCCCTTCGGAGGGAACCGTTTCGCGCGATCGATGAGAGTTTTGATCGGAGGGGGGGAGAGGCTCCTCCGTCGTCGAGATTCGAGATTCGAGCCTCGAGATTCCTGGGACCGACTGGGCGAATCCCCGCGCGAAACGAGGTCGTTCCTAAGCGGCTACGGGGCACGTGCACAGCTCGCTCGAGCAACCGGTTTTCCGCGTGCGTGTGTATCGGCACGCCACGGTCCCTCGCTCGCTCGGTCGGTAAGTACGTGCGAGAATTCACGGGGTAATTGCGGATTCCGTCAATCATTGTGCAACAGAGTTTCATGCCTCTGCCAAATCTTCCCGGCGAGAGATGCGCGCGAGAGCGGACAGGTAATAAGAAAGTATTACAAAGTGCACATAACGAGCGTATAATAACGTAAACTAACGAACTGGTCCCGAATTTCTCTCGGCGGTCATGCGATCGACAAAGTAACCAAGAAATGAAAGGCTCCGGAGACCGCGGCAGGCATTGGTGTTACCGAGTGGCGAGGAGCACCTCTATCCTGCTAGGATCAAGATATTCCGGCAGGCGTATCTCGCGCGAAAACCACGCGGATGCTTTTCATTCAAATTGCAATGGGAGAGTCACGATAGTAGTTTTCAGCCCAAGATACGTTGTTGCACGTACTCGTTAAAGGATAAATGGCAATCACGCGGCGAGTAGTAGTAGTAGTAGTAACGTGGTAGCAGTACCTCGTGCGAGACGGATTAGCGGTGGGGGAGGGGTTGGAGGCGGGGGTGCTGGCTGGGCGACTAGCGCAGATCCCAACTAGGAGATAGCGAGGGGCGTGCGTTTCCCTCGATACGTCCCTGTCGCGCGAGCATCGAATTTTGCCGGACTTCCCTGAGGCGCGTCATCCTCTCGCTCCTCAAATTCCATCCTGTCCAGCGACCAGGACCGCGCCGCCAGAATAAATATATGAAAGGCCTGTATTTACTCGTGCGCGCGAGCGCTCGAGCGCCCCGGCGAGGAGAAAAAAATGAGCGGCCCCAATTAGCGGGATGTGGTCCTCGGGAGAAATTGCTCCTTGCACGCGGTATTTACTCTCGAGCGGACGACGCGTCTCAAACCTCCGCGAGAAATGCGCTCGCCGGACAAAGAAGAGGCGGAATCTCGCGAAACGCGCGATGCGCCGCTGCCGCGCACGAAATACTGCGAGAATCTTAATTGTCCCGCGAGGACCCGGAAGTCCTCGCGAGAGGTGTCTCGAAGAGAAGGGGAGAGCTTCGCCGATACTGGACGCGCGTCGGAAAGACGAATCGCACAGGGGGCGGGGATGAGTTCCGCGTAAAAAGACGAGACGACCGATCCCGAAGAGCGATACGAAAAGTGGACGAAGCTTCCGTGTGGTCGGCTACGCGTAATTATACGGAGCGCGCACGATATACTCCTCACCCTTCGCACGATTCGCGTTATTGCCATTGCGGCTTATAACTCGGGCCACACGGAGATGCTCGCGCGCAGATACTCCAGGTCGCGAAACGCCCTGGCAAATGACGAAAGGATCGCTCGCGCGCTCGAGAATTGCGAGCCGCCTGTAAATTTAATGGAACGTGTGTCGGATCGATGTCTCTCCCCCTCTCTGTCTCTCTCTCTCCCTCGTATTCTCGCCATGCACGAATTTCCAACGACCGACGAGCGTGATTCATGTTGGAACTCTCAAAACCAGAGAGAATCCCGGGAGGAGGGGACCTCGCTCCGGGAGAACCGGAATTTTACCGGATTTTCCGCGTATCGATGAAAACCGCCAACTCTCTCTCTCTCTCTCTCTTCCCTGTTAATGTCCATCCCCGGTCCTCCCTTCTGCGAAGAGCGCGACAACGCTCTGCACTTATGCAGATGACGACATATTATTAACATTTCTCTCTCTTACGTGAAAAACGTTGCACTTGTAGGCGCATCTAATTCCCCGTATTTTTTATTAGACATCCGCGCGCTGCTCCTGTGTTTTTTACGAGCGATTTATGCGCGCCTGCCTGCCCGCCTGCCTGCCTGTCTGTCTCTGCGGGTTTCTAATTGATACTGAGAGCGGCGAATAATTTCGAATGTGGAAAAAGTCGGTGATATGGCTGCCGTTGCTGCTGCTGCTGCTGCTGCTGCTGCTGCCGGTACTTTGCTACTCGCCACTCTTGCCGCAATTATAATTGCCGATCGCCGGGCTAATGCAATTTCATTGCGATTTCAATGGGAGATAAGCGGACGTGGGTTTAATTTTCTATTTAAGCAGATATTAAGCGGCACCTTGACCCGAAATTTATGTACGCTTGATTGTACGCGGCGATCGCAGCGAAATAATGCAATTTGCGAGTCTCTCGTTGCAACGGATCTCCATCGTTGTCGAATGCGGGCAGGTTTACCCGTATTATTGCTTTCGAGTCCTGTGGATGCACCTGCGCGCGAGCCCCGAGGACACTCGCACTTACTTACACTCGCGCTTCTTTTGACCTTATCGCCATTATTTATTCCCGTGCCGGCTTTATTTGCCGCTGAACGCGTCACGCATGCGCGCCACTCCCCCTACGTCACTGGCGCACCATTCTGACCAAATTTCTCGAAATCGAAACTACCCCCGATCGAGGGACCCCCACCCTCGCGACTATTCAAACCGTAAAATCTTGGAGATCCTCGCAGGATCGACTACCCCCGATCCTTCTTCTGGCCGAAGCTCAGGTTTCTGGCGTACCCACCCGTTCCTCTCCCTCCTTCCCCGGTTTTCTTTCCTTAACGCGCGCTTCCCCGTTCAATCCGCGATCCTCCGGAACACGGCGGAGCACGCGAAAAACCGATCGCGTTTTCATCGTTTCGAGAGACAAAACTTTCTCCCACGCAGCGATAGAGAAATAATAAATTCTATCGGAGAACCGGTACTTAATAAATTGACCGAGAGAGTAATTATTGACTTGTTTATTCGTGAAAAATAGAACGTAATCATTTACATGGATACACCGCGCGCGTAGTTAATATTAATAGAGTCCGTTCTTCGCTACCGATTTACATTCTCGCGCGAATACAGAGAAGCGTGCGCACGCGTTATGCGCTCAGTCTCGCACACGGACGTGCTTGATTAATACAAATCGATAAGCGGGACAGTCGCTTCCGTACAATTAAATCGCATTTGCGGAGTGGAGTTTTTTCCGGAAAACGATCGGTAATCGGAAGATCGGCAATCGATAGCGAACGCGTTTTTAATTGCCCGGCTGAAGCTTTCCCGATCTCTTGCACGATCTCCGGCGATCTCGAGCCGAGAAGAAAGCGAGGTTAAGTAACGTCCCGATTGGGTAAGACGCGAGTCTTAGCAATGCGGTCGCGCGACATATTCGTCGATCTGCGCAAACCGCGCGAGTAGCAGCAGCCGGAGCGCTTTGCCGATCGTCGACTCCGACTTTGACTTCGACTTTGACTTCGGCGCTCTCGGAGCAACGCGCGCCACTCCGGTCCCGGCTCTGTCTCGAGAAAGCCGATCGATCGCTTCCACGATCGGTGAAATTCCTAATTGCTCTCCTGCTCTCCTCTCCTCTCCCGGCTGCTTTCACGAGACTAACGGCGCCGTGCGACGGCCGTCGCTAACGCGTGTCGTGTCAATTCTGTCAGGTGCGCGCACCGTACGACTTTTCTTCCGAAAACTCTAAACCCCTCGTTGACTCCACCCCCCTCCCCCATTTTTCAAGAAATCCGAGGGTCTTCGAGCCTCCTCGCGACGCATTGTGCCAAAATCCGTCGAAACATTCCCAGCAGCATTTTGGAGCAGCCGCTTTAGAAAACTATACTGTACGCGAGATCTCGCTCGCTTCGTTTGAGAGCATTCGCTTGCTCTCTCTCTCTCTCTCTCTCTCTCTATGCTTTATTCCGAAAACGATGCATATTAGTGTGGTATGGCTATCGGTTATTCGTGAGAATAGTGGAACGCTCTTTGATCGGATATTTAATGGATTACCTGCGACGCCGACGGATACGAATATCCGAACTGAGCGTACGCTGACATCTCGATTGGGCCCAGGATCGTGGATCAGTCCTTGACGTTCTTCTTCGCGGAAAAAATAACTTGTGCACAATTGCACCTGCACGCACTGCACTCACCACTTGCCAACGTTTTTTGAATTTCTTTTTCTCTTTCTCTCTTTCTATCTCTCTCTCTCTCTCTCCCTCTCTCTCTTTTCGTAGAGTCCGAAGCTCTCAGAGTTTTCCCGAGTCCTCCTCAGTGTCTAACAACATATCAGGGTGCCTCGAGGCCCTGAAAGAAGCAGCTAAATAGCTGCATGTCGCGGATTTGCCGAATGGATGTATGCACCATGAAATTTACTCCCGGAACACAAGTAGTCCAGCGTCATCGAAACTGATTCGACTCGTCACTCAACTTACACGTTATGTCGCGTCGTGTTGCGTCGCGTCACGTCACGTTACTAACTAGTCACAATGCCACTAGGAGAAAGAGGAAGAGGAGGTGAAAAAGAAAAAAGAGGAGGAGGAGGAGGAGGAAGAGGAGGAGTAGGAGTTGGAGTAGGAGTTGGAGTAGGAGGAGGAGGAGGAGGAGGAGGAGGAGGAGGAGGAGGAGGATGCGAACGACGACAACGACGATGGAGACGACGACAACGACGACGACGACGACGACGTTGTCGACGACGACATTCGAAACGGATCTAGTCTTTCGAGGGCCTGGAAGCCCGATTTGTAGGAAGCACACGTAAAATCGGCTATAGCTCCACGGTGCCGTGGGACGGACATTCGGATAAGCGTCACGAGCGATTAGTTACAGAGTGAGTTAGGTCCTTCCGTCGTTCGTTCGTTCGTTCGTTCGGTCCGTCCCTGCTCTCACAGGGCACTCCAGTCTACGACTGACTCTGCAGCACTCACACTGCAACACTCACACTACTTCAGCGATATCCCGCTCCATCCCAGTTCCCCCTCTAGCGAGCAAAATCGAAAGTACGATCTCCCACCAGAGTCGCGGGGGCGGAACTTTGATAAGGGACCAATGAGAGCCGGCTCTATGGCATGTTAGGCATGTCCCTGGGACATTGACGACGGCTCTCGTTGGCCGAAAACCGGTGCACCTCCACTCGGATACAGCCCACCATGGCGATCACGCCTATCCCCGCCCCACCTTGATCAAACCACCGTGAAACGATCCTCCACCCTCCCTCTTCACCCCCACGCGAAAAGCAGCGGCCCCCGCCAACGGCCAACAAACGGTCGCGTCGCCGAAACAAGGAGAAACGAGTATGTTTACGCGACTCTACTCTTGTCAACCCGACGGCGAGGGACTTTGCTAAATCTGTCGCCCTCTTCCACCCTCCACGGACTCTGGCTTCTTCCGGATTATATCTTGCACTGCTCCAAATCTAGTGGATTTGTTCCGACTCGCGCTTCAAGTTTCCACCAATAGAATTATCAAGTGGCCCCATTTAACCCCTGGCGCAGGAACACAGAGGCCGACTAGCATAATCACTCTTCGATAATGCACTGTCACTGGAGCTCTTTCGAATTCTTTTATGCTCGACCAGAATGGAGCGACGAAAAAGATTCCAAGGACCCACCGATGAGTACCTGGCTACCTAACACAATATCCTAATTATAATATCAACTGTGTCTCGCTGATTCCATTCTTCTTGCATTGGGAGAAAGAAGTCTTAGAAGCAACGTAGCTCGAAGGAATCAGTCAGGAATTTTTGCTCGGTTCTCCATGCTACTTAGAATGAGTTTACGGGTTATTAACCCGAAACCATGGGCCAAGGTCTTTGCTCGAGCGGCGTTTATCCGCTAATTTTCCAATCTCGTAAACCGGATCACTTCCGGAAGATCTTCCGAAATGCAGGCTGTGGAAAAAAAAAAAAAAACTGCTGGACAAATTCTTTACCATTTTTTAATCTAAAACTCACGAGTTTAGTAAGAGATATTCAATGATAAAGGCACCATTATCTAGTTCTTTATCCAAATCACTTTCCGATCGTAAACTTCGCAAGTGCCTTGCCATTGATAGTTCTTGCAATTAGTTCGCTGAAAAAAATCTGATCTTAATACGAATGAGGAACCAATTACGGTAGAAAGCACTTTAAAGTATACACACATACTGTAGACATACTTTGACAATAGGATTAGTAGGTAGAAAGTCGAGGAGGCCCTTGAAAGATAGAGATCCTACAGTCGGCCCATTGAAACTGATCTTTCCGATCTGGAGGCTGCACGCCCGAGGGTCCAGTCGAATGATTTATTGCACAGCACAAACTTGGCGACCTGACGAACACACCCTTAAAAGTTGGCGGTCAATGATTGTTTTCGGTCCTAACAAAACTGAACCCTAAATTCAGACCCGAAAGACTAGAAGCTCCGACAATTTTCAACCTGCATCTGCATTCTTAAAAAGTCATTGGTCTATTATATTAATACTGTTTGCTTAAAGGGTTCTCAAAGCAAGTGCTTGCATTTTATTGACTAATGCTCATTAGCATCGCAATGATTCTCACACCTTGTCGGAAAATTTCGATTTACCATCGTGTAAAGCTTTGTTAGGTGTACGAGTAAATCCCGTGAAAAAAGGAAACGCTGGAAATAAGTGTAGGTATATGTGGCGCATAAAATGAATATTGCATGAAAGCGCTGAGGACGTTTGGGACCATTACCCATGCCTTCTGACGCGCACTTAAATGCTGCATAAATGTCTCTGTGCAATCTATACGTGTTCTCCTTACGAGGCGTCAGCAGTTTCTTCGTGGAATTATTGATTCTAAATTGAATTCTCTAAACATACGCGTATCTTGATCATGCAATTTTCGCCGTAGGTACACGTGAGGAAAGATTCCACGTTTCAATGGGCACCCCTTACCACGGTCAAATATTGACTTTCGAGACTTTTTGACGAGTCCGCTGTCAAGCTTATCTTAACTAGCATCTTGCCATTATCGTACTCTTCTTCTCTCTAATCTAAACTAGGTAATTCTAAGCTATTCCGACACTTTTTTTTATTATTCCTAATATCAAAACCGATAGGATCACGCGTGAAAGAGTATAAAAGGTGAAAAGGTTTATCAAGTGGTACATATGTCGTTTAGGACGTCGAGAAAAAATCATTTAAAATTCTTCCGAAATTTCACGCAGTTGTCCCTGGGCTGAAGGTTTTATTTTTTGTCAGGCCCACTGTAAATCTACTTGAGTCTGGATCTATCTTGAGATAGTTGCAGGGCGGGCCAGTGTTTACAGCCGTCAAGTTTTCCTGATAAGGAAAAGATTTCCTACTGGGAGGATGCACCGTCGTTTCCTATATCTACGTGATTTTATACATCGCTTGTTTGCAGGTCGACTAAAAGTTAAACGGCTGTTTTCGGGGGAACGGTACTTTGGGCGATAAGGTCTTCGCTCTTAATAAGAGGAAGGACCATCTTTCTCATCTATTTTCAACATTCCTTCTCGCTCAAATGTTTGAGTAAGACACTCTTGCAAGGAAAGATTTGCAAATACGTAGAATTTTTTAGATATCCTTCAAACTTCCGTTTTTCAATGTATTTTCTCTAGATGGTAAAAGTTTGCTCGAGAAAAAATTTCATCGAGCTTGAAAGACTGTTCTAGACCCAACGCAATAAATCCTCGCAACTCCTTGGCAGAATAGATCGTTTAACGAAATCTTTGTACACTAACATAAGTCAACCGAGGGTTGCTAATAAGGGAAGTTCAGGAAAGTACAGAGAAGGTTTTACCCCTGATGTCACTCTTAGCTTTAAGGCCTTCGGTGTTGCTGATGCAGTTTTGTTTATCCCTTTGTCCTTCGCTCCTATCCTTTTCAACCAAGTCTACCTGCATTGCTCCGCAAAGGCTTCGTCTTCCTCTTCGGCGCTCGGTATGGCTGACCAGTACGTTGCCGTAAAAAAGCCAAGCCGGTCCCCTTACTCGACCGCTTTGCCCCGTTTCCCCGAGCTACGACGAGCGAACGACCAACGAAATGTCAACCGTGAACCTCGCGAGCCAACACTAATTAACCCGACCGAAATAAACTACGCCGCCGAGGCTTGCGCCCCTGCCTCCCCTTGCCCCTCTTTCTTTTTCTTCCTTTTTCTATCCGCACCGGATACAGCTTCGGAGTTGGATCTCGATTAGAAAGAAATTCAAGGCGACGCATCTCCCATGGAGGAAACGCCTTGGAGAGTCTCGCCGATCGCGCTCCACTCTACAAATTTTCACTCTAATTTCTCGAGAAGATGTTTCTTATCATCAGCGATATCCTTTCTTAACCTCGGGTGGGGGTAACCGGCGAAAGAGTAGCCGGCCAGTGATCGAAAGTCTCGCGCGGAAGAGGATCGGGCAGAGGCACGAGAATTCGGAGGGAGAGAGACTCTCAACGAGAGTGCCACTTTCAAGAGGCAAATCCGTACTGGCTCCCCGCTCTCCCTCCGTAAAATCGCGGGGTTTCCCCCGTACCGCCCGCTGCCAGATATTTCCATTTTACCCCGCGCACGAGGGGGACGACGCGCGATACTCCTCCCTATACTTTATGCGGGAACACCTACGACGATGTCTACGTGTACGTGCCTAAACTTTATATCTAAACAAAGAGAACCTCCCTTCCTGTCCCCCCCCCCCTCCACCGGCATCGCGGGAACATTTCTCCAGCCGGTGCACGCGATCTCCGTGAAATATTCGACGAAACTTCAGCTCCGATCCGTGACACGAGGACTCTCGTCCTCCGTGCGGCCACGCTAGAACCAGGACAAGAGTCCCTCCAATTGTCAGTTTCATTATCGTCATCGTGACGAGTGTATAAACCGACGGCGGTTCTCTTACAGCGCTGTCGACATCTCGTCAGGCGCAATCGCAGTCGCAGTCGCTTTAGAATCCGCCGTGACAAAGGGCAGAGAGCGAGTAGTTTCGCAAGAAAGCCAGGAATGTGCTGGTGCAACCGAAAGCAACGTCCTGACTAATTGTGAAAGCGGCACGGGCGAAGTGGCGAGGGGGCAGGGGACCCTCCCGAAGGGGACCTCTCCAGTCCCCTTCAACCCCTGCGTGTTTATTATAGTCGAAACGGAGTCTCCGCTTCAAACGCGCGGCGTTTCGAATACTCGCGTGAAGTGTCAACGGCGACACAATTGTAGCGTGCACAGGAAGGGAAAACCCCGGGGGGTTGGGGGACGAGAGTATCGCTGGAGCACGTGTTTAGACAGTATCGCGCATTACAATTATGACGCGATTACGGGGCTGATGTGCATTGTTTGAAGAATTGCGTATCGGTGCAAGCTCGCTGAATCCTAATGGTCGCCAGCGCTTCTGATATTATCCGCGGCATCTCTCGGCAGAGACCTACGTGACGCTCGACAATAATGCCCACCTCTTATTGACACAACTACGAGGAAATTAGAGCTACGGGAACAAAAGAGAACGATATTGCTGACAACGAACGGAGCAACCAGCGGAATTTCCCCCTGAAAGGATTTCCCCGTGAGATAGCGCAACCCCCCTTTGGTGGTGGTGGTGGTGATGGTCAGCAGCGCTTCGCCACTTACCGCGCGCGCGTCCCCGCAATTATTTGCAATTATCGAGCTTTTAGACTATGTTTACTCAGCGCTGAATCGACTTGCTTCGGAAGGACGCGACTGCTGCTCCGTTTTTATCGTGAGCGTGAGCAGTTTTATCTCACGCGAGATACCAAACTCTGTCGGCTGTTTGCCCGGAGAACGATCCTTCGATTTTCCTCCACGAGGACGCGATGAAGTCGGGGATGGGGGTGGCGAGGTTTCTCGAGAATCGCTATGGTGAGCTATACGACTCGTTATTAGAGGCAATGCGTTATCTTTGTCGGAGCCGCCGTCGAAAGTGAACGGAACGAATAGCTTAGAATAAATTAAAGTGACTTAATTAGGCAGCCATTGCGTCCACCATGCTGGCAGTGGCTCGCAGTTGTTCGCAGTTGCAGGCTGTATATTGCACGAACGATTTCCCCAGCCCTGGCGCCCATTTTCCCCTTTCCCCTCTCTTCCCTTTCCTTCTCCGCCTCTCATGCCCTACCCTGTTCTGGCCTGGCCTGCCCTGCCCTACCCTGCCTGCTTGCCTGCCTGCCATCCGTGCACAGCCCTCTTCTTCCAGACTATCTGCAATCAGGTGCAAAGCACGAGGCATTGCATGAGCAGCGCGCTTCGATGTTACGTGCCCATAGAAAATGAATAGGTAATTATAACGCATCCATAATGCAGGGAGACAAGGCCGTACTTCGCCGAGTGCACCGATCCTCGCTTCTCGGAACAAGGAACGACGAGGTCCACGCGTGCTGGAAGTCAAGAAATTACGAACTCTCTTTGAGCTTTCCTCTCTCTCCCCTTCCATCCCCCACAGTCTTTCGAGAGTTGTCCAACTTTGGTACTTGAACGTGTAGCCGTATAGTGCGGCAACTTGGATCGGAGCATCCCTTGGTACCTGTACCGGTGACACTTGCGGGAAATTTTGCCCGAAAACCTTGGGCTGCTTGCGTAATCGAAAGATCAGGAAGGTACGAGAACGGTCACTCGTTCTTGGAGCGATCTCTATGCGTTTAAGAAACAGGTTTTGGTGTTGAGTTTCTCGCCGAGGCGGCGGCGGCGGTGGCTCTTCTTATTTGGCCCCGTAAAAGTCTCGTGGATTTAGGCCCTGCACCGTACTCTCTCTCTCTCTCTCTCTCTCTCTCTCTCTCTCAGATATTGTGATTGGACTTTACGACATGCTACGCTGATTAGAAGCAACTAGAATGCAGCAGCCTGATGATATTGTATGCAGTTGCTATTTAACGCATGATGTGTTTGCACAGTATTTGCGGAAGATGGTGGTATTAGCACGCTTGCAATTAAATGTCTTGAGGATGTGGAGTACCTGGCTCGCTGCCGCAGACCGAACTGGTTCTTATAGCGAAATTATGGCCTGCTAGATTAGCATGAAGTTTTTCTCGACGATTCTTTTGCGTTTCTGCTACTTTGCTGCAATCACAATTTTTCCAGGTATCTCTTTAACTGCTTCTAATTACGGTGATTACAATTAAGTCTGTCGTACAAAGCTCGAGGAATTTCTTGCGTCCCCGTGTCCCGTGCCCCGTGCGTGAATAAATTTCAATCGACGGAATATTAGATCGAATCCTCGCGATCCAACCTCGGACTGATCGAACAAGGAGGAACCCTGCCACGCGGTGTATGGAAAGAGAAATTTTTCTTTCTTCCCTTTTTTTTTCAAACGAAACGACTGAACTATTTCCCACATAAATCTTGCGAAGCAGAAACTCTATGATACGTATCGCGCTTTTCGCAATCAATCATATCCAATATTAGCATTATCCTATGAATTCTGCAAGTACTCGATTGAAACAAGACATCGGATCTCACCGATGAATTGATTAACGCAGTAGATTATTCGAACGGCTCTCTGAATATTTACCACAAGTTCCTTAATTGGACTGTCTCCTCTAGTTTTATTTACGAGCGGCACCCCGCTAAAATAATTCGACAGAAGTCTACCAAATTAGCGCTAGAAATTTTATCTTAGGTCAAGTAGCGCAAATAAATCTGAAATGTCAATGTACCTTCAAGTTTTCGCTGTTCGTGCCTCGCTGTTGCGCGAGACCGATGAAAATCGATGAACGTCGATCGGGCTGATCGATATCTGACAAATTCATCGGAGCATTGGTCACGTCTGACATTAATGCACAATATTTCCAACATAATCATAATATAGATATTTATATGGGCGTGTGCTTACATACATACATATGCGCGGACTCTCCTCCGGTGATTATCGTTGCAGTTTAGCTGAACTTTATTATATGCTACGGATTAATAAATTGTCGGGTAAGTTAATTAATTTTCCGTGGAGTAATCGAGTGGATTATATACGATACGAGGAGAGGGAGGCGAGGTGTCGGAATGCGTCGAGAGGTATTTGCACGCTTGCCGATCCTAATGAAGCGCATTATTTTTTGTCGAGCGATCATCTTTGGGAAATAAAAAACCTCGAGTTTTCCGAGTTCGCCCGCGCGCATGAGAGGAATGGCGATCTTGCGTGACGCAAGGAACGCTGGCCGATCATCCTGCGATTGTGTGCAACAAAGTCGCGGGGCCGGCGGGTCGCCGGAGGATAATGATCGGCGGAAGTGTTCGTGCTAAAATATGCAGGTCCGGCTAAAATTACCAGCGGGAGCCGACGAGCGGCCGGGGGCGATTCTGTCGAGCTGCATCGTACGTGCGCCGTCGCGAATGCACGTACGGACACTCGCTCGCGTTTCTCCCTACAAATCATAAGGGACGCCATGGAAAGGAAACTCCCTGTCCGCTTGGTCTTCCCGGTTGCCTCGCTCACTTTTTCCGCGGCGAGTCGTGGGAAAGCGATCCGCGAACATCCTGGAACAATCGCGCAATTCGGTCGAAGAGTCCGAGAAGACGAGGAAAATCATCGCCGAGGGATCATTAGTTTCCCCGCCGATCATGGCTGAGCAGTCCGATGCAACACGTTGCGTTCCATCACGCGTTAGTCGATATCACAAAAGGTTTCCTCCAAACGGCCTCTGTTCCTCGAAGAATTTTTCTGAGGAAACCGCCGCCGCGAAGATAGCGGTCAGGAAAATGCAGCTGCTAAGTGGTCATTGTTTTAAAGTTGAACGATTTATGAGACGGGGACGGAATGATTTCCTCGTAACCTCTTGTTACGTTTCGACCTTTGGGTGACGGACGGATGGACGGACGGACGGACGGACGGAGAAACGTTCGAATGACGGAAACCTTCGACGAGCGCAACGACGCACACTTGTGCATATGTGCGCAAAGTCTTGTCACAGGAACCAATTAACTTCTCTACAAGAAACGGCCATTACTACAGAATGCATTAAAACAAGCGACTCTCGCGAGGAAATCGCGTCCCACCCCCCTGCTAGATTGCTTAACAGTTGCTACGCGGATTTTCCAATTGAAAAACACGAGCGCGCAGACCGGGCTCTGGACGCAATTAATTTTACACGGAGCACCAGTCATTTTTGGAGCTGCTACAAATTAATGCTCTCGAGACACCGTGCTTTTCTAGCGACATTTCTATTTACTCAGCAAACCCCTCGCCGACGAGCTCCAGTTGTACCGCGGACTCTACAGAGGAGTCAGTCGGGGAAAAAAATATTAATTACCATAAATCACGGTGAAACTGGCGCGTAGTTCCCTAGCTATAAAAATTATAATTGTACATAATAAAGTTGTTAGCCGAATCGTCGCGTCGGACGAAACGATCTTTGGCTAGGGCGAGCATCGATTTTTAAATTACACCTCGTAGACGGGAGTCGTAAAATTAAAATTCACTTTATCCGTTATTGTTAGACGTACGATTCGGAATAATAGAGTGGGGACAATACCGTGGGCGAATGCGAAATTTACATTTTCCCCTTGAGACGTGAAAATTTCGGCGGCCCCGGACACCTTCGGTATTCCCATCTTCGTGGAATTACGATAAAATATTTTACGATGCTGACAGCGAGCTTACAAGCATCGGTAATTGATAGGCTTGACATCAATAATAATTCTCGGCACGATAATTTTAACCAAGGCTCTTGCTAAATCGATGCGGTATCATATCGCGTCACCGCTAACGAATCTAATGATCGCGCGAGATCCCCGATTTATCGTTTTCCCAGCAAAGATAAATATTCCGTACGCGCGTGTTGTACCATCTGAGAACTTTATCGGGTTAACAGGTTCTCTCCTTCTGCCAAGACCTTCCAATTACGCGCGGAGCCTCCTGTCGTGCATCGATCGTGTGACAATCGGCGACTTTTCGAATCATTCGCTTTTCCCCGAAGAAAAGCCACCTCCTCCTCATCCTCCCTTTTTTCTTCTCTCACGCGAATGACGAGCGTGAGAACGTTCCCTCAAACGTGGCGCCTGTCTTTCGGTTCCTTCCTTCGGTTCGAGCCGATTTGCATCGTACGTGAGTCGCGAGCTGACGATTATTCCACTCGGTCCGAAAACAACGGCTCGATCGAATCCGAGAGGAACTCGAAAAGTGGAAATTTCCCGCAGGCGTACGAATTTCTTAACCCGGATTACCGAACATCCCCCCCCCCTACTACTACCCCAGCCCACCCGGTGTAACCAGAATTGGCTGGCGAATTCACCAGGAAATTCCCCGATCCCGCGCTGATTTGTCCCGTGAATTATCGGAGGCATAGAAACTCGCGTGCTTTATCGGCAATTAATCAATGGGGCGGCGCAGTATCTGTCCCAGAAAATTCTCCACGCTTTTCGCGAGGAACACGATCGCTCGTAAATAAAATCCGGCACTTAGCCACGATGTTCTCATAACGATTATAGCTTCCTCGCAGCTTCCATCTATCACGCTCGGCCCGTTTGATTTATGAAACGCGCGCTCCGGGTCGCGTTTCGTGTTACACGCGAATTCTTTTTCAGGGCCACTCGCGCGATATTTCCAGGACTCTCGCGATATTTCACGGCGTCGTTATCGCGTAATAGCTGTGGCACCGTTATTGCGCGGGGCGGATCGGGAAGGGGGTACATTAGCGAGAGCTAATTTATCGGCGACAATAATTAGCGGGATCCGCAAGGGGCAGCTGCACAGTTTCGAAGCCGACGGCGACGGCGACAGCGACGACGACGACGACGACGACGACGTCACTCGCCGTCGTCGACGCGGAGGAAAAATAAATGGGCCGCCGGGGCCGGGTGTCGTCGGGGCCCGAGAATTTGTCGGCAAGGCCTTTTTCTCCGGCGCACGGCCATGATGGATCGGGCCAGTCGCTTTTATCAATCGTTTAAGCGCGATCGTGCCTCGATTCCCGAGGAACTGCGGGCCCGGCGACGATATTATTTGTCAACGCTGGCCCTGAAAGCTTCCCCGAGTGCTCGCTCGCTCTCCGTCGATCATCGATCACCAGCCGGATCGTCTCGTGCGTGATCGAAATCATTACGACGCACTTATGTCGCATCGAGATGCCGAGCGACCCCTCCTCTCTCCTTCCCTCCCCTCGGTCCGATCACACCAAAAAAGATTTCTATGAGAGCCTTGATGAAGAAAGAGAGAGAGAGAGAGAGAGAGAGAGAGAGAGAGAGAGAGAGAGAGAGTGGAATCGAATTCCTCGTTGATTCGAGGACCCGCGGAAACCGTCGTCTCGCTCCCGCCGAAAAAACTTTTCGAGTTTTCCTCGGGAAGAGAGCGGCTCTCTAGCGTAAGTTTTAATGCGTCGTAACGCAGAAAATACGAGCGGCACGTTTGCGCGTTCGACATATTAGCAGCCCTTCTTAGGCTGGCGTTTCTCGCCGGGCGTACACGGGCTTAACAAGAAATTGCCACTTGAGAAATCCTTGTAGCCGAATATCAGGACGGGCTGTACATATTAAGCAGACGAGGGGCCGCCGAGCGGGAATAATAATTTCGAGAGCAGCCAGATAGGTCTGGGATAAAGAAGGACGAGAAGAAGAGGAAGAAGTGGTAAGAGCAGGATCAGGAGGAGGAGGAGAAGGAGAAGGAGAAGGAAGGGTGCCGTATACGTTACAGGTGAGAGCGCGAGTATCGCGTGCTGCAAACGAGCCGGCAGCTGCCGCTCCTGGCTACATGCTCTCGGCTATTAATATGCGACTGACCGAGTGGGACCGATGCTTCGCTGCGTTAGGTAAACCGTCGTATTATGTCATGTCAACTTGGTCGGACTCTCTACGCGTTTGACAGGGAAATAGAGCTTTCGAAAAATTAGTCCATTCTTAATATCCCCTTATCGGCGAACCTCCTCGATCAATCTTCATTTGACTAATCAGGCCTGCGGCTTGATATTGATCGATGCATAAATAATGCGATTCGGAATTCCTCTCTTGCCCCTCTCGCGTCGCGCTCTTGCTTTTATTAAAGCAAAACTGACTTTAAAGTGATACTCGAAGAGACCTTCTACCCCCTCCGCTTCCATCGCCTATGGGGATTCCATACTATGCCGAACGCTCTTTTTCTTCGTCTCCTCTTTCCCCCCTTTGCTCCGCTTCGCGGCCACTTTTTCTCGACTCTTTGGTGTCTCTCGTTCGAGCGCGAGTAACGCGACTGACACGTTGACAGTTCTTGCGCGTCTAATCGTTACAGTGTAATTGCTCCGATAACCAGACACGCGAGCGTAACTCCGGAAAGTGACGGTGGTTAATAAAGGGGTAGAATTGGCCGGTTCGAAACCGACGAGGAACCATTGGATAATTTCGAACAAAGACGTCGAAGCTCGCGTTTTTCTCGAAATTACCTGCACTTGCTACGGCCCTGCGTGCAATCCTATCGTGACGGCCCGCCGGCGAACTGGCGAACTTGCGAACGCGTGCAGACTTTTTTCTTGCACGACACACATAGACATGCTCTCATACATCGGTTTCTTATTTCACGGGAATTTCGAAGTCGAGAAAAGCCGAGTTTCTCTCTCTCTCTCTCTCTCTCTCTCTCTCTCTCTCTCTCTCTCTCTCTTACCTCGTGCAGATACACGCGTGGCGGTGGAAGCATTTTCGGCTTCCATGGCATATTAACCCGCTCGCGCGACTTTCACATTCCCTTGGAGTGATCGCTGCAAGATTATCGATACGCTATATTTAGGGTGAAACTTTAACAGAAAGATTCGCCATGAATATTCCTATTCCACTAAGAGCCCAGAACCAGTTCCTCGAATCGCAAATAGATGGATAGAAGAAAATATTGAATAGCTCGGAGTATCCACGGAGATTCTAACCATCGACGGCCACATCAGCCACCTGTCAGTTTCTTCAAATATAAACGAGTCTCCGATTTATACTTATCCCCCTCTAATGCCGTCGTCGTGTTCATTGGAAGTAATCGAGAGTAAGAGGCGGAGAGTCCACGTTAATAGCGCGCTCGGAGAAATTAGAATTAGAATTAAAAGGTAGTCGAGGGAATGCGAATCGTTTGGTAAAAGTGGAGAAATTTCCAAGAGATAGTGGTGTTGGTGGTGGTAGCTCCCTTTGACGCGGGATTCTCTTCGGAGTGCTCGCTGCGAGGGAGGGCTGTGACGTCACCGCGCAGGAAGCGTCAGCTAGGTCACGGTAATCTCGAGAAAAAGCCATGAAGCTGCTCGAAATTTATGTGCGTCGTCCCAGTTCGCGAGTCGCATCCGTGATAGCGACGGGTTAATACAGTTTGATTTACGCGCCAGCAGCGTGTCTCTTTTCGCCGGTGGGCTTTGCGGGGCATTACGGGTTCGCCAGGCCTCCCATCCCGGGCATCATTCCTATTATTACCAGGCGAGCCAGGCTTTTCATTGGGCGGACCCGCGGGCCCCGCGGGATCCACGAGATCCACGAGAAAACTGCCATTTACCAGTCCCAATGCGGGCCCGCACGCTGTAATTTACATGGGTGCCAAAATGCCACCTGCCAGGAGCCTCAATCTTATAATCTACATTCTTTATTAATTGTTTCCAATTTAGGTAGCGATTTTGCGAGGCCCGTCGATTGATTTAAATGGTGCGCGAGCCGCTTCATTTTAGCCGGGACTAAAATTTGCAAAGAAATTATCCGTGAAGATCGTTCCATTAATGCGAGACGAGGGGGAGAGGGAGAGAACGAAGAGGAATACCAGTAGCCTGAAAATTCAATAGAACGAAGGAGGAACTGGATATGATAATTCATGAGTGATCCGCGCTAAGAGGAAGAGATATTAAAATTTGCAAGGTGAAACTGTCGTGGAGAGCCCTGCTGGATACGCGCCTACACACGCGTTTAGTGCACACGTACGCGCGTGCGTATGTATTCGAGGAGTGAAAAGGTATAGCGTCAGGTCGACTGAGAAATGGATTCTTTCCTGCGGGAAAAAAATACGCGTAGATAATATCGGCGTACAAGAGGGACTACTTCCTCTTCGCTCGGCGAGAAGGGGTGGTGGCCACGGGCCCGAGGAAAAGGAGGAAAGAAGCGGGTAAGCTGAATTAAAGGAACGACTTGTTGGTTAGTTGACTCCGGGGGTGCACAGTCTATTCTCCGGGCTCCCTCCTTTTTCCGTCGATTGCTGCGGTCTCGCGCAAGAAGCGAGAATGTTCGAGGAAAAGAAGGAGAGGAAAATCGTAGTCGCAGTGCGAGAAGGAACTTGAAAGGGGATGGGTGGGGATGAAAAGAGAAGGGAAGGGAAGGGAAGGGAAGGGAAGGAAAGGGAAGGGAAGGGAAGGAGGCAAAGTGGCGGAAAGAACGTCCCGGGAGCGGCAGCTGAATGCCGGGCAATCTGTTTTCAGCGCCGCTCGGATAACTTCGCAGCCCTTTTTCGCCCTCCAACCCCGTCTGCCACTCGGCAACTCCCACCGAGACGCTATCGCCACCGCTACTGGGCGTAAAAAGCACATCCGAATTGAATCATTGCTGAATAAGCGAGAAAGTGGCTGCCTCCAGGAAGGATGCGGAGATTCTGACCCCTGCCTGCGATCCCCCGTGCCTCTACACCCCCGCACCCTCTAGCGCCAATCGAAATCATTGGTAAACCTCCTCCTTCGTGTCGGTCCACGGAACTGTCAAAGTTTTATGGTTCCATAGTGACGATCGATTCTACCTTTATTACCGCTCGTTCCCCAGCCGAGCGTCGAGGTTCCCTGTTCCCTGATAATTCGATTAGCCTTAAATGCCCTATCAAAAATGAAGATTACATGCACAGTTTGGTCTCTCGCCTCCTCCTTAATCGTATCCCCGTGTACGTCATCGCTTCTCAAATTTCTACCCATAAAATCTACACCGCCCAGTTTCATCGGTGTCTCCTTCGTTTCAGGAATTTCAGAATCCTGGCATCGCGTCTATATTGCCATTGGTCCCCCCCCCCTCCCCACACACCTCCCTCTCGCCCTCTTCCTTTTTTTTCAGGGAAGCTAATTTAGACCTGACCGCGCGGCCGTGCTTCCACGGTTCACGTGGTACAGTCACGCGTGAGCGTGCGTCCGCGGCGACGTTTCAAAAATTTATCTTTATTGCATCGTGTTCCGCGGCTGTGGGTAATGACAGCCAGCGATAGAGTTCTTCCAGCGTTATTGGCCGAGCGTAATTATTGGCGATCCAGCGTGAAAGTAGCCTTTGAACCGGAGCACGGACCGCTCGCGCCATCGACACCACCCCCGCGTATCCATCGCCGCTCGTTCGCTCTGGACGATCGATCTCTTCCTTCCTTCCTTCCTTCGACTCCGCCGAATCCTACGACCCTCCCCGCTCGCCTCACCTGCCGGAACTCACCGCCGAGTCCCGTTCCTTACGACTCTCCGCGAGAGCATCGGCTTTTCTTTTTTCTCCTCCATCCCCTCTTTCCACCCTTTTTTTTAGCAACAAGTGGTCGACCGTTCTCCCGGCGGCGCCAGATGCGAGCGTCGGCTCTCGAAACTTTCTCATTTACTTCCAGAACGGAAAAATGGGAATTTCGCGAGATAATTCGAGATCCTCGCCAGCCCGACAGAGAATAATAAGTTGCGATGGTCGGTGCGCGCGATTTTAGCGGTGCCGAGAGTCCGTCGTTTAATCTCGTTAAAGCGAATAATCCTCTCGTTGTCTCGACTTTTCCCGCCGCAACGGCGGATTTTCCAAAAGCTTCTTCTCCCCCTGATTTATTTTTCCGGAGAGTTTTCCAGAGTGGCGGCGGTCGACTGGTTCCGATCGGGACCTCCGGTTGTTTCCGCACACGCCCATTGATCTGTTCTATCGGCAATTGCAATTTTGCCGAACAGCAGCACCAGCGGCAGTGGCCTGCCACCGAACACAATACGCCAAAGACGGTAGTAGCGTGGGATGAACTTTTTGCGTTTTAGAAATGTTGCGGAGAGCTCGATCGGCTCCAGCGGCTCGGAACCTTCAGTTCCGTTACAGCGGAACGAACCGCGACGCGTTCTGCCAAAGCGAAAATTTTCTGGGGGCGTCGCGACGCACGTGTCCGCTGGATGCGGGACGCACGTGTCGCCGCGGCCAGGCTCATTCATCGACGAGGGGAGTTGGGACTTGGGAGAGAGGGGACCGCAAGCATCCTGGAAGCAGGAAGCAGCGACAAGTGCGTTCGCCTGCGACAAGTGCGAACGCTTCTCCGGCCGTGTGAACGTTCCGGACCCTGCGGAACGCTCCACCACGTCCACTACCACCGCGCGCCACCCCGAGCTGCCATTTCCAATTGAGTTTCCCACAGCGACTCTCTCTCTCTCTCTCTCTCTCTCTATCCACTGAATTATTAGACGATCGTAGGCACAGCTGCTGCTGTTTATCCAACATTATTATATTGCTCTCTCGCAACTCTTACAATAGAGGAGCACGTTCTCTCCTATGTATTACAAATGTGCTTGAAAGGTCGATCCTTTGAGAGTAGCGCGTCCTTGATCCCTCGCGCCTTTATCTCCTCTGACTTTAGTAAAATTCACGGAAAACTCGAGACTTTTCAGCCGGTTAAACCAAGTGCTCAGCGCCGTTGATAATACCACGTTGCTTCTGAAGGTTTATTGTTCGCCGTGCGACGCCAATACACCGAGGGTACAGGGACAAATTTATGTCCTCGTTAATGCAACATTCCGGAGGGAAACGCGCATGCTAAACGGTAGGATGCGTTTAATTGCTGGCTGCCGTAAAAAGCACGTTGCAAACACGTGGCTAGTTCTCAGCCTCCGAAAAACGGGCCTCTCTCCGCGTGGGACGAGGTTAGATCACGAGAAAAGATTATATCGTCCGGGATAGAGAGAGGAGAGAGAGAGAGAGAGAGAGAGAGAGAGAGAGAGAGAGAGAGAGAGAGAGAGAGAACCAATGACAGAGATCGCCGCATGGATCGTTGCGCAAGATCCAATCAGTCCTGCCGATTCGAAGGGCACGGATGTTCCTCGTCATTTTTCTGGATAAACGAGCCCGATAAGGGCAGAACGACACTCTCGTCCTTGATCCTCGAATAAACAGCGCGTTATTCCATTTAATTGATTCTCCGCTCGGCTTTCGAGGGAGCTCTCGCCGCAGGGGTGAGGAGGGTCCGCCAAAAACTCTTCTCTCACGATTGGGACGAAAGGCTTCCATTTCGGGGTTTATCGTTACTTAGCATACGCGGAGACCACCGTCTTGCCGAACGGCAGTTTCCTCGTTCTGGAACTTAATAACGATGCTCTAAAACGTATCGATTTCCGCAGCCGATAATCCGGTTAACGATAATTAAGCAATTTCCTCGCGTGGATGTAACGGATCCAGTGGGATTAACGCGCGATACCTGCCGCCGCGGTACTTACCGGTCTGTCTAACCTAAACCATAGAGCCGGTTACGGCGTTGCACTTGCACTCGCCGTTGTCGGCGTTTACCCGCGTTTTCTACGCGCATTTCTAATGCCCATTGTAGCGCGCGCTAATTGCCGAGTGACTGGCTTTCCTTTCCAGGATTCATGAAATTATAATATCGGGACACTCCGCGGACTGTTAGCCGCCAAGTGGATAATAGCTTGTAAATGTACTTTACGAGCCGAACGCGGCAGATGCGAACCCCCATCTACCTTCGCGCCATAACCGTTTAAAGATCTTAACGAGAACGCCAAAACTCGTCCATTACCGCGCTTTTATATCTTCATTAGCCGTATCGTTGCTCGAGCGTTGCATATGCTCCGCTTCGTTGTTCGTGCTCCGAAGAAAAGTGTCGACTTTTCTTCCGAGTGCGAAGGGGTTGATGAGCGAACGAGAGAGCCCCGAAAAGGCAGGGCGAGTATTCGAGAGTCGATTCGTGCTAGCGGTGTCAGCGGTGTCAGCGGTGTCAGCGGTGTCAGCGGTGTCAGCGAGCCTCCCCTAATTAATACGGGACGAGAACGATGAAGGAATTAAAAACCGGGCGCTGCAGCTGGTGGCCGTCTCGGGAGGAGGGCGAGTGTTCGCTCTTTCCACTCCTCCCCTCTCCTCTCCGGGGAAACGCGTCCAGATTGTGGCATCCAGATAGGAAACGACTCGGATCGGGATAATCGCGGATCCAACGAAGAGGACCCGGGACGACCGGAAATGCACTGTCTGGAAACCGGGTGAGGCTCGGGAGTCACGAAGACTACGAAAAGCGGTCGGGCACACACAGGGGTACCGCCCTTTAATTACCGCCGCTTAATAAATTCTACTCCCAGTCTCGTTTAATACCGCGGGGACCGGACCCTGGTCATGAGCTAGTTGGCTGCGAACCTCCGGTGTCTCGCGACGCGCGCGCGGAATCCGATCGCGCGACCGATTATTAAGACCTAATGAAAATTGCGCAACGCCGATAAATTTCACGGACACGCCCTGGAAAATGCAACTTTGATCGACTCTCGCTAATGACTCTCGGAGGTTTTTCTGGTCCCGCGAGCGCGGGAATGGATCGGCCGAGGCCATCGAGCATTTCCGCAAACTCGACGGACTGCTGGCGAGTTCCTGGGGCGAGATGATACGGATTTGCCTCGCATTTCGGAAACAAACGAGCAAATTTGGCACACGCGCCCTTCGTCTCGCCCGGTGATTTTGGACTCGCCGAGGAGGAGCGACAAGGGCCTGCCTTGGGATAGGTAGGTGTAAAGCGATCACGCGATCACGATTCGAATGGCGTAGTCGTCGTTTATCTCCGTGGGCCCTCTTAGCGTGGGTCCTCTTAGCGATGCTAGAGGAGCCTCCTGGCAAGCGGCAATTCGGAAGCAGAGCGCAGTCGTCGTTATCGTGCGAATCGGCCGAGTTCTCTCACGGAGCGCGTACGTGCCGCTCCGGACCCAGGCTCCTCTCCCCGGGCCCCCCCGTTCCCCGAGGTCCGACCCTTTCGCTGTGAACGGGCCCTCGGAGTGCACGCTGGAATGTCTCGCGCGGCTCTCGGGCCCGCGCTACCGTCGGGCCCACCTTTGCCACCTACAAACGCGCGATATACCCGCCACTAGCGGTCGACCTGCGAGGAATACGAAAATCGCTCGGTGCCGATCGCGCGCCAGCAAGCTACGCACGAGTAATAAGGCCCATATTCCCACAGCCACCACCGCCGCCGCCGCCGCCGCCGCCGCCGTGGGAAACTCATACGTGAGCTGGCCCAGCTCCCGAAACTGCCTTTTAACACGAACTTATTCGATGCAGCTGCGATTCGATTAACGCGCTCGCTCCAGCGCAATCTTATTTCTGGCCCGTTTCCTCGGCTTAGCGGATAAACGGCCTAGAAATAGCACGCGTGTCACGTGTCGGAAGGTAGAGGCATTCCAGAGGCAAGAAGCTGTGGGTTATCGGGGCCGATCGGCCGATTCGTCGAGTTACCGTTTGCCGGAGAGACTACGATGGCGATGACGATGATGATGGTGGAGGAGGAAAAAAAATGCTTCGTCACCGACACTCGCCCCGTAATCGATCTGAATGTGTAAACAAACGGGAGTGAGAGAGAGAGAGAGAGAGAGAGAGCCTCTTTCTTATCAGATAGAAATCTTGTAAAATATTGTAGCGGGCGATATCGTAGCCGAAGGATATCGAGCCCTCTCACTTGGGGCACGCACAGGTGTCTTCGATCTTTGGAGCCAGTGCACACGCGCGTATCCATTTACGCGCTTCTCTTAAAGGAGCCATTTAACAATAATAACGCCAGCAGCAGCAGCAGCAGCAGCAGCAACAACAACGGCGGCAGCAGCAGCGACCGCTATGCGCCGCCGCCAATAGGCAGCTGATTGCTGCTTATACCGGAGCTGCAGTTATTATCGTCCTACGACTGAATTAACGTGGATATCGGCCTGTCTCGGAATTTACGCGTGCAACGCGCGGGAGGTGGGGGGAAGAATATATCGGGGCTGAATCTGGCCATCGCAGGTGCAGCTGCAGCAGCTAAAGGGGCTGGGGCAGGGGCTGAGGAGGAGGGAGGGGGGGAGCTGCACGCGCCCCTGACGCGCCGATGCCACCGATATCTTCTTAAACTTTCCTATCCGCTCATTCATGCCCGCCTAAATGCCTATAATTTCCACAATGATTACAGGGCAACATAACCAACGCCCGTGGTGGACCTCGTTCTTTTCTCTCTCTCTCTCCATCTCTCTTTTCTTCCTGCTTCCCCACACAGAGAGAGAGAGAGAGAGAGAGAGCGAGGAACTCGTTACTCGAGGCTTCGCGAAATTGAAACGGAACAAGCCCTGCTCACCTTTCGCCTCTATTTCGATTTCTTTTTCCCCCGTGCGCTTCTCACCCCCGACCTTCCCCCTGCCTCGGGGGATACCCGATGCAGGTATAATGACATCAAAGACTCTCCAAGAGCCTAACCCGGCCAGGCCCGGTCGAATCAACTCGATAATTCGTACAATTAGGTGATTGTGTTGTATCCTCTCGATTTCCTTGGCAAATAAAGCTAGATCGCCAGCTGTCCAACTGAAATATCGATATGGGGTTTTGATAGTTTTCGCCTTTAAATCAACGATGTTGCGGGCTCGGCCGAATGCTAGAGTTTCGATAAAGTTTCGCAATTCCAATTATATCGCGTTATAAATGGCGAGATCGGTATCTTAACGGTTATAAGCCAGCGATATAAGAAGATTAGCGTCGCGCTGTTTTTCATTTTTAACAGCTTGTACAGTTTATCGAAACGCATGTAGATTCTGTCATAGCAGGTGTTTCCCTGGGGTAGTTTCCCCGAAATGAAACGAAACGAAACGAAACGAAACGATCTGATTTAGATAGATACGCGGTTTCACGACTTACACGATTCCCGCTAGTTTTGACAATGCTCCACAGTGTGTCAGTCAGTGCTCTGTGTCCGTGTGCTTTAACGCGTGGCGTTAAAAAGTTCTGGGCCACTGCCTCTCGGTAATTCCTAAAATACGTTGTGGCCGATTAACGAATGGGGAAAAGCCCTGGAATAGGGGCGGCCCTGTCATTTTCCCCGAGACCCACGTAGCGGAGAACACCGGTAGATACGCTCCCGCTTCAATTAGGTATATACGAGGTGCTCCATAAATTATGAAGCGGAGACTCCAACGGGGATCGATATATGCTTTACTTTTCCCAATTTAGGGATTCTCGTAAAACGCCATTGCAAAACTCATCAAGCACTTCGAAGACGGTAATTGAATGAGTGTCGCGACAAGATTGATAGCTTTAGAAAATTGTGGGATTTGGTATGAGGCGCGGAAACTGTGACAGGGGAGAAGCAAACGGGGGGAGAGAGAAAGGGAGGGAGAGAGGGAAGCCAGTGCGTATCGGGCGTGTAGATGATCAATTCGCGTACCTCAAGGTGGTCCCTTTTTACCTACACAGTCGCGCCCCAATTAAAAGCACCGCCACGCTAATTTCCACGGGAATTTATAGACTCTCCGCTGGTATAGGTGGACTTTTGATTTCTCCAAGTTTGCTTGCGCAGCAGTGAATTACCACTCGGGGAATGAAAGTTCATTAGAATCGTTTTATAGGTAGCGAGCGGCAGCACTTTGGCCAAACTGTGAAAAAGTTATTCTGGGAGAGAGATCGCCGCTTACGAGCGAGAGGGCATGCAGTCGCGCGTTGCGAATGGCATCACGCTGGACCGTGTCTAGAGCGTGGTTCCCCGCGTAAAATAATATCGACTTGCCACGCACTGACAGTACGATTTATATTAGTAGCGCGATCGCTCATTCCAAAGACGCGCCATCGCTACAGTTCTGTCACTGTTGGATTTATCGCTCGTGCCTGCGGAGCATAGCCCAAAGTACCCGCACCCGCACCCGCACCCGCACCCGCACCCACCCGCGACAACGGAACCCTAGGTGTTTGTCCAACGGCACTCTCGCGTCCGTCGATCGATAATCGCACACTGATGAACATCGACTTTGGCGCGCGAAGAGCGAGGGAGGGGGAGCCAGTCGCGAGATTCAAAAAAAATCGCGCGCCGACATCTGCTTGTCAAAGTTCCTGCAGAGAGCGATGGCGATGGCGATGGCGATGGCGATGGCGATGGCGATGGCGATGGCGGTTGCGGTGGCGGTGACACGCGGAGTACGCGGGGAATCGCAGGAGCGTCAGGAGTTTTCGTAATAAATCCATCTCGGGCTCACCTCCTGTTGGTGAATGAGAAAATCGGGGGCGGGCTGCGGCTGGTGGTGGTCCGCCGACACGTCGTGGAGGAGAGCCACGTGGTCCCAGCAGTCCTCCGACATGTCCATCCTGGGTCCTTCCCTCGGGAGTCCCCCACCAAAAGTCCCTGAAACTCGAGGAAGCGGCTGCTCCTCCTCCTCCTCCTCCTCCTCCTCCCCGTAGCACTGGGTCGCGGCACTTACTAAGATGATCCGAGGACGTTGGAAGCGTCGTCAGGAACTAACGCGGGCTTCCCTCGGCACAGAGTCGGCGAAGGTGAGACGATCGAGGGGTGAAGCGCGGGATGAGCGCGGAATAAGCGCGGGAAAATGCAGCGGTGCGTCGTGGAGTCGCGTGCGCGGCGTTCTGCGAGCGAGAGGAATGGCTTGCCGACGGTGGCGACGGCGACGACGACGGCGTCGAGGACGACGGCGGCCGTCGGTGGTGGTCAGTCGGCGTGGAATGAAGTTGGCCTGCGGGTTAGGTTGGGTTAGCCGAGCGAGCCGGAGTTGCAGCATCAGGCAGCAGGAGAGGGACGCCAGCAGCGAGCCAGACCAGAGCCGAAGCCGGAGCCGGAGCAGGAGCGGGGTAGAGGGTGGATGGGTGGGTGGAGGGGCTGGAGAGGGTGGAGGGGGGTTGGGGCGAGCAAACGACAGAGTGAGAGAAAGAGAGAGAAAGCGAAAGAGGGAGGGATGGAGACAGAGAGAAAGAGAGAGAGAGAGAGAGGGACGAGAGCCGCGCAAGGCGTAAGTCTAGCCTGGTCGTTCGCTTAACCGTGCAGGAGGTGGCGCCAATATAACCCGCACCCCACCTCCGACGAAGAGCTTGCGTATAATACCTGTACGCGCCTCTCTCGGACGGCACACCGTATTGCGGCCCGTATTCTACGCCGCCCGTAATTATTGCGATTTCACTCGGTTGGACGGTGGGGAAACCTTTTTTCACGGACTGGCGAGTCTGGAAACTCGCAGCCGTTCGCTGGACTCCCCTCACCCCTGTCCCCCGTTGCAAGGGGTCTACGGGCTCTTTCGGGGGACCGAGCGGCATTCTCGATTATCCCTTGTGAATCTTCCGTACCCCCCCCCCCCCATCGGTCCTTCGGAAACCGGAAATTCCGCCCGACGATCGACTTTTCGTTCTTGGACTCATGGACGCACCACGTGGAACCGTGGAAATTTCCCGTGGTTCGCGAATGGGGGAAGGGTGGGAAGACTCGTGAGCGCGGCGAGACGTTTGCCTTATCAAGAACCCGAATCGATTCGCTGAGTAACGGTGCACGGAGACAAAAGAACTAAAGAACTCGCAAGATGGAGGCGCGAGCCGATGCGGTTTTCTCCGAGAGTGACCTACTTGGGGCGACTCGTTTCCTACGCGCAATCCATCTGGCCTGTCGTCATTCCTGTCGTTCTTAACGTCGCGAATAATTGGCTGGAGTGGAAGTTGCTCGTCACACGCGCCAACCGCACGAAAGGCGACCGTGGAGAGAAGGAAGGAGCTCCTCCCCCCGAAGTCCCGAAACTTTTCGAATGGTATCGAACCGGAAGTGGACGCTCGAGCTCTCGCAGGGTCGGTCGATCGCCAGTGGATTCGTGCGCGCGTGAGTCCCTCACGCACACGCGTCCCTGGACCACCCTCCTTATGCTCGAAAACACTCTTAGAGAGAGAGAGAGTCGCGAGTGCTGTGTTCGGTAAGGCCATTCCGTACACCAGAGTCCATTAACGCCCTTTGCAGCCTCTTCCCATTCTCACGAGGAACTCGAAAATGACGCGGCGCTCCAATCTCGCTCTGCCTTCGTTCCACGCACCTATTCGTTCCTATATCCTTTCCCCGCTGAAAACAACGGGAAAACCAGCGGGAAACACCGGCGATGGTATCGCTCGATTTCCACCGGCATTGGCCACTGTCTAAAAATAAATTAGCGTTCGCCGCTCGTCCCCGCACGCTTCCATATGATTTTCTAATTCGAACTACTGTGCCACGCGCGCGCGCGCGGGCGCGCATGGGACATACATTCCGAGTTGATATATTGCCAAAGATTGCGCGGGTGAATTTCGTCTTTGTGCGTTGGCGAACAATTATTACCAAGTATAACGAGCGAGTTATCACGAACAAAGAGCCGCAGCACCGATATACGCGAGCCGGATATCGCGAAACTACTGAATTAGAAAGGCAATGGCGGATCCATTGGAAAACTTGGTAGTGCGTTGTTGAAATAATTGCTCCTGCCAAATCCAGCGCGTGCGGAGAAATCCTGGGTTAATTTTGAAGTCGCAGACACGCGCGGACAATCGGGGCTCTCGACTACAATGCGATATCAACGCGTTAATTCATCTTGACAGCAACACGATTCGTTTATACTACTTTTAGGATGGCCTTTTTCATGGGTTCACTTGGTCGATAGTTGCTCTCTCTCTCTCTCTCTCTTTCTGTTTTTTTTTTTCAGCGGTATCTCTCGTTTTAATTCAGTCGCGGCGGGACGTGTCGTTTTGAGCGGCCTTCACTTAAATTCCGGCTAATGCCCGCCATTTGACACTCACTATTATCGGACTGGCGCACTCGGAAATAGTATAGCCTGTCATGTCGCCTTCGCGAATTGATCGGAACGCGCACTGTCAAACTGTAACTCAACGTTCGATTTGTATTTCGATCTCGATGTTACCGAGAGTCCTTGCAAAAACTATCCGGAAATCGTCCCTCGCGGAGAAGAATGGCCCTGGCGGCGAGAAGAAAGGGTGGTTCATCCGGAGATGCTGCAACACGAACACGCCGCTCTTAATAATCCATCGATCTCTCGCGGCACTCTGCCAGTGTTCAAATAATCATGCCGCTCTCGAATCTCTGACGGAAACGAATTAATCCGTGGCTCGCGCGCGTAAATTTGGTAACCGCTTCAAAGTTTCAGCGAGAGCGTGAATGAAGAGAGACAGAAAGACGGACGGACAGACAGAGAGACACCAATGGTGTTTCTTGAGAATAGAATCACGGCAGGTCTCTCATTGATATCGCGAAGGATTTTACGAGAGAATTTCATTTTCTTCTTATACCATTGATGAGCGTCTTTTTATAACGCCGGGACTCTCTCTCTCTCTCTCTCTCTCTCTCTCTCTCTCTCTGTCTGTCTGCTTCTCGTCGTCGATCTCCAGGTGTATCGCCGACGACGAGACCAGCGTTTTGCACTCGAGTGTTGGCGCAGTCCTTGACTTTGTGTGCGCATGGTCGGCCACTTTGCGACGCGAACGTGCAGGACACGCGCCCTGTCACCGGCCACGATAATATGCGATGCCTGGCACAGTCGATCGTGAATCTTTGAAGTTCCCGTTCCCGACTTGCGATGTTCCCTGCCTAGATGCGAAGGCATTAGTTCAGTTTAACTGTGGGAAAGCCAAACAGCTCGCGAACCGGCCAATGCTCCGCGTTCTCCGTTAATTTCATTAATCCCTGCCTCCTCTGCTTGCCTCGAGAATATGTTCCCTATTGCCGTATCTCTGGCAAATCGTCGGCAAATACGCATTTTACCACTTGTTAACTCGACGATCGCTAGTTTGCCTGGAACCCGTTTGCTGGAATATTAAAAGATTTCCCTCGACGTCCCGTGATCGAGCAGAATGCTACGCGCGACTATCGTCGAAACTTAACGAGGATGCGAGAGCCGATTGTCAGAGTCTGGATCGATATTTCGTCTGACGTAATGAACCCGACGCAAGAGAGTCACGGATTACCACTCGCCTAGGGATATTGCGCCGGCGAACTGATACTGGCCGCAAATTCTCATTGGATATTTCTCTTGGTAGAGATTTTAACGTAAAAATTTATTATGGTACTTTGCGCTGTACTTGACGTGCTTTAATTTTACAGCCGCTCGTCCCAGTGCGCGCGGATGCGCACCTGTAACCGTTTTAAAGGGCGCTGGCTGTAAAGGGTAGCCCCCTTAGATCAAACAGAGCGATAGGCCCTTCTTACGCTTCTCCCGAGCGACTCGCTGCTTGAAATTCTTTTCATTAGGCCCATAACTCTGTAGGTTTAAGCAACGCTTAACGCTTAATAAATATTTTCTCTTGGATTACCACGGGTGCACGCGCGCTTCTCAAAAAGAAAAAAAAAAAAAAAAAGAAGAAAAAGCGCCAGCCTTAAAAAGCATTCCGCAAACGAGTAATGCAACGCACCAACGGTGAAAACCAATTGAAAGTTATTATCGTCGGGGAAAAACTTCTTTTAGCTATCTTTTAGGAAACTTATCGCACTTTCTCCACACGGGCGATGTGAGAGTAAATCACAATTTCTTGCCGTTTCGCGCGCTCCGCAGATTTACCGGGTAGTGCCGCGGAATCGAAAGCAGCGCACGAACGGGAGAGATCCCCGCGCGCGTCAAGATACCAACAAAGAATTCTTCAGCGAGCAGGACGCAACCCACTCTCGGATTCGAGCGAATTGTTTTTCATTTTAATATTTTTCTCATTCCCGCGCGAGAGAGTACGAAGGGACGAGCGAGAGGAGCGAGAGAGAAGAGAGAAGATCGTTGCACGTAAGCTAAATGTTTCGGGGGATTTTTACGGCGGTGCAGATTCAAGAGAGCGGAGAGTCCGGTAAAAGGAAGTCCGTGGAAGCCGAGTTCCAAGGGATGGGCGGGGGAGTTCCGTCGGAATCTGAACTGCGACACCCGTCGACCCGCGCGGTACATCAGACAAGTTGGCAGTGCGCCGGTTTCGAGCGAATAAAATGCCGCGTTGCGGCGACGGCCACGGCGACGACGACGACGACGACGACGACGGCCACGGCGACGTCGTTCCTTTACGTATGCACGCGCATAAGCATAACGCTGAAAAACACGAACAGATGATATCGTTGCTGCACCTACGGGCACCGCGCGCGCGCGCGATTCTTTGTCCCGCGATACCCCGCAACCCGGACGACCCCGCATTTTACCCGCTGGAAATCCGCACGGGCAATCTCCCGCATGAAACTTTAAACTGCGTTCGCGCGGAACCTCGACGAAATGACTCCGGAACATCTTCTCCTTCTCTAATAGCATCCACTTGAATTTTAAACTCGCCCCGGTTCCCCCCTTGCGTTTTCCCGCGCTCGACTCAACTTCGGAAACTGTTCGACGCACCTCCGCCATTGCGCGGTTGGCGAACTTGCGACAATTCCCCCCGGGGGGAAGTTGAGAGGTCGCCGGAACTACGAGGACGAGGACGAGGACGAGGAACTTTGATCTTCGGAGGAGAGAATTCTTGTGGCATTCGCGGGGGGTGCGAGCGACGCACCGACGGATGCGAGACGCGCCACGCTCGATCATTCCTCGGCGCTACATTAGAATATCGCCGATAAAAGGACGCAAATTGCGAAGGCATCGCGACGCTTCCTGCCGCTGGGCACGCACACGCGTGCTGCATGTGCGTGTTGCACGCACACTCGGCCCTTCTGGCTCCTCCCGGCCTTTCGTGCGTATTCCTACACGCCGAGAGCGATTAGCTAGGTCGTTTTCTTAATTACGAACTATTGTAATGAGCGTTAAGAACGCGATATCTCTACCATCTGGAAAATGCATGGCGAATTCCCGTGAATCTTGATTATCCGAGAGCCCG